>CM051238.1:393850367-394450367 GCA_027917425.1 Gastrophryne carolinensis | reverse complement strand
TGAAAGCCAATGGCAGCTTTTACTACAGTGTAGAAAGGAGTAAACACTGCTCTACTTTTCTTAGGAGTAAAAAAGTGCCATTGACTTTCATTGTTTTCTTATCTGGTGATTCAGTAACAGTAAAATTCTCATGCTTTTTTTCTCATGAATTGAATTTTTACCATGAGAAATGTTTTCATCTCTTATTGAATCGAGGCCTATATCTTAACTTCCCAGCACTCTTTCTCTGCATCTCTTAGAATCTAATTCCTGCCATTCTGCAGCTCCCATGTTCTTTTTTTATCCCTTTACCTCCCATAATAATGGTTTGTTTTTCTGGGGTTGGCGGCCTTTGGAAGTTTAGAGTAATGGCAGTGGTCAGAGGGAGATGAAGAAAGTTGGTAGGTTCGGTTGGTCCTTTTTCCAGCGCCTGACTTACCCAATATTCTAGGGAACCAGTCCTGCCCTGTACTTGTTAAAGCGGACCTTCACCCTAAATAAGAGCCTATCTTATATGTTTCCCTCAACCTGTACATACAGATTGCTCACATTAAAAATCATCCTACCTGCATCTTGCATTTTCTGAGACTTTAAACATCCAAGATGGCGGCTCATGGATGTGCAGGCTGCCTGCAAACAGGAAGTGTCCTCTCACTGTGCTGCTCTGAATTCTGGGATTGCTGACCTTTTCCTGACCCCAGCTCTGCTCTGTTTGTGCAAAGCACAGCTATAAGCCCGCTCTCCTGCACTTTTGACCCCTCTCAACTCCTCAGTATGTGATGCTACTGAGACAAGATGGCGGCGCCCGTATCCTATAGTCCTGAACAAAGTTGTAGCCCAGTGGGGGAAAGAATAAAAAGTAAGTGACTAAAAACATTAAATATATTAATTTTAGATGCTAGGGATTAGTTTTTTATGGGTTTGGGCTTTTCATTAAATGACGCTGAAGGTCTGCTTTAATTGAGTTTTATAAATGAATTGATATTGTAAGTCTCCTTTGTGTTCTTCAGATTACTATAAAAGAAACATGCGGTCACAGATCATCATTGCTCTCTGCCTTGGACTGGTGAAAGGTAGGTGCTGTTCAATTCATTACACAGTTATGATTACTGATTATATTTTTAGGAAAGTCTCCCAACAGATATTGCCAGGGTATTTCTCTGATTTAGAGTTTGGTGGCAGCGAGTCTCTCACCTTGAATCTTTAGATCAGGAGATCGGCTTTCTAGAAAAGGGCGAGTGGTTCCAGTACAATGCCTACCTGAATATGTATGAAGAGACTATGAGGTGGTCGATTTAGAGCCAGGTGAGAATTCTCACTTCTTTTTAGGAGAGAAAATTGCCATTCACTTTGTCTACCTTGGGGCTGATTCAGAGCCAGGTGAAAATATACAGCCGGTAGACAATGAAAGTGGCAGTTTTTTCTACCAAAATACAGGGGGAATTCTCACCTGGCTCTGAATCGACCCCAATGGGTGCCTCCCTCTGGCCATGCACACCCGTCACCAGCCATTCAGATGTGCCTGTTGGGTTTGTGCACAATTTTTTGCATGGGTGATGAGGCTGCTGGCAGGGACCTGGCGAAACGCGTTAGGATCAAATGGCTAGGTGAGGACATTGGTAGATGGGATCCCAAATCAAGATGTCACAGGGGCAGCTGTTATCTGCCCTGGATTTTTTAGACTCCAGTGCTGGGTTACCTGGTTTTTGATCCACTTTAAATACTTGCTATAAGCTGTATTTGGCCTAATCACTCATATTCAGTGTGTGCTGGACACAACCCTTTAGCACTTGTTGATTTCTGTTTAGGTCCTCCATCTTGGCTCGGCATTGATATGCCTCCACATTTAAAGCAGCTGTCACAGACACCATCTCCATTTTCCCCAATGTGTCCAAATCTCTATGACACACAACAGACTGAGGTAAGAGACAGAATAGATCACCAATGTATTTATTTGTATCATGATGAGAGAATATACTGTGTTACCACTGTGACTGGCCATGCTCGCTTAGCAACAAAGAAAGTTAACCCTCTGCACACTCATACTATTGAAAAACCTAGCTAACACTTGTTAAGAACATGGACTGTTAGTTAACATAGATTGCATTGAATGTAGAAGTGAGGTAGACACGTCAAGGCCGTCTAATTTGTACCTCGTCCCTAACATTACTAAGTTTAAAAGTTTGTGCAGACATTGCTTCTTCTTTACTTGTGTGTGCACAAGCAATGCAATACATGAATCAGCCTGTCTAAAGACATTGCAATAACTTAACTTGCTTGCACACACACAATGAAAAATGCTTTACTTGCCTGCACAGTGTTACAGTTAAAAAAGGTTTTTTTTTAGGTAGAGGCCAATTGGACTCCTGGTTACATTGGAAGAGCTACAATCCAGCAGATCTGGCCACTGACCTGCAAATGCAGCAGCAAAAAGAAAAATAGGATGTGCTCATCCAGTCAATATATATCAGTCAAGAGGTGCTAGAGGGGTGTGACCACACACCAAGCAACAAAGAAAGTTAACCCTCTGCACACTCATACTATTGAAAAACCTAGCTAACACTTGTTAGGAACATGGACTGTTAGTTAACATAGATTGCAATGAATGTAGAAACTTTTAAACTTAGTAATGTTAGGGACGGGGTACTAATTGGACGGCCTTGATGTGGCTTGCTTCTACATTCATTGCAATCTATGTTAACTAACAGTCCATGTTCCTAACAAGTGTTAGCTAGGTTTTTCAATAGTATGAGTGTGCAGAGGGTTAACTTTCTTTGTTGCTTGGTGTGTGGTCACACCCCTCTAGCACCTCTTGACTGATATATATTGACTGGATGAGCACATCCTATTTTTCTTTTTGCTGGCCATGTTCGCTTGCAATGAGAGTTCCAAGGGACAGAGACAGTGGCTGTGTGACCCCTTGTCTTGCCATACAGGAATAAAACTGAAAGGTGGGCAAATTTTGTAGCCCTGCTATGGCTTCTACCCAGCGCTGCAGGAGAGGCCCGTGAGACAGGCATCAGGTGCACTGCTTGCTGCCTAATTATTACAGTTGCCTGAACTGAAGTGTTTATGTCAAATACCAATTGCGATTTAATTAATAAATAGCCCTATAACATCTGCCGCGACTATGTCCTAGAGGTAGGTAACCAACCTTGTTGCCGAAGGGTTGCATATTTGATTCCCAGCCATGGGACATGACTGAAGTGCCCTTGAGCAAGGCACCTAACCCCCAATTACTCCCCGGGCGCTGAGTTTAGGACAGCCCACTGCTCTGGGCACGTGTGCACTTCACTGCCCCTTAGTGTGTTATTTACCTGTGTGTAGTCACTGGTGTGACATTTATTCAATGGTGTGTCCACTTTGTGTAATTTACATGTGTATAGACACTAATATAGTGTTTACTGGTGTGTTCATGGAGGTTTGCTGTTCACGGATGGGGGAATGCAGAGGAAAAATTCCACGTGTGCACTATTACTAAATGGCTCTCATTGTTGTCAATGGGGAGCACAAGCTGTTGCATCCCTGGTGGCATTTGCACACTCCCATCCCAGCCATTCAGATAGGCTGGGACAGAGGCATACACGCTGGCAGGGATGCTGCAGCACGCGCTTACCATTCTAGTCGATAAGAGCTGAATGACATACTGTAGTCACGGCAGTATGCGCCATTGGAGCGCGGAAGAGGTGAGTGAAAAGAGGCGTTCTGTGGGGTTTCACACAATTTGGTATGCCCTGCAGGAATGGCACAAAACCCGGGAATTTGATCCACTTTAATATATATATTATATAATGTTTGTGTTTAATTGCTCTGAATTTCAGGGAAGAATTGATTTGGCACAAATTTGAATTTCTGGGGATTCGTGCCAAATTTTTGTGTTAAATCCTAAATAACAAAAAGAAAAAACACATGTACTGGTTCATATCCTTGGATGTCCATGCTGCCCCCTGTAGTCCATCTGGATCCGGGAAGTCCTCCGGAAGTGTTAGGCAGCGAGTAGAGGCATGGTCTGAGCTCCTCCATCACTGTCTCTCCTCTGACTGATCGATAGACAGTAAGAAATGGCTGCCATGGGGACTTGGCAAAAGTAATCTATCCCTCCCCACTACACAGCGCCTTGGTGACATCACTGTTGTGGGAAGAAATCAAACCACACCTCCACCCAACACCGGAGAACATCCCCCAGACACAGTACAGGGGTCGCAGTGGACATATGAAGACATGGACCAGCAACGACACTGAAGGAGCGAGGACATGTTGGTAAGCAACTTTTGAGCAATTCATAAAAATTTGATTCTGAGGAACCTACATTTCTTGGGAAATTCGCCGAATCGCCCAAACTGCATTTTTATGATATTCGCTCTTCTCTAGTGAATGTCTTTTCAGGCACCTCACAGCCTTTCTACACTCTGGTGTGGTTGCCACATTTTTATTACCTTATTCTTACTTTTCTCTTTTAGATTCCATGTGCATTAGAGGATGCAGGAGATACTTTGATGGACTCTGCAGTTGTTCAGATGCTGGTTTATGGACCAGACAAACAGTGTGAACGTGGAGGAATGTGCAGTGTTAAAGTTGGAAGTAAAGTAAAAGCTAAGGTTAGGTGACCCATCTGACCTACACTTTCATTTATCAAAGTAATTTATTAAAAAGTAGTAGTTTATTAAAATGACTTTTTCTATTTCTCTGTAGTCATGTCTGGTCATTATAGGTATCTATTCCTAACAGGTGTTTCTTTCAGCTGCACCACAATATCTGGGACTTTCACTGGCTCTTTGCGCTCTCTCTGCCTCCTCAGACCCATTAAATAATACTTTTATCCCTCTTCTTGTGGATGAGTGTCCAGTTGCAGACGATGTGTCTTTGATGTTGACTCCACCCCAACCCTGCATTAAGACCCAACCCATGAAGAGCTTCAACTTCCATCTTGCGCCTTTCTACAACAACTCCATTCAATTTCTGCACTGTAGAGTTGGGCTTTGTCGCCAAGAAACAAAGTGCAGCTCTGGCTCTAACATTCTAAAATTTCCAAAGGTACGGTGGCTTACATGTTTTATATATATATATATATATATATATATATATATATAGGGGGTTAGACATCTAGGCTTTAAATGAATCGGCATAGTTCTTACAAGCCCCATGAGTGTCCCAAAGGTGTTACTGGCGCACTTAGAGGCTGATTCACTGCTAACGCCAGGTATCGGCAGATGAGCGTCTGTATAGCGGCGCTTAGAGCGACCACTAGTAGATGCTGTAAGCGGGTATTGGGCGCTGTAACAGAGCGCCTCAGACGCTCTAGTAACCTGGCTTGCATTGATAAATGTGATGTATGTTGGGCACTCTAACACCAGTATAGCACTGCAGAGAGCGAAAGGTAGCGACAGCTCAGTGCGACCGACTCTCGACGCTCCACACCATACTTATCAAAAAAGGACACACACACACAGCGTTGGCGCTCTAAATCTGGTCGCTATAGCATAGAGCACCAGACGCTGTGTGATTAAAGTCTGTTTTTGAACACATATCCACCAGTAACAAAGCAAAAACACATGGAATGACATTGTTTTAACACTGTGACAATAATACTTTAGTGCCAGACCTGTAATGACAATTCTGCATAAAAAAGTCAAAAAAGTTTCCAAAAGTGTTTGTTTGCAGCCAGGAGAGGCCACACAATGATTTGGGCAAAAAAACAAAAATTGTCAAACACGCTGTTTAAACACAAGCAAATGAACGTCCATTATAATGTATGGGAGAGCGACACTGAGTGACAGGTAATACCTGGCGCTCTGGAAGCTAGAGCGCTGGTGCTATACACTGAGCCGCCTGTAATAATAATTGGACGCTACATGGCGCTGTTAGAGTCGCTCACCAGATTCGCTTTCATAAATGTGGTTTTGAGTACAGCGCCCGGTGTTCACCAGACGCTGCCTGTCGCTACGAGGCGCTACCTGGCGCTATCCCTTCATGAATAAGCCCCATAGTTGTTATAGGGTCCTATAGTTTGTGCTGGTTGCCACCTCTGAGTCCCAGTGACATCCACAGATATTCAGCTTTTGGTCATCTCAGGTGAGCAGATCTCTAGGCCTCAGATCTCTGAAATGAGTTTAGAGAGACAGCAAATAAAGAGTATTAAAGTCATCCCATAATTTCCGCAATCCAACAAAGGTTTAGTTGGTAGAGAATAATTAGTTCTGTTCTTACAAAGTACCTTTGCTTTACTACCTGCTTCTTTTTCTACTTTCTCTAATTAGTGTCATGTTGCTGGAGTTTCTTGCAACCCAATGACTGTTCAGCAAAGCTTCTGGAGGCCTACATTCCAGCGCACAGTTACCCAACCACTACTGGTTACCATATGGGCTCCTTCTCGTCCTCCTCTTCAGTCCATATCTGGTAAACGTTTCTCCTTGTCGATCTGAATCTAGTGTCCCTGACACTTTACTTACTGATTTTTGTATTTTTTCAAGGTCAGAAGAAACCACCTTTACTTCCTAGACACAAAGGTGAGACAGGTTTGAAGTTTATTATTACAACCTTTACACTGTAGTTTTTCAGTCTTCACAATGTTTACCTCTCCTAAAGTGGATCCACACAATACAATTTGACCACCCCAAAGCTCCCTTGTACTGTCCCTATCTCTGTTATTTAGTTTATTATTCGTCAGGGACAGAAGGGACCACTCTCCTAAAGTGGATCCACACAATACAAGTTGATCACCCCAAAGCTCCCTTGTACTGTCCCTATCTCTGTTATTTAGTTTATTATTCCTCAGGGACAGAAGGGACCACTCTCCTAAAGTGGATCCACACAATACAAGTTGATCACCCCAAAGCTCCCTTGTACTGTCCCTATCTCTGTTATTTAGTTTATTATTCGTCAGGGACAGAAGGGACCACTCTCCTAAAGTGGATCCACACAATACAATTTGATCACCCCAAAGCTCCCTTGTACTGTCCCTATCTCTGTTATTTAGTTTATTATTCGTCAGGGACAGAAGGGACCACTCTCCTAAAGTGGATCCACACAATACAATTTGATTACCCCAAAGCTCCCTTGTACTGTCCCTATCTCTGTTATTTAGTTTATTATTCGTCAGGGACAGAAGGGACCATTCTCCTAAAGTGGATCCACACAATACAATTTGATCACCCCAAAGCTCCCTTGTACTGTTCCTATCTCTGTTATTTAGTTTATTATTCGTCAGGGACAGAAGGGACCACTCTCCTAAAGTGGATCCACACAATACAATTTGATTACCCCAAAGCTCCCTTGTACTGTCCCTATCTCTGTTATTTAGTTTATTATTCCTCAGGGACAGAAGGGACCATTCTCCTAAAGTGGATCCACACAATACAATTTGATCACCCCAAAGCTCCCTTGTACTGTTCCTATCTCTGTTATTTAGTTTATTATTCGTCAGGGACAGAAGGGACCACTCTCCTAAAGTGGATCCACACAATACAATTTGATTACCCCAAAGCTCCCTTGTACTGTCCCTATCTCTGTTATTTAATTTATTATTCGTCAGGGACAGAAGGGACCATTCTCCTAAAGTGGATCCACACAATACAATTTGATCACCCCAAAGCTCCCTTGTACTGTTCCTATCTCTGTTATTTAGTTTATTATTCGTCAGGGACAGAAGGGACCACTCTCCTAAAGTGGATCCACACAATACAATTTGATCATCCCAAAGCTCCCTTGTACTGTCCCTATCTCTGTTATTTAGTTTATTATTCGTCAGGGACAGAAGGGACCTGAAATGACTGGCCCTAAGCCTGAAACGGCCAATCTTGCAGAGCAGTCACCTAGAACATGGCAATTGACCATTTAACTCAACTTCAGATAATGAAAGATCAAATCCTGCAATGGCCAGCTTGGCTCTTAGAGACTGGGCTCTAGGGTGTGCCACACCCCCTTCATAACTACTGCCTCTGTTTATTTAGACAAATGTAGGTCTAAACATGGCAGATTGTTGGGGGGAGGTGTAGACACTAAGGACATATCCAGTGTTTTATGAGTCAAAGCTGAGCAAAAGTAAAAAAATTACTTTATGTCCTTTATAACACTCACCACTGGGAGCCAAAATCAGGCATTAAAGCGGTCCTTCACCCTGAATAAGAATCTATCTTATATTTTTCCTACACCCTGTACATACAGATTGCTCACATTAAAAATCATCCTACCTGCATCCACTACATGTTATGAGCCTTTAAACATCCAAGATGGCGTCTCACGGAGCATCAGGCAGCCTGCAAACAGGAAGTGTCTTCTGACTGTGTCGCTCTGCATTCTGGGATTGCTGACCTTTCCCTGACCCCAGCTCTGCTCTGTCTGAGCAAAGCACAGCTATAACCCTACCCCCTGCACTTTATCCCGCTCTCCTCTCCTCAGTATGTGTGATACTTATGAGGCAAGATGGCGGCGCCCGTATCCTAAAGTCCTGAACAGAGTTGCAGCCCAGTGGGGGAAAGTATAATAAGTAAGTGACTAAAAACTTGAAATATATTATTTTAGATGCTGGGGAATAGTTTTTTAAGGGGTTGGGCTTCTCATTAAGTCATGCTGAAGGTCCAGTTTAAGCCTTTCATGATGGGGGACAGGAAATATCTGAGCAGTTCAGAGAAGCATATCTCCTATTGGATGAGCTGAGGATACCGTACATGTGTGTAGCTATTAGCTGTCCCTCGATTGATGCAGCTTTGCTAGGAAAAAAAGAGTATCTCTCCAATGAAGAGATTACTGATGGAGTAAGAGGGTAACTTTAGTATCCCTGTGGAACATCATTGGGAGAGTTTGGGTCCCCTTTAAAATAAAAAAGTATATAGTATTGCTAACCACCCTCTGCAGAACTCACTGTGATTATGGGGCCTTCTGAAGGCACTTTTGGTGCCTTGGGGACTTCTGAAGGCATCAGTTGCTTTGCTTCAAAGCATGATGTATTTAATTATGGTGACAAGTATTTAATCATGAGAACAACCACAATATGAACTAGAGGGAGGCCAGTACCTTACATTCCAGTATAGAGCCTCAGGCAACAGACTCCCTTTATGGAGATCTTATTATTAGACCCTCACCCTTGAAGCAGCATGGGAGCTGCGTGCGCGGGTGTTTTTCACCATTACTGACCTTCATTTACATACCTATGGTGGCCCAGTGCACGTGAGATATACTTTCCTGTTTGTTGCCGACACTTGTGATTATATGATTTGATCTACTTATGTACATTTATGGCCATTTGGGGTGATTGTTTGTGCAGCATAGCTTTGCTTTTGTTTAGTGCATTAATTTTAGAGTAGGTAAGGTTCACACTAGTTATATATATATAGGGGGTATTTTTACATGTATATACCTTCTATAGTCATGTATATATATTATTATTATTATTAGTTAATTAGGACACTGTCACTTTATTTATTTTATACACTTGTATATATACTTGGTTTGTTCCTTTGTTGTTGTCAATTGTTATTTGCAGTTATTCATATCATTAGGGTTTACGCATGGTTTAAGGATCACTGTATGTATATGTGTATATGTGGGTGTGTACATATTGGTTATGTGTATATGTGTTTATACATATATTTATACATTTCTTTGCACTATAGCTCTTTATTGTTAGGTACTTCTCATAATATTATATATGGTATATAGGATCGTTCAGATATATATACACAATTAGACTTTTTTTGGGGGGGGGGGGGGGGTTTATACAAATAAGATTTTTTGTGCCGGCACAAAACAGGTTTTTCTTTCTTGGGGTGAATTCATTGGGGGTCAGGTTCCATATGGTATCAATTGGTTATGCCCTTTTCTGGGCACCACATACAGTATGAAATTTGGTCAGTATGGTTGGTTTTAAAATGTCCTGTGTTATGTGTTTTTAGCCCATTCATGTATTAATAAAGTTTTTTTATATTTTGTTAATTAAAGTAGTGGTGCTTCTTTTTTAGAGAAAGGTGTGCCTTAGTGCACGTCCGCTCTGTTTTTTGTTGAGATCTTATTATTTATAGGATAAGTTGGTTGTTCGCCAAGGCATCCAGCTTATAGTAGACTTAAAGTGTAACAAAACCCAAGATTTTTGGGTTATGTTCCTCCTGTTGGGATGCTCCACTGTGTGTATCCCCTGTGATTACCTGCAAAACGTACCTTTTCCCTGTTCCCACAGCGCATGCTCAGCCCGCTCAGCCAATCAGCGGCTGATTGTTTCATTCAGTTTTCAGAATTATAAATGGAGCAAGTGTCGGCAGCCACATCCCCACCGCAGCCTGAAGGTGTGGACGTGCCTGTCCATATATAAAGGCCTGGCACAGGTGCACGCCTATATAGAAGTATGCTGGGGATGTGGCAAAGGCTCGAGTATGCGGTGAGTGGATCGGGGCGATCTGGGAAGTTTCACACAGCAAGGCATCCCAATTCAGGATAACCCATATAGGGGTAGACCACTGTTTATAGTCTTATAGACCAGAGGGGAGTGGTTGTTTCTCTTTAAAGCGGACCTTTACCCTGAATAAGAGTCTATCTTATATGTTTCCCACACCCTGTACATACAGATTGCTCACATTAAATATCATCCTACCTGCATCTACTGCATGTTATGAGCATTTAAACATCCAAGATGGCGGTTCATGGAGCATCAAGCAGCCTGCAAACAGGAAGTGTCTTCTGACTGTGCCGCTCTGCATTCTGGGATTGCTGTCCTTTCCCTGACCCCAGCTCTGCTCTGTCTGCTATAACCCGCCCCCTGTACTTTATCCCGCTCTCCTATTCTTAGTATGTGTGATGCTTCTGAGTCAAGATGGCGGCGCCCAAATACTAGAGTCCTGAACAGAGTTGCAGTCCAGTGGGGGAAAGAATAATAAGTGACTAAAAACTAAAAATATATTCATTTTAGATGCTGTTGAATCGTTTTATAAGGGTTTGGGCTCTTCATTAAAGTGGACCAACACCCAGGGGTGATTGGCCCGGGAATCTATAAGATCACCTCCCTCACCGCGGGACATCCGAGATCGGGATGTCCCACGGGGTGAAACCCCCCCAAAACACCTTACCTTATCTCCTGCGCGCCCCTCTAGACGTGCGCGCACCCGCGCCAGCTGTTTGTGAATGGCCGGCGCAGGCGCACGCCCTGTAAGAGTGACGTGCGGGAGACGGCGGCGGACGCGCTGTCTTGTCCGTCGCTGTCACCCGCTTGTGCGTCGGTGGGGATTGGTCGCTTGGGAGCGTGGTGAGGTGAGTTTTTGGGGCTTTCTGGGGGGTTTCACACAGCGGGGCACCCCCAATCGGGGTGCCCCCCCGAAGTGGACCAAAACCAGGATAGTCAAAATCCTGGGTGTTGGTCCACTTTAAAGTATGCTGAAGGTCTGCTTTAAAGGTCCCTGTCTAAAGTGACCGGAATTCCCAGAAGTCCTGAATGTATGAGCTAATACAAGATCCTAGGGGCTCTCCATACAGTAACCTGGGGGGACATTATGGCTTCCTGTACCATGACAGATGTGTTCGTCTTCCCTTTTCTCTCTTTTCAGGTCATATTCAGAAATATTCTCACTATTCTGTGTCTTTCCAGAGATTCCGGTGCAGGGGGTGGGAACAGCGGCAGTGGTTGGACTTACATTCTGTTCCTTCTTTATCGGGGCGTTGCTGACAGTTGGGCTTTGGTACATTCACATGAAGACAGGTAAGTGAGAAGGGCTTTGCCTCTCGGCTATTATACAATTTCAGCCTTTTTCTGCAAAATACTTCCCATGAGATGCAGTGAAATAAAAATAATGGCCAATGAAGAAGCTACATTAGGGTTGATTCAGCTCTGTCATTTTACTTACACCAAAACCCAGGATAGTCAATACTTTTGACTATCCTTAGTTCTGGTCCTTCCTCCAGGGGCACCTCGATGGGGGGGTGCTCCACTGTGTGAAACCCCCAGATCGCCGGAACTCAGCTCACCTCTTCCCGGTTCCACGCCAGGAGCAGTGGCTCTGACGGCCGCATCCTCCCATCGGGGTGCCCCCGGAAAAAGGACCAGAACCAAGGATAGTCAAAAATATTGAGTATCCTGGGTCTTGGTCCATTTTAAACCAGAACGGACCAGAGCCTTTTATGTTACCCACATCCGTACATACAGATTGCCCACATTAAAAATCAACCTGCATCTACTGTAATTTCTGAGCCTTTAAACATCAAAGATGGTGGCACATGGAGTCTCAGGCTGCCTGCAAACAGGACGTGTCTTCTGACTAAGCCGCTCTGCATTCTGGGATTGATCTCTTTTCCTGACCCCAGCTCTGCTCTGTTTGTGCAAAGCACAGCTATTACCTGCCCCTCTGCACTTTTGCCCCCTCTCCTCAGTATTTGAGGAAAGATGGCGGCGTCCGTATCCTAGAGTCCTGAACAGAGTTGCAGCCCAGTGGGGAAAAGAATAATAAATGATTAAAAATGTAAAATATATTCATTTTAAATGCTGGGGAATAGTTTTTTTTAGGGTTTGAGCTTTTCATTAAATGAAGGTCCGGTTTAATTTTTTTTTTTTAAGAAAAACATTCTTCATGATTTTTGTTTACCTCAGTTCAGTGCATCATCATATTTAGCTGTTTTTTAAATTGCACAGATAAACATGGTGCTGAATTGTACCCACAAAAAAGTAAAAAAAAAATTGTTGCTGAATGAACCCTTTAGAGTTAAGACAATCTGTAAAGAATGTCACATAGCTGTGGCTGTAAATATGGAGGAACAATGAGTAACTAATAATGAGAACAATCAGATTCTTTGTAGCTTGTTCCAGTAATTTATCTCTGAAATCAGCTTCTGTGGAGGCTACTTCATAGCAAAACATTGTTCCTACAATTTAGCAACTAGCATCTGGCGGTGCGGGACGCAGGCTCGCCCGGGGTGGGGAGCATAAAGGGAGCCGTGTGGGGAGAGGGCAGTGGGCCTGCCCTGAGGAAGTGACGCTGTGACGTCACGAAACGCGTTGGCGGTGGGCAGGGGGGCCCCCTGGTTGTGAGGCTGCTACTCTGGACACATGAGGTCTTGCTGCTATTTTTGTCATATATGTATATGTCTATTTTGTTTCTACCTGGCTGGTCCTCTTGATTATTTATTTGCAGTTTTGCACATAGAAGATTTTTTGCACTAGGCACTTTGCACTTTAATATAGATATTTGGTATATTTGATGTATAGGACACAATTCTTAGTTATATAGGTTGTATGCACTTTCTTTATTATATAGTTTCCTGCTAGGTCAAAGCTGACTGTGGATATTAGTGCCTCTCAACAATCATTTTCCATCTGGGTGTCCCCCCCTCCCCTTCTTCCCTTTGTGAGGACATGTGTATTATATGTTTTTTAAATTGTTTTTAATATGTCCATGTATCATCAGGTATTAAAAAATAAAATTCAATTTGGAGATAGTTGGTAGTGCCACGTTTTTCTCTTTGGAGGAGGTAGGGGGTTGTGGGACCCCCCTTCTTTGAATTTGTACAATTTAGCAACTGACAGGGATTTATTGCAGGCGATCTTCTTGCTAGCAATGGAGAACTATAGCAGCAGCAAGCACGTTACCAAACGCCTCCTTTGCAGGAATTAGGGCCGCCATCTGGGATTTACAGGCCCCATACAGCAGCAATGTCTGGGCCCCCTCACAACCAAGTTAGGGGTTTACATAGGTTTCACAGGACCCCATAGCAAAACTCAAAGTGCTCCTCCAGGATTCAATTGTACCAAAACTGACAAACCTGGCCCTAGGGTTGAAAGACTCTAGGGACTGGTGAAAGCCCTTCTCAGGGGCATCCTAATGTGAGAAACTCCTGGTTTTGTCCACAATTTTTTCTCATTCAAAGGTCTCGTACTGCATGTGCAGACCTACCCTGAACGGCTTTATATGATGTGCACAGCCTGAGGCAGCGGCCAGGGGGAGGTGCACAACATTCAATTATTTCAGCGTTGTTTTCTATGCATTATTATGCACAGCAATTAATGCTGATTGAAGGTGAGCCAGTGAATGTGGCGTGGCAGAGATTCCGGATGACCTTGGGGTTCCACACACACATGGGCAACCAAAATCAGATCTCTGGTTTGATTGGAGTTTTAGGTAGTGTTGGACGAACCCCCTCATGGTTCAGTTTTGGCAAAACGTTGAGGTTTAAAAGCTTTGTTCAGGGACTCAAACCTGGTCACTGTTCAAATCAATCAAACTTTGGGGAGCGATTCTGCCTCTGCCCCCCCCCCCCCCCCCCCCCCCCCACTGCCCCAGATGTCAAGGGCAGAATTAGGGCTGTAAGAAAAGAACAGTGTGATGGTGGGTGTGGGAAGTGACTTTAACTTACCTGAGCCCTGTGATGCAGTCCACATTCCCACTGTCAAATGGGCTATGGCCAGGGCCACAGAAGATGACCACTCCCATGAGTGAGGACACTCCTAGTGGCAGCATTTTTAGTGCCAGCTACCAGTGTAGTCCCACCTGTAGCCTATTTGACAGCCGGAACACTGACCAGGGACCAGATTTTGGGGCTCAGGTAAGTCATATCTGCTTCCTGCTGCACACTCTGCATAGGTAAGCTTTTACGTGTTTGGACCGAATGCCAAACTCAAAATCACAGACTTCTGGCTGTAGTCTGTGATCTGGCTTGGAAACCCAAACTAGCAAAGTTTGGTAAAAACCTGAACTTTGTTTTTTGTGTTGGCACAGTGTGGGCTCTGGGTCAGCAACAATAGGGCCCAGTGAGTTCCAGTATGCAGTGTGAGTGCGCTGTGTGTAGGAAGCACCAGGCCCGAGCTGTAGGTTCCACAAGAAAATAATATGCCAGCATCACCTTTCTCCAGGTGCTCTATACACAGAGTGCCGGGGTAAACAATGCACTGGCATCTTAGTCCCGTCCTGCAGAACCTACAGCTCTGGCCCCTGGTGCTCCAAGCAGACAGCACCAACACTGCATAATGGGGTAGAGCTTTTGCCACAGATGCTGCAAGGTGGGGGGAGATGGCTTACATGGAGCTCCTGTCACCTAAGGGCCGATAGCAGCTGCCTCCCCTGCCTCTATGGTATGTATGCCCCTGCCCCAAGTTCAAACTGAGCCTCAGACCCCAAGGTAATCAGGCTTACCTCAAATTCCAGACAGACCACATAGGAAACAAATACTCTAGGGTCTATCTCTAGGACCTCTATAACCTATATGTCATGTTTGTGTCCCTGGTATAAACTGGACCTTGTGATAAAAAAAATATGGTTTTCAATTGGGGGTCTGGCCTGTAGGAACCCAGAAGGGGTCAGGTGCTTTGAGGGTTGTTTTAATTTTGCTTCTGGGGTACTGCTTACACAAAGTGCGTCTTTCTTTTTCAGCTCCTGCCCCACTGATGACAAGAAGCTCATAAGGACATCAGAACTTTCAGTGAAAAAAGCAACAGATCTGTGCAGTAGAGAATAGTCACTAATAAAATGTCAAGCAATGTATAACATAACCGTAGCATAAGAGTTCCCATGTTCAGCAAAGTGTAGCATTCTGAGAGAATTCCTAAAGCCTGTCAGAAGCTGTGTAATGTGCAGTATAAATGGTTTGTACTGTGGTTAATGATGGCGGGCCCATCAGTATCTTGGTTACATGTAGTGTTCAGCAGCCTCATACATGATGCGCAGGGTGGTCCATGAAGAGGGCCCAGGCCTCAGCCAGACAGCCCTGCATTATCACTGTCAAGCCAGTCTGGTTGCTTTGGGGCCTTATTCAAAATAGGAGCCCAGCCATCACAAATAGGATTAAGGGAGGGTCCCAGATATTGTGGTAGGCACAAAAATACCCGGTGCCAGTCCAGATGATGCCTCCTGCACTGTGTCAGAAATAAAAGGCAGCTGAAACTTGTTGATCTCTTGGATTCTCCAAGCGGTTTATTACCCAGCAGTTGTAGCATAGCTCAATATTTCATGGAGATCCTGCAGAATTTCTATGGACCTTGAAACTCCTGAAAAACCCAATAATGATTTGTAATTTTCACCTCTTGGCCCAGAGCAATAGAGGGTATCAGCTTGTTAAAGATGAACCAACACCAGTGACCTCTGTAATGTGAGGATATCAATAAACAAGCTGGACACATTCTTTCCCATGCTGCATCAGTGATGGACATCATGTGAACAAGAAAACGGGGGCATCAAGTTTTAATTTTTCCTAAAGTTGGAATTTATATTAATGGTTTTCAGTGACCAAACAATAAGAGAGGTGACATTTTACACCAAACTTTCAGCACCAGTTATAGCTGAAGCTGTGCTTTAGGGTTTCAAATAGTTTTTCATTAATGCACTAACAAGTTATATTTTACTATATAACATGGTGAATACTTCTTATTTATTTCACATAGGCTGATATTTGCTGTATGGCCACAATTCTATTACACTATGCGTAAACATTTTCCTCCAAGACAGAATATCATATGTACAAATAGACAGGCAAATAAATGAGTGTGAATTCATTTATTGAGTAAAGCGGTAATGTGGCAATGGCAGGCAGCACAACATCCCCAGCAAGGGGGCAAAATACTCCCAGCATATGGCTCTTACTGTCCAATGTGAAAGTGCAGCGGAAGTGTGGTATGGCACCTGTGTAACACACTTCTTAGACACTATTAGTACAGTGTTCATGGGATGCAGGGACACCTTCGGAAATTAGAATTATCTTACAAAGAATGAAAGTGCAAGTTATTATACAAGGAATCCACACTAATTCTACTGCATCCTCGAGATACAGATACAGTCTGGCTGTAAAGAGTTTCCCCAACACATTAGACCTGTCATGTACTGGATCTTCAGTTCATTGCCACCAGCCTTTGTATATCAAAGGAGAATCAACCCACAAGCATTGTGGCAGGTAAACACCATTAGTGTATTCTTAGTATACAGTACGTCCTGCTCCAGATAGAATACTTACACTCGGGTATTACTCCGCCAGATGGCTCTGGACTTCAGTGACATTGAAAATTGGCTCCTCCCGGCCCCTCAAATACCCAGGGACCTCCCACAATCCCCAGATCTTCTCTGCAGTCTGGCTGCGAAGGACGAGAAATTGGCTCTCTACTCACAGGTAAGCGGAGCTATTAGCCTGCGGCCCTGTAGGACTATTCCCACCCGTTCCATCAGTAATTGCCTCCCAGCCTTGGCTGCGCTGGTCGGGTGATGGTAGGCAGCACCGCTGTTAGGTGCTTAGGAGTGCTGCTCCGCCGCAATCCCCCACCAAAGGGTAGGCGGTATAGGCATATGGTGAGCCTCTATGGGATGCCCCTCCCGCACTATTGCCCCTTGCCCCTGTCTATCGGTGGGTCCTGTTAAGTGGCCGCTGTCCTCCCTCGCTCTCCCTTGTAGCCCTCGGGGGAGGGAGGGGGTGTATGTATATATATATATATATATGTACAAATGTCATATATACATATGAATACACAGAGCTCTTAGTAGTCCACCGTGATGTAGGCAAATCCACACGTGTTCACACACTAGACAGGCCGCCACCAATCATTTAAGCCTCTTACCAGATGGCCATTACAAATCAGCAAAACGGATATGATTTCTCAATTCAATCCAGGTCTCCTTAAATTTGCTCCTGATCACCAGCAAAGCCTCCAAACATTCAAGTTTAAAACATAGACTTATAATGGAAAATCATCATCTCCTAATCCAGAGCGGTGCTCAGAAAAGAGGACTCCAAATCAATGATTCAACAGCGGTTCAAAAATGATTAGCCATGGAAGAAATAAAAACATATATAGTGCAGATTGTCTAAAAAATGGCGATAATTTAATAGGCAAAGTTTGCACTCACAAAACAATCAGTAAAAATGGGCACATTTCAAATACAGCTGCAATGTCAGTAGTAGCTCTCACCACGCAGACACCCAGGTACGGCATGCGCTAAAATTGAGATAATAAGCTGGTACTCCAACGCGTTTCACCCTCTCAGGGCTTTAACTAGGATAACCAGCTCCAAACTCTAGCTATATTTATAGCAATGTGATCCATTGAATGGGCAGCCGGATGCGACTGCAAAACCCGGAAGTAATGATAACATTAAACATATTGAGATGTAATATAAACTCCACCAGATAGAAGTGATGGGCTACATTTATTCATAAAGATATTACCTCGTCTCTTAGAAGTATCTAAGGCGATCTTATCTTTCAAACTCAAATGCGAGTATTAACCGAATCCCCGGAAATAGAAAGCTGCGCGTCCCTCGGGCCGTGGAACGCACATAAAACCGGAACTTCGCCACTACCCAGGTCCGCAGGGTGGAACGCAGAGACTACGCTGCGCTCCGGAAATGACGCATTTTGCGTCCCAGCTCATGTTTTCACTTATTGTGCCTTGAAATTGCGCGCGCTTTCCTGTGTTCCGCGCTTGGTGGCGGCGTTACCTCATGTGCCGGTGCGCCGTCATTGGCTGCTTGTCACGTGTATGGCTTCGCGCTCTTCGGGGGGGGGGGGGGCCTGTCTTTGGTGCGTTCCGCGTCACTGTTCATGCGGGCCCGCCCCTCGAGGTATACCGACGCCATTTTTTTGCTTGGTTCCGGCTGCTGTGTGACAGGTTCTACCTACCGCAGTCCGTGAGTGCCCTCGCGGGCGGCTTTATTACCGCTGTTTATTATTGTATACTTACGGCTCCCCTTTGATTATGTCTTTCAGACGGGCGAACCCTTTTGGCTTCTCCCGGCCCTACTACCTCTATTTAGTTGGTTAACTTGTGAGGCCTAGTGTTAATACTCCCACTTCCCTAGCGGGTTATTGGGGCATCCCGGGTTGCTGTATAGCGTTGTGCCGCTATAATCACCATATGGAGGCGTCTCAGGATAATGTGCTCGGGGTTCCTTCGGGACAAGCCCGGCTGTGTGTAGCTTGTGGGGTATCCCCTATTAGCGCTGACAAGGCACGGGTCTGTGTACCTTGTGCCGAGCAGGTGCTTGCGCTGCAATCTGGCCTTCCAGTGGCTGGGCCTGCGCCTCGTTTCACTTCACCTACTCCCCCAAGCTTAAATATCACTCCCATTGAATTGCATACAAGTGGGGATTCTCAGCCTGATGTGTCTTCTAGACTGGCTAGTGTTGAGAAGTTAATTGCTAATACCTTGGCGCGTAAGGCCTCTGCAAAAAAGCGGCACTTAACGCCTGATGTCACTCTTTTCTCCATGGAAGCTGATGAGTTTTTGGAACTATCTGGCTATACCCCTTTGGAGGAAGGGGAGCTATTCTCCGACTCAGGATCATTTCATGAGAGGCCCACGGGTCATGACGATTCTGGCTCTGACCCCTGGGCCCCGGATGATATGGATAGACTGTTGGCTCAGATTTTTGAGGTTCTGTCTATCTCTCCCCCTGTTGCGGCCCCCAGACAAAGGGGGGAACTTTTTCATACTGCTAAGTCACGCTTGGAATTTCCTGAGCAAGCCCATTTCAATAACCTTGTGCTCAAGGAATGGGAGCGTCCCAGTAGACCTCCCGGTGTACCTAAGAGTTGGGATAGGAAGTATCCCTTTCCTGCTGATGTGGTGAAGTGTTGGTCATCCCCTCCTGAAGTGGATGCCCCGGTCCTAGGGTTATCTAACACCTCTGTCATGCACTCCCCTGACTCTACTACCCTGCGGGATGCTGAGGACCGGCGCATTGATCAGCTGGCGTCCCATGCCCTTGTGTGTGTGGGGATGGCGCTGCGCCCGGTCTGTGCCTCTGCCATTACGGCTGTGGCTATTAGGACCCTGCTCAGAAGTATCCTTGATGGTGCCCCTGATGATGTGTCTAGTGAGGAGTTTAATGCACTTTCTCGTTGTGATGTTTTTGTGACTTATGTCCTCTCGGCCTTGGATGACACCATTAGAATGTGTGGCAGAACCTCTGCCCTTGTGGTGGCTATACGCCGCTCAGTTTGGCTGCTCCAGTGGGCTGCTGACAACGCTTCCAAGAAAGCCCTCACTGGTTTTCCCTTCAAAGAACTACGCCTGTTTGGGGACCGCCTGGACCTATTTGCTAAGGGAGGCAGGTTACCCCAGCGCAGGCGGCAGTCTCGGCCCTTTCAGGGTCAGGGCTCCTTTTCCTCCCCCTACTGTGGTGCTATACAAGGGAGGGGGGTTTCCCTTACTGGGCCCGAGGAGACTTCTGGGGTAGGGGCAGAGGATGGGGATGCCCTGGCTCCTCCTGGGGCTCCAAGCTTAAGTCCTCTCCCAAGCTCCCTCAGGCATGATGGGGCGCCCTCACCCATCCGGGTGGGGGGACGACTTCAGCACTTTGCTCACGTCTGGAGGCTTCATGTCTCAGACCGGTAGATTCAGGAGGTAGTGTCCTCCGGTTACAAGATAGAGTTTGCTGTCTGCCCCCCCAAGGTTCATCAGATCCCGGATTCCTCAGTACCCTGTGTCGGCTCAGGATCTAGTGCAGGCAGTGCAAAGCCTTCTGGAGCTGGGGGTCATCTGCAAGGTCCCAAGGAGAAAAGGACAAGGGCTTCTATTCCAACCTCTTCACAGTGCCCAAAAAAGATGGGTCAGTCAGGCCCATCCTGGACTTGAAGATCCTCAACAAATTTGTCAGGTGCAGGTGCTTTCGCATGGAAACTCTGCGCTCTGCCAGCAGTTCCCTGCGCCCAGGGGATTTCATGATGTCTGTGGACATCAAAGATGCTTACCTTCATATTCCTGTATTTCCAGGTCATCAAAGGTTCCTCAGGTTCGCTCTGGAGGATCAACACTACCAATTTGTGGCATTGCCCTTTGGTCTCACATCAGCTCCCAGGGTGTTCACCAAGGTGCTGCCAGGAGTGATGTCTCTGCTCAGGTTTCAGGGCATCCGCGTGCTGCCCTACCTGGACGACATTCTCATCACTTCCCAGTCTCTACATAAGGCAGAGTTGGATACTCAGCTGGTGGTGTCCACCCTGGAGTCATTTGGATGGGTGATCAACCACCCCAAGTCTTCTCTGTGTCCCTCCTTGGTGACTTCATTCCTGGGAATGAATCTGGATACAGTTCCTCAGCGGAAGGTGGACAGTCTGATTGCGCAGGTCCATTTCCTGCTATCCTGTCATCATCCCTCCATCAGGCAGGGAATGCAGCGGGTGGGCCTGATGGTGGCGTGCTTTGAGGCGGTCCCTTATGCTCAGTTCCCCTTGAGGCCTCTGCAACTCCACCTCTTGTCAGTATGGGACAAGGACCCTGCGTCCCTGGACCGGGTCTTTGCGCTTTCCCCCCTGGTCAGGCGGTCCCTCTCGTGGTGGCTGGACTCCATGAACCTGTTGGGGGGCAGATCCTTTCTGACCCCCTCCTGGGAGACGGTCACCACGGATGCCAGTCTGTCAGGTTGGGGGGTTTCTGGAAGTCCCTGCAGTTCCAGGGGAGGTGGGGCCCTCAGGAGGCCCACACCCCTATCAACGTCTTGGAGCTGTGGGCGATCAGGTTAGTTCTGGCTCAGTTGACTCATCACCTTCGGGGCCTGCCTGTTCAGGTGCGTTCAGACAACCAGACGGCAGTTGCCTACATCAATCATCAGGGAGGGACCCGGAGCAAGAGGGCCCTCCAGGAAGTGTCTCTGATCCTGACCTGGGCGGAGGCCAATGTTCCCTGCATATCAGCGGTGTACATTCCAGGGGTGGAAAATCACCTGGCAGACTCTCTGAGCAGGGGGACCTCTCGCCAGGGAGAATGGTCCCTATGCAACAGGGTGTTCCAATCTCTGTGTCACCGTTGGGGCCAACCAGATGTGGATCTGTTTGCATCCCGTCACAATCACAAGCTCCCAGCCTTTGTCTCTCTGTCCCAGGATCCTCTGGCCTTGACCACGGATGCTCTAGCAATGTCATGGCAGGACTTTCAGTTCCTGTATGTCTTTCCTCCATTCCCCCTGCTGGGCAGGGTTCTGTGCAAGATTGCTCTGGAGGGGGTGCCAGCAATTCTGGTGGCCCCCAGGTGGCCAAGAAGAGTGTGGTTCGCAGACGTGGTGCAGCTGGCAGTAGATCAGTACGTTCTGCCCAGGGTGCCAGACCTGCTCACTCAGGGTCCCTTACGCCATCCCAATTTACAAACTCTGGCTTTGACGGCCTGGCTTCTGAAACCTCCATCTTGATGGAGAAGGGGCTGTCTACCTTGGTTGTTGATACCATGATAAAGGCTAGGAAGAAGTCTTCTTCTTCCATTTATTACAGGGTTTGGCGTGCCTACATTGACTGGTGTGAGTCTAAGTCTCTTTCCTGTCGTGTTTTCTCTATTCCCAGGATTCTGGAGTTTCTACAGCATGGGTTGGAGATGGGGCTCTAACTCAGTACTCTGAAGGGTCAGGTTTCTGCCCTGGCTGTTTTCTTCCAGAAGTCCTTTGCTCAGCATTCTCTGATCAGGACTTTTTTCCAGGGGGTTACACATGTGCGTCCCCCACGTAAGCCTATGGTGCCTGTTTGGGATTTGAACTTGGTTTTGTCAGCCTTGCAGGGTACTCCCTTTGAACCTGTGCAGGATGCTGCCCTGGCCATTCTTACTCTCAAAGTTGTCTTTTTGGTGGCTGTGTGTCTGAGTTGGCGGCGCTTTCCATTCAGCCTCCCTACTATGAGAGACACCAGGACAAGGTGGTGTTCCTCTTCAAGCCATATTTTCTGCCTTTCATTTGAATCAGGACATTGTTCTTCCTTCATTGTGCCCTAATCCTAGTAATGCTAAGGAGAGGGTCTTGCATTCTTTGGATGTGGTTAGGTGTCTGAAGTACTATCTGGTGGCTACTGCATCTTTCAGAAAAACTGATGCTCTTTTTGTGGTCCCTTCTGGTCCTAGGAAGGGTTTGGCTCCTGCCAAGTCTACTATCAGCAAATGGATCCGTCAGGCTGTGATTCAGGCCTACTCTGCTAAGTGGAAGAATCCTCCCTTCCGCCTTACTACTCATTCCACTTGTGCTATTGGTGCCTCTTGGGCTTTTCAGCACCAGGCTTCTGTTGGACAAGTTTGCAAGGCCGCTACTTGGTCTTCTGTTCATACCTTTTCAAAGTTTTACAGGCTGATGCTGCTTTTGGCCGCAAGGTTCTGCAGGCGGCAGTGGTTTAAACTGTCTGCTGTTACCTTTGGGGATCCCACCCTACTTTATGGACACTGCTATTGGATGTCCCGAGTGTAACTATTCTATCTGGAGCAGGACGTACTGTATACTAAGAATAATACAATTCTGTGATTACTCACCTGTAGAATTGGTATTATGAGTATACAGTACGTCCTGCTCCACCCCACCCTTGGTTTTGAATTATCTTGGATCCCCTGTATGGTGATTGTTATCATTGTTATAGTTACCAGTTTGGGTTGTTTTTATTCTCCCGGCTTCTCGTAATACCCGAGTGTAAGTATTCTATCTGGAGCAGGACGTACTGTATACTCATAATACCAATTCTACAGGTGAGTAATCACAGAATTGTATTTTTGGGTGTCTACAGGTTTTGCTCTACTACGACAATGATTTTCACATCAAAATCAAAGGATGACGTTCAATGCAAAAACACTATACTGATCTTCTCTGCCTCAAGGTAACTTCCATGGGGTCCAAATTCTCTCCCGTGCCACATTGTAGACAGGGCTGAGGCTGTCCTAGCACATCCTAATCCACAATGATTTATTTCTTCATGAAGTTCAAGAGGAAAGACATGAGCATAGTTAATGTCAAGGCTCAACAGGATGGGCCCCCAGGACGGCCCACAATGTCTCCCTCAATCAATCACAATACCCCACTCAGTAGACTAAAGTCAGTTGCTTTTATTACACCTAACAATGCCACACCTATACATAACACATATCAAACATGCTAAAAAAGACATGTAAGACAAACAACTCAGATGGGCCTATTAGCGCTAATCTAATAAATACCCAAATATCAACTAATAAATTGTTGCACAAAGTCCCATCTGAGTTGTTTGTCCTATATTTTTTTTCGCATGTTTGATGGCAGGCTGACAAGCTTTTCCCCTCTGTGTTCTTCATGAAACACAGCAAATGACTGTGGCCACATAGTTGCTGTTTTACAAAAATAGGGACAAGGAAATGCTAATTTATGGTGCAGCTAAGCCAGTTACAGGCAACTGTTGGTGGCTGAAGGCTGGTCCTCCAACTGCTATTGTTTTTGCTGCATAATCCCTTATAGGCAGGCGATTGAGGAGCCAGGCCGACACCCTTGTTGGCTGTCAGGATTGGCCAAGGTTAGTCATGAGTTGGATCTTTCAAAGAACCTTAAAAAAATGAGACCCTAATAGAATGGCCATGTTTTACACATCTACACTTTCTAAACATCCCCTCTAACAAATCAGTATCTATATGACCATTGTCCTTAATTTGACCAGTTACATATTTTTTTTCAAGTAAAACTAATTATAATATTTTCTCAACATCCCCTGCAGCTGTCTTATTATTCCTATCACGTCTCCTTGCTGCTGCTTGTACACCAGACACGACGTATACAAGAAATGTCCCATTCCCTATTACACCTGACCCACAGTCTCAATAACTTCTATTATAAGAAAATTATTACATTTCGCTATCACCTGCACATGAGATTTTCTTAAAGCATACATTCAGTCAAAAGTAACTGGAAGTCGGCTAACACGCTGGGGATATCCTGATTTGGGACACACCACTACAAAGAAAAAATACCATTTTGTGATCACTCACCTGTAAAATGGGTATTATAAGTATGTCTCACACCCTGCTTTGAAAGTATTCATTACACTTGGTTATGTCCAGTAGAGGGCGAACTTCTGCAGAGATGAATAGAAAAAAAGAAGGCGCTCCCGGCCCATAAATACCTGGGACCTCCCACACATCTCCCAGTATAAGAAAGCAGTAAGGGGACCAGGAAGAGCAAATCTATGAGAAAAAACAGTATCACCAAACAGAGGATCCAATATACAACTCAGGGCGGGGCGAAGCAGGGTGTGAGACATACTTATAATACCCATTTTACAGGTGAGTAATCACAAAATGGTATTATTCTAAGTATGTCTAACACCCTGCTTCGAAAGTATTCATTACACTTGGGACATCCAATAGCAGTGTCCAAAAAGGGTGGGGATCACAACAGGCAAAAGTATACAAATGAAACCCCTGCCGCTTGTAGAACATTGCGGCCAAAAAACAGCATCCGCTAAGGCCCACACATCAACCTTGTAAAACTTGGAAAAGGTATGAACAGAAGACCAAGCAGCAGCTGTACAACTTGTTCAACAGAAGCCTGGTGCTAAAAAGCCCAGGAAGCCCCAACAATACTAGTAGAAAGAGCAGTAAACTGAAAGGAGGAACCCTCCCCTTGGCAATATAGGCCCCAACAATGACCAGACATATCCATTTAATAATGGTGGACTTGACGGCGCCAAACTTGTCTTGGACCCAGAGGGCACCACAAACAAGGCGTCCGTCCTACAGAAAAGAGAAGTAGCCAAGAAATAGTACTTCACACACAAACATCCAAAAAGTGCAAGGCCCTCTCCTCGTCATTACTAGATGAAGGACACAAGGAAGAGAGAACCACATCCTGAATGAGATGGAAAACAGATACCATTTTAGGAAGGAAATCCGGCTTAAAGCAGAACACCACCTCGTCCCGGTGTCTCTCAAAGTAGGAGGCCTGAATAGACAGGGCCGCCAACCCAGAAACACAGCAAACAGAGGTAATAGCCACCAAAAAGGCAATCTTCTGTGTAAGCATAGAAATGCAAAATTCAAATCCCAAACAGACACAAGGCTTTCGAGGACAAAAGGCCTTAGAAGAAGACCACCAGGACAGAGGCCTACCCTTTCAAGTACTTAAGCTGGAGCCCCAGGCCCAGACCGTGCTGAAGAAAGTCCAAAATCCTAGGGAACGAAAACACCTTGCAAGGCAAGGCCCTAGCCTCACACCCATCAATATAGGACCTCCAAGTCCTGTAGAAGATGTTAGAGGAAGACCACTTTCTAGCCCAGACAAGTGTCTGAAGCACAACATCAGACAAACCTTCTTCTATTAAGATGGAGGAGGTTACAGCAGCCACGCCGTCAAAGCCAGCGTTTGTAAACTGTAGAACAAACCAAACCTATCTTGGCCACCCTGGAGCCACCAGAATTGCTGACGCACCCTCGTGAGCCAGCTTGCGCACCACCTTGCCCACCATGGTGAAGGAAGGAAAACAGGTACAGGAACCCCAGATCCCTCCAGGCAAGAGACATGGCGACCACTGCCGGTCAGAGGAACCTGAGACTGAAACCCAAACGTTGGGAGCTTGTGATTGCAACGTGAGGCAAAGAGATCTACCTCCGGAGTCCCCCAACTTGCGACAGAGGGACCGGAATACCTTGTGGTTGAAAGATCATCCCCCTCAGCGAGAGTATCCCCTGCTCAAGGAGTCCGCCTCCGTGTTTTCCACTCCCGGAATGAATGCCACTGAGATGCATGGAACATCGCTCTCCGCCCATGCAAGAATCAGCGAAACTTCCCTGAGGGCACTCCTGCTGCGAGTCCCTCCTTGGTGATTGATGTAAGCGACTGCAGTTCAATCGTCTGATCGAACCTGAACCAGTAAGCCCTGTAAGTGATGCATCCAGCATGACAGAATCAACCGAATAGCTCTGAACTCCAAGACATAGATGGGGGTGTGAGCCTCCTGAGGACCCCCCAGCCCCTGGAACTGAAAGTCCGTCCAGAAACCTCCCCAGCCCGACAGGCTGGCATCCGTGGTAACCGTCTCCCAACAAGGGGCCAAAAAAGGATCTGCCCCTCATCAGATTGCTTGGCTCCAGCCACCACTGAAAGGGCTGCCGAACCCTGGGAGGCAGCAGAAAGGACTGATCCAAATACCGGGGACATCCGTCCCAGTTCAGCAATAGATGGAGTTAGAGCTACCTCATGTGGAACTGAGCAAAGGGGGACTGCCTAGAAGAAAACCACCATCAATCCTACCAGTTTCATCCCTAGCCGGATAGAGAGGCGAGGATTGTCCAGGAGAATACGTATCAGATCCTGAACCCTCTGCACCTTTGGGTGAGGAAGGAACACTCTGGCCTGACTGGAATCCAGATTCATGCCCAGAAATGAGATCTCCCTTGAAGGGGAGAGAGAGGACTTGGGGTGGTTGATCACCCATCCGAACCTTTCCAGCGTCGTCACCACCCTGGAGTCCATCTCCACCTGGCATAGATGCTGTAATGAGTAGGTCATCCAGATAAATGCCCTGGGCTCTGAGAAGGGCCATTATGCCCGCCAGCCCCTCAAACTGAAAATGCCGATCTCCCACCCCAAACCTGAGAATTCTCTGGCATGCGGGGTAGATTGGTACATAAAGGTAAACAACCTTGATGTCTATAAATGTCACGAAATCCCCCTGATGAAGGGAATTGATGACTGAGCGCAGAGTCTCCATGCAGAACTTCTGGGATCTGAGGAACCTGAAGAAAGGCTTCAAAAACCAGAATGGTTCTGATGGATCCATCCTGTTAGGGAACCATAAAGAGGTTGGAATAATAGCCCCGGCCTCTCCCTGAGAAAGGCACCGAACATATGACCTCCATGTCCAGAAGATTTAGCCCTGCCAGCCCGGGGGTCCGAGGGAACCTGAGAACTGAGGAATCTGGGGAAGACCGGTACTCGAACACCAACTTGTACCCGGCAGAGACCATGTCCACAATCCACTTGTCTGTGACCTCCCAGGCCCAGACCTGGAAAAAGTGCTGCAGCCGACCCCCCACCCGCCAAGTTGAGGGCGCCCCCTCATTGCTGAGCTGGCTCGGTAGCGGGCTTGGAACCCCAGACAGGTCCTGGATGGGCCCACCCTCCACCTCTGCTCCAGGAATCACCCCTGAAGATAGAGAAGGCAGCACCTCTGCCTGCTCTGGCACCGCGAAAGGAAGGATTAGAGGAGCCTGGCCCCCGAAAGGAGCGACGCTGCTTCTATAGTGGTGGAAGCCTGCCTCCTTCCGCAACTGAATCTAATTTATCTCCAAACAGCGGCATACCCAGAAGGGTAGCCCTGCAAGTGACTTCTTAGCCGCAACGTTAGCCGCCACTGGCGCAACCAGGCAGAGCGTCATATAGCCACAAGCAACGCTAAGGTTCTGCTATACAGACATATTGTGTCATCCAAGGCAGACACACCGCATAAGAGCTGCAAATTCACCACTGGCTGGGTCCAGCTGGGACCCCTCAACAGGCCCCTAACCACAGACCTGAGGCACCTAGACGCGGACTTGTCCCTCTTTGCCGATGAGGACGAGGGCTTTGATGTTTATGGCGGCCGTGACTCCCCAGAGGAGGGGGAGTTGTTCCTTGATTCGGATTCCTCTGGGGATCGTCATGGCGAGTATGATAGTGATCTAGGGTCTTCCTCAGACGAGGATACTTGGCTCCCGGATGATACCGACAGACTCTTGTCGGCTGTTTTTGTTACTTACCCTTGGTGCCTAAGGGGTTGGATAGAAGGTATCCCTTCTCGGCTGATTTAGTTCGCCGCTGGTCGTGTCCCCCTGAAGTGGACGCTCCTGTCCTGTGGCTGTCCAACACTTCGGTCATGCCGTCTCCTGACACCACAACCTTGATAACGCTGACCGGCGTATGGATCAGCTGGCTTGTCATGCCTTCACCTTTGTTGGGGCCGGTTTGCGCCCGGTCTGCGCCGCGGCTATTGTGGCCATCGCTATTAAAAAGGTCAGGTGCCTGGCTGAGGCCGCCCGGTCTCGCAAGAAAACGGAGGATTATAAGGACCTTTTGCTTTGTGCTGACTTTATTGCCTTTGTGCTTTCGGCTATGGATGACGCCATCAGGCTTGGCGGTAGGGCCTCGGCCCTGTTGGTTGCTATGCGTAGATCTGTCTGGTTGCATCAGTGGGCGGTCGACACTGCCGCTAAGAAGTCTCTCACTGGGTTTCCCTTCACTGGACTTCGTCTCTTCGGTGAGCGCCTTGATGCTCTGACCAAGGATGGTAGGCTCCCCCAGCGTAGGAAGCAGGCTCGTCCCTTTCAGGGATCGTCTTCCTTTCGCCCTTCAAGGGGAGGTTGTGGGTCCTCCTTCTCAGGTGGTCCCAGAGGCTCTTGGGGTAGAGGAAGATCCCGTGGTCGCCCCGGTCTCTCCTGGGGAACCAAGCCCAAACCCTCCCCCAAGACTCCTCATGCATGAGGAGGGGCCCTCACCCGACTGGGTGGGGGGACGGCTTTTTGCTCGCGTCTGGAGACTGCGCGTCTCAGACCAGTGGATTCAGGAGGTGGTTTCCTCCGGTTACAAGATAGAGATTGCAGCCTGGCCGCCTCCAAGATTCCTCCGGTCCCGGATCTCTCTAAATCCTGTGGCGGCTCAGGGCCTGCGGTTGGCCGTACAGCGTCTTCTAGCTTCCGGAGTGATTTGCCCGGTACCTCTTCTAGGAACAGGGTCGGGGGTACTACTCCAACCTGTTCACGGTCCCCAAAAAGGACGGCTCCCTGAGGCCCATCCTGGATTTAAAGGGTCTCAACAAATTTGTCAGATTCAAGCATTTCCGCATGGAGACCTTACGCTCGGCTGTGAGTTTCCTTCGGCCGGGCGACTTCATGACCACGGTGGACATCAAGGATGCCTACCTTCACGTTCTGATCTTTCCAGGTCACCAGAGGTTCTTGAGGTTCGCTCTGGGGGATCAACACTACCAGTTTGTGGCCTTGCCGTTCTGTATCACATCAGCTCCAAGGTGCTGCCGGGTGTCATGGCTCTACTGAGAAGTCAGGGCATTCGCATTCTCCCTTACCTGGACAACCTATTGATTACTGCTCAATCTCTTCATCAGGCCGAGAAGGATACTCAGGTGGTGACGTCCACTCTCAAGTCCTTCGGCTGGGTGATCAACTATCCCAAGTCTTCACTATCTCCGTCTTTGGCAAGGTCCTTCCTGGGCATGACGCTGGATACTTCTCAGGTCAAGGTATTTTTCCCCTGGCAGAAAGTGGAGGGCATTCAGATGCAGGCGCGGGCGCTGCTGATGTGCTCTCATCCCTCCATCCGTCTGGGGGTGCAGTTGGTAGGCCTCATGGTGTCTTGCTTCGAGGTGGTTCCCTTTGCTCAGTTACACATGAGACCTCTTCAGTTACATCTCTTGTCAGTTTGGGATCGGAATCAGGAGTCGCTGGATCAGGAATTTGCTCTGGCTCCTCTGGCCAGGCAGTCCCTTTCATGGTGGCTGGACTCGAGGAATCTCCTAGTGGGCAGATCCTTTCTGCCTCCGCGCTGGGAGATTGTCGCCACGGATGCCAGTCTGACCGGTTGGGGGGTAGTTTGTCAGTCACTGAAGTTCCAGGGTCAGTGGGGTCCCCAGGAGGCCCATGCGCCCATCAACATTCTAGAGTTGAGGGCGATCAGGTTGGTTCTCTTCCAGTTGACTTCCCACCTTTGGGGTCATGCTATGCAGGTCCGCTCGGACAATCAGATGGCGGTTGCCTACATCAATCATCAGGGAGGGACTCGGAGCAAGCGAGCCCGCAAGGAAGTGTCTCTGATCTTATCTTAGGTGGAGGAGACTGTTCCCTGCATCTCGGCGGTTTACATTCCGGGGGGGGAGAACCAGGAGGCGGACTCCCTGAGCAGGGGGACGTCTCATCTGGGGAAATGTGCTCTCAGCAACAAGGTATTTCTCACCCTGTGTCGCCGCTGGGGTCTGCCGGATGTGGACCTGTTTGCGTCCCGTCACCATCACAAGCTTCAAAGATTCGTCTCCCTGTCAAAGGATCCTCTGGCCTTCGCCACGGACGCGTTTGCAATTCCCTGGACGGAGTTTCGGCTCCTCTATGCATTTCCTCCATTTCCGCTGCTGGGTCGTGTGCTGCGCAGGATAGCCCAGGAGGGGGTACCGTCCATTCTAGTGGCCCCCCGCTGGCCGAGGGGGGTATGGTTCGCGGACGTCGTCCAGATGGCAGTGGATCGGTACGTCTTGCCTGACGATCCAGAGCTTCTCACTCAAGGACAGCTGCTTTATCCCAATTTACAAACGCTGGCTTTGACAGCTTGGCTGTTGAAACCTCCATCTTGATGGGCAAGGGTTTGCCGGTTTCGGTTGTTGATACTTTGATTCAGGCTTGGAAGAAATATTCGTCTATGATTTACTATAGGGTCTGGCATGCTTATATTGCTTGGTGTGAGTCTAAGTCTCTATCTTGTCGTGAATTCTCCATTCCCAGGATTCTGGAGTTTTTACAGCATGATCTGGATTCGGGTCTACAACTTAGAACCCTCAAGGGACAGGTTTATGCTCTGGCAATCTTTTTCCAAAGATCTTTTGCCAATCATAGGCTTGTCAAGACTTTTTTCCAGGGAGTTACTCATGTGCGTCCACCGCGTAAGCCTCTGCTACCGGTTTGGGATTTAAACTTGGTGCTTTCTGCTCTACAGGGACCTCCCTGTCTATTCTGACTCTTAAGGTAGCCTTTTTGGTCGCTATTACTTTGGTGTGTCGAGTCTCTGAGCTGGCAGCGCTTTCTATGAAACCCCCTTATTTTGAGCGGCATCAGGATAAGGTGGTGTTCCGTCTTAACCCGGAATTTTTGCCCAAGGTTGTATCTGCCTTTCATCTCAATGAGGACATTGTCTTACCTTCCTATTGTCCTACCCCTGCTAATTCCAAGGAACGGAACCTTCATTCTCTGGATGTGGTCAGGGCGCTCAAGTATTATTTGGTCGCCACTGAGCCCTTTCAGAAGTCTGATTCTCTTTTTGTTCTTCCTTCCGGACCTAGGAAGGGCTTGTCTCCAGCCAAATCCACTATCAGCAAGTGGATTAGACAGGCGGTGGTGCAAGCTTATTCTGCCAAAGGGAAGGAACCTCCTTTCCGTGTTACTGCACACTCTACTAGGGCTATTGGTGCCTCTTGGGCTTTTCAGCACCAGGCTTCTGTTGAACAGGTTTGTAAGGCTGCTACTTGGTCTTCTGTTCATACTTTTTCTAAGTTTTACAAGGTTGATGTTAGGGCCTCAGCTGATGCTGTTATTGGCCGCAAGGTGCTTCAGGCAGTAGTGGTTTGAACTGCCTGCTGGGATCCCACCCTACCTTTTATCTCAGATGTAATGATTGAAATGAAACAAGCCGTGCTGTACACAAGGAAAAATACAATTCTGTGATTACTCACCTGTAGAATTGTTTTTACTATGTACAGCACGGCTTGTTTCATCCCTCCCTTGTTATCGTTGTCCTTGATTGCCTTCTTATGGTGATTTGTTAAGAAGTTATTTTGTTGTGGGCTGTGTTTTTTGTTCTCATGGTTTATCTCCCGGCTTCTGGCATTACTGCTTTTCAACACTGGGGGTCTATGGGTGATTCCTGGCCTTTTATTGGGCCAGGAGGAGCCACAAGTCTTCTGCAGTCAACTGCACCACCTTGTGGCGGAATACCCAAATGTAATGATTGAAATGAATCAAGCAGTGCTGTACACAGTATTTTTGCTGATGCACAGACAGTTACAGAGTGAGCTATATGGAAATTCACAAAACATGACCTGCTCTGGGCTGTTGGGGAGATGGGCGGCATCTATACCTTAGGTAAATATGAGAGAACCACAGTCTATCACCATAAGATACTGCATCTAAGTGGTGGAACAATCCAGGCCCCCTCCCCTCCATTTATCAGTAGCTACGCCGTTGGCAACCCCGACCCTTTTCATTTTATTGTCTGGGAGGTTGTCTGTAGTCTGAACATCTGTGATCCTCACCAAGCCAGTGAACCAGCATATCACTCTTTCTATGGTGAACCCAGAACTCGGGGGAGGGCAGTAGAACTTTTCTAAAATACAGACAGAAGTTAGATGGTGCCCCAATGCTGTGTGCTGCCAGGGTGGTGTGTACATGTGAAGATCATAAAGCAATTGCAAGAGCAAGTCTATGCCAGGTATGAAGACAATGAAAATTAAAAAAAAAAAAAAAAAAAAACAGGAGCACATTTATTTTTTTTTGTCAGTACAAGGATGAAAAAAGGTAGTCATGGGGCAGTTACATATCGGTCATGTTGTTTCCAGTCCTTTAAAAAACGAGCATCACTATGACTATTAAATGCTATTATATCATAGGCTATAAAAATGTTGACAAATATTCGAATAATATATTTTATTACAAAAAAATCCCCTTGTATTTTCCTTCCTGTGAGATGTTAAGGAAATTACAGGCACCATATTGAAACTCATATAACATGTCAGGGATTGTGATTTATATTGATATTGATCTAATAGCCTTATATCATATAATAGCATTTACCTTGAACAGCTGTTTATGATAGTTGTCCTTGAAGTGCTCCCAAATAGTAAAAAAAATAAAAAAAATTACATTGACTCCACAGAATTAGACAGAAAACACCCATTAATATTTACATACTATACACATAAGAACAGCCACTCAAGGGACTCCATGCGTAAGCTGACCGTTTGTTCAGATAGACAGATATGGGATGCTTAAATTGTGACAGCTTAACAAATCTTTAAGGTTGTTTTTCAATAGAAACAACATTGGTCACATGTCATACAATGTTGTCACTAGCAAAAATGTACCTAGTTCTACTAAAGGTGAGTTCCAGATTGTTGTCCCATTGTCTTGGGCTACATGTTGCACTTTCCCAAACTTCAATTCATTTTCAAAAAGACCCTGAAGTTATTTGTAAAAGTATTAGAGCATTGGAGATGCAGAAAATCACTGAGGAAAAACAGTGGGGGTCGCAACAGTGATGTGATGTAAGCACACTGTGTGCTTCACATATATCATAGTAAAAAAAAATAAGTGCCTTTTTTGCCTCTAGTTATTACTGCCAGCACATAGTGTGATCAGAAAATGGGGTGAGAGATGCTGCAGACTAAGAGTGTCTCCAGCCTGACGGTGTACTTTCATAGCTGCAAAGAAAGGCAGCCAATCAGGACGTCTGGAGAGGGAGTGTTTAAGGAATGAGGAAGTGATTTCCTCACTAAGTAGACCAACACAACAGGAAGGAGAGCGCTGGAGGGACTCAATGTAATGTAAGATACTGATATTTATTTTGGAACTTTTGACTTGCCAATCACTTTAAGCTGTCACAATTTAAGCTTCCCTCTGAACTTATGTGCCATGAAATTACAGGAAAGTCTGCTGGAGCCCTTGGTGCACCACTAAAGGCCCTCCCCATACAAGTTACATAAATAATAGTACTATTGGATACTGTAGTGATCGTGTGTGGCCACTTATTGCACATCATAGGTAAGAAAATACATATAATAAATAGTATATTTTCCTTTGACATTTAAGGAGCTCTATTTTGTGCATCCACACGCAGGTTTGCAGAATTGCTTAAAGGCACGATTCTTGTGCTCCATAATCACCCAGGATAAGCGCCATCTTCTGCAGGCTCCAGCTTATATCTTTGCTAAGGCTCGAAAAAACCTGTCATGGCAAACCAGCTACATTTTTACACTTGGCATAATAAAGATACATATAGGTTACACTAAGGGAGGACAGAAAGCCCCACTTGCTATACATTCTCCCATTAAGCGCCAGGCTACAGCAGCACGCACACATGGTATAGCTCTAACTTACTTCAGAGGAACATGACATATGTTGGACAAAGGTTGGTCCTGCACTCCCAGCTTCATCCTCACCACAAGACTAGACCATGATGGCCAAAGATAATCATGTACTACACTCACACCACCTTGAAGTTGGTAGTCTAACGTGAAGGACCCAGCATCAAGAAAGTCACACCGGTAGCCTCCTGGAGAGTTGTGGCAGGTAAGTACCAAGAACCAACTCCAGACCAGGAAATGCAGGCCTGCTGGATAGCAAAGCTAGAGGGGATGTAACTGTATGATCAAATAAAAGCATGGGCCTAATCCTAATGGATATATTATTGTGTATATCCAAGTCAAAGACCTTAAAGTAGACCAGAAGCAACCCTGGAGTCTATGACTATGGGCAGCCTAATTCCCTCGCACCATGGCATCCAAATTTGGATTGCTCCACTGTCTGCGCCCCCCTCCCAGTTGCTCGGTATGCTTACCTTGCCAAGGAGCCCATAGCGCATGCATAGTCAGCGACGGTGGCATCACTCACATCCTTTTCCAGCTGTGTGCGGTCATGCCTGTAACTGAGTGATGCCGCACAATGATCATGTGTGCGGCTGGGACTCCATTAAGCTTCACCAGCCTCACATTAATATACACGGAGAAGCGGATTGGACAAGAACCGTGCCTATGCCGTTGGATTCAAGGAAAGGTAAGAACAGCAGGTGATTGGGGGGGGGGGGAGGTTTACACAATGGGGCATCACAAACTGGAGCGGATAGTGAAAATCCCAGGGTTTGGTCCACTTTAAGAAGTACATTGTTAGATAGAAAGTGTAGGTAAAGGCCTCTTCTTTTTAGACAGTAACATGAACACTTTGTAAACAGATAACTAGAACAATGTGACACCAATAAATACAGAGTGTCCTTTTAACCTTACAATAGAGTCTGCTTGTTTAAAGTGAAAAAAAAAAACAAGATACTGGTTTAGTTTGTGGACATTAAGGCATTTACAATACAACAAGTTCATTACATATAAATATGTACACATGAACACCGACTGGTAACTTAGGGTCAGGTAAGAGGTTACTGGGATGGACCTGGTCCAGTGGACGAAGGCTTTGAACAAGTTTGGCACTCCCAATCATAACAGCTTCTAGACATCTCTATTGTATCTGCAGCACATTGAGCCGCATGGAGGTCATGTAAAACGCAATTTAAAAATCGACTTCCTAACAAAGTGTTTTTTACTGGTTTGTTCTGGACTGGTAACATTGATGTTACTACAAATTAGTTTCTATTTATCAGCTTGACAATTCTGTCCCCCAAGAGGTGGAGAGTTCCCCAAACGTTATTGAAGAACGTCTAAATGAGATGTGAACATCAAGTTCTTCCATGTGCTTGCTACATCTAACGTGGACGATGTACTATTTTACAGGATAGTTTGGCACTGGCCAGGCTAACCCCTGCAGTCAAACTTCTTATAACCCTCACTCCACAGGCATCTTGGTTTGGGATGCCCCTAGGTTTAAGCAGTAAAAGTAAGCTCAAATGCAGGGGATCCCAAACCAGGGTTGGCCGTCTTCGAAGAGTTCAGTGTCAGAATACCCAGTAATAAATCTGACACATCCTTGAACTGAAAGCTCTCCCCCGCCCTCCTGGTAATACCTGTTCTCACAGCACTGTTACACATCTCCAGCCAGTGACCTCATCACCCTACAGGTCATGTGTGCTTCTAACTTTCATGGATCTCAAATCAGCGGTACCCCCAGGCACAAGACACCCAACTTACCATCCACTTGCTGCAGCACAGGTTTGAGAAGCTGGAGGAACAGGTGGATGTGGCCTCAGTAGGGTACACTCCCAATGGGTGCCTCCGTACACAGAGCTTCTCATACTGGAGCTGTGGGTGACAGATGGCGTAGGAGCGGGTGGAAGGTAAGTGAGGTGTCTCGTGCAAAAGTGGACTTTCCATTTAAGTCTTAGGTTTAATGCCAAGGCAGTCACCCAACTATAAAACCTCTTCAGTAGAATATGTATTTCCTGTATTAATACATCCTTATGAATTTATAGCTTGCACATATATAGTAATTACTAATAATACTTTCATTTTGGATTATACAAAATAATTCTATTATTGCAAAGTGCTTTAAGGTTACAGTGTTTTTTTTTTTGTAGTGCAACTGTGAGCTAAAGGTAATGCATCCAAAATGGATATTTTAATTGGCCTTGAGCTGCCAGTGGAGTCATTTTGATGTGCTGGCTTGATGGTCACTGCTCTACCTATTGCTCTATGCTGGCAAATAGACAATGTATCCCTGTCACTTTCTCAGGAAGAGGCAGAGTGCACCACCAGCCCGAGGCTGATTTAAAGGAGGACAATTCCTTCAGACTACTTTAGGGAAGAGTAGTGTAGGGAAGTTTGAGTTTTTACATATTGCCTGGATTAAGGCTTTCAATATGGAGGTGAAAAACGTTATCCCCTGATCTCCCTTTTTTGGTAACTAAAGAGTTCCTTAAAGAGGAACATCAACCTGGATCTTAACTCTTCCGGCTGTTGCTCCTGTCCGACAGGGCACCATGATGTGGGATGCCTCGCTGTGTGTTTCCCCATAGACTGCAGAGCACACCAAACTTTCTGGTGATTCCACAGCACAGCCAAGGGGGCAGGCAGCCAATCAGTGTGCGGGATCGACAGTAAGGTGAGGTTATTCGTCAATCTGGGTTTCACAGCGTGGCAGCCCACATCAGGAAGCCCCTAGAAAAGGAAATCAGCCAGCCAACAGGTGGAGATCCAGACCCACCCGGTGCTAAGGTGAATTTGGGGATTAAACCCCCCATTAGACTTACCTGTAACAGATTTTTTAAGAATCCTTCAGCATGACCCCTTATTAATCTCCATGGGTCATGCTGAAGGATGATTAGAAAAATAAAAAAACAAAGCTTACCTTACAGGTACTGGCCACCCACTCCCCTGTCGATGACCACCTAGCCAGCCAATCAGTGCAGCAGCAGTGACGCTAACTAGTGTCAATCAGAATGTAAAAGCTAAAGTTTTTAATTTCCAAATCCACTTCAGCACCGGAGTCCAAGTTTAAGTCAAAAGAGTTTAGACCCACTAACCCCTGCAGCATAAGGACATTCCAATTTGGGATGCCCCAATGTGCATCCCAAGCTCCTGTGTCAACCTCTATGGTTGCCATTCTGCCATCCCGCATTAGCACCAGCAACTAATCAGATTTTCCATATGGGTATAGGGAGATGTGCATCTCAAATCAGCAAGCTCCTATGCTGCGGGGGTGAGAGGACTTTTTTTTTATAGCCTAGGTTCTGCTTTAAACATACTCCTGCATTCACCATCTCCAGGCATCTGTTTGTATAGGGAGGCCGCAAGAATCCCTATAGAAATCCCAATAATTAGGCTTTTTTGCGTACCGCTGTGGTTCTCCGTTGCTTGGACACCCCCAGTGGATGACAACCACAGGATTACGGAAGGTTAAAGTGGACCAAAACCCACATTTATAGCTAGCATCCCCTGATTTGCTGCCCCTATGAAGAGTACTTTTGGCCAATTTTCGCTGCTCCTGCTTCACTCAAATCCCAGATAATGGCGCCTGTTTTAGCTGAAAAGCTCCGCCTCCTCCATTCATTGCCACTGTTGTGTGTGGCAATAATGGCATTGCCGCACCTATGCAGCGACTGAACTCATGCCATCTTACCAAAAGGGACAGCAAAAAAAAAAAAAAAACAGTGTTTCAGAACAACTTGAAAAGTAAAAATATCCATTTCTTGTTCTACACCCCAAGAAGGGGTTTTGGCCAAATGTATTTCACGAGTTCAGTGGGTTTTGGTCCGCTTCAAGTATTTTGCCCAATTTTTGGGCTTTCTAAGCAGACTGGTATCCTAAATCAGGCTGACTAGGGGTGGGGTGAAAGCACACACACACAAAACCTATGCGCCACTTGACTTTAGGACCGCTTTAACGTGGCTTTGGAAAGGTTAGTTTGTTCTCTAGGCAGCATCTAAAACCTTCCAAAGATAAACTATAAACTACTGTATGTGTTTATGTTAAAGATCGAGTAGAGAGCAGGCTACAACTTGAATGCAAGCCTCCCTATAAAGTGACACAGCAGCTAGAAGCCTCCACCAGAAAGTGCTCCATGGCAGTGTGGTGCTCTGCTGGGTTTGGTGCATTCAGGCACTTGTTAGTGACTGTTCTAGTGTACAGTGCATCTATAATGGTCAACACTTATCACATCTGTCACCAGTGTGGTCTACACAATATCTTCCTTCATAACATCACAACTCCAGTTTACCTTAACGTCACATGGCAATTAATATTATGCGGCTTTATAAAAGTGTCTGTGTACATTTTGTTAAGAATTTACATTAAAATATTTTACAATAGCGTTTCCCAAAGCTGTCCAGAAGGTCTACTAACAGGTCATGGTTTGTGGATCTCCACACACATGCACAGGTACACTGCACGGCTATTAGTGTTTTTAACAGCATGGAGATCCACAAAAATACAACTCTGTGAAGTACTCACCTGTAGAGTTGGTATTATATGCAGACAGCACGTCCTGCTCCAGACATAGTCCTTACATGTGGGTATACCTCCGCCTTCAGCGCCGTGCACTGCAGAATCATGAAGAAAAACAAGCTCCTCCCGGCCCTACATATGCCGAGGGACCTCCCACAAATCCCCAGCATTGAAAAGCAGTGAGAGAAGAAGCCAGGAGGAAAACAACCACCCAGAGACTGGCAATAATATCCAAGATAATAATCACCACACAGGGGATCCAGAACAAAGTGAATCAGGGTGGGTGGAGCAGGACGTGCTGTCTGCATATAATACCAACTCTACAGGTGAGTACTTCACAGAGTTGTATTATTCTAAGCAGACAGCACGTCCTGCTCCAGACATAGTCCTTACATGTGGGACATCCAATAGCAGTGTCCATAAGTAGGGTGGGATCCCCATGACAAAAGGCACAGCCAACCAAAACAGCGCTATCGCCTGTAACCTTGCTACCAGGAGCAACTAGAGCAAAGCTCCAACTTAACTTATGAAACCTTACAAGGCTAATGAAACACGAGCAGAGAACTAATCAGTCTGCTCAACAACCAAGTGCCTAAGGCCCAAACCAAGCACCGGTAGAAGAGATCCAAACCAAGAGAGGAGAATGAATCTCCCTTAACAAACAGGCCAGAAAAGAACGGCCTAACCAAGCTACTAACGATAACAGGGTAGCCATGGCAACCATAGAACCTTTCCCTTCGGGGGAATACAAACCCTGGTCTCGGAGAGACCATCATAATACTACGCACGAGCTAACGAGGCTCCTCTAGAGCCAAACTGATAATCAAGAGCTCAGAAGGACAAGCAGCCAAGTGAGACCAGTCCAACCGGCTTCCCATATTCATGGGAGTAACCAGATCCTGCTGCAGGAAGGATGAGGACATCTATAAGCCCGACAGGCATAGCCCCAACCCCGGACAGGAAGCAGTCCAGAGGTTCCCAACACCTATTGAGGGATACAGATCCCTTATAAGCTCAGAGTAAGCAGAACACCAGTCCAAGGACCCTAGGATCTGGAATAGAGAAGAATAACAACCTTCCGCCTGGACTCAAGTTTGGTGCAAGGTGGACACATCCTCACCAACACGGTGTACAGATTATAAGAATGTTGTAAAACATAAAAAGGACTAGGCTAAGAACGGCGTCTCCTATGACACGCCTCAGACTGAGGCACCCGCCCCGAAAGAGTCGTCTGAGGCCGGGAACAGTTCGGACAAGAACCTGAATAAGACCCAGGGAAAACCCTTAGCAGGGCAACAGGATAAGCAAGCTTAGAATTCTCTGGGGAAGGCGCCTAAGCCGCCCTTGAGGAAAGCTCAACGCCGAAGCTTGAAACTAGTCTCTACCGAGGACAAACCGGGCGAGCCCTGGAGCCTCTCAAGGAAGTGAGTTGGAGGACCAACTCCAGCCGTGCCATAAGGACTCTGGTACCCATGAGTAAGACCTCATTCCATAGGGAATAGGGAGCTAGTCCCCGCCACCCAACTATGGCGCCAACTCCCACCAAGCTGGTGGAAAAGGGAGAAGAATAAAAAAGGGAGGGATCTAGGCCCAACCCTCCAAGAGGAAGAGACACCCAGAGGGAACATTTCTGATAGGGTGAATAACGATCGTCCAAACCCTGTGACGGGAATGACGTAGTAAGGAGCTTAACAGCCCACATGAGAGGGCACACAGTACAACTGTCTCCAGCAGAAAATGCGAACCAAACCACACAGCGCCACTCATGGCTCCCAGTGCAACAGTTCACCCTTGCCACAGCAAGCCTGTGCAGAACCCCACCTAGCAGGGTGTAAGAGGGGTCAGAAAAAGGGTAGAATACTCGGACAAACGGCCAGACTAGGTCACCGTGACCAAGGCCAGAGAGTCCTGGGACAATCACCCAGGCCAATGAATTAGGACCTTAACCAGGACAGAGTCTCTGTAACAGTCACAGGGCCACGGCCCCAACCAGTAGGCTCATTGAGACACTAGGGAAGGCCCTCCCAGCACAGTAGGACAGCCAACGAGCCAATAGCAATGAAGCGCAAGGAGTGTAAAAACCTCCACTGGATCAGAACCAGACCCTACAAGAAGGGTCAACCTGTTCTGAGACCTTCTCGGATAAAAGCTGGGACAGGCCACTGACCAGACAGACCAAGAATCCCCATAAGACAAGGCCCAGCAAGCTAGGGCCCAACAAGGCACAATGTGATGACCTACCAATGGTATGAGAATGGCCCCCCTAAAGGAGCCCTCCTTAGGTACCTCAGGGGAATTCATAAGGAATAGAACCCCTTTAGTGACCCTGCCAGACCTGGTCCCCATGGCGACCATCTACAGGGATAGCAAGAAGGAAGTGATGTCCATCAACAACTTCCATGCGTAGACCAACCAGAAGGGAACCCCCATAAAACAGGGGGAACGTACTGAGCTATTTCCAGGGGTGTTGGAACCCCATCCAGGATAAGTAACCCAAGATGCCGCAGGCCCCAGGGGCATCTGGGAAAAGGAACAGCCTCGGGCCGCCAGCAATAGGCCCACCAGCCGCAAGGTGAATGTAATGAGATTACACAGAGGGCAAGGCCCCTTCCATACCAAGGCACCCAATCAGAAGGGAGGGTTGAACCTGGACCCATCTAAATGCCACCCCGTAGGGGGAGTATGAATCAGATTACACCAAGTAATAGATGTGCCTAAGCACCAATCCAAAAGACTCCAAGAGAGCCCCAAGTCAAAGTAGCAACTAGTGCGGACAGCTCCGGTGAATGAGCATGAAAGCGCTCCCGTACTCGCCTTGGCGAGCCATCTGGGAACGGGAGGGACCCCAGACAAGACCCTAATATAAAGAATGGTCCTGTAACACCGGCTGGAAAAAAGGACTAGGCGTCCAGAGGGAACAAGGGACCGAAGGGGAAAAGGATCCTTGCAGGCATCAAGAGGTTCCCTTGACAAGGGGGTTTGCGGCCCAACAGATGGATACCAAGTAGGCAGAGCCCGTGGGACCTAGATGCCCGGTCTATACCGCCGAATCTGGGCAGACTGCGTCATCCCGGGGGAAGAGCAGAGTGAATGCAATTATCAGCCAAGGCCAACCTAAAAGAAGGCCCAGACCCTCCAGGCCAAACTCAACTTGAGTCCAATCACTAAAGGATACAACGGGGACTAGAATACCCCTGGCTAATTTCGAAGGGAACTGCCCAGAACACTCCATTCTTTCAAAAACCACGTCCAGGAAGGCCATCACCTGCCATCACCTGAACGAAGCCTGGCATCCTGCCCTAAGAGCCCAGTGCTGTGGCAGTTCCCTCGCCCGCAGGGCGAGGGCGTCCCCTCACGCTTGTGAGGTTTTGGCAGACTTTGGTTTTGACCTGCCAGAGGTCCCAGGGCGATGCCTGCCTCCCCTGGAACGAGCTTCCACTCCAAAAAGTTGGAAGTACACTTCTGGTTCTCTTTTAACAGAAACATAAGGAGGGGGCGAGGGGTCCCTGCCCCTGGGCTGCCTGGCTGACCGCCTGCGCGAGGGCGCCCTACCCTTTTTGCCAAAAAGGTCCAACCTGGCCCCGAATAAGCGACGTCCTCGAAAGGGAATAGCAGTAAGAACCTTTTTAGTGTCATTGTCAGCCCCCCACTGTCGCAGCCAAAGCAGGCGACGAATGGCCACCACAAGGGCCGAGGTTCTAGCACACATTTTAATGGTGTCATCCATAGCTGAGAGGATAAATCTCACAAAAACTTCACAATCTGACAGTGCGTTGAAGACCTCCCAAGGGAGATCCTCCGGCTGTTGGTCAAGTATCTTCCTAAGAAGGGTCCTGGCGGCCACCGAGGTAACAGCCGCAGCACAGACCGGGCGCAGAGCCGTCCCTACACTAGAGAAGGCATGGGAGGCCAATCTGTCCATGCGCCGGTCCTCGGCACCCCGAAGGGTGCGAGAGGGGGAGGCCGCCATGAAGGGAGGGTTAACAACCCCAATAATTGGAGCATCCACCTCTGGAGGAACTGACCATCGTTCAACCAAATCCTGGGGAAAGGGGTACTTCCAGTCCCAAACCCCTGGAACCCCTGTGAGTTTACAAGGGGATTCCCATTCCTTAGATATAAGATACTGGAAATGATCCTGATCCAAGAATTCCAGGCGCGGCGTCGCCATGTGGAAACTCTCCCTCTTGGGCTTGGGAGACTCTCCCGGAGGAGAGATGGACAGCACTTCAAAAATCTTAATGAGTAACTCATCAGTTTCACACAGGCCCCAGGACTCCGGGCCAGAACCGTCGCGGTTCCAAGACAACTCATCTGAAGAACTGGACCCTGAGAACAGCTCACCATCCTCGGACTGATCAAGATCCTGCATAGCGTCAGGTTCTTCGGTATCAGTGGAGAACCTATAGCTAGGTTGCGTCAGGGATCGTTTCTTCCCGGCGCCCAAGCGCTCTGCCAAGCCTGACATAATATGCTCCGCGGTGGGAAGCTTGCGCGGCGCTACTTGCTGGTCCTCACCGCTCGAGTGCGACTCATCAGGAGTGAGATTCAAGTCCGGGGAGACAGGTGTATTGAAGCGAGGTGCAGCTACTGGTAAGCCTGATTGCAGGGCCAGCGCTTGTTCAGCACACGGTCCGCAGACCAGTGCTCTGTCAGCGTCAGCGTGGGGTTGTCTACACATGGTACACAGCCGGTCTTGTCCCCGCGGGACCCCGGACATCAAATTCTGAGATGCCTCCATATGGTGATTAATCTAGGTCAGGGGTACTCAACTACTTTCAGTGGAGGTCCACTTACCAGGGTCTGCCGTGGGATGAATGTCCGGGGGGGGGGGGTGTAAGTAAGAGTGCATGTCACGGGCTGGGAGAAGGGTTAGGGGAGGGTGCAGATCAGCTGCTGGGGGGGTAGGTGAGGGTCAGTGGATGTGTAGAAGGGTTAGGTGAGGGGTGCGAGAAGCAGGAAGTAAATGAGAGGTGGATGGGGGACAGGAAAGCTCATTGCTCAGGTCTCCCTTTGCAGCATGTTGTTAGCTGAAGAGCTTGCACTCTACACAGAAGGGCGAGAAGCAGGAAGTAAATGACAGGTGGGTGGGGGGACAGGAAAGCTCATTGCTCAGGTTGGCTGAGGAGCTTGCAATCTACACATGAAGTAAATGGGGGACAGGAATCTCACCTCCTTGCACTTTCTCGGCCACTGGCCCGGTTCTCCAGCAGCTCGATGAACTGGTCCCGGGTAATGGCCTCCTCGCCCGGGCCAGCCGCTCCTCCAGCCAGCGCAGCAGTGTGCTCTGATGCCGGGACACCACTGACTCCGGGGCCGCCACCTCCCTCAGGCAGGCCACCTCTTCCCAGAGTCAGGCCTGTTCTAGCAGCACCGGCGGTGGGGGCGGCAGCAGTGCGAGTGAACATGACGGGCCTCCAGGTGTATTGAAGCGAGGTGCAGCTACTGGTAAGCCTGATTGCAGGGCCAGCGCTTGTTCAGCACACGGTCCGCAGACCAGTGCTCTGTCAGCGTCAGCGCGGGGTTGTCTACACATGGTACACAGCCGGTCTTGTCCCCGCGGGACCCCGGACATCAAATTCTGAGATGCCTCCATATGGTGATTAATCTAGGTCAGGGGTACTCAACTACTTTCAGTGGAGGTCCACTTACCAGGGTCTTCCGTGGGATGAAGGTCCGGGGGGGGGGGGGGGTGTAAGTAAGAGTGCATGTCACGGGCTGGGAGAAGGGTTAGGGGAGGGTGCAGATCAGCTGCTGGGGGGGTAGGTGAGGGTCAGTGGATGTGTAGAAGGGTTAGGTGAGGGGTGCGAGAAGCAGGAAGTAAATGAGAGGTGGATGGGGGACAGGAAAGCTCATTGCTCAGGTCTCCCTTTGCAGCATGTTGTTAGCTGAAGAGCTTGCACTCTACACAGAAGGGCGAGAAGCAGGAAGTAAATGACAGGTGGGTGGGGGGACAGGAAAGCTCATTGCTCAGGTTGGCTGAGGAGCTTGCAATCTACACATGAAGTAAATGGGGGACAGGAATCTCACCTCCTTGCACTTTCTCGGCCACTGGCCCGGTTCTCCAGCAGCTCGATGAACTGGTCCCGGGTAATGGCCTCCTCGCCCCCGGGCCAGCCGCTCCTCCAGCCAGCGCAGCAGTGTGCTCTGATGCCGGGACACCACTGACTCCGGGGCCGCCACCTCCCTCAGGCAGGCCACCTCTTCCCAGAGTCAGGCCTGTTCTAGCAGCACCGGCGGTGGGGGCGGCAGCAGTGCGAGTGAACATGACGGGCCTCCAGGTGTGTGCAGCGGGCTCTGCTTGCCGCCCGAAGCCTCCGCCAGCTCCGCGCTCTCGGCTCCTTCCTCCTCCCGCGCCTCTTCGTCTCCACTCCTCCCCCCCCCGCCTACGAGGCCAGAGCCGCTTCCACCTTCCCCGGCCTGGCCACGCCCATGTGCCCGCCCCCAGCTCTGACAGCCCCGGCCGGCAATTGTCACCGGCACCGCTGGATCCCGGGCTGCCCGCCCGCCCCTGGCTCCAGGGACACTACACCAGCCCTGGGCAGCGGTCCGGACAAATGGCGTCTGCGGTCCGGATTTGGACCGCGGTCCGCCATTTGAGTACCCCTGATTTAGGTAATATGCCGGAAGGGATTTATGCTATAAGCAACCCTGGATGCCCCAATACCTGCTGGGAATGTGGGAGATTCTAATATAACCACGTGAGATATATATATATATCAGGCTGGGAGAAGCCACTGGAAGCTTGGCGTCTGAAAGACATAAGGGGAAAAGAGGGTGTCAGAGCCATGCGCAGCACGAAAAGAAAATTAAACGAACGCCCGTGAGGGCACTTACAGCAACCAAGGGAGAAGGAGGATCGTGACCACGCGCGCGCGGGAGACCGACAAAATGGCACCAGCGAACCTCGAAGGGCGGGCCAGAGCTATAGGTGACACGGGGCGCGCCAAACCAGACCACGCCCACCCTGGAGAGCGCGAAGCTCCGCGGAACAAGACAGGAAAAGAACCGAAATAAACGCCATGGCGTAGCGAGACAGAGCCGCCTTACGCGCCAAGTCACATATTTTAAAGGCGCTGCGGCCAACATAAAAATAATGTTTAAAGCGCGGCTCTGACCCCCGGAAACCGATAGGGCTAAGGCAAGGCGTGTGATATGGCAAGATTAGGCCAACGTACACAACCCCCCCCCCCTCTTTTTCCCCCCACTAACGAGGGGAGGACTAAGGAAGAAGGTGACCCAGCACTCGGGGTTCACCGCTACATGGGGTGTGGGGCAAGGTGCAGGAGGGGCATCCACTATGAGGCTCACCATTAGCCTAACCCGCCTACCCCATGGATGGGGATTGCGGTGGAGCATGGCTCCGTAAGCACACTAGGTGCTGCCTACCTTCACCCGACCAACGCAGCCCAGGCTGGGAGGCATGTTACTCACAAAGAGGACGGGTGGAAATAGTCCCGCAGGGCCTCGGGCTGTCCAGCCCCGCTCGCCTGCGAGAGCGTGATACTTCATGTCTTCGCAGTTTGAGCACTGCAGAGGAATCTGGGGATTTGTGGGAGGTCCCTCGGTATATGTAGGGCCGGGAGGAGCTTGTTTTCTTCATGATTCTGCAGTGCACGGTACTGAAGGCGGAGGTATACCCACATGTAAGGACTATGTCTGGAGCAGGACGTGCTGTCTGCTTAGAATACACCTATTGAAAGGCATTGATGACAGGCTTGGGAAGCTCTGCTCTACAGAATTATTAGAACAATGTCAGCAGGACCCTCTTGGCCTTACTGCTGTGGTAATACCAAGATTTAGTGACAGTCTTTTGCTCTCACTGAGTGAGCATGCTTCAAGAATATATACTGCATTGAAGGAGTGTCTTTTCATTAAACCCCATTAGGAGCAAATACAAGGACCTTGTTTTGGGTGCACTGGAGCAGTTAAAACACCCATTAAGTACCCTTAGATTGTTTATTTAAAAGGAACACTGAAGCATCAGCTGTTAGGATTTCCTTAGCATCAGAGAAGATGCTCATACGGATTCCTTCTATTCATGCCTCAGCTCCCTTTGCTCAGCGCTATTCTTCCTCAATGTTCTCAGGAGCTGTATCAGAAATCGCTCCGTTGGTTTCTACACCATCCTCGCTGTCAGAACTGACGGAACCTCTAAGAGGCCGAAGGAAGCAGGGCTTGTGGGGTGAGTGAGGATACAGGACATCTTGCAAAGCTCCGAGCGGTAGAGAGAGAGGTTCTTCATCTGAAGAAGGAAGAGAGTCTTCGTCTTCATGGGAGGAAAGGCCAAGTCCATCAAATGTTATGGGGTCCGAAAATGGCTTGCGAAAGAGAAGAATCTGTAGAGATTAGACATAGATAATGTTTAATAAAGACCAACTCAAAAAATCTACTCTGCCTCTTGTTTCACTTACCTGTGTCCCAAATCAGCTCTGACAGGAACTTGACCAGCAGCAGCTTTCAATGTCATTTTGGAAAGTGGATTTTTTTTTTTGTGCTGAGCTGACCTATTTCTTTTTTACGTTAGCAAATGTGTGTTTTATAGAAGCAGTTTTACTACCTGCAATCTTGTTGCCAAGAAGAGAGAAGTGAGCTCTGTACACATAGAACACTGCTGGTGAGCATGTGTAAGGCTGAATGAGCTCTTTCACCTCAACAACGGCCAAAGCAGCAGTGTTCTGTGTGTATAAAGCTCACTTCTCTCTTCTCGTAGATCTTGGTGTATAGATTCAGCTGTACAGTTGCCAATAGCAACAGATCGCATGTAGTGGAAACTGCTTCCATATAACACACATTTTAGAACCCAAGAAAAGTTAAAACAAAAACTAGATCAGCGCAGCACCGTGAGGACAACATTTAGGCACAAAAAAATATATACATATATATTAAAATTGACCAAAACCCACAGGGCAGGCATACTCGCTCCCCCCAGGGCATCCAGATTCGGAATGCCCCCCTGTGTGAAACCCCCCAGGATGCACGAAAACTCATTTTCGTACCTAGTCCAACTGCGCATGCACAAGCAGCAGAGGCATCTCCGCTATCCCTTTAGCAGGGCGCGGTGCCCATGCCAGGCATTTATTAATGGCCAGCGTGGGCACGCTCCCTGTTAAAGGGGGATGTGGCCACCAGTGCACTGATTGGATGAGAGGGCTGCACATGCGCCGTATGACCAGGAAGGGTAAGTGAGATCAGGCGATCAGGGGGGGTTTCACACAGCGATAGTCAAAATCCTGGGTTTTGGTCAACTTTAATAAAATTCAGAATTTTTTAAAATGGACCTTTTTTTTATTTGAAAACAAAGCTAAATGTTGTTTTATTTGCCTTAATTTTGAATTTAAAACCTCAAACCCTGCAAAAGACCGAACCGCGCAGGAAAGGGTACGCTTTTGAAAACAAGTGTACAAAATCTCTGGAGGACGGTAATTGTACAAATACATTTATACAGCCAGGAGACATACAATGCTGGGATGATCGGGATGTCCCGCGGTGAGGGACCCCCCCCAAAACCCCAAAAGAACTCACCTGATCGGCGGCGGCAGCGGCCGCCGCCGCCTCCCGCGCGCTCCTCTAGCCGTGCGCGCGCCCGCGCCGGCCGTTTGTGAATGGCCGGCGCGGGCGCGCGCACTGTCAGAGGGGCGCGCGGGAGGCGGCGGCGGACGTGCTGCCTTGTCCGCCGCTTGTCCGTGGGAGCGTGGTGAGGTGAGTTTGGGGGTTTCTGGGGGGTTTTACACAGCGGGGCACCCCTAATCGGGGTGCCCCCCTGAAGTGGACCAAAACCCAGGATAGTCAAAATCCTGGGTGTTGGTCCACTTTAAAACTGAACTCCAAGGCACAGCAAAATATCAAAGCATTCATGTAGTAGTGGGAGAGTAATGTTAATTCAGTCAACAGTTCACTTTTGTGAAATGAAAGGCCTTTTATAACTGTCTATTACAAGGTGAAATTAAAAATAAAACTAACATTTCCCTATAAAGAATCCTTCCTGAGCCACAGGGGAAGGGACAAAAAAAGTCAAATTTAAGTATTCCAAAACAGAAATGTTCTCACCTCTTGTCTCAGCTCTTCAATATGGTCCTTCAATTCCCGAATATACTGTGAGGAGTCGGAATCTTTCAGTTTCCCCTGTATCATCCCCTCTTCTTTCTGGAGGACAAATAAAATACCTTTGCACTTGACGTAAGTCTAAATGATGTATAATAAAATGCACTCTTGTTGCCACCTGACATGCAAACATTTGATGACCAAGGACCTACTGGCCAGACTGTGTACAGTAATCTATTTCATAAACATCTGGTCAAAATCTAATCTCTGTGGCTGATAGATTTGTCTTATTAGATGTTGTTAAAAACCACCTGTTTTATTAAAGGTCAGATATGAATTGAAGAGAAGAGGTCATGAAGAGAATGCTTCCCTCCCCCCCGCCAAATACTCACCTGACCTTAGCTGTGATTCTGACCTTGCTCCACTGACAGCGGCTCTGAAGAAACCACCACTGCCAAACATGTTGATTGAGTTGGAGGGAGGCATCTAATGTATAGTTAAAGGGACAGTGCAGGCAGTGGCAAAAATAAGGCAGCAAGAAGCTCACTTGAAGCCTGCCCCACGTACCTCTCCATCATTTCCTGCAGCAGGCCTCCATAGTTTGCCCCTTCTTTCCATTATTCCATGACTACAATCTACAAGTGGTCGTGCGGTCCCAGTGTGAATGAACCCAGCAAGTGGCACCAATGTGGCTTGCCTGGCTCCAGGCTTAACGGGTGTTGCTCCAACAGTCAGCCAAACAAAACAAGCTCGGGAGGGGCATCCAGAATCCCCCAGAACACCAGTAATCCTCACCTTCACTACAAGCCAGTGCAGAGTAACACAATTGGCCGGTCATGGGAGCAGGTTGTTTCGGTGGCTGGACTCCTTCCCCAGCACTTGCTCATAGTGAAGGTGAGGATTACGGTCGTTCTGGGAGCTTATCTACGGGTGTTGGTCCGGTTTAAGGTAAGCCCCTTGCTGCCTTATTGTTGCAATTGTATGAATGCATTGCCTGGGTTGTCCCTTTAATAGTTCTTCTATTTTATTCAAATGAACTTCCACCCTGAGCTCTCCTGGTGACACACTGTAAATGTAGAGGCTTTCCTTGGACTAAACATGTTACAGTGGGAATAAGAGGGAATCATCCAGCAATCTCCGGGGATTCTTTATTCTACAAACTTAGAAAAGAATATGCCCGGATTATATTATAAAAACACCACTGGCTATAAATTATTAAAGGCTAAATGTCAGCTAACCAAGGGTGAGACACTTCCACCTCTGTCAGGATATTTAGCAGGTGTATTTTTACAGTCCTTTAAGCCATTGCCCCTTGTATTAGCATTTAATGCACTGCTCATATATACAGTGTTTCCCCGAAGACTCAAGGAAAAGAAGAGATACAGTGGGTGTTGCAACAGCGTTATATAAGCACACAGTGATGAGTGTGAGAGAAGGGCGGGGTTTCAGAGCTGCAGAGAGGGGCAGCCAATCAGGACATCTGGGGAGGGAGTGGGGGGGTCTCCGTTCTTGGTCTAAATGATGGACCAGGTCAGCGGGGTGGGGAATTATTTCCTCACTAAGGAGACAGACAGAGCAGGAAGCACCGCACACAAGCCACACAATGTTACTGATATTTATTTTTTAATGTCTGACTTGCCAATCACTGTAAAGGGAGAGCAGCATTTCTCACCTGTATTTCTAATTCAGCGATCCGCTGACGCATCTCAGCTACTGCAGCCATGCTTTCTGCTTCTCTCAGCCGCACTGCCATCACCTCTTCTTTATTCTACAAAACAATAACATTGGATTTTAGTACTTATCGTAAAATTCTTTCACTGGAGTCCTGCAGGACGCTCAGTTCTTCGGATTCATAGATGACTGGGTCTTGATGCCCCTCCAATTAGAACAGCAGACAAGACCTGTCTCTTTGGCTTGCCCCAAAATACAGGAGGCCGCAGTATGCAGCAAGAAAATCAATGAAAAAAAAATAGATTACAACAATTAAGAAATATCTCTTGCCTATGCATTTCCCCAAAACAAGAAGGAACCTACAACAGACATGACTGGGGAACTGGGCCCCATAAATCCAGTGTTCCTTATTCTTTAGGGGCCTCAGTACTTCATATCATATATCAATCACATATGACTGGGACATTACAAGCAATATGTAACCCCCCTGGTAATAAAATACAATTCTGTGAGTACTCACCCGTAGAATTGTTTTTGGTAATGTCCTGTTCAGGTCGCTCCATTTCTTACATGTGGGTATTCGCCACCAGGTGGCGCACAGTTACTGCAAGACAAAAAAGCAGTGACTCCTCCCGGCCCCCTATAAAAGGCAGGTGTCTCAATAGAATCCCAGTGGTTAAACAGCAGTAAAAATGAGACAGGCCGGGAGGCCAAGAACCATGTTACGTCACATAGCTTCAGCATGTACTCTCTCAACAAAAACTCAAGAACAAAGTCCAAATAAAATGGTAATCACCATAAAATGCAAAAGGAGATAACAAAAAGAGAAGGGTGGGATGGAGCGACCTGAACAGGACACTACCAAAAACAATTCTACAGGTGAGTACTCACAGAATTGTATTTTTCCCAGTGTCGTGATTAGGTCGCTCCATTTAATACATGTGGGACATCCAAAAGCAGTGTCCAAAATAGGGTGGGATCCCCAGTGTGCAACAGCATGTAGTTCATGATACTACCCCCTGAAGCACCCTACGGCCAAAAAAGCAACAGCTGAGGCCCTAACGTCGACCCTGTAAAAACCAGTAAAGGTACGAACAGAAGATCAAGTAGCGGCCTTACAACCTGTTCAACAGAGGCCTGGAGCTGAAAAGCCCAGGAGGCACCAAAAGCTCTAGTAGTATGAGCATTAATACGGAAGGGAGTCTCTTTCCCCTTGGCAAAGTACGCTTACCCCACCGCCTGCCTGATCCACTTGCTGAGAGTGGATTTGGCTGGAGGCAAATCCTTCCTAGACCCGTCAGTGAGGACGAATAGAGAATCCGACTTCCGTTGGATTCCGTTGCAACCGGTAGTACTTAAAGGCGCACACCACATCCAAGGCATGGATGGTCCGTTCCTTAGAAGTAGAAGGTGCGGGACACAAAGAAGGCAAAACAATGTCCTCATTAAGGCGAAGGAAAAACAACCTTAGCCAAAAAATCCAGTCCAAGGCAAAAAACCTTAACCTGATGCCGCTCAAAGTAAGGAGGCTTCATACAAAGTGCCGCCAGCTCTGAAACGCAACGCACCGAAGTGATGGCTACCAAAAAGTCCACCTTTAGAGTCAGAATGGATAAGGCAGCATCGCACAATGGCTCAAAGGGAGGACCCTGGAGAGCAGAAAACACCAAGTTCAAATCCCACACCGGTAACATAGGCTTAAGCGGTGGACGTACATGAGTAACTCCTTGGAAAAAGGTCTTGAGAAGTCTATGATTGGCGAAGGCTCTTTGGAAGAAAATAGCCAAGGCCGAAACCTGACCCTTGAGGGTACTTAGCTGGAAACCCGAATGCAAACCATGTTGTAAGAACTCCAAAATCCTAAAAAAGGAGAATGCGACAGGGAAGACCCCTAGACTCACACCAGGCAATGTAAACGTGCCAGATTCTGTAATAAATCATGGAGGAGGATTTCTTCGGAGCCTGAATCATGGTACGCACGACCAAGGCCGACAGCCCTTTCTCCATCAAAATGGAGGTCTCAGCAACCAAGCCATCAAAGCCAACGTTTGTAAATTGGGGTGGTGTAGCAGCCCCTGAGTGAGAAGCCCTGATCGTCGGGCATGACATAGCGATCCACTGACATCTGAACTATGTCCACGAGCCAACTCACCTGTAGAATTGCTTTTACTATGCATGGCACGGCCTGCTTCAAGAAGTCCTTACAACACCAGATTCAGATCCCAAACCGGTAGCATAGGCTTACGTGGCGGACGCACATGAGTAACTCCCTGGAAAAAAGTCTTAACTAACCGGTGATTGGCGAAGGATCTTTGGAAAAAAATTGCCAGAGCTGACACCTGTCCCTTGAGGGTACTAAGTTGAAGACCCGAATCCAAACCATGTTGCAAAAATTCCAGAATCCTGAGGATAGAAAACACCCGACAAGGAAGAGACTTGGACTCACACCAGGCAATGTAAGCATGCCAGACTCTGTAGTAGATAAAGGACGAGGACTTCTTCCTAGCCCTAATCATGGTATCAACAACAGAAATGGGCAACCCCTTATCCATCAAGATGGAGGTTTAAGCAGCCAAGCCGTTAAAGCCAGTGTTTGTAAATTGGGATGGCACAGTTGTCCCTGAGTGAGCAGATCTGCATCCTTGGGCAAGACATACTGATCTACTGCCAACTGCACGACATCTGCGAACCACACCCTCCTTGACCAACAGGGGGCCATCAGAATGGCTGGAACCCCTTCCTGGGCTAGCAGAGGAAAGGGAGGGAACACATAGAGAAGCCAAAACTCCGTCCAAGGCATTGCTAGCGCATCCGTGGCGAAAGCCAGAGGATCCTGTGACAGGGAGACAAACCTGGGAAGCTTGTGATTGTGGCGGGACGCAAACAGGTCCACATCCGGCTGACCCCAGCGGTGACACAGGGAGTGAAATACCTGGTTGCTGAGGGACCATTCGCCCAGCCGAGACGTCCCCCTGCTCAGGGAGTCTGCCTCCTGGTTTTCCACCCCCGGAATGTAAACCGCCGCAATGCAAGGGACATTCTCTTCCGCCCAAGACAGCATCAGGGACACTTCCTTGAGGACTCACTTGCTCCGAGTCCCTTCCTGATGATTGATGTAGGCAACCGCCATCTGGTTGTCCGAGCGGATCTGAACAGCCCGACCCCGAAGGTGTGTGGTCAGCTGAGAAAGAACCAGTTCCAGAAGCCCTCAGTTCCAGGACATTGGGGGCCCCACCGACCCTGGAACTTCAGAGACTTCCAAAAGCCCCCCCCAACCGGTCAGACTGGCATCTGTGGTGACAGTCTCCCAGCACGGAGGCAGAAAGGTCCTGCCCACTAAAAGGTTCCTGGAGTCCAGCCACCACAAGAGGGACTGTCTGGCCAGGGGGGACAGTGCAAATTCCTGATCCAGGGACACAGGTTCCCGATCCCAAACTGACAAGAGGTGCAACTGAAGAGGTCTTATGTGAAACTGAGCAAAGGGGACAGCTTCGAAGCAGGACACCATCAGGCCCTCTAACTGCATCCCTTGCCGGACGGAGGGATGGGGACACAAGAGCAGAGTCCGTGCCTGCTTCTGAAGGCCCTTCACTTTCTGCTGAGGCAGGAATACCTTGACCTGAGAGGTATCTAGAGTCATGCCCAGAAAGGACCTCACCAAAGACGGAGACAGTGAAGACTTGGGATAGTTGATCACCCAGCCGAAGGACTCAAGAGTGGAGGTCACCACCAGAGTATTCTTCTCGGGTTGATGAAGAGACTGAGCCGCAATCAGAATGTCATCCAGGTAAGGGAGGATGCGAATGCCCTGATTCCGCAGCAGAGCCATCACGCCCGTCAGCACCTTGGTGAACACCTGAGGCGCCGAGGTGATACCGAACGGTAAAGCCACAAACTGGTAAAGCTGATCCTCTAGAGCGAACCTGAGAAATCTATGATGACCTGGAAAGATTGGCACATGAAGATAGGCATTCTTGATGTCCACGGAGGTCAAGTCGCCCGGGCAAAGGGTACTGACAGCCGAGCGTAGTGTCTCCATGCGAAAGTGACAAACTTGACAAACTTGTTGAGTCCAGTATGGGCCTCAAGGACCTGTTTTTTTTGGGGGCCGTGAACAGATTGGAGTAGAACCCCTGACCCGTTCCTGGGAAGGCACTAGGCAAATGACTCCTGACTCCAACAGACGTTGAACCGCAAGGCGCAAACCCTGAGCTGACAGAGGGTTTTGAGACATCTGGGTTCTGATGAATCTTGGGGGCGGCCAGGCTGCAAACTCTATCATGTAAACGGATGACACCACCTCCTGAATCCACCGGTCTGAGACGCGGAGCCTCCAGACGTGAGAAAAGAGCCGAAGCCGTCCCCCCACCCGGATGGGTGAGGGCGCCTCCTCATGCCTGAGGGGGCTTGGGACCCCATGAGAGACCGGGACGACCACGTGATCTATCACGGCCCCAAGAATCTCTGCGGCTACCCGAAAAGAGGGAGCCACGAGCTCCTCTGGGAGCACGAAAGGAGGGGAGGGAAGCGGACGGCCCCCGAAAAGGCCGAGGCTGCCTCCTACGCTGAGGCAGCCTACCATCCTTGGCTAGAACATCCAGACGCTCACCAAAGAGCCGCAGCCCCGTAAAAGGGAGCCCAGTGAGAGCCTTCTTAGCAGCAGCGTCAGCCGGCCACTGACGCAACCAGAGCGGCGCATAGCCACCAAAAGGGCAGAGGCCATGCCACTCAGCCGTACCGCATCATCCATGACAGAAGGACAAAGGCAACAAAATCAGAGCAAAACAAGAGGGCCCTATAATCCTCCCCCCTCCTACCAGCCATAGCGCCATCAAGGAGACGCTTGAGCTGTTTCTTAAGGGCAATAGCTGTAATGGCAGCGGCGCAGACCGGACGCAACACAGCCCCCACAAATGTAAAAGCATGGCAGGCCAGCTGATCCATGCACCAGTCCTTGCTGTCCCGCAGTGTAGTAGTGTCAGGGGAAGGCATAACTGAGGTGTTGGACAGCCCTAGAACGGGAGCGTCCACCTCAGGGGGACGTAACCATCGCTTGACCAGGTCAGCAGGAAAGGGATACCTCTTATCCAACCCTTTGGGCACCGCGGGCAATCTACTAGGACGTTCCCACTCCTTGAGCACCATATTAGTGAAATGGCTCTGCTCAGGGAACTCCAGACGCTGTTTATCAGGACGAAAGAGCTCACCCTGCTTCCTCTTAGCCACCTCAGGGGGGACAATGTGCAAGATTTCAAAAATGTGAGCCAACAGGTTATCAGTGTCATCAGGGAACCATGAGTCCTCCCCAGACGCAGACCCAGGGTCACTGTCGTAACCCTCCTGCTGGTCCCCAGAGGAGTCAGAGTCCTGGAAAAGCTCCCCCTCCTCTAAGGAGTAACGGCCACCAAAAGCATCAATTCCCTCATCTTCCTCAGGAAAGAGGGAGGGCGCGGGAGCCAGTTGCCGCTTCTTGCCAGAGGCCTTACGTGGAACAGGCCTGGCAAGCTGCCTTTCAATGCTGGCCACACAAAGTGCCAGATCAGATTGTGACCCCCTGCTAGTATCCCCCTCACTGGGGGCTAAATGCAGGCGCAGAAAGGTAGGCGATGCCGAAGGGGGGGCAGAGTTGGGAAGCGAAGCGGGTAGCCCAGCCTGGGCCGCAGCGATACCCTGGGCGCACGGCGCGCACACCGCGGCACTGGTACTCAAAGGGGATAACCCACACATGGCACACAGCCGGGATTGCCCCGAAGGACCCCCGAGCACGCTATCCCCAGAAGCCTCCATATGGTGATTAATACAGGCGCAATAGGCCAGCACAGGGTAAGGGCCAATAAAAAAGCCACCCGGGATGCCCCCCCAAGGGATGCCCCCAGAGCCAGTAAAGGGGAGATGAAGGGGGGATAAGGAGCAGAACCGGGAGAAACCAGAACCCACAGTTGTCCCGCCTGAAAGACATAAGTAACATGCACATAAGCATCCCGCAGCACATGCCCCAAGGAAACAAAACCCCCAAAGGGGACTCACGGACCAAGTAGACTGAAAGATCACCAAGCCGCCAGGCCACAGGAGGAAGCGACACAGGGAGATCACCACCGCAGACCAGGGAGAAAAAGGGGCCCCGGACGCGCAGCAGACTCAAGATGGCGTCGGCAGAGGAATCTTGAGAGGCGGGCCGCGGGGGGGCAACGCGATACACGTCATCCCCCTGGCCCTGCCCCCCCCCGAAGAGCGCGAAAGCGGTGCTCACGTGACCGCGCCGGCGCCATCACAATGCAACAAAACGCACTCAAGTTATAGCGCAACAAAAAAACACTCGCCGCTACCACCCGACCCCCCCCCCGAACACACGTCCAGGAGAGGGGGGAAAGGGAGAGCGAGCAGACAGCGGCGAGAGCCAGGCCAGGGACGGGGGGGGGGGGGGGCCCAGACACCAGAGAAACAAGGCACACAGTCCCGCTCACCATAAAGCCTATGGCCGGCTACCCTTTGTGGTACAGGGTCTGCGGCTTGGAGCCGCGCTCCTTGAGCACCTGACCCTAGTGCTCCGCTACCTTCACCCGATCTGTCAGCCAAGGCTGGGAGGCACAGAGGGTCCAGGAACGGGTGGAAATAGACATGCAGGGCCGCAGGCTTGGTTGCCCCGCTCACCTGCTCAATATAAAGAGCCATCTTCTATCTTCGCAGAATCACTGCAGAGGAAACACTGGATAGGTCTATTGGTGATCCTGTTTTTATATGGTACCGGGAGGAGCCATAACTCTTCTGCAGTACACTGCGCCACCTTGTGACAGAATAACCCATACGTAAGGACTTCTTGAAGCAGGCCGTGCCATGCAATAGGAAAATCAACAAGGATGGCAAAGAGACAATGGCTGCGGCACACATAGGGTGAAGCAAGCCCGGCAAGGTGAATATGACATGCCAGCAATCCATGTGCCTGTCAGCAGGATCGCGCAAGGGAACAGTACAGGGTGCCGGCATAACCGCTGTTGATAAACCCCGACACGGGAGAATCACATCAGGGAGGCGGGGCCAGAAACGGACCGGCTCCACCAGAGGAGAAACCGCCTGCCCTTGCCCTTGATGGTAAATATTAGGCCCTTCCCCATATATAATCCATTGGAAAAAATGGGCTTGCTCAGGGAAGCAACCCCTGTCTCTCAGGCCAGAGTAATCACCCGCTTCCTCTTTGCCGTTTAAGAGGGAAAATAAGCAACGACTTGAAGCGTAATTCTAGTATCGCCAGGGCCCATCCTCGGCAAGGAGGAGCCAGGCTCGCTGCCATAGCTGGCCGAATAGTCCCAATGGAAGGAATTATGAGGCAATAGCCTTATTCCATAAAGCCCAGACCTCCAGCAGGAGCATCACATCATCGAAAACCTGAGTAACCGGGCTTGAAGTGCCGCCTCTACTCGTGGCCTTCCCAGGGCCGTGCGAGATATCGACAAGCCCAGGAAGGACTCTCAAGAGCAGCCACTCGGTGTGCCAAAACAGGTCGGGACCCCAGCTGGCTTCCCCTTTGCAGAGGGCGGAAAGCAAAAGTGGGGGTGCTGGGGAGGTCCGCCCTATCATGCTCCCAAATACGCACCCAGCGCAAGTGAAACAAGCCGTGCCAAATCCGCCTCGGAGGGCTGGTACCGCACATGGGGCAGAGCCTCACCCGCCAGATAGGGCCCATAGCTCACTATCCCCAGAAGCCTCCATTATGGTGAATAGCAGACCATTCAGCAGGTTACAGAGCACTAACGGCCCAAACCGCTGACCCCTCCTGTATAGTCCCTCTTTTAGTGATCCCTGTTACTAAGAAGGGAGGGGGTGGGGAGAGGGAGGAGGTGGGGGGACGAGCCCGGGAGGAACCACAACCACCGCTACAAGGACCCATGAACACACAAGCAAAAAAAGGGGCATCCCACAGCACATGCTCCAGAATAAGGTAAGAGACTTACGATGTCGGCGGAGCCCCAGAGGAGTACCAGCAGCACGGGAGCAGCAGAAGAAGCCTTCATCCCCAGAAGCTACACAGCGAGGAGACCCCGGAAGGACCTCCCCCGGCGCGTCACAGCCGCACGCATGTTGGGCAAAAGCCCATGCATGCCCTGTGGGGTTAACATTTCACACAGAGGGGCATCCCAAATAAGGATCCCCCAGGGACCTGGACCAAAACCTGGGGAGGTCAAAAATCTGCGCTGGCTGTAGACCAAGTCTACAACACTGAACTACCAGTGTGGGTGCAGGTAATAACAAGGAACAGGTAAGTGCTGCCTATTATCTTTCCAGACACTGTAATCGCAAGAAAAGCTTCTATGGCTTCCCAATTGCCAGCCGCCACTGTTCAGCCCATAAAGGGACCTGTGTAGAGAGCAATATAAAGGAAAAGGCACTCTGCAGTAACATAAGGGACAAGGCGCACCTCAGTCTTGCGCATGTCCCCTGGTTACTGAGAAGCCAGAGATTCCCCACATACAGCAGCCTTGAGTAATAGGCGCTAAAATACCGCAGCAGCGGCAAGGCCCCCGCCACAACAGGGCGGAAGTCCAAGATTGCGGCTGCAGAACAGCCTGTCAGTTCTCCTCGAGGGGCGGGCCGCATGGCTCCTCCCCCCCACAACGGAGCAAAGGCATGGCCCGCCTCCATCTCCCTCAGGGCCCAAAATGGTGGAGGCCCCGACCATATACCGCAGCGCAGCCCCCCTCAGCACCCGGCACGTCCCCGCGCCGACAAGTGGCTGCGCCCGCAGGAGCTCCGGCTCCCTCTCAGGCCGCCGGCCGCCCCCCCCCCCCCTCTCAGCGGAATGGCAACAGAGTTAGCTGGAGAGAAAAAGAGGATGAGGCAACGAAGGGAAAGAGGGAGGTGAGTAGCAGCAGTATAAAAGTGTAACTGAAAACACTCACACACACATAATAAAGCTTGTGGGATAAGCAAAAAAAAAGGGGGTCCCTGAAGTGGTTCCTCCCCCCAAATAGGCTCACCATTAGCCTATGGCCGGCTACCCTTTAAGGGAGGGTTTGCGGCCCAGAGCCTAGCTCTGTGAAACGCCTGACCCTCTGCGTTCTCCCTACCTGCACCTGTCCCGTACAGCTGAGGCTGGGAGGCAACGTGGGTCCACGGAGACAGTGGGAATAGGGCTGCAGCAGCCGTCAGGCTTGGGATGCCCCGCTCAGCTGCGATAATTCAGAGAGAGTATCCAAGACGTCTTCGCAGTAATACTGCAAGCGAACACTGGGGATTCTATCGAGACACCTGCCTTTTATAGGGCGTTAGTAACTGTGCGCCACCGGGTGGCGAATACCCACATGTAAGAAATGGAGCGACCTGAACAGGACACTGGGAAAATAAGGGCAGCACATCATGCCAACCATTTAAAGTGGACCAACACCCAGGATTTTGACTATCCTGGGTTTTGGTCCACTGGGTTTTGGCCCCGATCGGGGTGCCCCGCTGTGTGAAACCCCCCAGAAACCCCCAAAAACTCACCTCTCAACGCTCCCACGTGAACGCCGCAGCCAATCCCCGCCAACGTCTAGGCGGGGATCAGGAACGTCCAAGCCGCTTCCGCCGCCTCCCGCGCGTCACTCTCGGCGCGCGCGCGCGCCCCCGCCGGCCATTCACAGAGGGCCGGCGCGGGCGCGCGCACGTCTGGAGGGGCGCGCGGGAGGCGGCGGCGGATCAGGTAAGATGTTTTTGGGGTTTCTGGGGGGTTTCACCCCGCGGGACATCCCGATCTCGGATGTCCCGCGGGATGGGAGGTGATCGGCCCGGGAATCTTATAGATTTCCGGGACGATCACCCCTGGGTGTTGGTCCTCTTTAACATAAGAAACACTAGCCTTCCTAGGACAAGCAAAAAGGACAAGGCATTATTATATTCAAATATAACATATTAAAAACAAAACCAAGTAAAATAAGGTTAGGAACCTCGTTGGGACTCAAGCTAGCCATGATAGACTTTTTTTTAGTGAGTGGGCACAATAAGATCAAGTAAACTAATCAAAGGAAGCCCAAATTTGAAGTGACAATGGGGGAAATGACAATTATAAAGCTGCAAAGAGCTCAACTAAAGCCTGAGCAATGTGCCTCTGTCCTCCATGCTTCCAATGTGGTCACATGCCACTCTGTTGCTCAGCACTCCCAGCGTGAACGAGCCTGGCAAGCGTGACCACTGTGGCTTGCTGGGCACGCTCATGTGCTGCTCTTATTGGCATTGCCTGGACGTAAAAATCAAAAGCAAGGGTGCAAATTAGGAGGAGGAACCTGGATGGATTAAGAATTTTTTGGGTGGGTGTATTCAGCGGACACTACCTCCCTCAGCTTGTAAAAGATGGCAAAGATAGTTCGGGCAAGAAAGCAGTCCTCTAGATCTGACCCGCTAATGCCTGGTAATATAAGACCCACAAAGACTCTTTGAGGGCTGAAGCCTCCAAGACCGCCTTAAAAAGGAGGCTTTCAGTATTGTAGACTGCTACTATGGCTTTCCCAATACATACATTGATAAGTGCCAACAGCCCCTTTCTCTCCCTTGGGACTATCTGGCAGGACAAAAGCAAAGTGGATTTTATGTACTTTCTAGTCCTGGCCCAAACACAGCCTGACAACATCCAAAGTATATATACACCCCTAAACCATTGTGGTTTGAGGCAATGTGGGCTTTGATCAGTGGTGATTAAGGAACCCTGAGAGGGCCCTTGTGGCCTCACAAATACAATGCTGTCTCCTTGGATCTCCAAGAAGTAAAAATGAGAGAACAGTGCTGCTAAGTTTGAGACCTTCTCCACTGCGGCAATAGTCACCAATAAAACCTTCCAAGAGATTGGAGATAATACACCCCCCCCCCCTCCCCACACATTTTGCAGGTTCATTTTGATCTGATTACATAAAAGGGAAGGTGGGATCAAAGTTGGCCCAGAGTACTGTCAGGGCCCCAGACAGGTAAAAAAAGGCTGGTGTTGAGCTGACTGGCCCAAGTTTAACACCCAGAGTTCAAAGGAGACTGGAAGCCCTAAAAGGCGGTCTGACTGGGAAATCCAACCATTGCCCAATAGTCCTTTTAGCTCCAGATGCCTCTTTGACAGAGAAGAAACCATGGTTGACTGAGGATGCAACCTGGTAAAGCAGGGGACTCCGCAGGGCCCTGGGAGGCAGTGCTGAAAATCTTTATCTAATGTTCTCCAGGGCAAAAAATGTGCCTGGTCCCACCAAGGGTGTCAAAAACCTGTCAAAGAGCTGTGAGTTGCATCAAAAGAAAAGCTGCATGTGAACTCCTTTGAGAAAAAAGTTACTGCAGATCCACAAGGCCCTCAGGAATTTACCTCTAGGAACATTACAAGACCACCAACTTTACCTATAGCTTTGATGATCCCCCCAAGAGGGCAGAAGCCACAAATGGTCTGGCAGCTACCCCTACATTAGTATTCAGCTGCTTGTGGAGGTCTTGTACATGACTTACTGAGGGAAACTCAAAGAACCCCTATGACATGTGAGCAGACATGCCAAACAGTGTGGAAACAACACAATTCTGTGATACTCACCTGTAGAATTGGTTTTGATTTCAATCCATTCCAGGCCGTCCCTTAAATATTACACCTGGGGAATTCCTGCCTGTAGGGCTAGACTGCAAGATAAACAAAAAAGTGTGGCCCCTCCCGGTCCCATAAGTAGCAGCTGCCTCTAATCAATCCAGTAATTAAAAAGCAGTAAATAATATACCAAGAGGCAAGGCCGGGAGGCCCAAGTCTAGGAGACAATGTTACCTCACACCAAACTATGCGTGATTTCTCTCAAAAAAAAATCTTCTTTTATCTCTTTTTCTCTTTACAATGCCAAATGATATAATAAATGGAATAAACACCATAAAAAGGCATCAAGGATAATGAACCCCAAAAAAGGGCGGGTCGGACGGCCTGGAATGGATTGAAATCAAAACCAATTCTACAGGTGAGTATCACAGAATTGTGTTTTTTCTTCCAATCCATTCCAGGCCGTCTCTTAATCATTACACCTGGGACACAGCAGTGCCTATATATGGGTGGAACAGCCATTAGAACAAATCACTACCGCCTGAAGAACCTTTCGACCAAATACAGCGTCAGCTGAGGCCCTAACATCTACCTTGTAAAATTTGGTAAATGTATGAACCGAAGCCAAGTGGCAGCTTTACAAACCTGTTCCACCGAGGCCTGAAGCTGAAAATCCCAGGAAGCACCAATGGCCCTAGTGGAAAGAGCTGTCACCCGAACAAGGGGCTCCTTCCCCTTGGCAGAATAGACTCTTACCACTGTTTGTGTAATCCATCGGCTGATAGCAGACTTAGCTGGTGGAAGACCTTTCCGTGAACCCTTAGGTATGACAATAAGAAGTCCAAACTATGAAAAGATCGTGTAGTAGTGAGATAATAACTTAGTGCTCTCATTAAAGTCACTACATCCAGCCAGTGAAGAATCCCCCTTCCTTATCAGACACTGGAGCAGGACATAAGGAAGGCAAAACCATCTCTTCATTAAAATGAAAAGACACCTTTAGGAAGAAAACCCTAAAACACTCAAAAAAGGAGGCTTAATGATAAGCTGCTAATTCAGAAACCCGCCTGCTGAGGTTATTGCCACTAAGAGATAACCATAAGCGCCCTTAGACTTAATGACGCCTCTACCATGACTAAAAAAAGGAGAACCCTGAAGAGCTGATAAAACAAGTTCAGGTCCCAAACCGGCAGAAGTGGCTTATGAGGAGTCCATACATGAGCGACTCCCTTGTAAAACAAGTTCTGATAAATTCATTCTCAACTATGGGTTTCTGAAAGAGGATAGATAAGCAGATATTTGTCCTTAAAAACGTACTCAATTGAAGACCTTCTGCAAAAATCAATATATTCTGTAAATAGAACAGTACTACAAGTGAACCCTCTGGATTCGCTTTCAAGCGATAAATGCTTGCCAGACTCAATAATAGATCATTTGATGAAGATTTCTTCCTGGCCTGAATCATAGTCTGGATGATTCTGGCAGAAAAAATACAATTCTGTGAGTACTCACCTGTAGAATTGATTTTGAAGCATACAGCACGTCCTGTTCCAATAATTCCTTACACTTGGTTATTACGCCACAAGGTGGCGCAGTGGACTGCAGAAAGACTTGTGGCCACTCCCGGCCCCATAAATAGCCAGGAACCTCCCACCAATTTCCAGTGTTGACAAGCAGTTATACAAGAAGCCGGGAGAATCAAAAAATGGATAAGAACCCAAAAAGAACTTTAGAACAATCACCATACAGAGGTAACCAAGAAAAATGATAACAAGGGAGGGATGGAACAGGACGTGCTGTATACTACAAAATCAATTCTACAGGTGAGTACTCACAGAATTGTATTTTTCCAAGTATATATCACGTCCTGTTCCAATAATTCCTTACACTTGGGACATCCAAAAGCAGTGTCCGTAAGGTAGGGTGGGATCCCCAAAGAGCAAAGGCGTGCAGTTTAAACCACTGCCGCCTGCAGAACTTTGTGGCCAAAAGCGGCGTCAGCTGAGGCCCTAACATCAACCTTGTAAAACTTGAAAAAAGTATGAACAGAAGACCAAGTTGCGGCCTTACAAACTTGTTCAACAGAAGCCTGGTGCTGAAAAGCCCAAAAGGCACCAATAGTGGAGGTTCCTTCCCCTTAGCAGAATAGGCTTGAACCACCGCCTGACGAATCCACTTGCTGATGGACTTAGCCGGAGGCAAACCCTTCCTAGGACCAGAAGGAAGAGCAAAAAGAGCATCAGTCTTCCTGAAAGATTCAGTAGCTACCAAGTAAAACTTCAGAACCCTGACCACATCTAAAGAATGCAGAGTCCTCTCCTTGGAATAAGCAGGATTAGGACACAAGGAAGGCAAGACAATGTCCAGATTGAGATGAAAAGCAGACACAACCTTAGGCAAGAAATCTGGCTTTAACCGAAACACCACCTTGTCCTGGTGTCGCTCAAAATAAGGAGGTTTGATGGGAAGCGCCACCAATTCAGAAACACGCCTGACAGAAGTGATAGCCATCAAAAAGGCTACCTTAAGAGTCAAAATGGGCAAAGCGGCCTCACGGAGAGGCTCAAAAGGACGACCATGCAGAGCAGATAATACCAGATTCAGATCCCAAACTGGTAACATAGGCTTACGTGGCGGACGCACGTGAGAAACCCCCTGGGAAAAAGTCTTAACCAAACAGTGATTGGCAAAAGATCTTTGGAAAAAAATTGTGAAACATGATCTTTGAGGGTACTAAGTTGAAGGCCCAAATCCAAACCATGTTGCAAAAATTCCAGAATCCTGGGAATAGAAAACACCCGACAGGGAAGAGATTTGGACTCACACCAGGCAATGTAAGCATGCCAGACCCTGTAATATTTTTTTTATTTTTTTAATAGATAAAGGACGAGGATTTCTTCCTAGCCCTAATCATGGTATCAACAACAGAGGCAGGCAACCCCTTTTCCCTCAAGATGGATGTTTCAACAGCCAAGACGTCAAAGCCAGCGTTTGTAAATTGGGATGGCGCAGCTGCCCCTGAGTGAGCAGGTCTGGATCCTTGGGCAGGACGTACTGATCTACTGCCAATTGCACGATGTCTGCGAACCACACCCTTCTTGGCCAACAGGGGGCCACCAGAATGGTTGGCACCCCTTCCTGGGCTATCTTGCGCAGCACCCTGCCCAACAGAGGAAACGGAGGGAACACAGAGGAGCCAAAACCCCTTTCAAGGCATTGCTAGCGGATCCGTGGCGAAGGCCAGAGGGTCCTGTGACAGAGAGACAAAGAATGGAAGCTTGTGATTGTGACGGGGCGCAAACAGGCCCACAACCGGCAGACGAAACACCCTGTTGCTGAGGGACCACTCTCCCAGCTGAGACATCCCCCTGCTCAAGGAGTCTGCCTCCAGGTTTTCCACTCCCGGGATGTAAACTGCCGATATACAGGGGACATTCTCTTCCGCCCAGGACAGTATCAGGGACACTTCCTTGAGGGCTCGCTTGCTCCGAGTCCCTCCCTGATGATTGATGTAGGCAACCGCCGTCTGGTTGTCCGAGCGGATCTGAACAGCCCGACCCCGAAGGTGTGGGGTCAATTGGGCGAGAACCAACCTTACCGCCCTCAGTTCCAGAATGTTGATATGGGCCTCCTGGGGGCCCCACTGACCCTGGAATTTCAAGGACTTCCAGAAGCCCCCCCAACCTGTCAGACTGGCATCTGTGGTGACAGTCTCCCAGCAAGGGGACAGAAAAATCCTGCCCACCAAGAGGTTCCTTAAGTCCAGCCACCACGAGAGGGACCGTCTGGCCAGGGGGGACAGAACAAATACCTGATCCAGGGACACAGGGTCCTGATCACACACTGATAAGAGGTGTAGCTGAAGAGGTCTCGTGAAACTGAGCATAGGGTACCGCCTCGAAGGAAGACACCATCAGGCCCACCAGTTGCATCCCCTGTCGGATGGAGGGATGAGGACAAGAAAGAAGAAACTGGGCCTGAGCTTGAAGACTCTCCACCTTCTGTTGAGGGAGAAAAACCTTGACCTGAGATGTATCCAGAGTCATGCCCAGAAAGGACCTCACCAGTGACGGGGACAGAAAAGACTTGGGATGGTTGATCACCCAGCCGAACGACTCTAGTGTGGACACCACCATCTGGGTATCCAGTTCTGCCTGATGGAAGGACTGAGACACGATCAGAATGTCGTCCAAATAAGGAAGGATGCGAATGCCCTGAGATCTCAACAGAGCCATCACGCCCGCCAGCACCTTGGCGAATACCCTGGGAGCCGAGGTGATACCAAAAGGCAAGGCCACAAATTGGTAGTGCTGATCCTTCAGAGCGAACCTGAGAAATTTCTGATGACCTAGGAAGATTGGTACATGAAGGTAAGCGTCCTTGATGTCTACAGAGGTCATGAAGTCGTCCGGGCGCAGTGTATTGACTGCTGAGCGTAGGGTCTCCATACGAAAATGCTTGAATCTGACAAACTTGTTGAGGCTCTTTAAATCCAGGATGGGCCTGAGGGACCCATCCTTTTTGGGAACCGTGAATAGATTGGAGTAGAAGCCTCTGCCCCTTTCCCTGAGAGGCACCGGGCAGATGACCCCCAACTCCAGAAGGTTTCGGACCGCAAGGTGCAAGCCCTGAGCTGACAGGGGGTTTTGAGCCATCCGGGATCTGACGAATCTTGGGGGCGGCCAGGCTGCAAACTCTATCTTGTAACCGGAGGAAACCACCTCTTGAATCCACCTGTCTGTTACGCATAGCCTCCAGACTTGAGCAAAGAGCCGAAGCCGTCCCCCCACCCGGATGGGTGAGGGCGCCTCCTCACGCCAGAGGGGCCTTGGGGGAAGATTTGGGTTTGGGACCCCATGAGAGACCCGGACGTCCACGTCCTCTGCCCCAATAGTCTCCACAAAGGACACCCCTCGACCAGCCCTGGAAGCGCGGAAGGAAGGGAGAGAGGCACCAGTCCCCCGAAAGGGCCGAGGCGGCCTTCTACGTTGAGGCAGCCTACCACCCCTGGCAAACAGGTCAAAGCGTTCACCAAAGAGCCGTAGCCCCTTAAAAGGGAAACCAGTGAGAGCCTTCTTAGCAGCATTATCTGCTACCCACTGACGTAGCCAGACAGAGCGTCGTATAGCCACCAAAAGGGCAGAAGTCCTACCACACATTCTAATGGCATCGTCCATGGCAGAAAGAACATATGTAACAAATTCATAGCAAAGTAGGAGAGATCTATACTCCTCCCCTCCCGCGTCATCAGAGGCCCATCTAAGAGACACTTAAGCAGCCCTTTAATAGCAAGAGCCGTTATGGCAGAAGCACAAACCGGGCGCAGTGCAGTCCCCATACAGGCAAAGGCATGACAGGACAGCTGAACCATGCGCCGGTCCTCACCATCCCGCAGTGTAGTAGTGTCAGGTGAGTGCATGACTGATGTATTAGACAACCCTAGGACGGGCGCGTCCACCTCGGGAGGACAGGACCAATGCTTAACCACATCAGCAGGAAAGGGATACCTCCTGTCCCAACTCTTGGGCACCCCAGGTAGCTTACTAGGGCGTTCCCACTCCTTGAGCACCAGATTATTAAAGTGATTCTGCTCAGGGAACGCCAAGCGTGGTTTAACAGTATGGAAAAGCTCACCCTGCTGCTGTGGAGCCACGGCAGGAGGGGGAAATACAAAGCACTTCGAAAATGTGAGTCAGTAACCTGTCAGTGTCATCTGAAGACCATGGGTCTTCTCCAAAAGGAGACCCGGTACCACCATATAACTTAGATTATTCCTCAGAGGATTCTGAATCAGAGAATAACTCCCCCTCCTCGAGGGGGTAAAGGGCAAAAAAGGAGTAAAGTCCCTCATCCTCCACAGGAAATAGGGAAGCAGCGGGAGATAAATGCCGCTTCTTGGCAGAAGCCTTACGCGGGGCTGACCCAGCAATATGCTTTTCAATGCTGGCCACCCGTGAAGCCAAGTCATACTGAGGCTCCCCGCTAGTGTGCCCCTCACTGGGAGTCAGATGTAAGCGTGGGGGGGTAGGCGAAGCAGAAAGGGGCGCAGCACCGGGACCCGTAGCAGACGACCCAGGCTGCAGCGCAAGTACATGCTGGACGCAGGGCAAACACACCCTGACACCGTCACTAACAGGGGATACCCAACACGAAACACACAGCTGGGCTTGTCCCAAAGGAACCCCAAGCACATTGTCCCCGGAAGCCTCCATATGGTGATTTTAGATACAGGCGGAACGGCCAGTACAGGGACACAGCTAGCAACAGCCACCCGTTTTAGGATGCCCCCATAGGGAAGGTGGGAGATTGGTAAGGGGCAGGGCCGGGAGAACCACAGTCAAAGGCCTACAAGACACAATAAGGACAAAATAAACATCCCCAGCGCATACAGAGTAAAGCAATATAAAAATACAATTCTGTGATTACTCACCTGTAGAATTGGTATTATGAGTATATAGTACGTCCTGCTCCAAATCTAATACTTACAGTTGGGATATACTCCGCCAGATGGCGCTGGACTGCAGAGACATTGAAAATAGGCTCCTCCCGGCCCCTCAAATACCCAGGGACCTCCCACAAATCCCCCAGCATTGAAAAGCAGTTAAAAAGCCGGGAGCATTAAACAATCCTAACTATCAACTATAACAAAGATAACAATCACCATACAGGGCATCCAAGAAAATGCAAACCAAGGGTGGGTTGGAGCAGGACCTACTGTATACTCATAATACCAATTCTACAGGTGAGTAATCACAGAATTGTATTATTCTTAGTATACAGTACGTCCTGCTCCAAATCTAATACTTACAGTTGGGACATCCAACAGCAGTGTACATAAAGTAGGGTGGGATCCCCAAGAAAAATTAGCAGCAGGCAGTTTAAACCACTGCCGCCTGCAGAACCTTGCAGCCAAAAACAGCATCAGCTGAGGTCCTAACATCAACCTTGTAAAACTTTGAAAACGTATGAACAGAAGACCAAGTGGCGGCCTTGCAAACTTGTTCAACAGAAGCCTGGTGCTGAAAAGCCCAAGAGGCACCAATAGCACGAGTGGAGTGAGCAGTAAGGATTCTTCCCCTTAGCAGAGTAGGCCTGAATCACAGCCTGACGAATCCACTTGCTGATAGTAGACTTGGCAGGAGCCAAACCATTCCTAGGACCAGAAGCGACCACAAAAAGTGCATCAGTTTTCCTGAAAGGTGCAGTAGCCACCAGACAGTACTTCAGACACCTAACCACATCCAAAGAGTGCAAAACCCTCTCCTTAACATTGCTAGGATTAGGGCACAAAGAAAGAAGAACCATATCCTGATTCAAATGAAAGGCAGACACTACCTTAGGCAGAAAATCAGGTTGGAAACGAAACACCACCTTGTCCTGGTGCCTCTCATAGTAGGGGGGCTGAATGGACAGCGCCGCCAACTCAGACACACGCCTGACAGAAGTGATAGCCACCAGAAACACAACCTTGAGCGTAAGAATGGCCAAGGCAGCATCCTGCACAGGTTCAACGGGAGCACCCTGCAAGGCTGACAGAACCAAGTTCAAATCCCAAACAGGCACCATAGGTTTACGTGGGGGACGCACATGAGTGACCCCCTGGAAGAAAGTCCTGATCAGAGGGTGCTGAACAAAGGACTTCTGGAAGAAAAAATAGCCAGGGCAGACACCTGACCCTTCAGAGTACTGAGTTGGAGCCCCATCTCCAACCCATGCTGCAGGAACTCCAGAATCCTGGGAATAGAGAACACACGACAGGGAAGAGACCTAGACTCACACCAGTCAATGTAGGCACGCCAAACCCTGTAATAAATGGAAGAGGAAGACTTCTTCCTAGCTTTAATCAAAGTATCCACAACTGAGGAAGACAGCCCCTTCTCCATCAAGATGGAGGTTTCAGCAGCCAAGCCGTCAAAGCCAGAGTTTGTAAATTGGGATGGCGTAGTGAGCCCTGAGTGATCAGATCTGGCACCAAGGGCAGAGCGTATTGATCTACTGCCAGCTGTACCACGTCTGCGAACCACACTCTTCTTGGCCACCAGAATTGCTGGCACCCCCTCCAGAGCAATCTTGCGCAGAACCCTGCCCAGCAGGGGAATTGGGGGGAAGACATACAGGAACTGAAAGTCCTTTAATGACATTGCTAGCGCATCCGAGGTCAGAGCCAGAGGATCCCTGGACGGAGAGACAAAAGCTGGAAGCTTGTGATTGTGGCGGGATGCAAACAGATCCACATCTGGTTGGCCCCAACGGTGACACAGAGATAGAAACACCCTGCTGCATAGGGACCATTCTCCCTGGCGAGAGGTCCCCCTGCTCAGAGAGTCCGCCAGGTGATTTTCCACCCCTGGGATGTACACTGCTGAAATGCAGGGGACATTGGCCTCCGCCCAAGTCAGGATCTGAGACACTTCCTGGAGGGCCCCCTTGCTCCGGGTCCCTCCCTGATGATTGATGTAGGCAACTGCCATCTGGTTGTACGGGCGCACCTGAACAGGCAGGCCCTGAAGATGAGTAGTCAAGCGAGCCAGAACCAACCTGATCGCTCGCAGCTCCAAGACATTGATAGGAGTGTGGGCCTCCTGAGGGCCCCACCTCCCCTGGAACCGCAGGGACTTCCAGAAACCCCCCCAACCTGACAGACTGGCATCCGTGGTGACCGTCTCCCAGGAAGGGGCAAGAAAGGATCTGCCCCCCCAACAGGTTCCTTGAGTCCATCCACCACAAGAGGGACCTCCTGACCAGGGGGGAGAGCACACAGACCCAGTCCAGGGACGCTGGGTCCTTGTCCCATACAGACAATAGGTGAAGTTGCAGAGGCCTCAAATGGAACTGAGCATAAGGGTGCAATCAGACTGTCCACCTTCTGCTGAGGAAGGAAGATCCTTGCCTGAACTGTATCCAGATTCATTCCTAGGAATGGAATTACCAAGGAAGGGGACAGTGAGGACTTGGGGTGGTTGATCACCCATCCAAATGACTCCAGAGTGGACACCACCAGCTGAGTATCCAAGTCTGCCTGATGTAGAGACTGGGAAGTGATGAGAATGTCGTCCAGATAGGGAAGCACGCGGACGCCCTGACATCTGAGCAGAGACATCACGCCAGCCAGCACCTTGGTGAACACCCTGGGAGCTGAAGTGAGGCCGAAGGGCAAGGCCACAAATTGGTAGTGTTGATCCATCAGAGCGAACCTGAGGAACCTATGATGACCTGGGAACACAGGAATATGAAGGTAAGCATCTTTGATGTCCACAGAAGTCATGAAATCCCCTTGGCGCAGGGAACTGATGGCAGAGCACAGAGTCTCCATGCGAAAGCGCCTGCCCCTGACAAACTTGTTGAGAATCTTTATATCCAGGATGGGCCTGACAGAACCATCCTTTTTGGGTACTGTGAATAGGTTGGAATAAAAGCCCTTGCCTTTTTCTCTTAAAGGGACCTGGCAGATGACCCCCAGCTCCAGGAGGCCTTGCACTGCTTGCACTAGCTCCTGAGCTGACACAAGATCCTGAGGAATCCGGGATCTGATGAATCTTGGAGGGGGATCGGCAGCAAACTCCAACTTGTAACCGGAGGACACTACCTCCTGAATCCACCGGTCTGAGACATGAAGCCTCCAGACGTGAGCGAAGTGCTGCAGCCGCCCCCCCACCCGGATGGGTGAGGGTGCCCCATTATGCCTGAGGGGGCTTGGGAGAGGATTTAGCTTTGGGACCCCAGGAGGAGCCCAGGACGTCCACGTCCTCTGCCTCTACCCCAGAAATCTCCCCGGGCCCCAGGGAAGGACACCCCCCTTCCCTGTCTTGCACCTCGGTAAGGAGAGGAGAAGGAACCCTGACCCCGAAAGGGCCGAGGTTGCCGCCTGTGCTGGGGCAACCTGCCTCCCTTAGCAAAAAGGTCCAGGCCGTCTCCAAACAGACGCAGTCCTTTAAAGGGAAAACCAGTGAGGGCCTTCTTGGCAGCATTGTCAGCAGCCCACTGGCGCAGCCAAACCGAGCGGCGTATAGCCACCACGAGGGCAGAAGTTCTGGCACACATTCTGATGGTGTCATCCAATGCTGATAGGACAAAATTTACAAAAACATCACAACTGGAGAGTGCATTAAACACCTCACAAGGCAAATCATCAGGGGCACTATCGAGCATTTTCTGATCAGGGTTCTAGTGGCCACAGCAGTAATGGCAGAGGCACAGACGGGGGCAGCGCCGTCCCCGCACATGCAAAGGCGCGGGATGCCAGCTGATCAACACGTCGGTCTTCGGCATCCCGCAGGGTAGTAGACTCAGGGGAAGGCATGACAGAGGTGTTTGATAGCCCTAGGATTGGGGGAATCCACCTCGGGGGGGGGAGGGGATGACCAACATTTAACCACCTCAGCAGGAAAGGGATACTTCCTATCCCAACCTAACCCCGGGAAGTTTACTGGGGCGCTCCCATTCCTTGAGCACAAGGTTATGGAAATGTGCCTGCTCTGGAAATTCCAAACGTGATCTTGCTGTATGGAAAAACTCCCCTCTTTGCCTGGGAGCCTCAACAGGGAGAGAGATAGACAGAACCTCAAAAATCTGGGTCAATAATCTGTCGGTGTCATCCGGGGCCCAGGGATCAGAGCCAGAATCGTCATGACCCCTTGGTCTCTCATCAGATGAGCCTGAATCAGAAAAGAGCTCCCCTTCATCAGACGGGGTATAGCCACACAAATTCATAAACTCCTCAGTTCCCATAGGGAAAACCGTGACATTAGGCGTCAAGTGCCGCTTCTTAGCAGGGGCCTTACGCGCTAAAGACTTCGCAATAATCTGTTCAACAGTAGCCAGTCTAGAAGACACATCAGGCTGAGAATCCCCACTAGTATGCAACTCAGCAGGAGTGAGATTTACGCATGGGGGAGTAGGTGAAGTGAAACGAGGTGCAGCCACTGGCAGGCCAGATTGCAATGCAAGCACCTGCTCAGCACAGGGTACACAGACCCGCGTCTTGTCAGCATCAGCATGAGGCTGCCCACACAGCCGGTCTTGTCCCGAAGGGACCCCGGTAACATTATCCTGGGATGCCTCCATATGGTGATTATAGCGGCGCTATACGCCGATAGGGAACAACGCTATATAGCAACCCTGGATGCCCCAATAATCCGCTAGGGACGTGGGAGTATAATTTTTACAAGGCCTACAAGTAGTATACTAAAAACAGGGCTGGGAGAAGCCAAGAAGGGTTCGTCCCGCCTGAAAGACATAAGCAGACAAGACCTTAAGTACATCGTAACAAAAAGTGAATCAGATAAAGTCAAGCAGATAAAGGCAAGTCAGCGCGGCAGCTGACACAGGAATAAAGACATGTGAAAAGTGAAAGCAAAGACTGCATAACATACATATCTATACACATACACCCCCCCCCCCCCTTTTCCCCCGAAGACTACAGGGAGGATGAGGGAAGACGGCGGCCACTCAAATAGGGCCCACCGATAGGCAGGGGCAAGGGGCAATAGTGTGGGAGGGGCATCCCATAGAGGCTCACCATAAGCCTGAACCGCCTACCCTTTGGTGGGGGATTGCGGTGGAGCAGCGCTCCTAAGCACCAACGGCGGTGCTGCCTACCTTCACCCGACCAGCGCAGCCAAGGCTGGGAGTCATATTACTAGTGGAACGGGTGGGAATAGTCCTACAGGGCCACAGGTTAATAACCCCGCTCACCTGCGAGTAGAGAGACAATTTCTTGTCCTTCGCAGCCAGACTGCAGAGAAATTCTGGGAGATTTGTGGGAGGTCCCTGGGTATTTGAGGGGCCAGGAGGAGCCTATTTTCGATGTCTCTGCAGTCCAGCGCCATCTGGCGGATTATATCCCAACTGTAAGTATTAGATTTGGAGCAGGACGTACTGTATACTAAGAATAAAAACCCGTAAGGGACTCACGCACCAGGCGGACAGATTGCCCGGAGAGGTAAAGCACAGCCAGACCGCGTCGCAGCACTGCAAGGACGAGGCCACAAAATGGCGCCGGCAGCAGCACCTAGAGGGGCGGACCGTGAACACATGACGCAGAACGCATCAAACCGCGGTTCCCGCCCCCCCGAAGAGCGCAAAACTGTGATCACGTGAGGTGCCGGCGCCATGACAGAACCAAAAAATACATAGCGCCAACCACCGCGGAGCGCCGTACAAAGGCCCGCACACACACCAATAATAAAAAATAACACACACAAATCACGGACCCCCCAGGCGCCCCCTGCCAGCCGAGCGGCCACAACAAAGGGATCGCGCACGACCTTCTAGAGGGGAGGGGAGACAGGGAGAGGGAACAAGGGCCCAAGATTTAAGGCTGGGGCATCCCAATGAGGCTCACCATAGAAGGCCTGTCGCCGGCTACCCTTTGGTACAGGGTCTTGCGGCCCGGAGCAGCGCTCCTTCAGTACCTGACCCTAGTGCTGTCCTACCTTCACCCAAACCATCAGCCGAGGCTGGGAGGCAGTGGGTCCAGAACGGGTGGAAATAAGCCTGCAGGGCCCTAGGCTTGAAAGCCCCGCTCCCTGGGCAATAGAGAGCCATCTTCTATCTTCGCAGTCCAGACTGCAGAGAAACACTGGAAATTGGTGGGATGTTCCTGGCAATTTATGGGTCCGGGAGTGGCCACAAGTCTTTCTGCAGTCCACTGTGCCACCTTGTGGCGGAATAACCAAGTGTAAGGAATTATTGGAACAGGACGTGCTGTATACTTGGAAAAAACCCTTTCTGCCAAGATAAAGGATTCAATAACCAGGCCATCCAAGCCACAACTTGTGAATTGGGATGCCTTAGAGGCCCCTGTGTGAGAAGATCTGGATCGTCGCCTCCACAAGTTGCCCTCTGACACCCTTACTATGTCTGAGAACCAGCTTCTTCTGGTCACCAAGGAGCCACCAGAATGGTTGGGACGCCCTTGTGAGCTAACCCTCCTTTAGTACTCGACCAGGAGTGAAATCGGAGGGAAATGCATAAAGAAGCTTGAATGCTGACCACTGAAGAGTCAGGGCATCCATCAGGCCCAACAGACACATTCCTTGATGAATCGTCAGGTGAGGGCAAGACAAGAGACCCTGCACCCTGGCCTGAGGTAAGAGTCACTTCTGTGTTGGAAAAACACTTTTGCCTGAGACGTGTCTAAAGACATTCCCAGAAAAGAATAACTCTTGAAGCTATGATATGATATTTGACTGTCTGGATAGTCAGTTATCCAATGTCGATCAGACAGTCTGTATATCCTTCTGGGTCCCCTGACCTGATGGGGCCCATATCAACAGATCGTCTTAAAGCGGTCCTTCACTCTGAATAAGAGTCCATCTTATATGCTTCCCACACCCTGTACATACAGATTGCCCACATTAAAAAGCATCCTACCTGCATCTACTGCATGTTATGAGCCTTTAAAGATCCAAGGTGGTGGCTCATGGGGTATCAGGCAGCCTGCAAACAGGAAGTGCCTTCTGACTGTGCTGCTCTGCATTCTGGGACTGCTGACCTTTTCCTGACCCCAGCTCTGCTCTGTCTGTGCAAAGCAGAGCTATAACCTACCCCCTGTACTTTATCCCGCTCTCCTCTCCTCAGTAAGTGTGATGCTTCTGAGACAAGATGGTGGTGCCCGTATCCTAGAGTCCTGAACAGAGTTGATGCCCAGTAGGGGGAAAGAATAATAAGTGAAAACTTTAAATATATTAATTTTCGGTGCTGGGGAATTGTTTTTTAAGGGTTTGGGCTTTTCATTAAGTCACAAGTAAGGGATTATATGTATACCCTGACTTCTAAGAGAAAACATGAGACCTGGCAACACCTTAGTAAACACCCTTGGTGCTGATGATAGACCGAAGGGCAGCGCCACAACCTGAAGATGTAGGCCACCTATTGCAATGTAGGTATGCACACCTGCAAGGGCGGGGGCGTCTTTTCATGCCTGAGCAGAGTTTGAAGGGGGTTTGGCTATATTCTGCCAGACACCTGTTGCCTTAATTTGGAAATTTTTTCAGAATAAGACAATCTCTTCTGTATCCCGAAGAGGCAGAACCTAATACTGCGCCCTGCGGAAGCAGTATTAGACTTCGGCTTCTGTGGCAGATTAGATGATTTACCACTAGTAGCATGCTTTACCATGTCCACCAAGCACTCTCCAATCAGACGCCCCACCTTTTAAGGGGGGGGGGGGGTCATATTCCTTTTAGAGGCTATGTCAGCTGGCCATTGCTTAAGCCATAAATCACGCCTTAAGGCGACCACCAGAGCTAGGCCTCTGGCACTTAACCAGATCAAACCTCCATAACCTGGATCAAATACCTGTTAGAGCCAACTGGCTTTGATCAACTGGGAGCATGACTTCCCCCCCATAAAAGCATGACACGCACTTATCCGCTGGATCCTTTGGAGAAGCACTATCAGAGGTTGGCATAACCAAAATCTTAAAGAGACCTGGTCCCAGAGCGTCCACCACAGGAGGGCGAGACCATAATTCAATCTGATCTGGAGGAAATGGATACATAGTATCTAGTACCTTAGGAACGGGCGGAAGACAACCTGACTTCTGCCATTCCCTATTGATCAGATTAGAATAATGCGGAAGCACCACAACATCCTCAAACCATCCATCCATCTTCTCCTTAACCGAGCACCCCCTTGTGTAGAGGACTAATTTCCTGGGAGACTATAGCAGCCACAATATCCTATTCCTTTTTTATTTTTTTATTTTTTTTATTACCTTTAGTAGCCAATACACCATAATGACTCTATAGGTTTAGGACCACTTGAGGACTGCCGACAGAGTTTAAAGACTCAGAAGAAGACTATGGCAGCCACAATATCCTCTTCAATACACTCATTTTTTTTAAAACATTCTTAGTAGCCTCACTAAAGGTTTAGGTCAGCATTAAGGGTTTTTTTTTAAGTCTCAGAGAGCACCGGCAATAGGGGTCAGAGCCCCCTCAGGGAAGAGACAACTAAACCCTATCCACTACAACCGTAGAATAACCCCTGCACACTGTGCTATCCTTGTCCAGTGCCACTGCATGCATACTGGGTAAATCTGGTAAGACCAGATCAGACTACCCCAGATGCCCCTGTTATGGTGAATTTAATAATACTAGCCTCGACCCTGGGGATCCGAGACCAAGTATATAACAGTTCTCAACAGTCACACAACTACTGCGAGTCCTCTGGGGGGTAACCACTATATATATATATATATATATATATATATATATATATATATATATATATATATATTGACATTATATTTGCCCATTCCCAATCTATAATAGTATAGATTTAAACATAAAACAATAAAAAATGGTATTAAAAAACAAACAAAATGACCTTCCCAAAGGTTTAGGTCCACTTGAGGGTGGCCATGCAGTGGCTCAGAGCAGCCCTTTTTGCTGGCCAACAACCCCAGCTTAAACACATGGGAAAGAGCAATAAAAACAATAAGAAAGGGAATATAACTCCCTTGGTCACCCCCAATCAGGCTCACCAGCGGCTGACTTGCTTTTTAATGAAAGCTTGCAGCCCTGAGCGTATACACTCAGAAAGTGCCCCAGACCCCGTCACTTCACCTTACCTTCACGGACCCCCAAAACAGCAAAAGCTGGGGAGGCATAGAGATGGGTCAGAGGAATTCGTGGGAATAAGGCCGTGTAGGAAGCCGACAGGGTGTATCCCCCGCTTGCTGCCAATACCTAATCTTGAGCGAGAGAAATCCCAGCGATCTTCACAGTCTACATCAACTGCAAGAATGAAACTGGATTTATTAGAGGCAGCTGCTACTTATGGGGCCGGGAGGGGCCAAACCTTTTTTGTTTATCTTGCAGTCACGCCCTACAGACAGGAATTACCCAGTTGTAATGATTAAGGGATGGCCTGGAATGGATTGGAAGAAATAGCATTTTGTGATTACTCACCTTTAAAATGGGTATTATAAGTATGTCACACACCCCGCTTCCACTATTCATGACATATGGGTTATGGTCCAGTAGAGGGCGAACTTCTGCAGAGATGAAAGCAAAAAAGAAGCCCCTCCCGGTCCATAAATACCTGGGACCTCCCACACATTCCCCAGTATATGACAGCAGTAAGGGGACCAGGAAGAACTAATAAAACATTCTTAACAATAAAAGGTTCGCCATATAAAGGATCCAGAATACTAAAGGGCGGGATGAAGCGGGGTGTGTGACATACTTATAATACCCATTTTAAAGGTGAGTAATCACAAAATGGTATTATTCCAAGTATGTCACACACCCCGCTTCCACTATTCATGACATATGAGACATCCAATAGCAGTGTCCGTCATGGGTGGGGATGCAAAAAAAATGCACCAATTTAAACCACTGCAGCTTGCAGAACCTTGCGGCCAAAAACAGCATCTGCTGAGGCCCGCACATCAACCTTATAAAACTTTGAAAAAGTATGAACGGAAGACCAAGTAGCAGCCTTACAAACTTGTTCAACAGAAGCCTGCTGCTGAAAAGCCCAGGAAGCCCCAACAGCACGAGTAGAATGAGCAGTGATCTTAAAAGGAGGAACCCTCCCCCTTAGCAGAATAGGCCCCAACAATGGGCTGGCATATCCATTTACTAATGGTAGACTTGGCGGGCGCCAAACCTTTTCTGCGCCCGGAAGGCACCACGAACAAGGCGTCCGTCTTACGAAAAGGAGAAGTAGCTACCAAATAGTACTTCACACAACGAACCACATCCAAAGAGTGCAAAACCCTCTCCTTGTCATTGCTAGGCTTAGGACACAAGGAAGGACTGCATCCTGATTGAGATGGAAGGCAGAAACCACCTTAGGAAGGAAATCTGGTTTAAAGCGAAAAACCACCTTATCCTGGTGTCTCTCAAAGTAAGGGGCCTGAATAGACAGAGCCGCCAACTCAGAGACACACCGAACAGAGGTAATAGCCACCAAAAAGGCAACCTTTTGAGTGAGCACAGACAGAGCCACATCCTACATCGGTTCAAAAGGAGGCCCCTGGAGGGCCGAAAGAACCAAATTTAGGTCCCAAACGGGAACCAAAGACTTTCTAGGGGGCCGAACATGAGTGACCCCTTGGAAAAAAGTCTTGACGAGATGATGCAAAGCAAAAGACCTTTGAAAAAAGCCAGCCAGGGCAGAAACCTGACCCTTCAAAGTACTGAGCTGGAACCCCAGATCCAGACCGTGTTGTAGAAACTCCAAAATCCTAGGAATCGAAAACACCCTGCAAGGTAAGTCCCTAGCCTCACACCAGTCAATATAGGACCTCCAAGTCCTATAGTAAATGGTAGAGGAAGACCTCTTCCTAGCTCTAATCAAGGTTTGAATAACCGCCTCAGACAAACCTTCCTCCCTCAGGATGAAGGTTTCAGCAGCCACGCCGTCAAAGCAAGTGTTTGTAAATTGGGGTAACGTAGTTGACCCTGAGAGATCAGATCCGGAAACAGGGGCAGCCTGTACTGATCTACCGCCAATCTTACGACGTCTGCGAACCAAACCTGTCTTGGCCACCTTGCGGCCACCAGAATTGCTGGTGCCCCCTCTAGACCCAGCTTGCGCACTACCTTGCCTACCATGGAGAAGGGGGGGAACAGGTACAGAAACCCCAGATCCCTCCAGGCAAGGAACAAGGCATCCACTGCCAGGGCCAGAGGATCCGGAGACAGAGATACAAAGGTTGGGAGCTTGTGATTGTGCCGAGAGGCAAAGAGATCCACCTCCGGAGTCCCCAACTTGTGACACAGGGCCCGAAATACCCTGTGTTTGAGAGACCATTCCCCTCGGCGAGAGAATCCCATGCTCAGGGAGTCCGCCTCCGTGTTCTCCACTCCCGGAATGTACACTGCTGAGATGCAAGGAACATTGCTCTCCGCCCATGTCAGAATCAGAGAGACTTCCCTGAGGGCAATCCTGCTGCGAGTCCCTCCTTGGTGATTGATGTAAGCTACCGCAGTACGATTGTCTGATCCAACCTGAACTGTTAAACCTTGTAGGTGAAGTGTCAAACGCGACAGAACCAAGCGGATAGCTCTGAGCTCCAAGACATTGATGGGGGTGTGAGCCTCCTGAGGACCCCACAACCCCTGGAACTGATGATCCTTCCAGAAACCTCCCCAGCTCAACAGGCTGGCATCCGTGGTAACCGTCTCCCAACGAGGGGCCAGGAACGATCTGCCCCTTATCAGATTGCTTGATTCCAGCCACCACTGAAGGGACTGCTGAACCCTGGGAGACATCAGAAATTACTGATCCAAGGACTGTGGACATCTGTCCCATTTCAGCAATAGATGGAGTTGTAGCGACCTCATGTGGAATTGAGCAAAGGGGACTGCCTCGAAGGAGGCCACCATCAACCTACCAGAGTCATCCCTAGCCGAATATAAGGGCGAGGGTTGGTCAGGAGAACACGTATCAGATCCTGAACCCTCTCCACCTTTGGCTGAAGTAGGAACACTCTGGCCTGACTGGTATCCAGATTCATGCCCAGAAAGGAAATCTCCCTTGATGGGGAGAGAGAAGACTTGGGGTGGTTGATCACCCATCCGAACCTCTCCAGTGTCGTCACCACCGCCCTGGTGTCCAGCTCCGCCTAGCAGAGGGAGGAAGCTGTAATGAGAAGGTCGTCCAGATACGGCACAATGCGAATGCCCTGGGTTCTGAGCAGGGCCATTATGCCCGCCAGAACCTTGGTAAACACCCTCGGTGCCGAGGTCAGCCCGAACGGGAGGGCCACAAACTGAAAATGCTTATCTCCGACCACAAACCTGAGAAATCTCTGGTGTGCCGGGAAAATTAGTACATGTAGATAAGCATCCTTGATGTCTATAGACGTCATGAAATCCCCCTGACGAAGGGAACCGATAGCTGAGCGGAGAGTCTCCATGCGGAACTTCTTGTTTCTGATGAACCTGTTGAGAAACTTCAAATCCAGAATGGGTCTTATGGAGCCATCCTTTTTGGGAACCGTGAAGAGATTGGAATAATAGCCACGGCCTCTCTCTGAAAGAGGCACCGGGCATATGACAGCCATATCCAGGAGATTCTTCACAGCCAACCGGAGCCCCTGCGCCGCCCGAGAATCCGAAGGCACCCGAGACCTTAGGAATCTGGGAGGAGGCCGGTACTCGAACTCCAGTTTGTACCCAGACGAGACCACTTCCAATATCCACTTGTCTGTAACCTCCTGGGCCCAGACCTGGAAGAAGAGCCGCAGCCGCCCCCCCCACCCGCAAGGGTGAGGGCGCCTCCTCATTGTTGAACTGGCTTGGCAGCGGGCTTGGGCCTGGAACCCCAAGTAGATGCTGGACGGGCACGTCCTCTACCTCTGTTCCAGGAATCCCCTCTAAATCCAGAGTAGGCAAGACCTCTGCCCCCTCTGGCACCGCGAAAGGAAGGATTAAAGGAGCCTGCCCCCAGAAAGGAGCGATGCAGCTTCTTACGCTGAGGTAGCTTCCCACCCTTCGCCACAGAATCCAATTTGTCTCCAAACAGCCACGTTCCCAAGAAGGGCAAAGCTGTAAGTGACTTCTTGGCCGCAATGTCAGCCGCCCACTGGCGCAGCCAGACCGATCGACGCATGGCCACTAACAGAGCCGAAGTTCTACTGCACATGGTAATAGTGTCGTCCATAGCCGACAAAACAAGATTCATGAACAATTCACACCTCTTAAGGGTTGTGAATTCAACGCTGTCTGGGTTGAGCTGGTACCCATTTAACATTTCCCTAGTCTCAGACCTGGTAGCCACAGCCACAAGTGCCGATGTACAGACAGGCTGCAAGGCTGAACCCACACTGGCAAAAGCATGACATGCCATCTGATCAATGCGCTTGTCCTCGCCATCCTTAAGGGTAGTGGCGTCAGGAGAATGTACAACAGAGGTGTTGGACAATCCTAAGATGGGCGCATCGACCTCAGGAGGGGAAGACCAGCGCTTCACCGCGTCAACTGGAAAGGGATACTTCCTATCCCATCCCTGAGGAACACCGTGAAGCCGACTCGGCTTCTCCCATTCTCTAAGAATCATGCTGTCAAAATGATCCTGATTTGGGAACTCCGAGCGGGGCTTAGAGAACCCAAAGAATTCCCCCTTCTTCGGAGTGGCCTCCGCTGGTGGGGAAATATCCAGAACCTCTAAGAGATGGGCCACGACCTTGGGGGTATCCACAGCATCCCCCAGCGCCTGCCCGGCATCAGAATCAAGGAACTGCAATTCCTGTCTCAGATTCCTCAAACAATTCCCCCTCCTCAAGCGGGGAATAATCAGCCCAGTCAGGGGTGTCATAAGCATCAAAATCAATTACCGGCGTAGCCGGTGACAGATGCCTTTTCTTAGCCGTGGCCTTTCTGCCCACTGAGCTAGAAATAATTTTCTCGAGGTTGGCCAGCCTGGCACATACATCCGAGTGCGACTCCCCACTAATGACAGTGTCACTTGGGGTACGGATGATGCGGGGTGGGGTAGGTGAGGAGGGCGGCACTGACCCAGACGCCTGGGGTCCCGACTGCCGCGTTATGGCCTGTTGCGCACATGGTATGCAAATAAGTACATTCTCCCCCGTAAGGGGTACCCCACAACCCCCACATAGCCGGGATTGTCCCGAAGGGAGCCCGAGCCCGGTATCCTGTGGAGCCTCCATATGGTGATTTTAAGGTAGTCCAAGGACCCGAGGGAATTATGCTGGTAAGCAACCCGGGATGCCCCTTAAGTCCCAAGTGGGAGGATTTATAAGTGCTCCAAATTTCTGCTAGGGACCCTAGGACCGGGAGAACCCCCTTTTAAGCAAGGCACAGGGAGTCGTCCTGAAAGACACAAAGGAGTGGCCATAAGCACATGCACACACACATATATATACATGTATATATAATATATATATCATCATAAATCAAAGAAAAAATGAAAAGGGACTAGCGCTGTCCCCAGTCAGAATGGGGCACATGTTAAGTCAGGTACACAAAAGGGGGAGCCCGGGAGGGCACTCACGTATCTTGTACAATGGCTGCCACCGCTCAGCAGCTCAGAGAAGGAGAAAGGGAGAAGAAGGGCGGGCCAGCGCAGATCGCGCTGGCCCCGCCCCCCCTATTCTCAGTAGGCTGGGCTCCGCAATTGGCTCTAAAACAGAAGGGCCCCCTAAACACCGCAGCCTGAGGGGAAGAAGCTCCCCTCAGCAGAGCAAAAAACGGCGTCCAGCCTGTAATGTGAAGCACCAAGCACACATACACACACACATTCACACCTGAATGACAGGAAGGAAAAGGGAAAAATCCTCCCCCCCCCCCCACTGGAGGGTTAACGGAGGGACCCGGAAGGGGGATAATCCCGCACCAAGTATGGTGTAAGGGATATATATATATTTATTTAGGGACAGGGCATCCCAAACCGGGACCAACCCGGATTCCGCCTACCCCTTTATATGGGGTCTCACGGGGGGAGCATGGCTCCCTGAACATCTATTAAGGTGATTCCTACCCTCACCCGGACCTGCAGCCAAGGCTGGGAGGCTAATATTGGGCTTAATGTATAAAGGTCCGGGCAGAAATAGGGCAAAAAATGGCCGGGCGTAAGCCCGGCTTACCTGCAAGGAAGAGAAGCAGACATCTTCTGACTTGCTCGCCGTCCTGCAGAGAAGGAACTGGGAATGTGTGGGAGGTCCCAGGTATTTATGGACCGGGAGGGGCTTCTTTTTTGCTTTCATCTCTGCAGAAGTTCGCCCTCTACTGGACCATAACGCATATGTCATGAATAGTGGAAGCGGGGTGTGTGACATACTTGGAATAAAATACTGGTCCACCTCAGGGAATGAGGTCAAGGGAAGATAACATACCGTCCAGCACCAACACTCACTTTTAGTGAGTAAAACACTGCATATATAGGAAAGAAATGCCCTAGGCAAGGTTGGACTGGCCATCTGGCAGGAAACAGGAAAGCCTAACATGCATCTCACCGCCTACACCATATTATTATTGATTGCCTTCCTCTCTACATGGGAGTTAGGAATACTGGGCGTTTGCCACCTAATTTGCCTCTGGGAGGTTCTTCAAACATATGTGAAGGGTTCTGATGCCTGATCACATAAGGACTCCTAAATAATAGACAGAGTTGATTGAATGTATGATTTGGCCGTTCTACAGTTCCTATGAGTGGCTTTGCAGTCGGTAAGAAGGAGAAAACAGCAGATAATATCTGTCCTGAGGGTGTAGAGACAGAAGAACAGCAACAGTTGATAGGGAGTAGAAGATATATCCCAGTGCCCTGCTGGCCGGGAGGCTGATACTGATGCTTTCCATCCATTGTGTATCCTAGCACATCACAGAACCATGAAGAAGATGGTGAGCTATGGCAGAGACCACGGAAACAGCTCCAGACAAAATGGCCCCCCCGTTGAGATAACAGCTCAGCAGGGACCATATTGTGCTAACCTGCTGTTAACATGGTCTCTGCCATAGCTTTTATGACATGCACCAAGACCCAGTCATATAATCACAAGAACTGAAGCACGATGATAAGGATTTTGCTTCACAGGGAAAAACTATTAAGTCACAAGCAGCATTCATCTATTCCACCTTGGGAGACATAGCTGCAACACAGGAGACTAGAGGGAAGAACTAGCCCTCCTTTTCATATAGGATGGTCTCTCAGTCCCGGTATAAAATTTTAGCTTAAAGTGGACCAACACCCAGGATTTTCACTATCCTGAGTGTTGGTCCACTTCCGCGGGGCACCCCGATCGGGGTAACCCGCCGGCGCCTCTCGCGCGAGCCCTCTTACAGGGCGCGCGCCTGCGCTGGCCATTCACAAACGGCCGGCGCGGGTGCGCACCCTGCTAGAAGGACGTGCGGGAGGCGGCGGCTTTATCCGTCGCTTGTCCGTCGCCGATAAGGTACGTTTTTAGGGGCTTTCTGGGGGGTTTCACACAGCGGGGCATCCCGATTTCGGATGCCCCGCGAGGAGGGAGCTGATCGGCCCGGAAGGTTCCCGAGCCAATCAGGGGTAGGTGTTGGTCCACTTTAAAACGGAGATGAAAACGTAGGCTTTGCAGGCCAGTAGCAAGCAAAGGAGAGGCAGGCGAGTAATCTTCAACACCCTGACAGTCCATCAAGCAGCATGATCTGCAAACTGATAAGTTCATTTTTATAAAGCAAAGTAAAACATTAACTCATATTATTGTAAAGCAGGAAGCTAAGCACAATGCATCCTGTCTCACCTTGCACTGAGTTACAGCATTTCTTCTCTTATCCTCGCTGATCTGGGTCTGCAGCGCTTTGTTCTGTGCTGCCTCGCTCCGTAGTTTTTCCCTGAGATCTCTACACTCTTTCTCCAGTCGGGACAGCTGCTTCTCTCGCATCGTCTCCTGAAGAAGACGCATTAACAGCCAATGAGATTATTCCATCATCCCAAAACACATTACAAGCTTTGCACTAGTTACATAAAGTGGGGGAATTTTACCTGGTCTGAATTTTAATAATATGAACATTCGCTAAATAATTATTCTGTTGGAAATTCAGACTTACAGAAAATACGACTCTGTGAAGTACTCACCTGTAGAGTTGGTATTATATGCAGACAGCACGTCCTGCTCCAGACATAGTCCTTACATGTGGGTATACCTCCGCCTTCAGCGCCGTGCACTGCAGAATCATGAAGAAAACAAGCTCCTCCCGGCCCTACATATACCGAGGGACCTCCCACAAATCCCCAGCATTGACAAGCAGTGAGAGAAGAATCCAGGAGGAAAACAACCACCCAGAGACTGGCAAAAATATCCAAGATAATAATCACCACACAGGGGATCCAGAACAAGGTGAATCAGAGTGGGGTGGAGCAGGACGTGCTGTCTGCATATAATACCAACTCTACAGGTGAGTACTTCACAGAGTTGTATTATTCTAAGCAGACAACACGTCCTGCTCCAGACATAGTCCTTACATGTGGGACATCCAATAGCAGTGTCCATAAGTAGGGTGGGATCCCCGTGAAAAAAGGCACAGACAACCATAAAAGTGCTGTCACTTTAACCATGCTACCAAGAGCAACGAGAGCAATGCTCTAACCACAGCCTTTGAATTCTTGTAAAGGCAGAACTGAACACATATAGCGGACTAGCCAGCTTGCTCAACAGAACCTAGTGCTGAAAGGCCCAAGCCAAGCACAAGTAGTAAGAGAGCAAAAAGCAAGAGAGAAGAAGAATCTTCCCCTAACGAGTAGGCCAGAGTAACAGCCTAACCATGCTACTGGAGAAAAAGGACAGCCATGGCAACCTTAGAGCTCTCCCCATCTGGGAATATGAACCCAGGTCTCAGGCGAGACCAGCAGGAATACTGAAAAACAACGCTAACAAGGCTCAGCAAGAGCCGAGACATTTACTTTAGGCTCAGAGGAACAAAAGCGACCGAGCAGGACCAAGCCAAGGGGCACCTACAACCGTGTTAGCAATCAGATCCGGTACATAAGGATGGAGAAACCTATAAGCCCCAAGGGGCATAATCCCTACCAGGGACAAGAGAAAGACCAGGAATCTCCCAACACCTGATGAGGGATACAGATCCCTTTCGCTCAGATTAAGCCAGACAATAGCCCAGAGACCGTAGGGTCTGGACTAAAGGAGAATAAGAACACCGCCTGGACCCAATTCAGCGTAAGGCGGAACACCCTCACCTCATGGTGTACAGATATATAACATATATATATATATATATATATAAATGACTAGGACCGCTAACAGAGCCATCCATTATGGCACATTTCTGACTGAAGCAACCGCCCAGGAAGAGCGATATGAGGGAAGGAACAGTTCAGAGAAGAACCTGAATAAGACCCCAGGGAACCCTTAGCAGGGCATCCGGATAAGTAACCCCCCCAAAAAGGGAGCATAGAATTCCCTGGGGAATGCACCTGAGCAATCCCTGAGGAATGCGCAACACAGAAGATTGAACTAGACTTCTGCAGTAGGTGAACAGGGCGAGCCCTGAAATCTCAGAGCACTGAGTTGGGGAGCCAACTTCAACCGTGCTATAATAATTCTAGGACCCAGGGATAGGGAACATCCAGCAGGAAAGAGAGCTAGTCCAAGCAAGCAGACTAGAAGAGCATACTCCAACATAGCCGGCAGAAAAGGGAGAAGAAGAGGAGGGAGCTAGGCCTAGCCCTCCAATAGAGAAAAGACACCCAGAGATACCCATCTCCAGTAGGGTGAAAAGCCAACCGATCAATCGCCTAAAAGGCCTGTAGGTAAGGGCGACGTAGTAGGGAGCCTGAATAGGCAGAACAGCCCTCTTGAGAGGGCATACAGTCTTCAGCAGAAAATCTGCGAACCACGCCCCGCTGGGCCACCCAGGGCCCCCAGCATAACGGTTCTCCCTTTCTACTCTAATCTTATGCAGAACCCCGCCTGGCAGGGTGAAAGACATATAGAATATAATGTCCTGACAGAAGCAATACTAGGCCCTCATGACCAAGGCCAGAGAGTCCTGGGACAATAACCCAAGACAGAGTCCCTGTAATAGCAAAGGGGCCCCACAGGGCCACACCAGTAGGGACTCAGTGAGATACTAGAATAGACCCTCCTGCCACGTTAGGGCAGCCAGCCAAGCTAATACCAATGAAGTGCAAGGGATGTAAACCCCCACTTAGAACCGAGCCGGAACCTTCTTGAAGGGTCAACCTGTTCCGAGACCTTCACAGATAAAAAGGGACAAGCCACTGTCCTCAGACTGACCAAGAGTCCCCAAAAAGGACAAGTCCTGAAGAGGAGTAGTCCAGCAAATTCGAGCCCACCAAGGCTCAATGTGTCAACCAAAAAACCATATGAAGATGGATCCCCTAAGGGGACCGCTTTAGGAACCACGGGGGATTACAGAAGAAATAAGACCCCCCCAGTCCACCTGCAAGACTTGGTACCCATGATGACCATCTACAGGGAGAAGAGAGAAGGAAGGAATGGTCCCAGACATCTTCCTTGAATTTACAACCTCAAAAGGAACCCCCGTAACAAGGGGGAGCGTACTGACCTAGTTCCAGGGGTGCTGGAACCCTGTCCAGGATAAGTAACCTAAGGTGTCGCAGGGCCCAAGGGCTCCTGAGAATAAGGGACAGCATCTGGGCTGCCACCAACAGGCCCACCAGCTGCAAGGTAAAGGTAGTGTGACATCAAAGAGGGCAAGGCCCTTTCTATAACAAGTCCACATTTAGCAGAAGGAAGGTTCTAACATGAACCAATCTAAATGCCACCCCGTAGGGAGATACCGAACCGGGGAACACTAAGTAAGTGATGTGCCTGAGCACCAATCCACAGGACTCCCAAAGGAGCCACAAGTCAATAGCCAAAACGGCCTGATGCAAAAATAGGAAGCAAAGAAGGACAATAAAGTAGAACCTAGCGCGGACGCCACACGGGCACGTCCAAGACACCACTCCCATACTCGCCTTGGTGAGTCATCTGTGAGCAGGAGAGGAACCAAAAACAATACCCCAATGCGCAGAGTTGGACCTTCAACACTGGCTGGAAGTGGCCTAGGTGTCCTGCAGGCACAGGGGACTAAAAAGGTATTATAATTCCTCACATGCATCAAAAGGTCTACTGGACAAGAGCGCCTGCGGCCCAACAGGTAGACACCATGTAGAAACTGCCTGTGAAGGTATAAATGCTAGGCCCCAGAATGCCAACCTGGGTCAGACTGCTTCATCCCGGAGGGGAAGGGTAATGTGGATGCAATCACAGGTCAAGGGCCAACCTGTAAGAGAGCCCAGACCCTACACGCCAAACTCGGCCTGCCTCAACTCCCGAAGGGAAAACAGGGACTAGAAGAACCCTGATAACCTTAGAAAAAGGACCACCCAGCAGAGTCCATTCTGCATCCGGGGGGACTACCTCCTGTAACAACCTGAAAGAAGCATGGCGCCCTGCGATAGGAGCCCAGTGCTGCGGCAGTCCACTCGCCCAACAAGGGCGTCCCTTCACGCTTGTGCGGTTTCGGCAGATTTGGACTTCGCACAGGCGGAGGACCCAGGGCGTTGCCTACCCCCCCTGGGGCGGGTCTCCACGCCAAAAAGTTGGAAGCACACTTCTGGTTCGCGCTTGGCACTAACGTAGGGAAGGGGAGGGGTGTCCGTGCCCCTGGGAGGCGAGACGGCCTTCTGCTCGAGGGTGCCTTACTCCTTTTTTCCAAAAGGTCCAACCGGGCCCCAATAAGCGTCGTCTCTAAAGGGAAGGCCAGTAAGAGCCTTTTTAGTATCATTGTCAGCCCCCTACTGTCGCAGCCAAGCAGGCGGCGAATAGCCACCACAAGAACCGAGGTTCTAGTGCACATTTTAACAGTGTCATCCATCGCTGAGAGAATAAACTCACAAAAACATCACAATCAGACAGTGCCTTAAAGACCTCCCAAGGGAGATCATCCGGTTGGTGGTCAAGTATCTTCCTAAGAAGGGTCCTGGCGGTCACCCGGCACAGACCGGGTGCAGAGCCGTCCCTGCACACGAAAAGGCGTGGGAAGCCAGACTGTCAATGCGCCGGTCCTCAGCATCCCGAAGGGTACGATGAGTAGGGGCTGTCATGAAGGGAGGGTTAGCAACCCCAATAATAGGTGCATCCACCTCGGGAGGGACTGACTAGCAGCCAACCACATCAGGGGGAAAATGGTACTTCCAATCCCAGACCCCCGGAACTCCTGTAAGTTCACAAGGTGATTCCCAATCCTTAGATATAAGAGCCTGGAATGATCCTGCTCCAGAAATTCCAAGCGCGGCGTTGCCGTGTTGAAACTCTCCCTCTTGGGCTTGGGAGACTCTCCCGGAGGAGAGATGGACAGTACTCCAAAGATCTTTACAAGTAATTTATCAGTGTCACACCGGCCCCAGGAACCAGGGCCAGAATTATCACGGGTCCAAGGTATCTCGTCTGAGGAACTGGAACCTGAGAACAGTCCACCTTCATCAGAAGGATCAAGGACCTGCATAGCAGCAGACTCTTCAGTTTCATTGGGAAACATAGAACCAGGAAGCGTCAGGGACCGCTTCTTTCCAGCGCCCAAGCGCTCCGCCAACCAGGCATCACCTGCTCAGCCATAGGTAGCCTGCGCGGCACCACCTGCTGGTCATCCCCGCTCAAGTGCGACTCATCAGGAGTGAGATTTAAACAAGGGGAGACAGGTGTATTGAAGCGAGGTGCAGCCACTGGTAAACCTGATTGCAGGGCCAGTGCTTGTTCAGCACACGGTCCGCAGACCCGTGCTCTGTCAGCGTCAGCGTGGGGTGGGCCCCACGCAGTACACAGCCAGTCTTGTCCCCGCGGGACCCCGAACACATAATTCTGAGATGCCTCCGTATGGTGATTATCAAAGCAATATGCCAGCAGGGATTTATGCTATAAGCGACCCAGGAATGTGGGAGAATATAAAAGTGAACCCGTTTAAGATATATATCAGGCTGGGGGATGCCATCGGAATCTTAGCGTCTGAAAGACATAAGGAGAAGAATGGGTGTCAGAGCAATGCGCAGCTGGAAAACATATAAAGGAGTCACCCGCGAGGGCACTTACAGACCAAGGGAGGAGGGAAACCGCCACCACGCGCGCGCGCGAAGATCAGCAAAATGGCGCCCAGCGAACCTCGAAGGGCGGGCTCGATGCTCGGCCGTGACACGGAGCGCGACAATTCAAGTCCCCGCCCACTCCGAAGGGCGCGAAGCTCTGAGGTAACGGCAAAGCAAGGATACAATCACACGCTTAAGGATTTGTAGAAAAACCGTTACGTCTAGTAAGGAAAAGGCGCCACAGCATCTAGACAACGCAGCAAACTGTGCATAAGACATACGGCGGTAGCTGAAAACCAAATAAAGAGCAAGCAGCGCGGCTCTGACATTTCAATGTTAATGAAGGGCAGAAATAAGGCCATAAGCGTGATATACTGGTACACAGGGACCGCCACACACATACCCCCCCCCCTTTTCTTTTCCCACTAACTAGTTGGGGAATGAGGGAGGATGGCGACCCTTACACAGGGTCCACCGCTACACGGGGCACGGGGCAATAATGCGGGAGGGGCATCCACTAGAGGCTCACCATCAGCCTAAACCGCCTACCCTATGGTGGGGGATTGCGGTGGAGCGTGGCTCCGTTAAGCACACGAGGTGCTGCCTACCTTCACCCGACCAACGCAGCCCAGGCTGGGAGGCATATTCTTCACAGAGAGGACGGGTGGAAATAGTCCCGCAGGGCCTCGGGCTGTAAAGCCCCGCTCGCCTGCGAGAGCGTGATACTTCATGTCTTCGCAGTTCCAGCACTGCAGAAAAATCTGGGGATTTGTGGGAGGTCCCTCGGTATATGTAGGCCCGGGAGGAGCTTGTTTTCTTCATGATTCTGCAGTGCACGGCGCTGAAGGCGGAGGTATACCCACATGTAAGGACTATGTCTGGAGCAGGACGTGCTGTCTGCTTAGAATATTCAAACACTAAAGTAAACAGTTTAAGGGGACCTCCAGTCAAAAAATCAGTTTATTAAATTGCTCCCCGAAGCCCCCTCTCTCATTCAGTGATGTAAACTATTTGAGAGGTCTTTTTCTCAATTCAGATGTTATGGAATAGCAGAAAGATTCTATGCTAATGAACTGCATGAGGGTGGCCATCTTGCCACCTTTTTGACAGCCCTGCTTCTGAAAAACAAAAAACAGTCCCACAGTCAAAATTCCCACAGAGCAGAATCCCTGGAACAGGTATGTAAGGAGAAGAAGAGCGGGAGTACTGGCACAGGTATGTATGGAGAAGAAGAGCGGGAGCACTGGCACAGGTATGTATGGAGAAGAATGGCGGAGCACTGGCACAGGTATGTTTGGAAAAGAAGTGGCGGGAGCACTGGCAGAGATATGTATGGAGAAGAAGAGCAGAAACACTTGCACAGTTATTTATGAAGAAGAAGAATGGGAGCACTGGCACATGTATGCATGGAGAAGAAGAACGGGAGCACTGGCACATGTATGCATGGAGAAGAAGAACGAGAGCACTGGCACAGGTATGTAGGGAGAAAAAAAGCACGATCAGTGGCACAAGTATGTATGGAGAAGAAGAGCAGAATCACTGGCACAGGTATGTATGGAGAAGAAGAGCGGGAGTACTGGCACGGGTATGTAAGGAGAAGAAGAGCGGGAGTACTGGCACAGGTATGTATGGAGCAGAAGAGCAGGATCACTGGCACAGGTATGTTTGGAGAAGAAGAGTGGGAGCACTGGCACAGATATGTAAGGCGAAGAAGAGCGGGAGCACTTGCACGGGTATGTATGAAGAAGAACGGCAGGAGCACTGACACAAGTATGTATGGAGAAGAAAAGCAGGAGCACTGGCACAAGTATGTATGGAGAAGAAAAGCAGGAGCACTGGCACATGTACGCATGGAGAAGAAGAGCAGGATCACTGGCACAGGTATGTAGGGAGAGGAACAGCGGGAGCACTGGCACAGGTATGTATGGAGAAGAAGAGTGGGAGCACTAGCACAGATATGTATGGCGAAAAATACCATTTTGTGATTACTCACCTGTAAAATGGGTATTATAAGTATGTCACACACCCCGCTTCCACTATTCATGACATATGGGTTATGGTCCAGTAGAGGGCGAACTTCTGCAGAGATGAAAGCAAAAAAGAAGCCCCTCCCGGTCCATAAATACCTGGGACCTCCCACACATTCCCCAGTATATGACAGCAATAAGGGGACCAGGAAGAGACAATAAAACATTCTTAACAATAAAAGGTTCACCATATAAAGGATCCAAAATACCAAAGTGCGGGATGAAGCAGGGTGTGTGACAAAATGGTATTATTCCAAGTATGTCACACACCCCACTTCCACTATTCATGACATATGGGACATCCAATAGCAGTGTCCGTCATGGGTGGGGATCCAAATACAGCAAAAAATGCACCAATTTAAACCACTGCAGCTTGTAGAACCTTGCGGCCAAAAACAGCATCCGCTGAGGCCCGCACATCAACCTTATAAAACTTGGAAAAAGTATGAACAGAAGACCATGTAGCAGCCTTACAAACTTGTTCAACAGAAGCCTGGTGCTGAAAGGCCCAGGAAGCCCCAACAGCACGAGTAAAATGAGCAGTGAACCTAAAAGGAGGAACCCTCCCCTTAGCGGAATAGGCCCCAACAATGGCCTGGCGTATCCATTTACTAATGGTAGACTTGGCAGGCGCCAAACCTTTCCTGGGCCCGGAGGGCAACACGAACAAGGCGTCCGTCTTACGAAAAGGAGAAGTAGCGACCAAATAGTACTTCACACAACGAACCACATCCAAAGAGTGCAAAACCCTCTCCTTGTCATTGCTAGGCCTGGGACACAAGGAAGGGAGAACTACATCCTGATTGAGATGGAAAGCAGAAACCACCTTAGGAAGGAAATCTGGTTTAAAGCGAAAAACCACCTTATCCTGGTGTCTCTCAAAGTAAGGGGCCTGAATAGACAGAGCCGCCAACTCAGGGACACGCCGAACAGAGGTAATAGCCACCAAAAAGGCAACCTTTTGAGTGAGCAAAGAAAGTGTCACATCCTGCACCGGCTCAAAAGGAGGCCCTGGAGGGCCGAGAGAACTAAATTTAGGTCCCAAACGGGAACCAAAGGTTTTCTAGGGGGCCTCCTTGGTGACTGATGTAAGCTACCGCAGTTCGGGTGTCTGATCGAACCTGAGCCGGTAAGCCCTGTAGGTGGAGTGTCAGACGTGACAGAACCAAACGGATAGCTCTGAGCTCCAAGACATTGATGGGGTTGTGAGCCTCCTGAGGACCCCACAACCCCTGAAACTGATGATCCTTCCAGAAACCTACGCAGCCTGACAGGCTGGCATCCGTGGTAACAGTCTCCCAACAAGGGGCCAGAAAGGATCTGCCCCTCATCAGATTGCTTGGTTCCAGCCACCACTGAAGGGACTTCCGAACCCTGGGAGACATCAGAAAAGACTGATCCAAGGACTGTGGACATCTGTCCCATTTCAGCAATAGATGGAGTTGGAGCGACCTCATGTGGAACTGAGCAAAGGGGACTGCCTCGAAGGAGGCCACCATCAAACCTACCAGAGTCATCCCTAGTCGGATAGAAGGGCGAGGATTGGTCAGGAGAACACGTATCAGATCCTGAACCCTCTGCACCTTTGGCTGAGGTAGGTACACTCTGGCCTGACTGGTATCCAGATTCATGCCCAGAAAAGACATCTCCATTGATGGGGAGAGAGAAGACTTGGGGTGGTTGATCACCCATCTGAACCTCTCCAGCGTTGTCACCACCGCCCTGGTGTCCAGCTCCGCCTGGCAGAGGGAAGAAGCTGTAATGAGCAGGTCATCCAGATACGGCACAATGCGAATGCCCTGGGCTCTGAGCAGGGCCAATATGCCCGCCAGAACCTTGGTAAACACCCTCGGTGCAGAGGTCAGCCCGAACGGGAGGGCCACAAACTGAAAATGCTGATCTCCGACCACAAACCTGAGAAATCTCTGGTGTGCCGGGAAAATTGGTACATGAAGATAAGCATCCTTGAAATCATGAAATCCCCCTGCCGAAGGGAACCGATGGCTGAGCGCAGAGTCTCCATGCGGAACCTCTTGGTTCTGATGAACCTGTTGAGAAGCTTCAAATCCAGAATGGTTCTTATGGAGCCATCCCTTTTGGGAACCGTGGAGAGGTTGGAATAAAAGCCCCGGCCTCTCTCTGAAAGAGGCACCGGGCATATGATCGCCATGTCCAGGAGGTTCTTTACAGCCAACAGGAGCCCCTGCGCCGCCCGAGGATCCGAAGGCACCCGAGACCCAGACGAGACCACTTCCAATATCCACTTGTCCGTGACCTCCTGGGCCCAGACCTGGAAGAAGAGCCGCAGCCGCCCCCCCACCCGTAAGGGTGAGGGCGCCTCCTCATTGCTGAGCTGGCTTGGCAGCGGGCTTGGACCCCCAGATAGAGGCTGGACGGGCACGTCCTCTGCCTCTGTTCCAGGAACTGCCTCTGAAGCCAGAGTAGGCAAGACCTCTGCCCCTTCTGGCACCGTGAAAGGAAGGATTGAAAGAGCTTGCCCCCCGAAAGGAGCGACGCTGCTTCTTATGCTGAGGTAGCTTTCCACCTTTCGCCACAGAATCCAATTTGTCTCCAAACAGCCGCATTCCCAGGAAGGGCAGAGCTGTAAGTGATTTCTTGGCCGCAACGTCAGCCGCCTACTGGCGCAGCCAGAACGATCGGCGCATGGCCACCAACAGAGCCGAAGTTCTACTACACATGGTAATAGTGTCGTCCATAGCCGACAAAACAAAATTCATGAACAATTCACACCTCTTAAGGGCTGTGAATTCAACGCTGTCCGGGTTGAGCTGGGACCCATTTAATATGTCCCTGATCTACGAGCTGGTAGCCACAGCCATAAGTGCCGATGCACAGACAGGCCGCAAGGCTGAACCCACACTGGCAAAGGCATGACAAGCCATCTGATCAATGCGCTTGTCCTCGCCATCCTTAAGGGTAGTGGCCTCAGGAGTATGTACAACGGAGGTGTAGGACAATCCTAAGATGGGCGCATCAACCTCGGGAGGGGAAAACCATCGCTTCACCGCGTCCACCGGAAAGGGATACTTCCTATCCCATCCATGAGGAACACCATGAAGGATTGTCCCGAAGGGAGCCCGAGCCCGGTATCCTGTGGAGCCTCCATATGGTGATTTTAAGGTAGTCGCAATGACCAGAGGGAATTACGCTGGTAAGCAACCCGGGATGCCCTTTTAAGTCCCGAGTGGGAGGATTTATAAGTGCCCCAAATTACTGCTAGGGACTCTAGGACCGGGAGAAACCCCTTTTTTAAGCAAGGCACAGGGAGTCCTCCTGAAAGACACAAGATATGGGCCATAAGCACATGCACACACAGCAACTGCACAATAAATACATGTCAGAAGAACACAATTAGCAGAGGGTCCAGCGCTGCCCCAAGCGGCGACTGAAGCATATTGGTCAAGCATAATAAGAAGAGGGGGGAGCCCAGCAGGGCACTCACACACTGCAGAAAATGGCGTCCTATTCAGCCAGCAGCGCCTGAGAGAGAGAGAGAGAGAGAGTGAGTGAGAGAGAGAGAGGAAGGGGCGGGCCAGCGCGGATCGCGCGCCGCTCCCGGCCCCACCCCCTTCCCTCCGAATCCAGCAATGCGGTTCCCAGCAATGGGATGGGCCCGCAATGGTGCCAAAAACAGAAGGGGGCGGGCCGCAGCAACGCGCGAGCGCCCGGCCCCGCCCCCTCACAGACTCAGCCTGAGGGGAAGAAGCTCCCCATACAGCAGGCAGAGCGCAAAGCGGCAAACGTGAATCAAGCGCACAAGCACACTCACACACACATATAAAAAAAACCAATTCTGTGATTACTCACCTGTAGAATTGGTATTATGAGTATACAGTACGTCCTGCTCCAAATCTAATACTTACAGTTGGGATATACTTCGCCAGATGGCGCTGGACTGCAAAGACATCGAAAATAGGCTCCTCCCGGCCCCTCAAATACCCAGGGACCTCCCACAAATCCCCAGCATTGAAAAGCAGTTAATGAGAAGCCGGGAGAATTAAACAATCCAAACTATCAACTATAACAATGATAATCACCATACAGGGGATCCAAGAAAATACAAACCAAGGGTGGGTTGGAGCAGGACGTACTGTATACTCATAATACCAATTCTACAGGTGAGTAATCACAGAATTGTATTATTCTTAGTATACAGTACGTCCTGCTCCAAATCTAATACTTACAGTTGGGACATCCAATAGCAGTGTCCATAAAGTAGGGTGGGATCCCCAAGAAAATCAGGAGCAGGCAGTTTAAACCACTGCCGCCTGCAGAACCTTTCGGCCAAAAACAGCATCAGCTGAGGCCCTAACATCAACCTTGTAAAACTTTGAAAACGTATGAACAGAAGACCAAGTAGCGGCCTTGCAAACTTGTTCAACAGAAGCCTGGTGCTGAAAAGCCCAAGAGGCACCAATAGCACGAGTGGAATGAACAGTAAGGCGGAAGGGAGGATTCTTCCCCTTAGCAGAGTAGGCCTGAATCACAGCCTGACGAATCCACTTGCTGATAGTAGACTTGGCAGGAGCCAAACCCTTCCTAGGACCAGAAGGGACCACAAAAAGAGCATCAGTTTTCCTGAAAGGTGCAGTAGCCACCAGATAGTACTTCAGACACCTAACCACATACAAAGAGTGCAAAACTCTCTCCTTAGCATTACTAGGATTAGGGCACAATAAGAACAATATCCTGATTCAAATGAAAGGCAGAGACTACCTTAGGTAGAAAGTCAGGTTTGAAACGAAACACCACCTTGTCCTGGTGTCTCTCATAGTAGGGGGGCTGAATGGACAGTGCCGCCAACTCAGACACACACCTCACAGAAGTGATAGCCACCAGAAATACAACCTTGAGTGTAAGAATGGCCAAGGCAGCATCCTGCACAGGTTCAAAGGGAGCACCCTGCAAGCTGACAGAACCAAGTTCAGATCCCAAACAGGCACCATAGGCTTACGTGGGGGATGCACATGAATGACCCCCGGGAAAAAAGTCCTGATCAGAGGGTGCTGAGCAAAGGACTTCTGGAAGAAAATAGCCAGGGCAGAAACCTGACCCTTCAGAGTACTGAGTTGGAGCCCCATCTCCAACCCATGCTGTAGGAACTCCAGAATCCTGGGAATAGAGAACACACGACAGGGAAGAGACTTAGACTCACACCAGTCAATGTAGGCACGCCAAACCCTGTAGTATATGGAAGAGGAAGACTTCTTCCTAGCTTTAATCAAAAGATTCAAAACCGAGGAAGACAGCCCCTTCTCCATCAAGATGGAGGTTTCAGCAGCCAAGCCGTCAAAGCCAGAGTTTGTAAATTGGGATGGCGTAGGGAGCCCTGAGTGAGCAGATCTGGCACCAAGGGAAGAGCGTACTGATCTACTGCCAGCTGCACCACATCTGCGAACCTCTTCTTGGCCACCTGGGGGCCACCAGAATTGCTGGCACCCTTTCCAGAGCAATCTTGCGCAAAACCCTTCCCAGCAGGGGAATTGGAGGGAAGACATACAGGAACTGAAAGTCCTTCCATGACATTGCTAGCGCATCCGAGGTCAGGGCCAGAGGATCCCTGGACAGGGAGACAAAAGCTGGGAGCTTGTGGTGGGACGCAAACTGATCCACATCTGGTTGGCCCCAATGGTGACACAGAGATTGAAACACCCTGCTGCATAGGGACCATTCTCCCTGGCGTCCCCTGCTCAGAGAGTCCGCCAGGTGATTTTCCACCCCCGGGATGTACACCGCTGAAATGCAGGGGACCTCAAGTGGAACTGAGCATAAGGGACCGCTTCGAAGCACGCCACCATCAGGCCCACCAGCTGCATCCCCTGCCTGATGCAGGGATGGGGACAAGCTAGGAGGGACTGAGCCTGTGCAATCAGACCGTCCACCTTCTGCTGAGGAAGGAAGATCCTTGCCTGAACTGTATCCAGATTCATGCCTAGGAATGGAGTTACCAAGGAAGGGGACAGTGAGGACTTGGGGTGGTTGATCACCCATCCAAATGACTCCAGAGTGGACACCACCAGCTAAGTATCCAACTCTGCCTGATGTAGAGACTGGGAAGTGATGAGGATGTCGTCCAGATAGGGAAGCACGCGGACGCCCTGACATCTGAGCAGAGACATCACGCCAGCCAGCACCTTGGTGAACACCCTGGGAGCTGAAGTGAGGCCGAAGGGCAAGGCCACAGATTGGTAGTGTTGATCCATCAGAGCGAACCTGAGGAACCTTTGATGACCTGGGAACACAGGAATATGAAGGTAAGCATCTTTGATGTCCACAGATGTCATGAAATCCCCTTGGCGCAGGGAACTGATGGCAGAGCGCAGAGTCTCCATGCGAAAGCGCCTGCCCCTGACAAACTTGTTGAGAATCTTTAAGTCCAGGATGGGCCTGAAAGAACCATCCTTTTTGGGTACTGTGAATAGGTTGGAATAAAAGCCCTTGCCTTTTTCTCTTAAAGGGACCTGGCAGATGACCCCCAGCTCCAGGAGGCCTTGCACTGCTTGCACTAGCTCCTGAGCTGACACAGGATCCTGAGGAATCCGGGATCTGATGAATCTTGGAGGGGGATCGGCAGCAAACTCCAACTTGTAACTGGAGGACACTACCTCCTGAATCCACCGGTCTGAGACATGAAGCCTCCAGACGTGAGCGAAGTGCTGCAGCCTGAGGGGGCTTGGGAGAGGATTTAGCTTTGGGACCCCAGGAGGAGCCAGGACGTCCACGTCCTCTGCCTCTACCCCAGAAATCTCCCCGGGCCCCAGGGAAAGAAACCCCCCTTCCCTGTCTTGCACCACGGTAAGGGGAGGAGAAGGAACCCTGACCCCGAAAGGGCCGAGGTTGCCGCCTGCGCTGGGGTAACCTGCCTCCCTTAGCAAAAAGGTCCAGGCGGTCTCCAAACAGACGCAGTCCTTTAAAGGGAAAACCAGTGAGGGCCTTCTTGCCAGCGTTGTCAGCAGCCCACTGGCGCAGCCAAACCGAGCGGCGTATAGCCACCACGAGAGCAGAAGTTCTGGCACACATTCTGATGGTGTCATCCAATGCTGATAGGACAAAATTTACAAAAACGTCACAACTGGAGAGTGCATTAAACACCTCACAAGGCAAATCATCAGGGGCACTATCAAGCATATTTCTGATAAGGGTTCTAATGACCACAGCAGTAATGGCAGAGGCACAGACCAGGCGCAGCGCCGTCCCCACACATGCAAAGGCGTGGGATGCCAGCTGATCAATACGCCGTCTTCGGCATCCCGCAGGGTAGTAGAATCAGGGGAATGCATGACAGAGGTGTTAGATAGCCCTAGGATCGGGGCATCCACCTCGGAGGGGGATGACCAACATTTAACCACCTCAGCAGGAAAGGGATACTTCCTATCCCAACTCTTTGGAACCCCGGGAAGTTTACTGGGGCGCTCCCATTCCTTGAGCACAAGGTTATGGAAATGTGCCTGCTCTGGAAATTCCAAACGTGATCTTGCTGTATGGAAAAAGCTCCCCTCTTTGCCTGGGAGCCTCAACAGGGAGAGAGATAGACAGAACCTCAAAAATCTGGGTCAATAATCTGTCAGTGTCATCCAGGGCCCAGGGGTCAGAGCCAGAATCGTCATGACCCCTTGGTCTCTCATCAGATGAGCCTGAAACAGAAAAGAGCTCCCCTTCATCAGACGGGGTATAGCCACACAGATTCATAAACTCCTCAGTTCCCATAGGGAAAACAGTAACATTAGGCATCAAGTGTCGCTTCTTAGCAGGGGCCTTACGCGCTAAAGACTTCGCAATAATCTGTTCAACAGTAGCCAGTCTAGAAGACCCATCAGGCTGAGAATCCCCACTAGTATGCAACTCAGCAGGAGTGAGATTTAAGCTTGGGGGAGTAGGTGAAATGAAACGAGGTGCAGCCACTGGCAGGCCAGATTGCAATGCAAGCACCTGCTCAGCACAGGGTACACAGACCCGCGCCTTGTCAGCATCAGCATGAGGCTGCCCACACGCTACACACAGCCGGTCTTGTCCCAAAGGGACCCCGGTAACATTATCCTGGGATGCCTCCATATGGTGATTATAGCGCCGCTATACGCCGATAGGGAATAACGCTATATAGCAACCCTGGATGCCCCAATAACCCGCTAGGGACGCGGGAGTATAATTTTTACAAGGCCTACAAGTAATATACTAAAAACAGGGCCGGGAGAAGCCAAGAAGGGTTCATCCCGCCTGAAAGACAAAAGCAGACAAGACCTTAAGTACATCGTAACAAAAGTGAAGCAGATAAAGCCGCCCGCGAGGGCCCTTACGGACCGCGGTAGGTAGGAGTCCATCGCGCATAGGCCAACCCAGCAGAAAAGATGGCGTCGGTATACCTCGAGGGGCGGGCCAGTAATAGCGATGACGCGGAGCGCGCCAAAGACGGGCCCGCTCCCCCCGAAGAGCACGAAGCCAGAAAGGCCAACAGCCAATGATGGCGCACCAGCGCCTGAGGTAATGCCGCCGTCAAGCGCAGAACAAAGTCAGTGCACGGCGGCGGTAAATTTAAAAGGCAATAAAGACAAGTCAGCGCGGCGGCTGACACAAGAATAAAGGCATGTGAAAAGGGAAAGCACAGACGTGCATAATATACATATCTATACACATACCCCCCCCCCTTTTCCCCCGAAGACTACAAGGAGGATAAGGGAGGATGGCGGCCACTTAAATAGGGCCCACCGATAGGCAGGGGCAATAGTGCGGGAGGGGCATCCCATAGAGGCTCACCATAAGCCTGAACCGCCTACCCTTTGGTGGGGGATTGCGGTGGAGCAGTGCTCCTAAGCACCAACGGCGGTGCTGCCTACCTTCACCCGACCAGCGCAGCCAAGGCTGGGAGGCATATTACTAGTGGAACGGGTGGGAATAGTCCTACAGGGCCGCAGGTTAATAACCCCGCTCACCTGCGAGTAGAGAGCCAATTTCTCGTCCTTCGCAGCCAGACTGCAGAGAAATTCTGGGGATTTGTGGGAGGTCCCTGGGTATTTGAGGGGCCGGGAGGAGCCTATTTTCGATGTCTCTGCAGTCCAGCGCCATCTGGCGGAGTATATCCCAACTGTAAGTATTAGATTTGGAGCAGGACGTACTGTATACTAAGAATATGAAATACCCGCTGGAGGGTTAACAGAGGGGACCCGGAAGGGGGAGAATCCCTTACCATAAGGTGTAAGGGAAGTAAATGGAGACAGGGCATCCCAAACCGGGATCACCAACCCGGATACCGAACCCCGTTGTATGGGGTCTCACGGGGGAGCATGGCTCCCTAAACACCTATTAAGGTGAAGCCTACCATCACCCGGACCTGCAGCCAAGGCTGGGAGGCTAGAATTGGGCTTAATGCATAAAGGTCCGGGCAGAAACAGAGCACAACATGGCCGGGTGTAAGCCCGGCTTACCTGCAAGGAAGAGCAGCATACATCTGGGGAATGTGTGGGAGGTCCCAGGTATTTATGGACCGGGAGGGGCTTCTTTTTTGCTTTCATCTCTGCAGAAGTTCGCCCTCTACTGGACCATAACCCATATGTCATGAATAGTGGAAGCGGGGTGTGTGACATACTTGGAATAGGAGTGGGAGCACTGGCACAGGTATGTATGGAGAAGAAGAGCAGGAGCACTGGCACAAGTATGTATGGAGAAGAAAAGCAGGAGCACTGGCACAAGTATGTATGGAGAAGAAAAGCAGGAGCACTGGCACAAGTATGTATAGAGAAGAAAAGCAGGAGCACTGGCACATGTACGCATGGAGAAGAAGAGCAGGATCGCTGGCACAGGTATGTAGGGAAAGGAACAGCGGGAGCACTAGCACAGGTATGTAAGGAGAAGAAGAGCGGGAGCACTGGCACAGATATGTATGGCGAAAAGGAGTGGGAGCACTGGCACAGGTATGTATGGAGAAGAAGAGCGGGAGCACTGGCACAGATATGTAAGAAAAAGAGCAGAATCACTGGCACAGGTATGTATGAGGAAGAAGAGCGGGAGCACTGGAACAGGTATGTATGGAGAAAAAGAGCTAGAGCACTGGCACAAGTATGTATGGACAAGAAAAGCAGGAGCACTGGCACATGTACGCATGGAGAAGAAGAGCTGGATCACTGGCACAGGTATGTAGGGAGAGGAACAGCGGGAGCACTGGCACAGGTATGTAAGAAGAAGAAGAGCGGGAGCACTTTCATAGGTATGTAAGGAGAAGAATAGCGGGAGCACTGGCACAGATATGTATGGCGAAAAGGAGTGGGAGCACTGGCACAGGTATGTATGGAGAAGAAGAACAGGATCACTGGCACAGGTATGTTTGGAGAAGAAGAGTAGGAGCACTGACACGAATATGTAAGGCGAAGAAGAGCGAGAGCACTGGTACGGGTATGTATGGAGAAGAATGGCAGGAGCACTGGCACAAGTATGTATGGAGAAGAAAAGCAGGAGCACTGGCACAAATATGTATGTAGAAGAAAAGCAGGAGCACTGGCACATGTACGCATGGAGAAGAAGAGCAGGATCACTGGCACAGGTATGTAGGCAGAGGAACAGCGGGAGCACTGCCACAGGTATGTTTGGAGAAGAAGAGTAGGAGCACTGACACAGATATGTAAGGCGAAAAAGAGCGGGAGCAATGGCACGGGTATGTATGGAGAAGAACGGCAGGAGCACTGGCACAAGTATATATGGAGAAGAAAAGCAGGAGCACTGGCACAAGTATGTATGGAGAACAAAAGCAGGAGCACTGTTACAAGTATGTATGGAGAAGAAAAGCAGGAGCACTAGCACATGTACGCATGGAGAAGAAGAGCTGGAGCACTGGCACAGATATGTATGGCGAAGAGGAGTGGGAGCACTGGCACAGGTATGTATGGAGAAGAAGAGCGGAAGCATTGGAACAGATATGTAAGAACAAGAGCAGAATCACTGGCACAGGTATGTATGAGGAAGAAGAGCGGGAGCACTGGAACAGGTATGTATGGAGAAAAAGAGCGAGAGCACTGGCACAGGTATGTATGGAGTAGAAGAGCGGGAGCACTGGCACAGGTATGTAGGGGGAGAAGAAGAGCGGGACCACTGGCACAGGTATGTATGGAGAAAAAGAGCGGGAGCACTGGCACGGGTATGTATGGAGAAGAAGAGCGGGAGCACTGGCACAGGTATGTGGGGAGAAAAAAAAGCACGGTCAGTGGCACAGGTATGTATGGAGAAGAAGAGCAGAATCACTGACACAAGGATGTATGGAGAAGAAGAGCAGGAGTACTGGCACAGGTATGTATGGAGATAAAGAGCAGGGTCACTGGCACAGGTAGGATCACTGGCACAGGTATGTTTGGAGAAGAAGAGATGGAGCACTGGCACAGATATGTAAGGAGAAGAAGAGCGGGAGCACTGGCACAGGTATGTATGGAGAAAAGGAGTGGGAGCACTGGCACAGGTATGTATGGAGAAGAAGGGTGGGAGCACTGGCACAGATATGTAAGAAAAAGAGCAGAATCACTGGCACAGGTATGTATGAGGAAGAAGAGCGGGAGCACTGGAACAGGTATGTATGGAGAAAAAGAGTGAGAGCACTGGCACAGGTATGTATGGAGAAGAAGAGCGGGAGCACTGGCACAGGTATGTAGGGGAAAGAAGAAGAGCGGGAGCACTGGCACAGGTATGTATGGAGAAAAATACCATTTTGTGAATACTCACCTGTAAAATCGGTATTATAAGTATGTCACACACCCCGCTTCAAGACATGTGGGGTATACTGACCTGTAGATGGCGATCTTGCAGCGATGATAATAAAAAAGGTAAGACCCTCCCGGCCCATAAATACCTGGGACCTCCCACTCATTCTCCAGTATAAAGATAGCAGTAAGATCAAGGGACCAGGAAAGCCAATTAAAACTAACAAAGGTTCACCATATAAAGGATCCAGAATACAAAAGGGAAGGGTGAAGCGGGGTGTGTGACATACTTATAATACCCATTTTACAGGTGAGTATTCACAAAATGGTATTATTCTAAGTATGTCACACACCCCGCTTCAAGACAATCATTACATGTGGGACATCCAATAGCAGTGTCCATAAAGGGCGGGGATCCAAAAACAAGGCAACAAGGCACAAACTTAAACCACTGCAGCTTGCAGAACTTTGCGGCCAAAAACAGCATCCGCTGAGGCCCGAACATCAACCTTGTAAAACTTGGAAAAAGTGTGAACCGAAGACCAAGTAGCAGCCTTACAAACCTGCTCAACAGCACGAGTAGAATGAGCAGTAACACGAAAAGGGGGAACCTTCCCCTTGGCAGAATAGGCCCCAACAATGGCCTAGCGAATCCATTTACTAATGGAAGACTTGGCAGGAGCCAAACCCTTCCTAGGCCCAGAGGGCACTACAAAAAGGGCGTCAGTCCTAAGAAAAGGAGAAGTAGCCACCAAAAAGTGCTTCACACAGCAAACCACATCCAAAGAATGCAAAACCCTCTCCTTGTCATTGCTGGGCTTAGGACACAAGGAGGGAAGAACAATATCCTGATTCAAATGAAAAGCAGAGACCACCTTAGGATGGAAATCTAGCATGAAGCGGAAAACAACCTTATCCTGATGCCTTAATAAGGAGCCTTAATAGACAAGGCTGCCAACTCTGAAACACGCCGAACAGAAGTGATGGCAACCAGAAAAACAACCTTCTGAGTAAGCGTAGAAAGTGCAATATCCTGCAAAGGTTCAAAAGGAGGACCCTGCAAGGCCGACAAAACCAAATTCAAATCCCAAACTGGGAGCAAAGGCTTCCTAGGAGGCAGCACATGCGTAACCCCCTGGAAAAAGGCTTAACCAGAGGATGAAGAGCAAAAGACTTTTGAAAGAAAACCGCCAGGGCAGAAACCTGCCCCTTCAGCGTACTAAGCTGCAAACCTTGGTCCAGACCATGTTGCAAGCGAGGGGGAGACGGAGAGGAGACTGGCGGAGCAGAACCGGATGCCTGAGATCCGGTCTGCCGCGTAATAGACCACTGCGCACAGGGTACACATAGAAATACATCATCCCCCAAAAGGGATACCCCACACCCCAAACACAGCCTGGATTGCCCCGAGGGGGGCACAAGCCCAGTAACCGGGGAAGCCTCCATATGGTGATTTTTTAATAATATATATATATAATATATGTATGTGTACAATGCTCCGAGGGAATTACGCAATAATGCAACTCGGGATGCCCCTTTAAGTCCCGAGTGGGAAGATTTGAAGCCAACTAAAATTTAACCAGGGACCCTGGACCGGGAGAACCCCCCTTTAATAAGATCAATGGTCCACCTGGAACACACAAGCAAAACACGCTCAGAATGCTAGCAATGCATAAGGGGTTAACAATAGATGCATCTGATGGGCACAGGCCACTCACCCGACCTTCACCCAAGCACCGCACGCCGGGCAGGAGTGGAGTGGAAGACGCGCATGTGCAGAAGGAGGAGGGAGGGAGGGCGGGCCGGCGCAGTTCGCGCATCACGCCCGGCCCCGCCCCTCCCCTGTCTCTCCCGGCCAGAAGCCGGGACCTGAAAGCGGCGCACACAGCATGGGGGCGGGCCGTAGACGCGCGCGCGCCTGGCCCCGCCCCCCCGCCCTGAGGAGAAGAAGCCCTCATGGGCACACACAGCCGCCATTGTGCACGCCGGAGGCCGGCGCCAGCCTAACGTTTAAAACACACACATACAGTTAAAGCACCAACACACATATACACCATAATGGAATGAATCCATAAGGGACCCGCCCCCCCCCCCCTCTAAGGGTATCCGGGAGAAGGGGAATCCATGTCAGGGTAGGGACGGGGCATCCCAAACCAGGATCACCAACCCGGATAGCCGCCTACCCCTTGTTATGTGGTCTCACGGCTCCTAAGCACCAGGGGTGCCAACTACCTTTGCCCGGACCAGCAGCCTAGGCTGGGAGGCAAGCACTTTAAATAAGGGGATCCGGGCAGAAATAGAAGAATAGAAGGCCGGGAGTCATCCCGGCTACCTGCAAGGAGGAGACATCATCTTCTAACTTGCTCGCCTCTGCAGAGATGAAAGACTGGAGAATGAGTGGGAGGTCCCAGGTATTTATGGGCGGGAGGGTCTTACCTTTTTTATTATCATCTCTGCAAGATCGGCATCTACAGGTCAGTATACCCCACATGTAATGATTGTCTTGAAGTGGGGTGTGTGACATACTTAGAATAAAAGCACGATCAGTGGCACAGGTATGTATGGAGAAGAAGAGCAGAATCACTGGCACAGGTATGTATGGAGAAGAAGAGCAGAATCACTGGCACAGGTATGTATGGAGAAGAAGAGCGGGAGTACTGGCACAGGTATGTATGGAGAAGAAGAGCAGGGTCACTAGCACAGGTATGTAAGGAGAAGAAGAGCGGGAGTACTGGCACAGGTATGTATGGAGAAGAAGAGCAGAATCACTGGCACAGGTATGTATGGAGAAGAAGAGCAGAATCACTGGCACAGGTATGTATGGAGAAGAAGAGCAGAATCACTGGCACAGGTATGTATGGAGAAGAAGAGCAGAATCACTAGCACAGGTATGTATGGAGAAGAAGAGCGGGAGTACTGGCACAGGTATGTATGGAGAAGAAGAGCAGGGTCACTAGCACAGGTATGTAAGGAGAAGAAGAGCGGGAGTACTGGCACAGGTATGTATGGAGAAGAAGAGCAGAATCACTGGCACAGGTATGTATGGAGAAGAAGAGCAGAATCACTGGCACAGGTATGTATGGAGAAGAAGAGCGGGAGTACTGGCACAGGTATGTATGGAGAAGAAGAGCAGGGTCACTAGCACAGGTATGTAAGGAGAAGAAGAGCGGGAGTACTGGCACAGGTATGTAAGGAGAAGAAGAGCGGGAGTACTGGCACAGGTATGTATGGAGCAGAAGAGCAGGATCACTGGCACAGGTATGTTTGGAGAAAAAGAGTGGGAGCACTGGCACAGATCTTTCCCAACAGTGTTACAAAGTCCCCACAACACAAGCAAAGTAAACTAACAAGTGCAACAGTTTTCTTTCCAAACCAGTTTATGTCTGGTCAGGCAGTTTCATGACCTATGTTGTTTTAAGATTATTGTACGCAAACATAACCTGGCGTTAGGTTACCCCATGGAACAACTAGACATAGACCCGAGGGTAAGATATTGCACTGCCAAAGGATGTGGTAAGCTTAAAGACTCCACAGGCCACTGTGCATTTTCCTTTAGACAGAGAAACCTTTCATGGCACAAGTTGATCTAGACTAGATCTTGCATTTTGAGAAAATGTTTTTTTTACTGCCACTGTTGAGCCTACAGCTCTAAGGCTCTGGTCACACATCTCTGTTGTGTTAAGAGCAAGTGTTTTGTAAAAATGTCAGAGGAAATGCTGTGCTTTAGATGCTTTAGCTTTTTTTTTTATGCAAATGCAATGCAGATGCACTGCATTATACTTGCGTTGCCATAGACTTCTATTGAGCATATACAGGTATGTATGGAGAAGAAGTGCGGGAGCACTGGCACAGGTATGTAGGGGAAAGAAGAAGAGCGGGAGCACTGGCACAGGTATGTATGGAGAAAAAGAGCACGATCAGTGGCACAGGTATGTATGTAGAAGAAGAGCAGAATCACTGGCACAGGTATGTATGGAGAAGAAGAGCGGGAGTACTGGCACAGGTATGTATGGAGAAGAAGAGCAGGGTCACTGGCACAGGTATGTAAGGAGAAGAAGAGCGGGAGTACTGGCACAGGTATGTATGGAGCAGAAGAGCAGGATCACTGGCACAGGTATGTTTGGAGAAAAAGAGTGGGAGCACTGGCACAGATATGTAAGGTGAAGAAGAGCGGGAGCACTGGCACGGGTATGTATGGAGAAGAACGGCAGGAACACTGGCATAAGTATGTATGGAGAAGAAAAGCAGGAGCACTGGCACAAGTATGTATGGAGAAGAAAAGCAGGAGCACTGGCACATGTACGCATGGAGAAGAAGAATAGGATCACTGGCACAGGTATGTAGGGAGAGGAACAGCGGGAGCACTGGCACAAGTATGTAAGGAGAAGAAGAGCGGGAGCACTGTCACAGATATGTATGGAGAAAAGGAGTGGAAGCACTTGCACAGGTATGTATGGAGAAGAAGAGCGGGAGCACTGGCACAGATATGTAAGAAAAAGAGCAGAATCACTGGCACAGGTATGTATGAGGAAGAAGAGCGGGAGCACTGGAAGAGGTATGTATGGAGAAAAAGAGCGAGAGCACTGGCACAGGTATGTATGAAGAATAAGAGCGGGAGCACTGGCACAGGTATGTATGGAGAAGAGCAGGAGCACTGGCACAGGTATTTATGGAGAATAAGAGCAGGAGCACTGGCACAGGTATGTATGGAGAAGAAGAGTGGAAGCATTGGCACATGTATGTATGTAGAAGACGAGCGGGATCACTGGCACAGGTATGTAGGGAGAAAAAAAGCACGGTCAGTGGCACAGGTATGTAGGGAGAAGAAGAGCGGGAGCACTGGAAAAGTGGGCTGATCACATTTTCCCAACAGTGTTACAGAGTCCCCACAACACAAGCAAAGTAAACTAACAAGTGCAACAGTTTTCTTTCCAAACCAGTTTATGTCTGGTCAGGCAGTTTCATGACCTATGTTGTTTTAAGATTATTGTACGCAAACATAACCTGGCGTTAGGTTACCCCATGGAACAACTAGACATAGACCCGAGGGTAAGATATTGCACTGCCAAAGGATGTGGTAAGCTTAAAGACTCCACAGGCCACTGTGCATTTTCCTTTAGACAGAGAAACCTTTCATGGCACAAGTTGATCTAGACTAGATCTTGCATTTTGAGAAAATGTTTTTTACTGTCACTGTTGAGCCTACAGCTCTAAGGCTCTGGTCACACCTCTCTGTTGTGTTAAGAGCAAGTGTTTTGTAAAAATGTCAGAGGAAATGCTGTGCTTTAGATGCTTTAGCTTTTTTTTTTATGCAGATGCACTGCATTATACTTGCGTTGCCATAGACTTCTATTGACCTGAGCTATTGCAAAGGTGTCTGCAAAGCTTTTTTTAAAGCTTTGTGCAACACAGCGCAGATGTGTGAATTATCCCAGTTAGAATAATGTACAGTGTTTCCTCTGCATTGTAACTACGCAGCAACACAGAAAAAGTGCAGAGGTGTGAACAAAGCCTAAGTCTTCTCAGATGGAAATCTGCTAAAAACACGCTTGGAAAGACCAAACGTGTGTTCAAAGCTCTTAATGAGGCCCTATGACATAGTTGACTCAAGAACTTGTCTTGTGATTCTCTTTTGACTTTGGGTCTGCCACAATTATTCCTCTAAAAGCGGACCTCCATGCAAAAAATCAAGGCTTAGTAATTGCTCCCCTAAAGACCCCGTCTAGCAATCAGTGACATAAGCTTATTAAGAGGCATTAACACCATGCAGATGTTTGGATTCTGCACTCTTAAACATGCATGGCAGCGGCCATCTTACCACACACATGAAGGAGCTGATTCTGAAAAACCAAGTCCGAGTCAAAATTGCTTCATAGTTCTGTGCAATCATCCCTTATTTCTAGCCAGAAGTAGTAAGCCTGTAGGTGTAATTATTAATCTTTGCTTTGGTAACAGCTGAAATCTTCTAAATACATTGTATCCTCTGACGGAATGCTTTTGTGGCCACTGAGGCCACAGAGATACATTGTAACAGCTTCCCTCACACAGATTTCCATTGGTAGCTGTTTATTTAGTGTTTGTGTGTGTGAAAAATGAAAGGCAAGCTTCTCCTTGTTTCTGAGGCATATATCTCTCTCAATTTGGTGTGAATTGCTGCTGGCACAGCACCCTCTAATCCTCATGTGTAAGCAGGACTATCAGGTATGTGGCAAGATGGCCGCCCCATGTAAATCAAGTGAATAATCTTAAGTCCTCTTAAACTGTTTATGCCACTGATCCTAAGAGGGGAAGCAATTTACTAACCTTTCTTTTTTTGACTGGAGATCCCCTTTGAGGTGTCCTCTAATTTCCAGTGGCATTTGTTTGTATGTCTTGCATAACCTTGCATAATAATAGAAAGGCCAACCAATATCAAACCCTTAAAGACATAAGTTATTAGTCACTAGAGTTATAAAAAGGCCACCATCTGTGACGGTGTGACAGGGATTCTGTTGCTAGGGGTTTCTTACAATGTTGAAAGAGCCAGGTTAAGGTCCTATGGTTCCCACCATGACCTAAAATGAAGATTGAGACAAAGATGTTGCCCCCTGAAAGAACATGCTGGAAAGCTCAGGGTCAAAGGTCTTTGAAGAAGGAATGAAAGAGCCATTCTTGGCTGTTTTTCTTGAAAGATTTAAAAAAACTAAATAATCACTTCCTTTAATGCCATTATAAATCCCAGAGGAGGAACAACTCTGTCCACTGATGAGTATCTGTGGTGGGAGGTCATAACTCGATGTGTATGATTAGTTTCTGTACTTTAATGGCACTATACCTGTCCAGTAAAGAAGTCTGTGCACCACTCATTGGCTGCACATTTGCAGTACAGACAACACCAACATGGCATTTTAAACTGGTCCAACAGCCTGGCACAGTGGGAAAAGAAAGGTAGTGGCCATTTTGGAGATTCCTCTTCCAGCATCCCAGCCATGGCGCTGCCTGGATTCAACTGACATAACAGACAATGCACAGTAACAAGAAACCCAGCAGCACTACCTGTTTGCAGGTGGCCTGCAAATGCATGAGCCGCCATTTTGTTTCTAAAATTTAGGAGTTATAAAAAGGTAAATGAATTATTATGTGCAGCCATATAAATTGCCCTGGGGAGGGAGTATATGATCACTTGTGTTGGTCTGGTTTAAGTCATTTTGACTGTTGGTCCGATACAAATCAGAGAAATATAGTCTCAATTTCTGAATGTATATCATTTTACCACACAATCTAATACAAGAATATCCACTGACGGGAAGTGCAAGGTTACCTGACTTTCCAGGGTAAGCACCTTCTGGCGCAGTTCACGAGATTCGCTCTGAGCCTGGACTTCTCGCAGTCGACTTGACATGACTTCATCTTGCAGGTCCCCGCTCTTACGAGGAGAGTCTTTCCAGATGCCACCTCCCCGTGTGGACAGTGCCTACATAAAGGTATATATTGTTATCAAACAAAAAAAATACAGAACAGATATACACCGCAACTTGTAATTAATTCCCTTTCTGGAAATTAACAGTAAAATATAAAGAATAAATATTTTTGGGGCACATTTCACAGTGGAAATTCTCAAAACATGAACTTTGCAGCTTGCTTGTTACGAATTATTGTGTGGCCAGAGCCTCTATGAAAAAATACAAATGGCTATTTGAGTGAGGACTCAGCAACCTTGGAATTGTGACTGAAGCAATGTCCTACGAGGAAGTAATATTTTTCTTTTTAAATAAAGACATTAAAGTGAACGAAAACCCATGATTTTGACTATCCTGGATTTTGGTCCTTTTTCCCGGAGCACCCCGATCGAGGATGGCCCGCTGTGTGAAGCCCCCAGGATGCTTAGACCAACTCACCTCTTCCCGGTCCCATGGCGCGTCTAAGAGCAGCGGCTCTGAGCGCCCTGGCGGCCACATCCTCCGCTTCCCTCTAACAGGGAGCGTGGCTGCGCAGGCCATTCACAAATATTTCTCAAGCGTGTGGCTGGCGATCACAGGAGCCACCAGTAAAGGTGAGTTTCCCGGCAACCCCAGGGCATGCAGCTATAGGATGCTTCAGAGGCAGGCTAATGGCCGGCCCTGGAGACTTTTAGATTTCAGGGCCAGCTAGAAAGGGCTTTGATCCACTTAGATCTATGACTTTCACCAACTGCTGTTACGCCTTCAGTCTCCTTAAAGTCTGTAGCACGCTTCCAGTGAGCATAATCCAGTCTCCTTATAGTGGAACAATTACCAGATTTTGACTATCCTGGAGATTGTTCCTTGCTCCAGGGACATCCCGAATTTGGATACCCCCTGTGTGAAACCCCCCAGATTGCCCATTTTATTCACCTTTCTGCCATCCCCATGGTGCATGCACAATCATTGGTCCAATCACTGTTATGCATACTACTGCACGGAATAAATCAGTTGTATTGATCAACATGTCAGCATAAGGGGGCTATGCGATACCAGGAATGCGGCGGGGGACGGCGATCACGGGCAGGGCCCAGGGAAAGGTAAGGCTCTTGCAGGCGATCTGGGGGGCTCACACTGTGCATTTAGACTCCAGGGCTGGCATCTGGGATGATTGGTCCACTTTAACCCTTTTAGTGCCAGTTACATGAGTCTCACGTAGTGGCCCTTCCAACCATTAGGTGTCAGCTACATGCTAGATTCATGTGATTCTGTTCCCCTCTCTCCTCACCCCCCCCCCCCCCCCTTCACCAATCACTAACATCTATCATCAGAGATCGGGAGGGGGGCAGAAGAGCCAGGGGGCCGTGAAGGCTATGCATGCTTGCAGCTTTCAGGGTCAGGGGCCATCAAAACTGGCCTCCGCACCCTGATCTACAAGCCCCCATAGTTGGTGCCCGGGCTGGTTATGCTGGGAAGGAGGGGACCGCATCCTATTCTTTTTATTTTTAAGGTTTTATTTTTTATTTAAGCCTTTATAGTGTGGGTAGTAGTTGTATTTTATCTGTAAACGTTATAAAGTGCTATTTTCAGTTTGGGGGGGGGGGGGGGTGTCTCCTGGGCAGGAGTTAACGATACATATGTGGTACGGTTGTAATAAGGATGAATGGGGCTTTCACATGCAATATGGTTTTCTTCTATAAAATAAATGTTTTATTTAAAATAAATAAGACAATTAATAACAAATGTATTATTAAAATTAAAAAAACACTGGAAAAATTACAAACAAAACATTTCACGTTAAAGCCTAAACTCCTAGTAATTCCTGCAAAAATCACAGTTAAACATAGCCCAAAATGGTGAAAAATGATCTGTTAACAGAGAGTGAGGGTTAAAAATACAATTCTGTGATTACTCACCTTGTAGAATTGGTATTATAAGTATGCAGCACGTCCTGCTCCAGATAGTATTCATAACAGCTGGGATACAGTCCACAAGAGGGCGCTTTACTGCAGAGATGGCAAAAAAGAGGCACCTCCCGGTCCATATATACCTGGGACCTCCCACTAATTCCCCAGTATAACAAAGCAGTAAGGGAACCAGGAGAAGCCAATAACAAATGTAACCATGTTAACAAGGAACAAATTACCATAAAGAGGATCCAAGAATAAAGTAATCAGGGTGGGATGGAGCAGGACGTGCTGCATACTTATAATACCAATTCTACAAGGTGAGTAATCACAGAACTGTATTATTCTAAGTATGCAGCACGTCCTGCTCCAGATAGTATTCATAACAGCTGGGACATCCAATAGCAGTGTCCATAAACGGGTGGGGATCCCAAAAAAGCAACAACACGCAGTTCAAACCACTGCCGCCTGCAGAACCTTACGGCCAAAAACAGCAGCCGCTGAGGCCCGAACATCAACCTTGTAAAACTTGGAAAAGGTATGAAAAGAAGACCACGTAGCAGCCTTACAACTTGTTGACGGATCCATTAGCTAATAGTAGATTTAGCCAACCCCTTCTTGGGATCCGATGGAACAACAAACAAGGCCTCCGTCATTCTGACCACGTAGCAGCCTTACAACTTGTTCAACAGAAGCCTTGTGCTGGAAGGCCCAACAGCACGGGTAGAATGAGCAGTAACACAGAAAGGAGGATCCTTCCCCCTAGTAGAATAGGCCCTAACAATGGCCTGACGGATCCATTAGCTAATAGTAGATTTAGCCAACCCCTTCTTGGGATCCGATGGAACCACAAACAAGGCCTCCGTCTTTCTGAAAGAAGCAGTAGCCACCAGGTAGTATTTCAAATTCCTGACAACATCCAGAGAGTGCAAGGCCCTGTCCTTGGGATTACCAGGATTAGGGCACAAAGAAGGAAGCACAATATCCTGATTGAGATGGAAGGCAGAGACAACCTTAGGCAAGAAGGCTGGTTTAAATCGGAAAACCACCTTGTCCTGGTGTCTCTCAAAGTAGGAGGCCTGAAACGACAGAGCCGCCAACTCAGAAACACGCCGGACAGAGGTAATAGCCACCAAAAAGGCAACCTTCAGGGTAGGAGAGACAAGACAGCCTCATGCACCGGTTCAAAAGGAGGACCCTGAAGGCCGGAAAAAACCAAATTCAAATCCCAGACCGGTACCATGGGTTTGCGGGGGGGGGCGCACATGAGTGACCCCCTGGAAGAAGGTCTTGACCAGAGGATGTAGAGCAAAGGACCTCTGGAAGAAAACAGCCAAGGCGGACACATGACCCTTCAATGTGCTGAGCTGAAAACCCATATCCAAACCATGTTGCAGGAACTCCAGGATCCTAGGAATGGAGAACACACAACAGGAAAAAGCCCAAGACTCACACCAGTCAATGTAGGTCCGCCGGGTCCTATAGTAAATAGCGGAGGAGGACTTCTTCCTAGCGCTGACAAGAGTACGAACCACCGAATCAGACAGACCCTCCTCCTTCAGGATGGCAGTTTCAGCAGCCAGGCCATCAAAGCCAGCGTTTGTAAATTGGGATAACAGAGCCGTCCTTGAGTGAGAAGGTCCGGAACCAAGGGTAGAGCGTACTGATCCACTGCCAGCTGCATGACGTTGGCGAACCACACCTGTCTTGGCCACCTGGGGGCCACCAGAATGGCTGGCACCCGCTCCTGAACCAACTTGCGCAGAACCTTGCTCAAAAGAGGAAACAGAAGGAAGAGGTACAGGAGACCTAGACCCTGCCAGGACAGAGACAGAGCATCCACCGCCAGAGCCAGGGGATCCTGGGACAGGGAAACAAATGCTGGCAGCTTGTGATTGTGGCGAGAAGCAAACAGATCCACATCTGGCCTCCCCCACCGGTGACAAAGGGATAGGGAGACCTCGCTGTTGAGAGACCATTCCCCCAAGTGAGCAGTCCTCCTGCTCAGGGAATCCGCCTCCAGATTCTCCACTCCCGGAATATAAACTGCTGAGATGCACGGGACATTGTTCTCGGCCCAGGACAAAATCAAGGACACCTCCTGGAGGGCACTCTTGCTCCGAGTCCCTCCCTGATGATTGATATGGGCGACCGCCGTCTGATTTTCGGAACGAACCTGTACCAGCAGACCCTGAAGGTGAGGAGTCAACTGTGCCAGTACCAACCGAACCGCCCTCAGCTCCAGGACGTTGATCGGAGCGTGAGCCTCCTGAGGGCCCCACAGCCCCTGGAATTGGAGGGCTCTCCAGTAGCCCCCCCAACCTGACAGACCGGCATCCGTACTGCCCGTCTCCCAACATGGAGTCAGAAAGGATCTGCCCCCCCAGAAGATTCCTCGAGTCCAGCCACCACAGGAGGGACCGCCGGACCAGAGGAGAGAGAACAAAGGCCTGATCCAAAGACAGGGGACTCTTGTCACAGACTGAAAGGAGATGGAGCCGAAGGGGTCTCATGTGAAATTGAGCGTAAGGGACTGCTTCGAAGCAGGCCACCATCAGTCCCACCAATTGCATCCCTTGCCTGATGGAAGGACAAGGGCTGGACAGCATGGAATGAACCAGAGCTTGAAGAGAATCCACCTTCTGCTGAGGAAGAAAAATCCTGGCCTGAATGGTATCCAGATTCATGCCCAGGAAGGGGGTCACCCGGGACGGGGAGAAGAAGGACTTGGGATAATTGATCACTCATCCGAACGTTTCCAGGGCCGTCCCCACCATCTGGGTATCCAACTCTGCCCGCTGGAGAGAATGAGATGTAATGAGAATGTCATCCAGATAAGGGAGGATGCGAATACCCCCGGCTCTGAGGATGGCCATCACTCCCACCAGTACCTTGGTGAACACTCTGGGGGCTGAGGTGAGACCAAAGGGAAGTGCCACAAATTGGTAGTGATGGTCCTCCAGGGCGAACCTGAGGAGCTGCTGATGCCCTGGGAAGACTGGCACATGAAGGTAAGCATCCTTAATGTCTATGGAGGTCATGAAGTCCCCTGAGCGCAAGGAGCTGATCGCAGAGTGCAGGGTCTCCATGCGAAAGCGTCTGGTTCTGATGTACCCGTTGAGAAGCTGTAAGTCCAGGATGGGCCTGATGGAACCATCCCTTTTTGGTACTGTGAAAGGATTGGAATAATAACCTTGACCTCTCTCCCCCGGAGGGACCAGACAGATGACCCCCCATACCCAATAAGATCTGTACAGCTTGAAATAGACCCTGAGCGGCCAGGGGGTCTAGAGGAATACGAGACCTGAGAAATCTTGGAGGGGGCCGTGCCACGAACTCTAGCTTGTAGCCGGAGGACACAACCTCCAGAATCCACCTGTCTGAGACCTGTTGTCCCCAGACATGAGCGAAGAGCCGCAGCGTCCCCCCACCCGTAAGGGTGAGGGCGCCCCTTCATGGCTGAGCGGGCTTAATGACAGATTTGGGCTTAGATCTCCAGGAGGATCCGGGACGGGCACGGCCTCTACCCTTGCCCCAGAAATCCCCCCTGTGCCCCGCAAAGGGTACCCCCTCCCTGACCTGGATCCACGAAAGGAGGGGGTAAAGGACCCTGAACCCCGAAAGGGGCGCAGTTGTCTTTTGCGTTGGGGCAACCTACCTCCTTTTGCAAAAAGGTCCAAACGGTCACCAAAAAGGCGCAGTCCCTTAAAGGGTAGCCCAGTGAGAGCCTTCTTAGCAGCATTGTCAGCTGCCCACTGGCGCAGCCAGACCGAGCAGCGAATAGAGACAACCAGAGCCGAGGTCCTGCTGCACATCCGAATGGTGTCATCTAAGGCAGAAAGAATATAAGCAATAAACGTCTCACATTGTGATAAGGCTCTAAATTCGGCACTAGAAGAATCATCAGGATAGCCTTCTAACAGGCCCTTGACCAGAGTCCTAATGGCCACAGCAGAAATAGCAGAAGCACAGACCCCGCACAGGCAAAGGCATGGGAAGCCAGCTGGTCAATATGTCGGTCCTCACTATCCTTCAAGGTAGTGGAATCAGGGGAATGCACCACAGAAGTATTAGACAACCCCAAAACAGGAGCGGAGCATCCACCTCTGGTGGAGTTGACCAACATTTAACTACATCCGGGGAAAAGGGTACCTTTTATCCCATCCCTTAGGAATACCAGGGAGCCGGCTAGGCCGCTCCCATTCCTTGTGAACCAGATTATGGAAATGAGCCTGTTCTGGAAATTCCAAACGCGGCTTTGTAGTGCCAAACAATTCCCCCTGTTGCCTGGGTGCAGCAGCACGGAGAGAAATGGAGAGTACTTCAAAGATTTGAGTCAAAAGTCTATGGGTGTCATCAGCATTCCAATGCTCTGAGCCGGCATCAGCGCCAGGGGGATGCTGGTCATCAGAAAATTCAGAATCTGAGAATAATTCCCCCTCCTCAAGCGGGGTACAGTCAGACAAATCAAGGAATTCTTCCATCTCCATAGGGAAGGCAGTCGCAGCAGGCGCCATGTGCCGTCTTTTAGCTGGGGCCTTACGGGCCACAGAGCTAGCAATCAACCTTTCAATGTTGGGCAGCCTGGAAGACACATCAGGCTGAGACTCCCCACTAGTGTTAATCTCACTGGGGGTCACGATCAACCGCGGGGGCGTGGGAGAAGACATGGTGGGCGCAGGCCCAGACAAGTGCAGCCCAGAGTGCCGCGCAAGTGCCTGCTGAGCGCAGGGTACACAGACCCGCACATCATCGCTCACATGGGATGCCCCACACACCACACACAGCCGAGCTTGCCCCGATGGGACCCCGAGCACAACATCCTGTGAAGCCTCCATATGGTGAATTTTGGTGTCACTATGACCAATGGGAATTACGCTGTGCAGCTACCCGGGATGCCCTTAAATGTCCGCTAGTGGGAGGATTTAATAATTAGGCCTCTAATAATGTCAATAGGGCTAATAGAGGGCACAGGACCAGAAGAAATCTCTAATTAGTTTCTCCCGTCCAATCAGACTAATATACACAACATAAGAAAAAATTAAATTCAAATACAGGCCCGCTGAGGGCACTCACGGACGCCGAAGAGCAAGCACTTCACCAGACCGCAGGGACAATATGGCAGACTCAGGAGGGGCGGGCCACTTGTGTAACGCGCCAGGCGCTAGGCCACGCCCCCTAAAGGAACGCGGGGACAGGCCGAAGGCAGGCCACCCCGCAGCCAATCAGTGTGCAGCCATCCCCGGTGTGACGACACCGCCCCGCGGACGCCGCCGAGCTCGCGCGCGGGCCTTTCAAACGAGAAAGAACAGGAGGAGAGGAGAGCTTGAGAATTCCAGAGAATATTTATATAGTTTGTGGTTGGGGGTATTTTGAATGTAATGGGTTGTTTTTCTTGAAAAACTGCAAGGTGCGTATGACAGCTGTATTTTATCTGAAAATCCCCTAAAGTGCTGTTTGGGCGAGCCTCCTGTGGAGAAAAGGGTGTCTACCAATACATATGTGGTACCGTTGTAACCGGGAGAAATGGGGATTTTATTAAAAAAAACTTTTTTTATTACAAAAAACACTACAAATTGTAAAAAATATTTTTGGGGGAAAAACATTTTTGCACATATTTTACCCAAAAATATTGAGAATACACTACAAACAAGACATTTCATGTTAAAGCACAGACTTTGCTGGAAAAAAAAACAATATACAATGTTCCTGGGAAATCCCTTCAAAAATCACAGTTGAACACATAAAGCACAAAATAGTGAAAAATGGTCTGGCAACAGAGGGTAACAAAATCTTTAGGTAGGGAGGCACTTAAAGGGTTAAAGGCCATCTGATCCTAAAAAGTAACTTTGAGAGCCTAGTTTATCCTTCAGGGTCCATGCATTCTATTGAAAAATGTAATAATGTCCGAGATGCCAAAATGCAGTCATAGAATGGCAGTAAAATAGTTAAAAGTGTCATAAGGACTTTATATTAAGTGAAAACAACTCTTACCTGCCAGCGGTCTGATATCTCAATCACTTGCTGCTGCCCTTCACGCATGACCTTTAGAGCATGAGCTTCTCTCCTCCTCAGAGCTTGCACCTCTTCCTGGAGTAGCGCTATGTTATTTTCCTCAGGAAGTGAGGTGTTTTGCTGGCGAAGAAAAATTAGATTTTTAGTATTGACTGCAAATTCCTTTTCCTCGAATTCTGTGATGGGGTCCACAAACATTCAGATATACATGAGTTAAAAACATGTAGCTCAGGAGATGAGACACTTGGAATAAAGCTCCTCTCTCTCTTCTTAATATTCTACACAGGCGCAGGCAAGCAAGTCTGTCAGCAGCCAATAACCCACAAAGGATTAAGGAAAGTATTGAATTCCCATTGTTTGAGGGAGAGAAGCAATTGGGGAAAAGTGAGCAAAACTTAAAGAGAAACGTTGCAGGTTTTAGGCTGTTCCCCATACCTGGCTTGCAGAAAATGACTGCCGTGTGCAAGGCTGGTAGAGAAAAACCCAAACCAAGAGCAGTGTAGTTCTAATCTGGTGTCTGGTGCTGGTTACGTCACATCTATGTGAAACATAAAATCCTGTACATCCGATCACACATTATTCTGAGCTCATTCATCTTTCTCAGACTGCATCAGCAACATATCTTGTCTTTGGTTATGAACTGCTGAGCTTCCTCTGCCAGAGGTTTAAGAGAAGAAGCAACTTCATTTCTAGCTGAGCTGCACACCCCTTACATATGTGTCCTTGCTGTGAGAAACCCCCCAGGTCACCCGAACTGCCCAAGCATGCTAGCGGCTGCTTCACCCGCTACCCTCTAACAGGGAGCTTGGCCGCACCGGGCATTCACAAATGCCCTGCTAAAGGGATAGTGGAAATACAGCCGCGTATGCTCGTGTATGCGCCGCTGGACAGGGGAAGAAAGTGGGTTTCCAGGTGACCTGGGGGTCTCACACAGCGGGGCATGGCAATTCTGGATGCCCAGGGCTGTCAGGCCATGAGTTTTGATCCTTTTTAAAGCTCAACTACAGGCCGGGCATTATATATCCTGACTGCCTGTCCTAGTTTGGGCAGTCTTCACTTATGTGCACTCCAGTGACATTCAGGGAGACTGCTGTAACGGCCACCAGAAAGCTCTCTGCGCCCTTTGGGAGAGTGTGGTGAACCTGAGTGTAATGCAACTGTCAATAAAGTGAACAGAGGTTGTTGGGAGGGCAGACAATGCAGAGGGGATTGGACTATTGGAAGTACATACATACACAGTCATCATGCGGAGGGGATGGGACTGTTGGAAGTACATACACATAGTGATCATGTCCCTTAAACCGGAACACCACCAATTTTTTGCACAATGGTCATTGTTCTTAGCGTGGGGGCATCATGATTGCCAGTGCCCCCCTGTGCATGAACTCCAGTTAAACTTGAGAAATCTCACCTTTCTTCTCAGTCCACTGGTGAAATTGAGCCTTCCAATTGGCAGCCGCAGTCACGTGGTTCGTAGGCATCTTCCGGGTATCCGGCTTCCAGCAACAACGTTACCATGGCGGCCAATCGGAGCACTGGATTTTGCCGGAGGACAGAGGAGAAAGGTAAGATTTCTCAGAAATTGGAATGCCCTCATGCACTAGGTACAATGACAGATTGGAAAAAGGTTATTGTAACAGAACATCCATAACCTGACCAGTACTATTTAGTCTCACCTTTTCCAGGTCGACCACCTTGTCCTGCATTTCTTTCAGGGCTTCCAGAGTCTCTTGTTCTCTTAGCCGTGACTGCTCCAGCTCTGACTCCAAGTGGCTGACTAATTCTTGAGTGATTCGCGGATCATTCTGCAATATAGGAATATAAGAATATAAATAATTTCCAAGAAATGTAACCCTTGGTAAAACCCAAATATTTTCCTGGTCTACTGTTATGTTTTAGCTTTGAACAGTACTACTACCAAGTATCTGGATGACGTTATATGTGGAGTGTCTTACCGGTTTATCCTGTAGCTGGCGGATGAGGGCCTGGGCAGTCTGAAGGTTCTCATTTGCAATGTGATACTGCTGCTTTACTACTGCCAGCTCTCGCTTTATAGCATAGTTCTCTTCAGCTTCTTGTGCCCTTGTCACCTGACCCTAGTGAAGGTATCCAGGAAAACACAATCATTTCCATCATTCAATTCCCTACCCAATACTCTAGGAGGTAGCCAGACATTTCATGCTTTATCTTAAAGTTAAAAAGCTTCCTGTTACTGAAGTCCCAAGGCTACTTTTTGCCTCTCTTAAAGTGATCCTATACCCAGAAAGGAAGTTTATGTCGTCACCTTTGCTTTCCAGCCCAGGGCCCCAAACAGCCTGTGTTACTTTTTTATTTTACTAAAGCCATTGCCTAGTATTCATAACACTAATAGGCTGCAGTATGATGTCAGAATGGCAGCCATATGCTAATTAATTTCGCATAATGGCAAGTGCATCCCAGTGCTGAGCTGTGTCTACTGTTACTGAATTTATCATGGCTGGAAAGCACCAGGGGGCGTCGCTGCTCGGCCCTAAGAAAATATTTCCATATTAAAAGGTTTTGATAAATCTGGCTCTTGGATGAAAGACTCATTTTGCTATTTATTAAACTATTCTGTCCCGTACACTCTTTAGAAGTTTCAAATAAAAAAGCTTCAAAGAACTGATCTATAATTACTTTTAGGTAGAGCATTATAAGCTTGGCTCCAGGTAACCAGGCATTTATATGAATGCCAGCAAGGTCCGGATTCCATATGCACTAGGAGTTACAAACCACATAACACTTTAGCTAACACTAATTATGCCTCTTAACTGGCTTATCTGACATGCCACGGAAAGAATTCCTCTCAAGTTCCCAACTTTTGTTGTTTCGGGTATGACAGGAATAAAATACACTAGGAAAGTTGGAAAAACAGGGGACTGATCCTTAAGCCCAATAAAGCAAGAAGACAGAAAACTGTACCTGGATAAGCCTGTCCGCTAATGCAGCACTCTCCTATGAGATAGTCCACAAGGAAGAGAGGGTAGAAGGGAAAAAGAAAAAGCAAGAGAGAGAGAGAGACAGCAGGAGGGAGAGAGAAAGAAAAAGGTAACCACCACCGCACTACAAGAAGCAGGACTGAATTAGACAGGTCTCAGTACAGTAAACAACAGCATAAAAAGTCTATCACCATGGAAAGATTAAACATGGCTGCCTTTAAGGTACCTTTAATGTTTTAAAGTCAAAAATCAGTTGCTAGCTGTGAGAGATTACCAACTTACCGCGAAAGGAGTCGCCTACCGGGTTCTTAGCAATAAAGGAGACACCCAACCAGAGAAGCACCAGGTTTTGGAGTCAATGCTTCAAAGAGAAAAGCACTTGTGACAATACTTCTGGCTATAATAATTGGATCAGTATAGCCATAAAGTAAGTGATAGGTGCAAATTTAACTTTAGATTTACAAAGAGCAAGTTATTAATCAGCCATGTTTAAACACTCCATGTAGGAGAAAGGGGAAAAGGAGCAAGATGACAATACCATAGACAGTATGATGGAAAATGCATACACATGAAATAAGACTATGAACAACTTACCTTCTCTAAAGTTTCAATACGCTGCTTCAGAAGTCTGTTCTCTGTTCTTAATCTCTGCATTTTATAGTGACAGACATGAAAGTAGTAAGGTGAGATACATTCTCCCGACACAAATGTCTTACTTACATTCAAAGCTACATAAACATTAAAACCTGTAGCTAAAGATAAAAACACTTACCTAATCCCCAAGCCAGTCCTCTAGGGATGGGTGGTGTCACCTAGCCTATTCTACTTTGAATTTTTTCGGGCAGGGAAGCATAAAGAACTTTGGAAAAATACAATTCTGTGAAACTCACCTGTAGAATTGTTTTAGATTATATCCAGTCCAGGTCGTCCCAGTGATGACATGTGGTATTCCGCCCCCAGGGGGCGCTCGACTGCAAGATCAAAAGCTGCAGCTCCTCCCGGTCCCTTATAAAGGCAGGTGTCCCTCTATCATTCTCCAGTGGTTAAAAAGCAGTAAACAAAAAAAAGGCCAGGGCGGGAGGCCAAGAAACCATGTTACTTCACATAGCTTCAGCTTGTACTCTCTCTAACAAGACTTAAGAATACAAAGTCCAATGAATAAAAAATGGTAATCACCATAACAGGCAAACAGGAAATAATGAACAAAAGGGCGGGGTGGGATGACCTGGACTGGATATAATCAAAAACAATTCTACAGGTGAGTTTCACAGAATTGTATTTTTCCCTATATCCAGTCTAGGTCGTCCCAGTGATGACATGTGGGACATCCAAAAGCAGTGTCCATTTGGGTGGGATCTCCAGTGCGGAACAGCATGTAGTTCATCTCACTACTGCCTGAAGCACCTTTCGGCCAAAAACAGCATCAGCTGAGGCCCTAACATCCACCTTGTAAAACTTTGTAAAAGTATGAACTGAAGACCAAGTGGCGGCCTTACAAACTTGTTCAACCGATGCCTGGTGCTGAAAAGCCCAAGAGGCACCAATAGCTCTGGTAGAGTGAGCTGTGATCCGAAAAGGGGGTTCCTTCCCCTTGGCAGAATATGCTTGCACCACTGCCTGTCTGATCCACTTACTGATAGTGGACTGGACAGTCGCAGTCAGGTAATACTTTATGGCTCTGACCACATCCAAGGCATGGAGGGTCCTTTCTTTAGAATTAGTCGGTGCTGGACACAAGGAAGGTAAGACAACCTCTTCATTAAGGTGAAAGGGAGAAACGACCTTAGGCAAAAAATCAGGTTTAAAGCGAAAAACCACCTTATCCCTATGCCGCTCAAAATAGGGAGGTTTCATACAAAGCACGGGCAGCTCTGATACACGACGCACCGAGGTGATCGCTACCAAAAAGACCACTTTGAGAGTCAAAATAAATAATGCAGCATCGCACAATGGTTCGAAGGGAGGACCCTGAAGAGCAGAAAGTACTAAATTCAAGTCCCACACTGGTAATACTGACTTATGCGGTGGCCGGACATGGGTGACTCCCTGGAAAAAGGTCTTGATCAACCTATGGTTGGCAATGGATCTCTGGAAGAAGATGGCTAAGGCCGAGACCTGGCCCTTGAGGGTGCTCAGCTGGAGACCCAAGTCTAAGCTGTGTTGCTAGAAATAGAAAAAGTGAGGCAAGGGAGACTCTTGGTCTCACACCAAGCAATATAAGCATGCCAAACTCTGCAATATATCATGGAAGAAGACTTCTTCCGAGCCTGAATCATGCTATGCACAACTGTGGCCGACAGCCCCTTTTCCGTCAGGATTGAGGTTTCAATAGCCAGGCTGTCAAAGCCAGCGTCCGTAAATTGGGGTGCCGCAGCGACCCCTGTGTGAGAAGCCCTGGGTCGTCGGGCATGATGTAGCGATCTACTGACATCTGAACTATGTCCGCAAACCAACTCCTTCTCGGCCAGCGAGGAGCCACCAGGAAAGTTGGTACCCCTTCCTGGGCTATCTTGCGCAGCATTCTGCCCAGGAATGGAAACGGAGGGAATACATAAAGGAACTTGAACTCCGTCCAGGGAATCGCCAGAGTGTCTGTGGCAATGGCCAGAGGATCTCTTGAGAGGGAGACGAACCTTGGAAGCTTGTGATTGTGTCTTGACGCAAACAGATCCACATCCGGCTGACCCCAGCGGAGACACAGAGAGTGAAAGGTCTCGCTGCTGAGAGACCATTCCCCCAGGCGCAAGGCACTTCTGCTCGGGGAGTCTGCCTCCAGGTTTTCCACCCCGGGAATGTAGACCGCCGAGTTACAGGGAACATTCTCCTCTGCCCAAGACAGAATCTGGGTTACCTCCTTGAGGGCTCTCTTGCTCCGAGTCCCGCCCTGGTGATTGATGTAGGCGACAGCCGTCTGATTGTCCGAGCGAACCTGGATCGCACAACCCCTTAAATGGGAAGTCAAGCTAAGAAGCACCAACCGGATCGCTCTCAGTTCCAGGAGATTTATGGGTAAGCGGTTCTCCTGCGGAACCAACTGACCTTGGATCTTCTGCATCTGCCAAACGCCTCCCCAGCCGGTCAGACTGGCATCCGTGGTAACTATCTCCCAATGGGGAGTCAGAAAGGACTTGCCCACCAACAGGTTCCCGGGAGACCAACCACCACAAGAGGGACTGCCTGGCCAAGGGGGACAGTGAAAATTCTTGTTCCAGAGACTCCTGCATCCGGTTTCAGCCGGCCAGCAGGTTCAGTTGAAGAGGTCTCATGTGAAATTGGGTGAAGGGCACTGCCTCGAAGCATGACACCATTAGGCCCACCAATCTCATCCCCAGATGAATTGATGGCTGCTGACAAGACAGCAAGGCCTGCACCTGCGTCTGGAGACCCCAAATCTTCTGCTGCGGCAGAAAAACCCTGACCTGAGCGGTGTCTATCGTCATTCCCAGGAAGGATCTCACTGTTGAGGGAGTGATAAATTACTTTGGGTAATTGACTACCCAGCCGAAGGCCTCCAGGGTTGACAACACCGTCCGAGTATCGCTCTCGGCCTGCTGAAGGGACTGGGCCGCAATCAGCAAGTCGTCCAGATAGGGCAGTACACGAATGCCCTGGGTCCTCAAGATCGCCATGATGCCTGCCAGCACCTTGGTGAAAACGCGGGGGGCTGAGGAAATCCCGAATAGAAGTGCCACAAACTGGTAATGCTGATCCTCCAGAGCGAACCTCAGGAGCTTCTGATGCCCCTGGAAAATCGGGATGTGCAGATAAGCATCCCTGATGTCCACCGTGGTCATGAAGTCGCCTGGTCGAAGCGATCTCACCGCCGACCGTAAGGTTTCCATGCAGAAATGTCTGACACTTACAAACCTGTTGAGGTCCTTCAGATCCAGGGTTGGTCTTAACGTTCCGTCCTTCTTGGGAACCGTGAACAGGTTGGAGTAAAAACCTTGCCCCCATTCCTGTCGAGGTACAGGACAAATCACACCTAACCGCAGGAGGTGTTGCACAGCCATTCTCAAACCCTGCGGTGTTAGTGGGTCTTGGGATATCCAAGAACGGAGGAATTTTGTGGGCGGCCTGACTGCCAGCTCTATCTTGTAACCGGAGGACACTAGATCCTGGATCCACCGGTCCGAGACATGCTGCCTCCAGACCTGAGCAAACAGCAGAAGCCGTCCCCCCCACCCGCATGGGTGAGGGCGCCCCCCTCATGCCTGAGGGGACTTGGCAGGGGGTTTGGACCTGGTTCCCCAGGAAGGATTGGGTCGGCCGCGGGACCTACCTCTACCCCAGGTATCTCTGCGGCCACCTGGGAATGAAAAGCCTCTTCCTCCCCGAAAGGAGCGATAGGCAGAGGGATTCTGAAAGGACCGAGCAGGCTTCCGTCTCTGAGGGAGTCTACTATTCTTGACCAGGAGGCCCAGGCGCTCCCCAAACAGCCTGTGCCCACAAAGGGGATACTCGTAAGCAACTTCTTGGTCGCAGCATCAGCCGACCATTGCCGCAGCCAGAGCAAGCAACGGAGGGCAACAAGCAGGGCCGGAATCCTGGCACCAAGCCGGACCCCATCGTCTATGGCAGAAGCAACAAAACCAATGAATTCCAAGGAGGCCTTGAGTTCTTTATACTCCTCCGCACGTTTGCGAACCTTAGAATACTTAGAATACTTTATTTAATCCGCCAAGTAAGTACAATATACAAACAAGGAATGCTTTTTGGCAGGAGATAACACCAAGAGAGCTGTAATCAATAACACACCATAACATAGCTCTATCCACAAGGTGTCTCACCTTCTTTCTGATGGCTAGAGAGACAATCGCCGCAGCACACACAGGGCGAAAGAGGGCACAAGCAAAGGTGAACACATGGCAGACCAGCTGATCTATGCACTTGTCAGCCGGGTCACGTTAGCAAGCAGTATCAGGTGATGGCATAACGGTAGTGTTGGACAACCCCAACACAGGGGGATCCACTTCAGGAGGGCGAGACCATAGCCGAACCAGCTCATCAGGGAAAGGATAACGCCTATCCAAGCCCTTAGGCACCAACAGTAACTTGTTAGGCCTCTCCCATTCCTTGAAAATCATGTTAGAAAAATGTGCCTGCTCCGGAAAGACCCGCCTTTGTCTTTCGGGCCTAAACAAATTACCCTGCTTCCTCTTAGCCGTTCTGGGAGGAACAATGTGTAACGTCTCAAACACTGAGGTAAGCAACTTCTCCGTATCATCCGGGAGCCACGCATCCTCGTCCGAGGAAGAACCAGACCTACTGTCATCGCCAGCAGAATAATCCACCGTGGATCGTGAATCATCTGGCAACTCACCTTCCTCCACAGAGCCCAGATCATCAAAGAGATCGTCATTATCCGAGTAAACGGGCTTGAGATGCCGTTTCTAACTTGTGGCCTTCTTGGAAGCTATCCGCGAGATCTGTCTCTCGAGACAGGCCAGCCTATGCGCCCCCCTGCTGGCTCCCCCTTCACTGGGGGCTGAGTGCAGCAGGGGGGTCTGGAGAGGCCGCAGGCAGTGAAGGGCTAGGGGCAGGGACGCCCGCCCGGTCATGGTCCAAAATAATGCCTCTGGCGAAATTGGTACAAACAGTGCTGAATCCGCCCAGAGGATTCCTACTGCACAAGGGGCAGAGCTTTTTCTGCCCAAATGGGGCCCCCAGCTCACTATCCCCAGATGCCTCCATTATGGTGATTAAAAATAGTCAATCAGTAAGGTTACAAGACACTAACGGCCCAAACCTATAATGATCCCTCTAAATAAAAAGGGGGACCGAGAGGAACCACAACCCTCAACCACAAGCCCACGACCTATACAAGAGAGAGGGAGAGAGGCCCATCAGAATAAGCAAAAGCAATTTGGTATAATAAAAAGTCAGCAAGCAAGACAATTCTGTGAGTACTCACCTGTAGAATTCCTTTTACTATGCATGACACGGCCCGCTTCAAGAAGTCCTTACGTATGGGTTATTCCGCCACAAGGTGGCGCAGTGTACTGCAGAAGAGTTGTGGCTCCTCCCGGTACCATATAAAAACAGGATCACCAGTAGACCAATCCAGCGTTGACAAGCAGTTATTCAAGAAACCGGAAGATAATAAAGGTAAAAAAGGTAACAAACCCCAACTAACTTGGAACAATCACCATAAAGAGGCAACCAAGAACAACAATAACAAGGGTAGGGTGAAGCAGGCCTTGCCATGCATAGTAAAAGCAATTCTACAAGTGAGTAATCACAGAATTGTCTTTTTCCTAATGCATGGCACGGTCTGCTTCAAGAAGTCCTTACGTATGGGACGTCCAACAGCAGTGTCCGTAAGGTAGGGTGGGATCCCCAAAAAGTAACAACAGGCAGTTCAAACCACTACCACCTGAAGTACCTTGCGGCCAAAAGCAGTATGAACAGAAGACCAAGTTGCGGCCTTACAAACTTGTTCAACAGAAGCTTGGTGCTGAAAAGCCCAAGACGCACCAATAGCACGAGTGGAATGAGCAGTAACCCTAAAAGGAGGAACCTTCCCCCTGGCAGAGTAGGCATGCTCCACCGCCTGACGGATCCACTTGCTAATAGTGGATTTAGCCGGAAGCAAAACCTTCCTAGGTCCAGCAGGAAGAACAAAAAGAGCGTCAGATTTCCTGAAAGACTCAGTAGCAACCAAATAAAACTTCAGAGCCCTGACAACATCCAAAGAATGAAGGGTCCGCTCCTTGGAATTAGCAGGGTTAGGACACGAAGGCAAAACAATGTCCTGATTGAGATGAAAAGCAGACACAACCTTAGTCAAGAAATCCGGTTTAAGCCGAAACACCACCTTATCCGGATGCCGCTCAAAATAAGGAGGTTTGATGGAAAGCGCAGCCAGCTCAGAAACTCGCCTGACCGAAGTAATGGCCACCAAAAAGGCCACCTTAAGAGTCAGAATGGGCAAAGCAGCCCCACGGATAGGCTCAAAGGGAGGACCCTGCAGAGCAGACAACACCAGATTTAGGTCCCAAACCGGTAGCATAGGCTTACGTGGCGGACACACATGAGTAACTCCCTGGAAAAAAGTCTTAACCAACCAGTGATTGGCAAAGGATCTTTGGAAAAAAATTGCCAGAGCTGACACCTGTCCCTTGAGGGTACTAAGTTGAAGGCCCGAATCCAAACCATGTTGCAAAAATTCCAGAATCCTGGGGAGAGAAAACACCCGACAAGGAAGAGACTTGGACTCACACACCAGGCAATGTAAGCATGCCAGATCCTGTAGTAGATAAAGGACGAGGACTTCTTCCTAGCCCTAATCATGGTATCAACAGAAGCCGGCAACCCCTTATCCATCAAGATGGAGGTTTCAGCAGCCAAGCCGTTAAAGCCAGCGTTTGTAAATTGGGATGGCACAGTTGTCCCTTAGTGAGCAGATCTGGATCCTTGGGCAAGACATACTGATCTACTGGCAACTGCACGACGTCTGCGAACCACACCCTCCTTGGCCAACAGGGGGCCACCAGAATGGCTGGTACCCCTTCCAGGGCTATCTTGCGCAGCACCCTGACCAGCAGAGGAAAGGGAGGGAAGACATGGAGAAGCCGAAACTCCGTCCAAAGCATTGCTAGCGCATCCGTGGCGAAGGCCAGAGGGTCCTGTGACAGGGAGACAAACCTGGGAAGCTTGTGATTGTGGCGGGCGCAAACAGGTCCACATCCGGCTGACCCCCAGCGGTGACACAGGGAGTGAAATACCTTGTTGCTGAGGGACCATTCCCCAGCCGAGACGTCCCCCTGCTCAGGGAGTCTGCCTCCTGGTTCTCCACCCCCGGAATGTAAACCGCCGAGATGCAAGGGACATTCTCTTCCGTCCAAGACAGTATCAGGGACACTTCCTTGAGGGCTCGCTTGCTCCGAGCTCCCCCCCCCCGATGATTGATGTAGGCAACCACCATCTGGTTGTCCGAGCAGATCGGAACAGCCCGACCCCGAAGGTGTGTGGTCAGCTGAGAAAGAACCAATCTAATCACCCTCAGTTCCAGGACATTGATGGGAGCATGGGCCTCCTGGGGGCCCCGCCAACCCTGGAACTTCAGAGACATCCAAAAGCCCCCCCCCCCCCCCCAACTGGTCAGACTGGCATCTGTGGAGACAGTCTCCCAGCACGGGGGTAGAAAGGTCCTGCCCACTAGAAGGTTCCCTGAGTCCAGCCACCACGAGAGGGACTGTCTGGCCTGGGGGGACAGAACAAATTCCTGATCCAGGGACACAGGGTCCCGATCCCAAACTGACAAGAGGTGCAACTGAAGAGGTATCATGTGAAACTGAGCAAAAGGGACCGCCTCGAAGCAGGACACCCTCAGACCTACTAACTGCATCCCTTGCCGGATGGTGGGATGGGGACACAAGAGCAGAGTCCGTGCCTGCTTCTGAAGGCCCTCCACTTTCTGCTGAGGCAGGAATACCTTGACCTGAGAGGTATCCAGAGTCATGCCCAGAAAGGACCTCACCAAGACGGAGACAGTGAAGACTTGGGATAGTTGATCACCCAGCCGAAGGACTCAAGAGTGGAGGTCACCACCAGAGTATCCTTCTCGGCCTGATGAAGAGACACAATCAGAATGTCGTCCAGGTAAGGGAGGATGCGAATGCCCTGATTCCGCAGCAGAGCCATCACGCCCGCCAGCACCTTGGTGAACACCCGAGGCGCCGAGGTGATACCGAACGGTAAAGCCACAAACTGGTAATGCTGATTCTCTAGAGCGAACCTGAGAAATCTCTGATGACCTGGAAAGATTGGCACGTGAAGATAGGCATCCTTGATGTCCACGGAGGTCATGAAATCGCCCGGGCGCAGGGTACTGACAGCCGAGCGTAGCGTCTCCATGCGAAAGTGCTTGAACCTGACAAACTTGTTGAGACCCTTCAAGTCCAGGATGGGCCTCAAGGACCCGTCTTTTTTGGGGGCCGTGAACTGATTGGAGTAGAAACCCTGACCCAGTTCCTGGGAAGGCACCAGGCAAATGGAAGGCACCAGGCAAATAACTCCTGATTCCAACAGACGTTTAATCTGTATGGAAATAAATGTGGATCAAGTATCCTTTTAACCGGATAATGGCTGGCGTTATTGCTGAATTTAGTTGAACCGCAAGGCGCAAACCCTGAGCTGACAGAGGGTTTTGAGACATCCGGGATCTGATGAATCTTGGGGGCGGCCAGGCTGCAAACTCTATCTTGTAACCGGAGGACACCACCTCCTGAATCCACCGGTCTGAGATGCAGAGCCTCCAGACGTGAGCAAAGAGCCGAAGCCGTCCCCCCACCCGGATGGGTGAGGGCGCCTCCTCATGCCTGAGGGGGCTTGGGAGAAGGTTTGGGCTTGGGACCCCATGAGAGACCGGGACGACCACGTGGTCTGCCACGGCCCCAAGAATCTCTGTGCGTACCCGACAAGAGGGAGCCACGACCTCCTCTGGGAGCACGAAAGGAGGGGAGGTAAGCGGAGGGCCCCCGAAAAGGCTGAGGCTGCCTCCTACGCTGAGGCAGCCTACCATCCTTGGCTAGAACATCCAGACGCTCACCAAAGAGCCGCAGCCCCGTAAAGGGGAGCCCAGTGAGAGCCTTCTTAGCAGCAGCGTCAGCCGCCCACTGACGCAGCCCAACAGAGCAGCGCATAGCCACCTAAAGGGCAGAGGCCCTACCACTCAGCCGTGCCGCATCATCCATGGCAGCATGGACAAAGGCAACAAAATCAGAGCAAAGCAAAAGGGCCCTATAATCCTCCCCCCTGCTACCCGCCGTAGCGTCATCAAGGAGACGCTTAAGTAGTTTCATAAGGACAATAGCTGTAATGGCAGCGGCGCAGACCGGACGCACCCCGGCCCCCACAAATGTAAAAGCATGGCAGGCCAGCTGATCCATGCACTGGTCCTCGCTGTCCCGCAGTGTAGTAGTGTCAGGGAAAGGCATGACCGAGGTGTTGGACAGCCCTAGAACGGGAGCGTCCACCTCAGGGGACACAACCATCGCTTGACCAGGTCAGCAGGAAAAGGATACCTTTTATCCAACCCTTTGGGCACCGCGGGCAATCTACTAGGACGTTCCCACTCCTTGAGCATTATATTAGTGAAATGGCTCTGCTCAGGGAACTCCAGACGCTGTTTATCAGGACAAAAGAGCTCACCCTGCTTCCTCTTAGCCACTTCAGGGGGAACAATGTGTAAGATTTAAAAAATGTGAGCCAACCCCTTCCGGTGGAGGTCCCGCGGTCATTCTTTAAGAAGCTCTCGGGCCTGTGTACCAGGTTTGTGTGGGCGGGGAAACCTCACCGACTGGCGGCCTCCCTGCTGACTCTTCCGAAGGGGGCGGGGGGCATCGGTCTCCCGGACTGGAAACTTTATCAGGCAGCGGCCCACCTGGTCCGTATTATAGACTGGTGTAGGCACACGGGCTGTAAGCAATGGACCCTGATTGAACAGGTCGAATCCCCTACGGTCCTCGCGGGTCTCCCGTGGATCCCGACCAATTACTTCCCAGCGCTGAATAAGCATCCGACGATAGGCCCAACCAGGAGAGTAGCGGCGAGGTTCTTCTCGGGGTTAGATATCTCCCCACCCCTCTCACCCCTGACTCCGGTGATTGGTCACCCTGACTTCCCGGTGAGCCTCACTGATGCCCCCTTCCAGGCCTGGGCAAAACAAAACTGCTTTAGAATCCATCATTTTAGTGTGGGGGGGGGGGAGTGGTACGGGTTGGGGGAGCTGGCTGAGAGGCTTTCTTTGCGGCCCCTCAATGAGTGGCAGGCTCTCCAACTCTCCCACTATCAAAAATCTATCTCCCGTTCATTCCAGGTACCAAGAGCACTAACCCCATTCGAGAAAATCTGCACGGGGGTGGGTCATATTAAAGGTACCCTGTCCTGCACATATGCGATGCTGGTGAATCCCCCTGACTCCTTTGTTCCGTCCTTCGTGGTGGGGTGGGAGAGGGAACTCGGACGGAACTTTTCGTCCGACGAGAGGCTAGCGATGTTTAAGCTCACCCACAAATCCTCCATATCTAATCGCTATCAGGAAGCCTCCTATAAAATCCTCTCCAGGTGGTACCTGACTCCATCTAAATTGGAGAGGATGTTTCCCTCTGCCTCCCCCCTGTGCTGGAGGTGCTCACAGGATAGGGGTACTATGATCCATATATTCTGGGACTGCCCTGGGTTATCGGGATTCTGGGCCAACGTGAGGGTGATTGTGGAGCGCCTCACAGGTATTGACCTGGGGGTGGACCCGGCAAGTTATCTCTTGAACCTTGCGCCCACCTCCATGCGGGTTAGGGGGAAATCTCTCTTGGCCCCTCTTCTGCTCGCTGCGAAGACTTGCATCCCCACTTGCTGGAAATCGTCAGATCCACCCACTACGGCTATGTGGCTGTCGCGGGTTGGGGACATCTGCAGGATGGAGGAGCTCACGGCCTCTCTCAGGGACGACGGTGGGAGGCATTGGGAGACCTGGCGTTCTTGGGCCCAGTTCACGTTATCTGCAGATTACCTTAAATTCCTCCAGGAGCGACCTTGGGGGCAGCTATGGGGGAGCCCCCTTTCTTACCTTTCGTCCCTTCCCCTTCCTCTCTCCCCTCCCTTCTTCCATTCTTCTTTGTCTTCTCTGGCGCACCACTGGTGTGTCCTCGTTTCTGTCTTTAGTTCGTGTATGTGTCGTTATCCTTTAAAAAGTTATAAGGAGAGGCAGGACGCAGCCTATGTCCGGAAAAGCTTTATTATACACCATGTGATGTTGTTCAGGGCTATCAATAAATAATAACTCAGTTGTCATATAATCTCATGCTCACTTCTGATGCCTTTCTGATTGTTTCTGTTGATGTTGGCCTGTGATTCGTGTCATCCTTAATAAAAACTTTCAATTCAAAAAAAAAAAAAAAAAAAATGTGAGCCAACAGGTTATCAGTGTCCTCAGGGAACCATGAGTCCTCTCCAGACGCAGACCCAGGGTCACTGTCGTAACCCTCCTGCTGGTCCCCAGAGGAGTCCTGGAAGAGCCACCAAAAGCATCAATGCCCTCATCCTCCTCAGGAAAAAGGGAGGGCGTGGGAGCCAGGTGCCGCTTCTTGCCAGAGGCCTTTCGTGGAACAGGCCTGGCAAGCTACCTTTCAATACTGGCCACACGCAGTGCCAGATCAGACTGTGACCCCCCGCTAATATCCCCCTCACTGGGGGCTAAATGCAGGCACGGAGGGGTAGGCGATGCCGAAGGGGGCGCAGAGCTGGGAAGCGAAGCGGGTAGCCCAGCCTGGGCCGCAACGATACCCTGGGCGCACGGCATGCACACCGCGGCACTGTTACTCAGAGGGGATGCCCCGCACATGGCACACAGCTCGGATTGCCCCGAAGGACCCCCGAGCACGCTATCCCCAGAAGCCTCCATATGGTGATTAAGACAGGCGCAATAGGCCAGCACAGGGTAAGGGCTAATAAAATGCCCCCCCCCCAAGGGATGCCCCCAGAAGCCAGAAAGGGGAGATGAGGGAGGGTAAGGGGCAGGACGGGGAGAAACCACAACCCACAGTTGTCCCGCCTGAAAGACATAAGTAAAAACACATAAGCACCCCGCAGCCCATGCCCCAAGGAAACCAAAAAACCCCCAAAGGGGACTCACGGACCAAGCAGGCCAAAATCACCAAGCCGCCAGACCACAGGAGGAAGCGACACAGGCAGAGATCACCGCCGCAGCTCAGGGAGGAAGAAGGGCCCCAGACGCGCAGCAGAATCAAAATGGCACCGGCAGAGGAACCTTGAGAGGCTGGCCGCGGGAGGATGATGCGATACGCGTCATCCCCCGGCCCCGCCCCCCCGAAGAGCGCGAAAACAGCACTCACGTGACCGTGCCGGCGTCATCACACAGCAAAAAAAGCCTCACAGTTATAGCGCCGCCCGCCGCGGAGCGTAGTACAAAGCGGCGACAGCGGCGAAAACAGTTTAAAAACAGCTAAAAGCACTCGCCGCTAGAACCGGCCCCCCTCCCCCCCCCCCCCCGAACACACGTCGGGGAGAGGGGGGAGGAGAGCGAGCAGGCAGTGGCGATAGCCCAGGCCAGGTATGTGGGGGGGACCCCAAAAACCAGAAACAAGTCACATAGTCCCCAAAACACTCACCCCTCAGAAGCTATGACAGGAACTCCGCATCCCTAGTAGGTTCACCATAAAGGCTATGGCCGGCTACCCTTTGTGGTACAGGGTCTGCGGCCAGGAGCAGCGCTCCTTGAGCACTTGACCCTAGTGCTCCTCTACCCTCACCCGATCCGACAGCCGAGGCTGGGAAGCACAGAGGGTCCAGAAACAGGTGGAAATAGACATGCAGGGCCGCAGGCTTGGTTGCCGCGCTCACCTGTGCAATATAAGAGCCATCTTCTATCTTCGCAGAATCACTTCAGAGAAAACACTGGATTGGTCTACTGGTGATCCTGTTTTTATATGGTACCGGGAGGAGCCACAACTCTTCTGCAGTACACTGCGCCACCTTGTGGCGGAATAACCCATACGTAAGGACTTCTTGAAGCAGGCCGTGCCATGCAATAGGAAAAAAGAGGGACTCACGACACCGACAGAGGGACAGCGCAGCCTCTGATGACGGAAATGATCCCCCGGCAGCAGCAGTAGAAGGGACGCACTAGGCAGCAAGCGACAGCAGACCCCACCGCAGCAGCAGCAACCGAGCCAGCAGAGCACACAGGATAGAGCCTTCTAGAAGCGCTCCTCGAGGGGCAGGCGGCGCCGCGACGACGCAGAACGCATCAGCGCCCCCTCCGGCCCACAGTTCAGCCCTCATGCTGCATGGCCTACACGGCCATCAGAAAATGGGCGCGGCCCACCGCGCCGAAACGCAGCTCTCACAGTGCCGCATCAGCGGCGTCGTCCCCCCCCCCCCGTCACGGACAGCGCCGCAACAGCGGCGAAGCGGAGGCCGGCGGGGTACGGCAACCCATCAGGCCGGCAGCGACGAGGGAGCGAGGGAGGAGAGTATGCTCATGCTCCAAAGGCCGAGCTGAGCCAGCGAGGAGCCAACAGTGATAACACCACAAGTAAAAAACAACACAAGTGCCAGACACCAATAAAGCTTGTGGGCAGGGAGGGTACATTACAAGACATGCTAGTGGTTCCCCCCCTAGGCTCACCATAAGCCTGTGGCCATCTACCCTTTAGAATAGGGTCCGCGGCCCAGGGCCAAGCTCTGCCAAACACCAATTGACCCCGGCGTTCACCCTACCGTCACGATCCCGTAGCAGCCAGAGGCTGGGAGGCAGGAGTAGGTCAGAAGGGATCAGTGGAAATAGAGCCCGCAGCGGCCGATGGGCTATGGGGCCCGCTCTGCTGCCATCAACTGAGAGAGTATCCAAACGATCTTCTGCAGCCAAGACTGCAAGATGAACAACTGGAGAATGATAGAGGGACACCTGGCTTTATAGGGGGCCGGGAGGAGCTGCAGCTTTTGATTTTGCAGTCGAGCGCACCCTGGGGGCGGAATACCACGTCATCACTGGGACGACCTGGACTGGATATAGGGAAAATGAAGAGTTGGGTTGATAAGGGTATATATTCATATATTTTATGTACAGTCTACAGATTTGCTTTAATCTCTCTCAGCTTAAAATTTGTTTGTAAAACAGCCTTTTGCCCAAATATTGTAAAAATGCTTTTCACAATTATTCCAAATTCTTATATGTGATAAGGGAAGTCTACTGGGCTGCCCATCACCTGCATATTGGACTTTATTTGAATGCCCTGTACAGTATATACATACAGAGCAGGTAAAAAAATGGAAGTTGTATTTTGTGCTTTAGAGCGTTACTTGCTGCAGGCTGCTCACCTTGATTTCAATTTGCTCCTCCATCTCCTTGCTTTTAATAGCTGCATATTCTTTTTCTAATCTGTAGGAGACAGAACAGAATGTATCAGGTCAGACTCCAGACAAATTAAGTGATACCACAGCTAACAGCTTAGTTTACTAAACATTGTTATACCGCTTCATTCTCTTTGGATTGTACTTGACTTGGTAAGCCTTGAGAATCAGCTTATCAGGGCAGCTGTCAAACTGGTGTGGGATGACCTTCTGAAAATACTAAGAATGAATAAAAAAAATAATTAGGACTGGCAAATCGTACTAATATATTAATATATATAATCATATATTTAAAAAACATTAAAAAAACATACGAAAGAAAACAATATTCAGGTTCTAATGGCACAAAACTCTTCCCATCTCTATAATTAGCACTGCTCCCTGTAACTTAAAGTGCACCTATACTCACAGAGAAGTTTATGTCGTCCATCCCCAGTCCAGTGCCCCAAAACAGCCTGTGTTTCTTTTTTAACTAAAGCCTATTGCCCAATATTGATTAAAAGACAGGAAGTGGTATTATGGTGAATGGCAGCCATATGCTATTTAGTTCAGTTATGACTAAACTGTCATATTAGGGCTGATTCAGAACTGTAAGCAATTTTTCTCAAATTTTTCTGTGAGAAAAACATTGTTGTAAGTTTTCCTTAGTGCAATTCAGCACCATTTTTAGCTGGGCACATTTTAAATTAAGGCAAAAAACCATTAAAAACACATTCTCCCCAAAAAAACCCAAACATTCTCATTGTCCTGAATCAGTCTTATAAAGGCAGTTAGCTTGAAATGCTCCCCACTGCTGAGCTGTGTATACTGTAACTGAAAGCATAATTGCTGGGGGCGGGGCTGCTTGGCCAGGGAGCAATATGGCTGACTGCATCCAATTCATATTGTTATGAATATTGGTCAAAGGCTTAAGTTAAAAAACCCAGGCCGTTTTGGGGCACTGGGCTAGGGGTGGAAGGTGAGGACATAAACTTCTCTCTGAGTATAGGTGCATTTTTAAAGCAGCTTCATACAGCTTTACTGTGCCACTGTTAGCAGAACAGAATAAAGGCAATGCCCTGTTCTCCTAAGTTTAATATTAAAGGATGTCTAAAGTGCAACAAGATGAGCCTTTGAACTGACGTGTTATCCTATATAAGAAAACATTGAGTCTAATAAATATCCACATTAGTTAATAGGAAAACCGATCTAAAAGTGATACCTTCACTGGCTTTCAGGAAACTGCAGTTTTTGGTTGTGATAGGTATGGCCAAGGCTAGTGTCAAGCATACAACTAGAGAGAATTGGAAGGGGTTACCATACATCTGGCAGCAGGGGCAGACTTGGAAAAAAATCAGCCCAGGAATTCAGAGACCCCAGCCAGTCCATAAGGTGATCAGTTCCACCCCCAAGATGCTTCTGAGACAATCAATGAAAATGTTGAGGCTATAGCATTGCAGGGGCAGATCGTGGACCATCACTGGGATGGCCACTCAAATTAACCATTAGTATTGTAGAGTCAAAAACCCTGTCAGGAGCAGATATGGACTCCACAGCCATGATGCTGGGGCTATAAGCATTCTGGGGGTGATACATGTGCTGAGGTGTGTTTTGGCTGGGGAGATACAATGGTACAATGGGACCAGGTAAGGGGGAAAACTTGGGGGGGGGGGCAGGGATCTGAGGTTGTCAGAAAAAAAACTAGGTGGATTCTGACAGTGTCTGGATGAGATGCCAGGCCAGTTGGACTTACAGTATATGGTCTCATGGTGGGGCATCCCAAATTAGGATGCCCCCTAGAGATCCAAAGGTCTGTTTAGACTTGAATCTGGAGATGTAATGTGCCATGGAACACAGTGGTCTCAATTCCTATCCATTAGGCTGTAAGCTCTATTGTAGGGATCTATTGTAGCTTATCTTTAGGTATAGAAAGTTCTCTGTACAGCGCTACGGAACAGGATGGTGCTATAAGAATAAAGCACGAAGGCTGATACTATGCCTACCTGTGACATTCCCTCCATGTCCAGCTGCATGAGTTCTGTCTGGTTTACCGTCAGAATTGCCATTCCTACTCGGAAAATAACCTCCAGTCCCTGCAACATGACAGCAAGAATCAGCAATCAGGACACAGCAGCGTTATACACATCTGACGTATTGTCATAGGTGGCACCCACCTCATAAATAAAAATATCGAATATACGGGTGGCCACAGGTAGGGGGAAGGTAGTAAGAAACAGAGTTAAAAACCAGGAGGAGGCATACATTGATGTGTGGAAGCAGTGGGAGCGGAAGTGTAGATTCAGCTCTGGAAGCTGGTCCTGTAAATATAGAAAAAGAATTAGAAAAAAAAAATTATATATATATATATATATATATATATATTTGCAAAAGAGGAGCTTTTGAAATACTGCTAAAAACAACTCTAGCTAGATTACCCTGGACCAGTTGTTCCATTGATAACCTGACAGAAGAGATCTCTCTCAGTTACCTGCTATTCTTCAGCCACTATGTGCAGCCAGACTGGCATCTGGGTACCTGGACACTGGATACCCTCTCACTGGCAGTTTTTTTCATTTTTGGGATGCCGTGTCCAGGAGTGTAGTTAGGGGGGGCATGTGCCCCGGGTGCAACAGGTTCAGGGGCGCCATTTTGAACCTTTGCCCCAGGTGCCAGAAAGCCTGGATACGCCTCTGGCCGTGTCAGTCCCATGATGTTCTCTCATCACTGAAAGGAAGGGGAATTTTTTTTTTTTTTCCCACACTGATCTTTATTCAAAAAAAATGTTTCCAAAGGCAAATGACATGGTATACAAACATTTGACCATCCGGTCATAGCAGCAAAATTGGTTCAGGTCGCAGCCTGACATAATAGTACAATTAGCTACATGAATAAGGGCAACAGTGCCGAACAACCGGTTCTTCTACAGGATTAAAGCTCTCCACCAAACCCCTCTGAGAGCTAAGGTGCTGCCTGTCTGGAACCCCCACCATGGGATCCCTGATACACCCTGCCTAAGTCAGCACCGACCTAAGAACCCAGGCTTCTGCCATGTTTCACCACCACAGCCTCTTTTTTTTCCCAGAGTAGAGCTAGAGGAAGAAGGAAAAAAGAAAAACACACAAGAAACAGAAAGACAGCTGTAAGGGGCAGATCCAACATTAGAACAGGAGGAAAAGTGGGGGTAGTGGGAGAGACAACACCAAGATCGGGGAGGGGGAAAGGAAAAAGAAGGGAATGAGCAAGCAAGCTAGAGTCCCCCGGGGCAGGGGGGGGGAGGGGGGGTAGAGGAGGGAACCCCGCGAGAGCCCAGCCCGCCCCCCCAGCCGCAATTACACAGAGAGGAGTCCAGCGGGCGATTCTCCATAGCAAGTCTATTGTCCATCTGACGGCTCCAACACTGCCCTATACTCAGGGGAAGACTTAAAGATGGACCAGGTTGTCCAGATTTTCCTGTACGCTTCAGCCCTATCCTGCCTTAGGTGCAGGAAGGGGTATTCAGCCTCACCTCCTCCCCTGATTCAGACCACAAATACAATCCTGAGGCCTATCAAGTTGACACCACTGCTCTTAGTGATGACCTAGAGGATGCTCTCCACACTATAAATCCCAGCTCAATCCAATGCAATGGACACAGTATGCTTGTATGACTCAGCCCTGCCACTCCCATCAGAGGACCTGAGGCAAAACTATTTTATAATTACTCTAGAAATATAGCTTTGCTTTCAAAAAGGAAAAAGGAGAACATTTCCATGTGTATCCCTACACAACAGAAAAGTTTAGTAAATGGCTTCCCTAAAGCCCTCCCCTGGCAAAAACTATTTGAGAGGGCTTAACTTAAGGCAGATGTACTGGAATACCAGGCTAATTCTTTACTGCAAAACTGCATGGGAGCGGCCATCTTACCACACACATAAGCATGAGGGGAGAGCTGTGCCAGAAGCAGCCCACATCAGACAGAGAGATACATGACTTAAAATATGGGCAGCTTGTGTATCATGTTATATAAACACACACACACCAATAATTAGCTGCTGGAGGGATTGTGTGTGTGAGGGGAAAGCTGCAACAATGTTTCTTTATTACTGTTCACTGCAGACTCTGGATTTGCCATAGATCATTCAAGCAAGGTAAACATATGTATCTTCTAAAGTGTTACAATTCTTTCCAATGTTCAGCAGAGCTACTAGAAATAAAAGGAGGATTGCACTGATATGTGAGGCAATTTTGACTGTGGGACTAGGTTTTTATATAAGTTGGACTCATGTATGTGGCAAGATGGCAGCTGCCATGCAGTTATGCAGCATAGAATCTGCTATTCCATAACATCTGCATGGAGTTAAGCCCTCTCAAATAGTTTATGTCACTGATTGCCATAGTGAGGCCTTAGGGGTGCAATTTACTGAACTTGCTTTTTTGACTTTTAGTCTGTTTTGAAGTTCAATCCACAAGAGGTGAACAGGAGGAACAGCAGCCAATACCGCAAAATAAAGCAGGGAAATGACTCATGGTTATGACTGATAAAGAATCAAGGACATTTATGTATTTTTACTTTCACCTCTACATCTACATAAAATCAGGTGCAGAGAGGGGTCAGTGTTAGGCTGACTCATAAATCACAAGGACGGGGAAGTGAGAGAAATAAAAGGAAACAAGTACCTGTAACATATATTCCAGCTGATAAATACAGAGGCCCAGCTCAGCCATACTGGGCTTAAATAATTCACGTAACCGATATTCCTGCATCAGTCGCACAAACACACAGAAGGCCTCTTCCTCTGGCATCTAGCAAAGACAAAGAAACAGTACAAGTGAAAGTATAATCCTGAGTTTTGGTCCTTTGCCCCGGGGCACCTCGATCAGGCATGCCCCGCTGTGTAAAACCCCCCAGATCGCTTAATCTCACTCATCCTTCCCCAGTCCTATGGGCATGTGCAGCCTCTCATCCGAGCGCGATGGCGGTCGCATCCCCCGCTAGCCTTTAACAGGGAGCGTGCCCGCCATTCACAAATGCCTGGCACGGGCACATGTCCTGCTAAAGGGATAGCGGGGATGCGGCCACATGCGCCGTCGGAATGAAGGTGAGTTTCCAGGCTACCTCGGGGGTTTCACAAAGCGGGGCATCCTGAATCTGGATGCCCCAGGGGAAGCAAGTATGCCTGCTCTGGAGTCTCAGACTCCAGCGTGAGTTTTGGTCCACTTTAAAGTTTATGCAAGATTAAGCCAAAGTTTTTTTTTTTAGGTTTTTAGTAAGAGGGTTAGAAACAACCGAATACATTTTTGTGGTCTAAAAGCAAACTGGGTATTTCCAGAAATCCATATTTTGTGCTGTCCACTAGCTTTAGCTTTGGATCCAATGAATAAACCAATTTTAAAACCAAATTTCGTTGCATTATAAACTTATGTGCATATAAAATGCACCATCATGAAAGTTTTTCCAGTGATCAGCAGAAATAGACTCTTTCCTGTGGAAGAGGAAACTGATTTCTGCAACGTGATTTGAAGTGAACCAATCCCAGGGCGGTCGGCCGGCCCTGGAATCTAAAATACCCTCAGGGCCTTCCGAATTGAAACTCCCCAGATCGCCGGTATCGGCTCACCTTTCCCCGGTCCAAAGGCGCATGCATGGACTCTCGTCCTATCAGAGCTCCTGTCTCAGCCTATATGAATAGACACAGCCCGAGGATGCAGGGGGATGTGGCTAAGAACCATTTGCCAAATGACACTAGCACGGCAAATGGCTCTGATTGTTTACAATGGCGTAGATGGAGCGATCGCAGCCCCGCCATCCTCAGGCTGTGCGTGCGCTCCCGTCCCAGCCATTCAAATGGGCTGGGACTGGAGTGTGTACACGCTTGCAATCTCCATTGAAGTCTATCATATACATTTGCCAAATGATAAGGTCAAAGCAAACGGCTCTGATTGGAAGAGAGCCCGCGGCACCATTGGGCCAAGAAAAGGTGAGTTGTTCTGGCCTTTCTGGGGGGTTTCATACACCAGAGCACAGAACAAAACCCGGGGTAGTCAAAATCCTGGGTTTTGTTCTGCTTTAAGTGAATTACAAATAAAAAATGCACAACAATGTAAGTGCTTACCCTTTTTAAAGTGGACCAAAACCCAGAATTTTGACTATCCTGGGTTTTGGTCCTTTCCCCCGGGGCACCCTGATCGGGGGTGCCCCACTGTGTATAACCCCCCAGATCGCAGATGCCAACTCACCTCTTCTTGGTCTTATGGCGCATGCGCGGGCGCTCGTCCAATCAGCGTGCTCGGAGCCGCTGACATCATGTCGTCTAAGCTTCATCTAAGGCCAGCGGCTCCGAGCGCACTGGCGACCGCATCCCCATTTCCCTCTAACAGGGAGTGTTCCCATGCCGGCTATTCACAAATGCCTAGTGCGGGCACACGCCCTGCTAGAGGGATAGCGGGGATGCGGCCGCGGCTCACGCATGCACCGTTGGACCGGGAAACAAGGTAAGTGTATGGGGCGACCTGGGGGGTTTCACACAGTGATGCATCCTGATTCTGGATGCCCCGGGGGGGGGGGGGGATCTTATAGATTCCCGGGCTGATCGGCGTGGGTTTTGGTCCACTTTAATATGACACAGCCAAACTAATACTGGCACAGCCAATTGTGGAGATCAGTTGTGTTGTGGTAAAAAATAAATGTGGAGTCAGTATTGTGGCTAGGGTTTTTTTTTTTAATTTACTGGCACTTGTCTTGTCGGGTGGTGCCGGTATTTGTTTCTTTTTCTCGTAGCGGAGGATGGGAAAAGTATACCCACAATTCCCAGTAAAAATAAAAATACTGGAACCACTAGACCAGTGGCCATTAAAGGTCCAGGTGGCAAAAAACAGGCTGCCCACAAACTCTGAGAGAGCATGCAAGCAGGAGACACGTGGGGGAGGCTACCAAGAGATCTGAGGCCTATTACAAGCCTCAGTAGATAAAAAAGGAGTCTTTGCATTCACATCATGTCTGTGTGTTTCAGCCGTCATGGCAAAATGAAAGATCTGAATCTGAGTGTGGCGGACAGTAATTATGTGGTGCCGTGCGGCGTTCAGGAGTTTCAGAGTCTGTTGTTAAACCTCCACACAGTGGCTTTCTGTCCATGTCCGCCACCAGCTGCTGCCCGCGTGCGCCACTACACCGCTGCTTTCGAGGGTGTGAGTGGCTACATGAACATGAAGCACATGAACGCGTAAGACAGCGCACATGACTATCCTGATGATTTGGTCTCTGCCCCGGGGGCATGCGATATAAATTCCCCCCCTGTATGAAACCCCCCAGATCGGCCACTGTCACTCACCCTTCTGCCGTTCCCGGGCACTTGTCCAATCAACGCTTTATGTGGCATAAAGCCACTGACTTTGAATTTGAAATTGAATTTTGGACTGGCATGGGTGCACTGGCAGCCACATTCCCAGCTCCCCTGTGGAGTGCGAGCTCCCACGCCCGGCCTGTCAGAATGGCTGGGTGCGGGGAGTGATGACCATTCGTGGCTGCAAGTGAAGATCATGTTGCGGGACCCCCCGGAATCAAGTAAGATCACCGCCGCCCCGGGGGGGTTTTACACTACAAAATATTTATTTCTAGTGTATATTCACATCTATTATCGCGGTAATGCTAAATATTTATAGAGTTTTACTTACTCAACAAATAAAAAGTATTCAAACAAGGAAATCTCACTTCTGAAAGGCTCTGTGTATGTATGTGTAAGACATATTTACCTGCATAAGAAGGAGGCCCACAATGAAGGCGCTGCCTTGACAGTAGCCTACTTCCCGATCTATCAATGAGTATGCCTGTGAAATAACACAATATACAATAAATAACATTACGTTACACATTTGGAACTTTCATAGATGGCTATTGTGCTTATACACACATGGGATTTTTTCCTTCACATTTAACCCTTCCATGGGTGAGACAAACACAAACAGTGAGTGCACACATACCTGAAGCTGCCCTTGCAGTGGCGCCTTGCTCACAAGTACTTCAGTCATGTCCCATCAGGGAACTGAACCTGCAACCTCCAATCACAAGGCTGCTTTCTTTACCACTAGGCTATACTGGCCCTTATTCAACCACCTTCTCAGCATACAAATTCAAACACCTGAAAGCTTTAGTGCTAAGGAACCCTCCCTAGTACCTAAGCCACTCACTACAGATATACTCACATATGACATCAATGCCACACACAACAATGACAATGAATGGAGGAGGCAGAGCTTTACAGCTAAAACAGGCACCATTATGTGGCATTAGAGTGAAGCAAGAGCAAAAGTGTACTCTTCATGGAGGGAACAATTCAGGCGATGCCAGTTCAAAATGTGGATTTTGGTCCGCTTTAACATGCACCTTAGCACAGAGGATCAACATTGATAAGAGGGATAGGGGGGTAGTTGTCACACACCAGGGGATACTTTGAAATTAGGAAGGTATGAGCCCTAGAGACTCAAAAGGGGAACAGATGGGAGCTATATTACTATGTTTCATGTGCTTTATGGTAAACAAGATTAGTGGTGGTGGCGGCTTTGTTTATTAAGTCAAGCAGTACATCAATTCAGAATGTCATTCAACACTTACCGGTACATCCGGCATCTGGCATGAGGTGTTTAGTCCTTAGACCCCAGACCATAGGTGTCTTGGGATCAGCTATAGGGTTATTACTAGTAGATGATACAAGATAATCCAATAAAATCTGTGTGTTTCCCCTGCTAGACGCTTGTTGCTGACACAGAGCAGTCTGAAGATTTATCTTTTTGTTTATAGTTAAAATATAATATATTTTATATATATGTAATTACTTATATCATCTAAAATATTACCCATGGTGAGATGCTGATCAACAATTTTATAAACTACTATATAATCCAGCAATAAGTCTATGTAGTTCCAACATACAGCAGAAACTGGACTTCAACCACAACAGTGTGTTGGTGTAACAAATGAACCTGCAGAAAGAAGAGGCTGGTCCATAGAACCCAGGGTCATTTCAGGAATCAGATCTGCCCTAACACCTAGTCAGTTGGCAAATATGTTTTTAAAACTTTCGTTTGTGCTTTCAACCCAAGACTGTTATCACATTATCCCGGTGGGCCACAGTCAGACAGGGAAGGCCTTTACTGCTCAATGGTCAGGCACATTTTCACTTTTTTAAATGTACTTTTTATAGCATTAACTAGCCAATACCCAGTATGCTTTGTTTTTTGCAATTATTATTACCGTATTTTTCACCCTATAAGATTCACAAAATGCCCTATAAGACGGTAAAACGTTAGCGCTTCTTATGGGACGAATGTTTAAAAAAAAGTAAACTTACATGAGAGCCTCACTCCCACGGCCCCCGCTCTGTCCCCGCAATGCCACATTGCCTATATGGGGGAATGGGATGGGGGAGAATGGCACACTGCCTGTAAATGGAGGATTCTCAAAAATTGTACTTTTTCTTCTGTGTACCAAGTTTACAGCTGAGTTTATTGATTTTATATTACCAGCGTCTGATTGATTGTATGCTCCATAGCTGAATATTTTTTTCAGTTTGTGTAAGATTGTATTTTGTGTGGTCAAGTCCTTGGCTCACAGAAACTCCCAGAAACTATGTGGCTGGCAATGTGTCTTTTTGAGGGCAGATTAGCATCAGTATTGTATTTATCATAGGCAGGGACAAACCCCAGCAGCAGGGTTCTGTATGAGTATTGGAGCGTGCATGATGTCCTGGCAGAACAGGTAACTGTTAGATGGTGACAGATTTTGTATCAGTGTTTGTGGCAAGTTTGATTGTAGCGTGTCTGAACATGGGATCCCTGGACCCTTAGATCTTAATCATGACACACCTATTATTAAAAGCGATGAATGAGATGACATGTAAATCCCCTGTTTTCAAAGCCTTTTAGTTGTGAGATTTTAGTTTTTCTGTCTACTACATGTCTGGATTTTCCTAACCTGGCTGGTTATTCTTGCCAAGAGACATGACACTGTCACATGATCTGGCCAAAATCAGTAAAGACAGGTTGCTATGATCTATGTCTAGGGTCACCTTAATGCAAATCTTGCAAACCATTTGTAAATCCAATAGAGCAGACATATTATACAATCTGCCCCCATCTACCTGCACAGCAATGACTTGCAATAGCTGTAAGGTATTACATTGGTCACATTATTTGGATATGAATACTAGGAATGTGTCTTAGGATTAACAATGGCTTGGGGCATTTTCACTTAAGATGATTAATATGATTAAAGGATGACATGTCCATTCTTGGCACATGTTTGCTTTAAGACAAGAAAGCCATTTTTGAATTTTATTATTTCGAAAAACAATAACCTAGAACATGGGTTCTGAACCAGTGGTATTAGTACCAGTGGTGGTACACAAGATCAGATCAGGTGGTACTCAGCTGGATTGCAGACTGACCTGTACCACAACCTGATCTGCTGCCATCTGTAATTCAGTTCAATATATTGGTTCACCAAGTCCAGTACTGTACCAAGTAAAGATTCTTTAACCTCCCTGGCGTTCTGATTCTATGTGCAATTTTGTGCACAAAGCGTCCGGATGACGTTTAAATCTGCCGCCCAGTTCCGCCCCCATGAGCCTCTGCGGCTCACAGAGACGGAACCAGGAAGTCAGACGGACGCCGCTGCCGGGGCTCTCACCTGCGATCACAGCGGGGACATCGCTGGTTCGCAGGGAAAAGGTAAGGAGACTGCTCCTCTGCCCAATCTACCCCGAGCGTGACTCGGGGTTACCGCTACTTGCAGCGAAAATTAACCCAGAGTCACGCTCGGGAAGACCGCCAGGGAGGTTAAAGGAATTCTTTTTGTCATATACCCAGTGTAACGGTTCAGGAGTAAGCACAAAACTGTTACAAGGTAAAACCTATGTATGTGTGTGTTCATTCTCTTTAAATAACTGTTGTGTTTTATCATGGTTTTAGGCAACTGATGAACCATATGCACCACTTAGGTGGTTTGGAAAATGGAAAAATTAAAAGTGAAACTTTATAAAAAAAAAAAAAAAAAGAAGGTTGTGAACACATGACATAGAACATTAAATAGCAACATTACCTTCATAACGTTGAACAGTCCCTCTTGCCCCAGGCTGTCCTGGCCCCTAAAAAAGTCATGCTCGGGGTATGTTCGAGCAATGTCTCTGCGGATCAGTTTCTCGCAGGGTGAGGACATCCTCAAGAGGTCAGAGTATTGCTTTTTCACCGGCATGTCGGTTGCATTACATAACATCTGCCACACCATAGTTCTGAAATGATGAGGGATTCCCTTATGAATCAGCTCCTGTATGGTGCACATAGAAAGAAAACACAATGATCAGCAGAAGAAAACATTCTAAAAAGATAGTCATTAGTGAAACACAGCGGCTGACATTGCCAGTCTCATTTCAAATACACAAAACTCCTGGCAACAAAGCTATCCAATGCTTCATTTAGGTGCATGACTTTGTAGGTAGTGATGCTGTTGGATCACCACTACAGCCAAGTACCATCTCCAAAAGGTGGCAAAAATGGCAGCCACTCATTATTAATGTTTTACTTTGTTAAAACTCATTGGAATCAATCACGCATGATGACCCAGTTACTATAGACTACAGTATAAACTCCAATAAGTATTTCACAGACTTGGAAGAAATTTGTATTCATAAAGCAACATCGTATTCCGTGGTGCTGGACAAAGTATATGTTACAAGAAGGGGGGAGGGCAAGTAATGTACTTATAAGACACACAGCATTATTAGCTTAATGCAACATTAATACGGGAGTACATTAAGAGAAGGAGCCCTGCCCTTGTGAGCTTACAATCTAAAGGATGAGGGTGGGGACAAGAGGTGTCGGGTAACAAATAATATGTACTTAGAATGATAGCAAATGTTCTGAATGGGATGTATTTCGTGAGCCCATCTAACACCACAGCTCCCCGGATTGATGTGCAGTGGCGCAGCCTGCCGATGTTATGGTACCTTTAGCACACAAGTGTGACTTCTCCCAGATGGATGACAAAGGGCTGGCCCCGAGTCATCTCTTTTATGACCCGGGACCCTCCTGCTGTGGGGCAGACTGTTACCTCTCTCCCTTGGTGGGACCACCTTAAAGTGGACCAACACCCACCGGTGATCGGCCCGGGAATCTATAAGATTCCCGGGCCGATCACCTCCCTCCGCGCGGGACATCCGAGATCGGGATGTCCCGCGGGGTGAAACCCCCCCAAACACCCCAAACTCCTTACCTTACCTCCTTACCGCCACCGCCTCCCTCGCGCCCCTCTAGACGTGCGCGCGCCTGCGCCGGCCGCCGGGAATGGCCGGCGCGGGCACGCGCGCGTCAAGAGGGACGCGCGGGAGGCGGCGGCGGAGGAGCCGCTTGCCCGCGGATTGTCCGTCGGCGCGGGGAGAGGTGAGTTTGGGGGGGTTTCACACAGCGGGGCACCCCGATCGGGGGTGCCCCACCGAAGTGGACCAAGACCCAGGATAGTCAAAATCCTGGGTGTTGGTCCACTTTAATACCTACAAACTGTTAGGAGTTTTAACTTTGGGTGGGAGGGCCTGAAGATGAGAGGCCTCCATGGTCCCTGTAACCAGGAAATTGTCTAGATAACTAAAAGATTGAAATCCCCTGGCTCCTTAGGACTGGCTTCTGACAGTACCTTTGTGAATATCCTGGTGGCCAAGAAGATTCCAAACGGCAAGGTACTGAAAGTGCAGGACTTCTGAATCTAGGTGGATTGCAAACATTAGAAACCTGCGGTGAGCTTGAAAGATGGGTATCTGCCCCGCCCCCACAAATAGGAATCCTGAAAGTTGATATTAACTAAAAGTCCCCCAGCCTGATCAAGTTTTTTTATGGTGAAATCCATCCTGAATCTTTCATAGACAATAACATGATTTAGTGCCTTCAGATTGAGTATCATTTTGAACTGGAAAATGTGGGAATAATACCCTTTGCCCTGAATGACATAAGGGACTGTCTCTATTACTTATTTGTGAAGTAATTCCTGGATAACTTTCCAGGCAATTCCTGGAAAGTCCACCCTCTTTCTGGGGTTTTGTGGCAGCCTTGTGATCTGAAACTTCTGTGGAGGTCTGGAACAGTTCGAGTTGGTACCCCTGAGACACCACTCTCAACACAAAAGGTTTCTAAGTTCTCAGCATCAGGACCAAGGTTTTTGGGAAGATGTGGGGGGATTAAAGACCAAACTTGGCTTGCGTCCCCTTTTATGTTGACCCCAATGCTTCCTGGGTTCCACCTGCCTTTGTTGAAAGCGATTTCTTCTTTGACTGAATGGTGTTTCCCCCCCTACTTTACTAGGTCTAATGGGAAACTTTTTTGTTCTCTCTGAGGACTGGGTGAGCATTGCCTCCAGTTCTGTACTGAACATGAGATTCCCTTCATAGGCAATTCCGCACAGTTTGGTTTTGGAGGCAAGGTCCCCCTGCCAGGTTTTTAACCACATATATCATCTGGTTAAGTTAAGTTAACTAGATCTGATCGTGGCTCTATCCACCTTAGCGGAAGCGTCTTCTAGAAAGGAGATGGCCCAGAACATATAGGGGAAGGTCTCCAAAAGGGCTTGTTTTGGCGTATTGTTATCTATGTATCCCTTCAGGTTCTGCAGCCAGACTCCAAGATTTCTGGCAACACAATCTGATGCCAGGGTTGGTTTAAATGTAAATGAGAACGCATTCCAAGCCCTTTTGAGGATTCCATCTGTGCGTCTGTCCATAGGGTTTCTAAGCATACCAGAATCTTCGAAACTCAGGTCCAAGGATCTGGAGAACTGTGCCAGGGAGGCATCCAATTTTGGACATTTGGACTAGGAGGCACAGGCGGTCTCTTCAAATAGGAATTTACGCTTAATGGAATTTGAGAGAAAGAGCTTTCTCTCTGGAAACAGCCGTTCCTTTATCATTATTTTAGACAAGGAAGAGTGAATCAGAAAAGATCTTTCCATTCTCTCCAAGAGTTTATGATAAATCGTATCCTGAAATCATAGAGTCTGATCTGGTGTCGGAGGAAAAGTGGCTACTGGGGGGGGGGGGGGGGGTTGTCCTGGCCAACAGAGCAGCTTTGCAAATTTCCAGGGTCCGAGGTCATATATATTTTCATGGAACCGACAGTTTCTAATAGAAAATATAATATACATTCATTGTCAATACAGTTTTGGCAAAAGTCTGTTCCAGGATTCCAGAATAACCTGACCATTTAGACAAAACTTAGCAAGTTTAGAATCATGGCCCTTAATTCTAGGGCCTATGTCTTTTTCTTTATCCTTTTCTTTCTCCTTAGGTTTGGGATTAGAAATACCAAGCTGAAAAGAAGGAGAAATAATATCATGCTAAGTTAACCCCCACAGTGAACTAGCAAATGATAATTAAGGTTCGTAACAAATACAGAAAATATACTTCTCACTGGCTTCTCATGAGGCATGCTGCTCCTCCTCCTCTGGCCTACCCATCAGCCAGCTTCACCACCGTGGCCTGGATTAATGCGAACGTTTCTAGCGTGCACCAGGCTTCCAATTCCGGTTTCGCGTCCCTGACCTCTTCTCTGGAAGCTGGGAGTGCCTAGAGTCCCTGCTCTGTCTCCTCCGGCTCCCGACTACGTCATCGGGCACGATCATTCCCGGCCCCCAGCAGTGCATGGCGATCGGAAGTACAGGCCGAGGACCCAGAGAACAGGAATCCCAGAAGCCACCCCTTCACCAAAGCCTGGAGTGCAGTACCCTGGGACAGGCAACCGGATCTCCTCTGCCCGTACACACCGCTGGATGGTCGCCGATGACACCAGGATCCTCAACACCCTCTGGCAGAAGCAAAACAGGTGGGAAAGAGGGGGTTCAGTGGACCCCTTGGGCAGCAGACTATCCTGCAGAAGTAAAGCATGGGGTTGGTAAACCCCACCCCAGAAACATAAAAAGAAAACATAAAAAAAATAAACTGGATGAAGTCTGTAGCCCCAGCCGTTTCCTTGGAGAGGAAATACAAAATACTGATGGGGATGAAGGGGGGGGGGCTTTTAAACTTGTCCCAGTTTGCATTTCCTGTCTAGGGGGAGGAGCCTTCTCTCAAGCGGCCGTCCTGAAGGATGAAGAGAGAAAACGTTTATTAATTTTTACGTGCAGCAATCTGAATTGCCTTGGGAAGGGATGCATATGAGCACTGCTTCTTGTAAGGGTGTTAGTTCGGTCTAAAGTCACTCCAGGAATGCTTTAGTTAGAACAAACTGGGAAGCGTTTGAGACAATAAAATATACTTGCTGGTGTCTATAACCCAACAGTCGAGAAATGCACTTCTGTTTGATTCACAACCTGGGCTGTATTTCCTATTGGCCATTCAAAGTGCTGTATCTAGAGCAGCAAAATGCAGGGGAGGGGAAAGATCTTGTCTTGCCGTGTATAGCTGTACATTGTGTAACCATTTGTAATGAACCCTACTAAAGAAAATAAAATAACAAATGTATTTCACACATTTTTGAATGAATGGAATTAGTATCCTAGTTATAGGCACATGCATGTGGGATGACAACTGTCTCATACTTCCAGCAGGTGTGCCATATTATTGGGAGTCTTATGCCCCTGCCGCTGAGAGATTACCACATTTTCCCACGCTGCGATTCCACATCTAGCCACTTCACTACCGACGCCTTTGTTGGTGATGACAGCTTAAGGACACCTCCTGTATAGAGAAACTAATTGCGTGTATTGCTCAGATGTGACTCTTCAAATCCCGAAGGTTCTGTGGGCTCTGTCCATGAACTCTGAGCTATAGTTCCTTTCACAGATTTTCACTGGATATCCGGCCAGGTGATTGTGGGACATTCTAGCAGCTTTATTTTCTTTATGTGAAACCAATTAAAAGCTTCCTTGGTTGTGTGTTTGATATCATTGTTTTGCTTAAATTCCCCCCCAATTTTCATCATCATCCTGGTCGATGGCAGCCTGTTTTTTTCAAGACTGTCTCGGTGCATTTGTCCATTCATCCTTTCTTCAATTATATGAAGCGTGCCAGTGCCGTAAGCTGCAAAATAGTCCCACACCATGATGTTTCTGTCAGGCTTCCCGGCTACAACCAAGAAAAAGGTAGAATTCTGGCAAGAAGGGATGACTGGGCAGAGCTCAAAATGTGGGTGAAGCATGGAAAAGAAGGTAAAATGAGACAGAACAGAGTTCAGGGGTTTAATAAAGACCGAAAAAAGGATACAATTCCTGAGTTAGTGGCAAATCTATAAACAATCTGTGTTCAGAGGCTGGCAATAAACGAAAAACAGATTCCAGGGCTGGCAACTGACAGACAAAGTCCATTAAGCAATCTGTGTCTTTAGGCTGGTGACAAATGAAATACAGATTCCAGGGCTGGCGACTGACAAAGTCCATTAAGCAATCTGTGTCTTGAGGCTGGTGACAAATGAAATACAGATTCCAGGGCTGGCGACTTACAGACAAAGTCCAATAAACAATCCAAGGTCATGGGCAGGCAGAAAATAAGCAAAGTCCATAAAACAATCTGAAACTCAAACCATGTGATCCGTGCGAGGGTTAATCCAATAGCTGATTGGGGAACAGTCCAGGTCAATTCAGTATAACAGTCAGGAGTTGCAGGTAACAGGAGTTGCAGGTAACAGGAATCACAGCTTCCAGGAACTGAGCTGATAACACAGCAATGAATACAGGCCAGCTGTCCATTTAAATAGGGCTGTGTCAGAGTCTGAGTGAGGTCACTTCCCGTGCATTCAGAGCCAGGAAACCAGGAAGTAAAATACAAGCCCAAGAGCTTATGCTCTAGGCTTCGTGCAGTTGCAGTGACCCGAACACCAGGTGGAGCTGTTGAGCAGTGCAATGGATGAACAGCCAGGTCTAGAACAAAAACACCCAAAGCACTTCTGCGGCTGCATGCAAAGATCAAAGGAAGATGCCCAAAAGGCGTGGAGCCTGACAGTTTCCACCTCTAACTGTCTCTGTTGGGAATCATGTTGCCCTTTGACCTCCAAACATGGTGTGTATTCTGGGATCCAAAGAGTTCAATTTTGGTTTCATCTGACCAGACTATATTGTCCCAGTATTTCATAGGCTTATCTAAACGTTGTTGAGCAAGCATTAAATGAGCTTCAACATGCTTTTTCTTCAGCAATGGAGTCTTATGTGGTGAGCGTGCATACAGGCCATGGAGAGTGAGTGCATAACTTATTGTTTTTTTGAACCTGCAGATTCCATGTTTTTCTGTAGCTCTCCACAGGCAGTCCTTAGGTCTTGGACAACTCTTCTGATAATCATTTTCACTTCTGGTGAAACCTGTGGGAAGCACTGGTCATTGGCTGTTTATGGTGAAATGATGTTCATTCTGCTTCTGAATTGATGGTACCAACATTGCTCACTTGGACCTTCAGTAGTTTAGAAGTTCTTATATAACTAATGCAATCAGTATGTTTTGTTACAATAAAGTTGCAAAGGTCTTGAAAGAGCTCACTGGTCTTATCCATCATGAGATGTTTCTTGTGTGGCACCTTGGTATGAGACACTTTTATATAGGCCATCAGTTGAACCAGCTGATATTAATGTGCACTAAGTGGCAGGACTGATTTCTAATTACTGGTAGATGTCAGCCGGTGTTATGACTTTCCATGTTTTTTTGCATCTATCTTTGTTCACATGCTCAAAACCTTTCCCCTGTGTCATTTTTCACGATTACACATAACCTAACTTGCAAATATATGGTTTGATTTCTTTGAAGCTGGTGCTGTGGATATTGCCTATCTGGATTTTAGCAAAACCTTTGACACTGTACCACATAAAGAGCACATAGATAAGTTTTTGAAGTTAGGACTCAATCCCTGGATAGTTCAGTGGATTTCCAGCTGGTTGAAGGATCGGTATCAGAGTGTAAATGGTGTGCAATCTGAACAAAGGCGAGTTACAAGTGGTGTGCCACAAGGTTCTGTCCTGGGCCCCATTCTTTTTAATTTGTTTGTAATTGACATAGGGGAAGGCTTGGTAGAAAAAGTTTGCCTGTTTGCTGATGATACAAAGGTTAGTAATAGGGTGGATATTCCTGGGGGTGCATGCATAATGGAAAAGCATTTAGGTGTCCTGTCAAAACAGTGAAAACTGCAGTTTAATGTCTCTAAATGCAATAGCATGCACTTGGGTAGAAGGAATCCCTGTTCTGAGTACCGTATGGGTACTGTGTTAGCCAGGAGGAAAGAGATTTAGGGATACTGAATACTGAAAGCTGCAAGATGAGTGGAGCGTGTAGCCAGGCAGTGGAAAAAATACAATTCTGTGAGTACTCACCTGTAGAATTGTTTTTACTATGCACTGCACGGCCTGCTTCATGAAGTCCCTACATCTGGGGTATTCTGCCACAAGGTGGCACAGTGGACTGCAGAAGATTTGTGGCTCCTCCCGGCCCCATATAAAAACGGTAATCACCCATAGACCTCCAGTGTTGACAAGCAGTTATACAAAAAGCCGGGAGGTAATAAAGGTAAAAAAAGGTAAAAAAAAACTTAACTAACTTGGAACAATCACCATAAAGAGGCAACCAAGAATAACGATAACAAGGGAGGGATGATGCCGCTCAAAATAAGGAGGTTTAATGGAAAGCGCCGCCAGCTCAGAAACTCGCCTGACCGAAGTAATAGCCACCAAAAAGGCCACCTTAACAGTCAGAATGGGCAACACAGCCCCACGGATAGGCTCAAAGGGAGGACCCTGCAGAGCAGACAACACCAGATTTAAGTCCCAAACCGGTAGCATAGGTTTACGTGGCGGACGCACATGAGTAACTCCCTGGAAAAAAGTCTTACCCAGCCAGTGATTGGCAAAGGATCTTTGGAAAAAAATAGCCAGAGCTGACACCTAGAGGGACAGGTGAAAAAATTCCAGAATCCTGGGGATAGAAAACACCCGACAAGGAAGAGACTTGGACTCACACCAGGCAATGTAAGCCGAGCTCGAATCATAGTATCAACAACAGAGGCCGGCAACCCCTTGTCCATCAAGATTGAGGTTTCAGCAGCCAAGCCGTTAAAGCCAGCGTTTGTAAATTGGTATGGCGCAGCTGCCCCTGAGTGAGAAGATCTGGATCCTTGGGCAAGACGTACCGGTCTGCTGCCAACTGCACGACATCTGCGAACCACACCCTCCTTGGCCAACAGGGGGCCACCAGAATGGCTGGTACCCCCTCCTGGGCTATCTTGCGCAGCAACCTGCCCAGCAGAGGAAAGGGAGGGAACACATAGAGGAGCCGAAACTCAGTCCAAGGCATCGCTAGCGCATCCGTGGAGAAGGTCAGAGGATCCTGTGACAGGGAGTCAAATCTTGGAAGCTTGTGTTTGTGGTGGAACGCAAACAGGTCCACACCCGGCTGACCCCAGCGGTGACACAGGGAGTGAAATACCTTGTTGCTGAGGGACGATTCCCCCAGCCGAGACATCCCCCTGCTCAGGGAGTCTGCCTCCTGGTTCTCCACCCCCAGAATGTAGACCGCCGAGATGCAAGGGACATTCTCTTTCTTCCGCACAAGACCATATCAGGGACACTTCCTTGAGGGCTCGCTTGCTCTGAGTCCCCCCCCCCCCCCCCCCGATGATTGATGTAGGCAACCGCCATCTGGTTGTCCGAGCGAATCTGAACAGCCTGACCCCGAAGGTGTGGGGTCAACTGGGAGAGAACCAACCTGATCGCCCGAAGTTCTAGAATGTTGATGGGTGCATGGGCCTCCTGGGGGCCCCACTGACCCTGAAATTTCAAAGACTTCCAAACTGTCAGACTGGCATCCGTGGTGACAATCTCCAAGCACTGCGGCAGAAAGGTCCTGCCCACTAGAAGATTCCTCGAGTCCAGCCACCACGAGATGGACTGCCTGGCCAGAGGGGACAGAGCAAACTCCTGATCCAGGGACACAGGGTCCCGATCCCAAACTGACAAGAGATGCAACTGAAGAGGCCTCATGTGAAACTGAGCAAAGGGAACCGCCTCGAAGCAGGACACCATGAGGCCCACTAACTGCATCCCCTGCCAAATGGAGGGATGATGACACAAAAGCAGAGCCTGTGCCTGCAACTGAAGGCCCTCCACTTTCTGCTGAGGGACAAATACCTTGACCTGAGAGGTATCCAGAGTCATGCCCAGAAAGGACCTCGTCAAAGATGGAGACAGTGAAGACTTGGTATAGTTGATCACCCAGCCGAAGGACTCGAGAGTGGAGGTCACCACCTGAGTATCCTTCTCGGCCTGATGAAGAGACAGCAATTAGAATGTCGTCCAGATAAGGGAGGATGCGAATGCCCCGGTTCCTCAGAAGTGCCATTATGCCCACCAGCACCTTGGTGAACACCCGAGGCGCCGAGGTGATACCGAACGGTAAGGCCACAAACTGGTAGTGCTGATACTCCAGAGCGAACCTCAGAAACCTCTGATGACCTGGGAAGATTGTTACGTGAAGATAGGCATCCTTGATGTCCACAGTGGTCATGAAATCAGCCGGCCGGAGGGTACTGACAGCAAAGCGTAGCGTCTCCATGCGAAAGTGCTTGAACCGGACAAACCTGTTGAGACCCTTCAAATCCAGGATGGGCCTCAGAGAACCGTCCTTCTTGGGAACTGTGAAAAGATTGGAGTAGTACCACTGACCCTGTTCCTGGTAAGGTACCTGGCAGAGGACTCCTGACTCCAACAGGCGTTGAACTGCTAGGTGCAAACCCTGAACTGATAGAGAGTTTTAAGACATCCGGGATCTGAGGAATCTTGGGGGCGGCCAGGCTGCAAACTCTATCTTGTAACCGGAGGACACCACCTCCTGAATCCAACGGTCTGAGAGGCGAAGCCTCCAGACGTGAGCAAAGAGCCGAAGCCATCCCCCCACCCGGACTGATGAGGGTGCCTCCTCATGCCTGAGGGGCCTTGGGAGGGGGTTTGGGCTTGGATCCCCATGAGAGACCGGGACGACTACGGAATCTGCCACGGCCCCAAGCATCTCTGCGGCTACCCGAGAAGAGGGAGTCACGGCCTCCTCTGGAAGCATGAAAGGAGGGGAAGGAAGCGGAGGGCACCCGAAAGGGCCGAGGCTGCTTCCTACGCTGAGGTAACCTACCATCCTTGGTCAGACCATCCAGACGCTCACTAAAGAGACGAAGCCCCGCGAAGGGAAGCCCGATGAGAGACTTCTTAGCAGCAGAGTCAGCTGCCCACTGGCGCAACCGAACAGATCGGCGCATAGCCACCAAGAGGGCCGAAGCGCTACTGCCCAGCCGGACAGCATCATCCATGGCAGACAGCACAAATGCAACAAAATCAGAGCAAAGCAAGAGGGCCCTATAATCCTCCCTCCTCCTACCAGCCATGGCGCCATCCGTGAGATGCTTGATCTTCTTCTGAAGGGCAATGGCCGTAGTGGCAGCGGCACAAACCGGACGCAGGCCTGCCGCCCCAAAGGTGAAAGCATGACAGGCCAGCTGATCCATATGGCGGTCCGTGCCATCACGCAGTGTAGTAGTGTCAGGGGACGGCATGACCGAAATGTTAGACAGCCCTAGGAGCGTCCACCTCAGGGGGACACGACCAGCGCTTGACCAGGTCGGCAGAAAAAGGATACCTTCTGTCCAATCCCTTGGGCACCATGGGCAATCTGTTAGGACGTTCCCACTCCTTGAGCACCATATTGGAGAAGTGACCCTGCTCCCGGAACTCCAAGCGTTGCTTGTTAGGGCGAAAGAGCTCACCCTGCTTCCTCTTCGCCACCTTAGGGGGGGGCGATGTGCAAAGCCTCAAAAATGTCCAACAACAGTCTATCAGTGTCAACAGGGAGCCCGGTATGCTCATTAAAGGCGGACCCCGGATCACTGTTGTACCCTTCCTAATGGTCCCCAGATGAGTCTGAATCATGGAAAAGCTCCCCCTCCTCTAGGGAGTCACAGCCGCCAAACACATGAAGGCCCACATCCTCCTCGGCAAAGAGGGAAGGCCAGAGGCCTTGCCCATCACAGGTCGGGCCAGCTGCCTTTCAATGCTGTCCACACGTAGTGCCGGATCAGATTGGGACCCCCTGCTAGTATCCCCCTCACTTTGGCGTGGGGGAGTAGGAGATGCCGGAGGGAGTGCAGAACTGGGAAGAGAAGCGCTCATCCCAGCCGCAATAATACTTTGGACGCACGGCACACAAACCGCGCCACCACCACTCAAAGAGGATGCCCCGCACATGACACACAGCCAGGATTGCCCCGAAGGACCCCCAAGCACGCTATCCCCAGAAGCCTCCATATGGTGATTAACACAAGTGCAAAAGGCCAAAATAGGGTAAGGGCTAATAAAAAAGCCACCCGGGATGCCCCCCAAGGGATGCCCACAGAGCGGGCCAGGAGGGAAAAAAGTGGGGGGAGGAGGGACCTGGAGAACCACAATACACAGTTATCCCGCCTGAAAGACATAAGAAAAAGAGACACATAAGCATCCCGCGGTACATGCCCCAACAAGAAGAAACAACCCCCATGGGGGACTCACGGACCAAAGGCACAGTGCGCGCAGCGCACCCAGGCAATCACCGTACAGCCGGGCCAACCGCGAATGGAAGATCAGCCGAACAGATCAACGCCACAGCCCACGTTGAAAGATGGGCCTCCGGACACAGAGCACCAGCACGCGCAGCCGCAAAATGGCGCAGAGATCGAGAACCTCGAGGGGCGGGCCGCGGGGGCATGACATGATACGCATCATCCCCCGGCGCCGCCCCCCCCCCCCGAAGAGTGTGAAAATGCGCCCGCGTGACCCGCGTCAGCGCCATGATAGTCCGCAACACAATTACAGTAAAATCGCTGCCCGCCGCGGAGCGCAGTACAACCGTGGCGGCGCAAGACAACAAAACGGGACAACAACCAAGTCACCACCCGCCGCTACCACCCCCCCCCCCCCCCCCACGAACACCTGTCGGGGAGAGGGGTAGCAGCGGAGAGGCCAGGCAGCGGCAGGAGCCGTCTAAACGGGCCAGAGGGTAGGGAGAGGGGCAGGAGACACCACAGGGAAGAAAGACAGAATAAAAAAGGGGAGACCGGCAAGGGAAACAAGTCCCCAAACACAACTCACCCCCTACACATTGTTGTTACCTGTGGGGGGTCTACGTCTGGTTGGTCTGTATGCACTTTTGTTCATTTCTTTCTCTTTCACTTCCATCACCACGGCGTGTTTCCCTGCTCAATGGTATGTTATTTTGCTTTATTTTTGTACACTCATGTGGACCTGAATTGATTAATAGGTGGGTTTAGCACATTTTTTGTTGTATTTTTGCACCTTTGCATCTGAGAGCATATTAGTTATAGTATATAGGATTTGGATACACACTTTTAATGGAGAGTATTTTACTTTTTGCACTGAGACAGACCTCCAGCGCCCCCTTGTGGTTTTAAATGTTTATGTCATGTAGTTGTTATTGTATAGTCTTAATGTTTATTGTGATTGTAAATACATGTAATTAGTCAATAAATTTGAATATTTTTTAGACCCTTAAAGTGGTGCAACTGTTTCATCCTTGGCACTTTTTAGAGGGTACTGTGGGTTTCCCTCTTTTCTTGTAGTGTATTGAGTTTTGAGTGCTGGGATTAGTGTGCACACTATTATTGGCTTTATTGTTGACTTACCATTTGGCTTATAGACTGGTGCAACTTTTCTAGCTTGTCTAAAACTTGCACCCCCTACACATAGCGAAGGCAGGATCTCTTCATCCCTTAGCAGGCTCACCATAAAAGCCTATGGCCAGCTACCCTTTGAGGTACAGGGTCTGCTGCTTGGAGCAGCGCTCCCTGAGCACCTGACCCCAGTGCTCCTCTACCCTCACCCGATCCGTCAGCCGAGGCTGGGAGGCACAGAGGGTCCGGAAGCGGATGGAAATAGACATGCAGGGCCGCAGGCTTGGTTGCCCCGCTCACCTGCGCAACATAGAGAGCCATCTTCTATCTTCACAGTATCACTGTAGAGGAAACAATGGAGGTCTATGGGCGATTACCGTTTTTATATGGGGCCGGGAGGAGCCACAAATCTTCTGCAGTCCACTGCGCCACCTTGTGGCGGAATACCCAGATGTATGGACTTAATGAAGCAGGCCGTGCTGTGCATTAGGAAAAGTAAGCAGGATGCTCGGCTGCATAGCTCGGGGCATCACCAGTAGGAAGAGGGAAGTTGTGATGCCGCTGTATAGAGCCCTGGTAAGGCCACAGCTAGAATACTGTGTGCCGATCTGGAGACCTTACGTGCAAAAAGACATTATTTAAATAGAATGGGTCCAAAGGCCAGCAACAAAAATGGTAGAAGGGCTTAAACCAGGAAGGACTTAAGGAACTTAATTTGTACAGTCTGGAGGAAAGAAGAGAGAGAAAGGACAAGATTGAGACCTTTAAATATGTGAAAGGATTGAATAAGGCTCAGGAGGGAAGTGTTTTTAAGAAGAAACTTAATGATAGAACAAGGGGGCACAACCTGAAGCTAGTCGGAGGGAAGATCAGGAGCAATGTTAGAAAATATTATTTTACAGAAAGAGTAGTAGATGCTTGGAACAAACTTCCAGCAGAGGTAGGTGAAAATCACCAGTCAGTGAATTTAAACATGCCTGGGATAAGCACACATCTATCCTAAGACAAAGAGTACATACAGTATACACATAAGGGCCGACTAGATGGAGCGTATGGTCCCCATCAACCTTCTATGAGGCCGATTTATTAATAGCGCCAGGTAGCGACAGATGAGCGACAGTAGCGTGATTTTCACAGCGCCGGCTAGTATTCGCTGTGCTTGGCCGTTGTTCGGTTGTTGACAGCGACTCAGTCGGTGTGCGGTAATGTTGAATACGGGGTTAGGAGTCGCTGTTTGACAGGTTCCGCGCTGTATGGGAGCGCATGACAACGAATGGCCATAGCGAACGGCTCCCAGCATATTCATTAACAAATCACGCTCAAAAAATTCTCGCGCTGTAAAATGCATGTTTAAACCCCAGAGCGCTGGCGGCGATGTGTTAAAAGTAGTTTTTTAACCCCCAAACAACCTTATTTTTGGAAAAAAATAATAAACAAGTTTTTATAAACATTTTGTAATATGAATACATTAATATCAGACCTGTAATATCAATTCTGCACCAATTTTATTTATTTATTTTTTTAACTTAAAAAAAAGATATAACATTGCAGAAGTGGTCACCGAATTTTTGACATTTAAAAAAAAAAAACATTAATATCAATTAATTATGAATATTTAAAGATTGCTCCATTGAAATGCATTGGAGAGCGCCAGGTAGCGAGAGGTCATACCTGGCGCTGTCATGGGATTAGCAGCGGCGCTGCAACATGATGAATCCCGCGCTAGCTGACGCTCTCGCCGGCGCTAGCCTCATTTAGCGTGATAAATGCGTGATTGTGTTCGCAGCCTGGCGTTCTGGAGTCGGTAGCCGCCGATAGCTGGCGCTACCTGGCGCTAGTGAGACACTACCTGGCGCTATCCCCTGATAAATAAGGCCCTATGTTTCTATGAATGTGTGAATTGAATGGTTTGTTATGGACATCTGGTGAAATGTTTCATGTCAGTAGAGTTTTTAGAAATATATTACACAATGACGTTAAAAACAATACATATTTCACCTGCTGTATGTACCATCATTATCACACAGAAGTATGCTTGAAAGCTCACCTATAATATATTCAGTTAGCCTATAAAAGGTATTATCTTATTTTTTCACTTTGCTACTAATACCAAATAATCAAATACAGAGGTATCGTAAGCAAGTGAGGTGCCTATACATAGGTATAGGCGAGTGAGGTGGCCTGTTTCATATAAGATCATTTAAAAAAAAAACTGTAAGCCCTCTGATATGAAGTTTAGTTTTGAATAAACCACCTAGCTCCCACACAGCCATTTATTAACCCGGGAGGCTCGTTTACAGCTATATATATATATATATACACACATAATCAGTGATCCAGTCACAGGAGATGAAGAAGCTTTGTTAATGATTGGATGGGATATGACCAAATGCCCCACTATGATGTATTGCCCATCACATGACAGGTTTCTCAGGAATGTACTGTATTATTGACTCTCTATTTATCAGGCACCAGTTTACTTTTTTAGGAGAGGGTCACAGGACATGGAAGGGACTTTAACCCTTTAAGTGCCAGCCTACCTGGAGCATTCTTCATTCTCTGTTGCCAGACCCTTTTGCACTATTTTGCGCTCCACATGTTCAACTGTGATCTTTGAAGGGATTTCCAGGGATTTCCCAGGGAAGTTATATATTCTTTTTTTCAGCATCTGGGCTTAAACATGAAATGTCTTTTTTGTCATTTTTAGGTGTATTCTCAATATTTTGGGGTGAAATATGTGCAAAAATTTTTTACAATTTGTAGTGTTTTTGTAATAAAAAAAGTAATTTTGTCAATAAAATCTTATTGCGTGTGAAATCCTAATTTCTCCCGCTTACAGCGGTACCACATATGTATAGGTAGACACCCTTTCCTGCCCAGGAGACTCCCCCAAACTGAAACAGCGCTTTAGGAGATTTTCAGATGAAATACAAATATGCTAAGCGCTAGGCGCACCTTGCAGTTTTTCAAGAAAAACAACCCTTTACATTTGAAATACCACCCACAAACTATATATTCTATGGTATACACCTCAGGCTTTCTAGGTGTACCAGGCTTGTTTACATGGGTGCAGTTTTCTGGAAGTAATTCCTCGACGAATTCTTTGGTAGCACAGAGTTTCACTAAAAAAGAATAAAAAATCAGAATCAAACTCATATTTTCCTAAAAAAAAAATATGCAAACAAGAAAAAACAAGCTCAATCTGAAAAAGCAACATTCCCCGAACAGAACAATACCCAACATGCATAGCTACTATCAAGGAAAGAGTTGTCAAACACCCCAAAGTAAAGCATGTGCATAAGGGTAATTTTACTTGAAAATTTCAGCTCTGCAGACAAAGTGCGCACCTTGTACTTTTTCTACCAAAACAACCCTTTACATTTGGAATACCCCCCAGAAACCGTATATTCCCTAAAAGAACATATGTTAAGCTTTCTAAGCATACCTAGCTTGTTGTAGTGGGCTCATCATTTCAGAAGTAATCCCTTGAAGAATTCTTAGGTTGCACGAGGTTTCCCTCAAGAAAATTCATAGGTACTATTAACCCTTATAATTGCCCGTCTACTTGAAATTTTTTCACCCTCTGTTGACAGGTAATTTTTCACCATTTTGCCCCATGTTTAACCGTGATTTTTGGAGGAATTTCCAGGAAAATTATATATATTTTTTGCAGCAGAGTTTAGGCTTTAACATGAAATGTCTTGTTTGTAATTTTTCTACTGTTTTTTTTAATATTTTTGCGTAAAAACAAAAGAAATTAACATTTATTTTTTAGAAAATTGTCTCCTTTATTTTAAATAAAACATTTACTTTATTAGAGAAAACCATATTGCATGTGAAAGCCCCATTTCTTCCGATTACAACGGTACCGCATATGTATTGGTAGCCCGCCATTTTTGCCCAGGAGACTCCCCAAACTGAAAAGAGCACTTTATAACATTTACAAATAAAATACAACCACTATCCACACTATAAACATAAGGTGTTAATTTAAAAAAATGACATAGGGTCCCCCCTCCCAGGGGGACACACCCCATTTTTTGGGGAATATTAAGGGTTAAAAACCCTTAAAAATCAAAAAATAAAATGAAATGGGGTCCCCCTTACCCAGCCTTACCAGTCCGGGACCAGCTATGGGGGCTTGTAGGAACAGAGTGGAGGGGCCAGCTTTTGTGGGGGCTCTCCTGGATGGCACCAAATTAAAGAGGAGACCCGGCCGGATCCATAGAGGGGTTGGGTGAGTATTTTTTTACATTATTTTTTTTAACTAGCAGCGGGGAAAGTCAAGCAAGTAACACCTACGGGCTTGGCACTTAAGGCCCGGACAAGCCAGCCCGTAGGTGTTACGTGTTTGGCACTTAAAGGGTTAAAATCGGGCAGTCTGGCCGGACTGCCCCTTTAAATGTCTATTGGTACCACAAATGGAGCTTCTAATTATTTTACTGACCTTTAACAGTTTCTCCTTCTTTCTGGTCCACTCTTCCCAATGAGTGATTATGCGTCCCCATAGCTCCCAGCTGTCCTGGTCCAGTGGTGTTGGCCCCGGGGAGGTGACGATGGTCCTGCAGGTTCCAGTGACATTAAGTAGGGATTTGGAATCAGCTTCCAGAAGCCTGTGACACAGAAATATCATACGATTTACCAAAGTGACTATATTACAATGTATATGGCTCAAATCATCAGGGTTCTATACTCTAATTACCCGAAACCTCCCTCAAGTAAGCAAGACTAAGGAAAGGAAAAATGCCCAGCCAATGGCAGAAGTCCATTTCCCAGTCGGAAACCCTGACCTGTATTTCTTGGTGTCCATTGTGCTGCTAGGGTCAGTAGTCACATGTTCATCACTAAATCACTGGGGGTGAATATAGTTGCAGACTGGCTTACTTTAGGTCCCATCTCTGGGTCGGAGTACCTCCAGCGATGCAGCAGGCTCAGCGGTGAAAACCTTTTTCCATTGCTAAGGCCAAGCTCACATTTTATATCTGAGATTGCAGTTTCCCTGCAGTCTGGGTAGCACTCCAGTCCCGCATCCTATCTGAATTACTGGGTATTGGGAGCACGCCACAGCTACAGGAAAGTCGGGGATGCGGCCTCCAGTGAAGACAAGAGTTGTGGAAGCCGCCGGTAAATTCACACGGTAGGGCCACACACAGTGGAGCCATGTGGGCAGGCTCGTAGCTGAGCCACTTTAAAGCAGATCCACACCCATTTCCTAGCTAATGGGTGTGGGTCTGCTCCCGGCCGCATTGAGACAGACTCAGGGGAGACATCCAGATCGCTGGAGCCCCCCTAGCCCCCCCCTTGTAATCCTTACCTAATCCTCGACTGGAAATGCAGCCCTGTGATTGGCTGCTGGGAACTCGACCCTCGTCCATGTGACCGGCAGCGAATTGAGAGGCTGCATTTCCGACCGTGGATCGAGCATAAGGCAGGGATTGCGTGCGTTGCAAGGAGCAATGCATAATGGGGCTCTAACTCGCCTCAATGCGACCAGAGGCAGACCCACACCCGTTAGCTAAGACCCAGGAAAAAAATGGGCTTCTTTCCCTTGCAGCAGGTCCCGGCTGGTCCACTGCTCAGAAACCTCCCGGTGTCCTTACGTACTGTCTTGTCCCTTGGGTCAGTCACCGTGCCTGTGCACAGCACCGTCCATTCATTGCAATGACTGCAGCGGGCTGTGCACAGACACAGTGATTGAGAGACTTGGTCGAGTCCAATTCTGGGGTGCATGCTCGTTCTTCGAAACCGCCTGGAAGCTGCTGCAGGGGAAAAATACCATTTTGTGTTTACTCACCTTTAAAATGGATATTATAAGTATGTCACACACCCCGCTTCCAAGATTAATAACATGTGGTTTATAACCAGTAGAGGGCGAACTTCTGCAGAGATGACTAGAAAAAAAGGAACCCCTCCCGGTCCATAAATACCTGGGACCTCCCACACATTCCCCAGTATAGGACAGCAGTAAGGGGACCAGGAAGAGCCAATCAAAAAAATATTTAACAATAAAAGGCTCACCATATAGAGGATCCAGAATACAACTCAGGGAGGGATGAAGCGGGGTGTGTGACATACTTATAATATCCATTTTAAAGGTGAGTAAACACAAAATGGTATTATTCCAAGTATGTCACACACCCTGCTTCCAAGATTAATAACATATGGGACATCCAGTAGCAGTGTCCAACATGGGTGGGGATCCCAAAGGGCAAGAATGCACAAATTTAAACCACTGCAGCTTGCAGAACCTTGCGTCCAAAAACAGCATCCGCTGAGGCCTGCACATCAACCTTATAAAACTTTGAAAAAGTATGAACAGAAGACCAAGTAGCAGCCTTACAAACTTGTTCAACAGAAGCCTGGTGCTGAAAAGCCCAGGAAGCCCCAACAGCACGAGTAGAATGAGCAGTGATCTGAAAAGGGGGATCCCTCCCCTTGGCAGTATAGGCCCTAACAATGGCCTGACGAATCCATTTACTAATGGTAGACTTGACGGGCGCCAAATCCTTCTTGGGCCCAGAGGGCACCACAAACAAGGCGTCCGTCCTATGGAAAGGAGAAGTAGCCACCAAATAGTACTTCACACAACGAACAACATCCAAAGAGTGCAGGGCCCTCTCCTTGTCACTGCTAGGCTTAGGACACAAGGAAGGGAGAACCACATCCTGATTGAGATGGAAAGCAGAGACCACTTTAGGTAGGAAATCTGGCTTAAAGCGGAAGACCACCTTATCCTGGTGTCTTTCAAAGTAAGGAGCCTGAATAGACAGAGCCGCCAACTCAGAAACCCGTCGAACAGAGGTAATAGCCACCAAAAAGACAACCTTTTGTGTGAGAATAGAAAGTGCAGCATCCTGCACCAGCTCAAAGGGAGGCCCCTGGAGGGCCGACAGAACCAAATTCAAGTCCCAAACAGGCAACAAGGGCTTGCGAGGGGGCCGCACATGAGTGACCCCCTGGAAAAAAGTTTTAACCAAAGGATGAAGAGCATTTGAAAGACCTTTGAAAGAAGACCGCCAGGGCGGAGACCTGCCCCTTCAAGGTACTAAGCTGGAAACCCAGGTCCAGACCATGTTGAAGAAACTCCAAAATCCTAGGAATCGAAAACACCCTGCAAGGCAAGGCCCTAGCCTCACACCAATCAATATAGGACCGCAAACTCCGGTAGTAGATGATAGAGGAAGACCTCTTCCTAGCCCTAGCAAGTGTCTGAATCACAGCATCAGACAAACCTTCTTCTTTTAAGATGGAGGTTTCAGCAGCCACGCCGTCAAAGCCAGCGTTTGTAAATTGGGGAAGCAAAGCTGACCTTGAGTGACCAGATCGGGCAACCTGTACTGATTGACCGCCAGCCGTACAACGTCTGCGAACCAAACCTGTCTTGGCCACCTTGGAGCCACCAGCATTGCTGGCACATCCTCTAGAGCCAGCTTGCGCACCACCCTGCCTACCATGGAGAAGGGGGGAAACAGGTATAGGAACCCCAGATCCTTCCAGGCAAGGGACAGGGCATCCACTGCCAGAGCCAGAGGATCCTGAGACAGAGACACAAATGCAGGAAGCTTGTGATTGTGACAGGACGCAAAAAAATCCACCTCCGGGAACCCCCACTTGTGACAAATGGATCGAAATACCTTGTTGTTGAGGGACCATTCCCCTCGGCGAGAGGATCCCCTGCTCAAGGAGTCCGCCTCCATGTTCTCCACTCCCGGAATGTACACCGCCGAGATGCATGGGACATTGCTCTCTGCCCATGCAAGAATCAGAGAAACTTCCCTGAGGGCACTCCTGCTGCGAGTCCCTCCTTGGTGATTGATGTAAGCGACCGCAGTCCGATTGTCTGATCGAACCTGAACCGGTAAACCTTGGAGGTGATGCGTCAAGCGCGACAGCACCAACCGAATAGCTCTCTGCTCCAAGACATTGATGGGGCTGTGAGCCTCCTGAGGACCCCACAGCCCCTGTAACTGATGTTCCTTCCAGAACCCCCCCCCAGCCCGACAGGCTGGCATCCACGGTGACTGTCTCCCAACAAGGGGTCAGAAAAGACCTGTCCCTCAGAAGATTTCTTGGTTCCAGCCACCACTGAAGAGACTGCCGAACCAGGGGAGACATTAGAAAAAACGAATCCAACGACAGCGGACATCTGTCCCAAGCCAACAGTAGAAGGAGTTGAAGCAACCTCATGTGAAACTGAGCAAAAGGAACTGCCTCGAAGGAAGCCACCATCAACCCCACCAGCCTCATCTCTAGCCGGATGGACGGGCGAGGCCTGGACAGAAGAATCCGGATCAGATCTAGAATTATCTGCACCTTCGACAGAGGTAAGAACACCCTGGCCTGAATGGTATCCAGATTCATGCCCAGAAAGGAAATCTCCCTTGACGGGGAGAGAGAAGATTTGGGGTAGTTGATTACCCAGCCGAACCTCTCCAGCGTCGTCACCACCGTCCTGGTGTCCAGTTCCGCCTGGCTGAGAGAGGATGCCGTGATGAGAAGGTTGTCCAGATACGGCACAATGCGATTGCCCTGGGCTCTGAAAAGGGCCATTATACCCGCCAACACCTTGGTGAACACCGAGGTCAGCCCGAATAGAAGAGCCACAAACTGAAAGTGCTGATCTCCCACCACAAACCTGAGAAACCTCTGGTGTCCTGGGAAGATCGGTACATGAAGGTAAGCATCCTTGATGTCTATGGATGTCATAAAATCCCCTTGACGAAGAGAACTGATGGCCGATCGGAGATTCTCCATGCGAAACTTCTTGGTTCTGATGAACCTGTTGAGAAGCTTTAAATCCAGAATGGGTCTTATGGGCATCCTTCTTGGGCACCGTGAAGAGATTGGAATAATAGCCTCTGCCTCTCTCTGAGAAAGGCACCGGGCAGATGACTTCCAAGTCCAGAAGATTTTGTACTGCCGACAGAAACCCCTGCGCAGCCCGGGGCTCCGAGGGAACCCGGGACCTGAGGAATCTGGGAGGAACTTGTACCTGGAAGAGACCACTTCCAAGATCCATTTGTCTATGACCTCCCGGGTCCAGACCTGGACGAAGTGCTGTAGCCGTCCCCCCACCCGCAAGGGTGAGGGCGCCCCCTCATTGCTGAGCTGGTTTGGCAGCAGCCTTGGGTTTGGTACCCCAGGTAGTTCCGGGACGGGCACGTCCTCTGCCCCTGCCCCAGGAGTCACCTCTGAAGGCAGAGTAAGCAACACCTCTGCTTGCTCTAGAGCTACGAAAGGAAGGGTTAAAGGAGCCCGCACCCCGAAAGGAGCGACGCTGCTTCTTGAGTTGTGGTAGCTTACCTCCTTTCGCCACTGAGTCCAATTTATCTCCAGACGCATACCCAAGAAGGGTAGCCCTGTAAGTGACTTCTTAGCCGCAATGTCAGCCGCCCACTGGCGCAACCAAACCGAGCGACGTATAGCCACAAGTAATGTCGAGGTTCTGCTACACATGCATATTGTGTCGTCCAAGGCTGATAAGACAAAGGACATGAACAAATCACACCGCGTAAGCGCTGAAAATTCATCACTAGCCGGGTTAAGCTGGGGACCATTCAACAGGCCCCTAATTACAGACCTGGTAGCCACAGCCATGAGCGCTGAAGCATAAACCGGACGCAAAGCCGAACCCACGCTGGCAAAGGCATGAGACGCTATTTGATCAAGACGTCGGTCCTCACTATCCTTCAGCGTTGTGGTGTCTGGTGAGTGCACAACGGATGTGTTGGACAAACCCAGAACTGGCGCATCGACCTGGGGTGACGACCAGCGCTTCACCGCGTCCACCGGAAAGGGATACTTCCTATCCCATCCTTGAGGAACACTGGGAAGACGACTGGGCTTTTCCCATTCTTTAAGAATCAAATTGTCAAAATGCTTCTGATTTGGGAACTCCAATCGAGGCTTAGAGGTCCCAAAAAATTCCCCCCTCTGCAGAGGGGCCTCCGCAGGAGGAGAAATAGCCGGCACCTCAAAAAGATGGGCCAGAAGCTTGGGGGTATCGACGGTATCCCCATGCTCCCGCCCAGCATCAGCATCCAAAGCTGCTGATCCTCAGAGCCTTCAGATTCAGAGAACAATTCCCCTTATTCCAGTGGGGAATAATCAGGCCAGTCAAAGGAATCATCCTCATCAAATTCCAAACCCGGCACAGCCGGTGACAAAAGCCTTCTCTTAGCCGGGGCCTTTCTGGCCGCAGAGCTAGAAATCAATTTTTCGATGTTGGCCAATCTAGCACAGACATCAGAGTGCGACTCCCCGCTGATGACCGTGTCACTTGGGGTACGGATCAGGCGTGGTGGAGTAGGTGATGAGGCCGGCGGCACTGACCCAGACGCCTGGGACCTCGACTTCCGCGTTATGGCCTGCTGTGCACATGGTATGCAAACCAGCACATGATCCCCCGCAAGGGATGCCCCACAACCCACACACTGCCGGGATTGCCCCAAAGGGAGCCCGAGCCCGGTATCCTGGGAAGCCTCCATATGGTGATTTTAATGGTAGTTGCAATGACCAGAGGGAATTACGCTATTAAGCTACCCGGGATGCCCCTTAAGTCTGTTTGTGGGAGGATTTTAGACAAGGGACCCTAGGACCGGGAGAACCCCCCTTTATATGAACCAGGGAGTCCTCCTGAAAGACATAAGGAAAAAGGACCCTGTAAAAAGGCACACTCCAATCAAATGACCATCACACATACATGAATATAAATATAATTTACTGTACATATAATTCAATAAAGAAATAAAAGTCCCCAACATATAAGCAACCGTTAAAAGGCCCCATCGCACAATATAAGAGTGAGGAAGAAAAATGCATACAGCAAAAGGACTCACTGTACAGCAATGGCGTCGCTCTCAAAAACCTGGAAGGATAAGAGGAAGAAGAGGGGCGGGCCAGAGCGGCCCGCTCCCAGTGCGGCCGCAACAAGGTCTGTGAAAGCTAACACGCCAAACACACAAACAGCAATCAAGGGGAAATCTAATTCAGGTCCGGGCAGAAATAGAAATCAAAATGGCCGGGTGTAGCCCGGCTTACCTGCAAGGAAGAAAAACAGCCATCTTCTGACTTGCTCGCCGTCTGCAGAGGCGATTACTGGGAATGTGTGGGAGGTCCCAGGTATTTATGGACCGGGAGGGGCTACTTTTTTCTAGTCATCTCTGCAGAAGTTTGCCCTCTACTGGTTATAACCCATATGTTATTAATCTTGGAAGTGGGGTGTGTGACATACTTGGAATAAAGGCAAGAGCCTGTTTTTTTATTTTTTATTTAATTTTGGGTTCACGGTCCTTTTTCTAATGCCTGCTGTGGACAATTTTAGAAACAAAATGGAGGCTCATGTATTTGCAGGCCACCTGCAAACAGGAAGTGCTGTTGGGCTTCTTGTTGCTGTGCATTGTCAGTTATGTCAGTTGAATCCAGGCAGCAGCATGGCTGAGATGCTGGGAGAGGGAGCTCCAAAACGGCCGCTACCACTAGAAAATTAGTTAGAGGGGGCGTTTCAGCTTTGTGTGGATCCAGGAGCAAATGTTAGTGCTGACAATGCTTCAGTATCATGCATGCAGATGGGGCAAGTTAGTTTTGGGGAATTATCTTTTCCAACTGTGTCAGGCTGTTGGTCCGGTTGAAATGAGGCCCTGTCTTTAAAATCAATTGGATGCAGCTAGACAACAAGGCTGAAAAAGCACAAATATGCTAAATAAAGTGGAGGAGCAACATTGATGGGGACCCTCATGGCCTCCTGGGCCCTGGTTCGGTCATACCCCCCCCCCCTCACCCTATATAGTTACGCCTCAGATCAGACAGATCAACCTATCTGTTTTATTTTCTAGCAAGACAATAATCAAAGTGAACAACATTCCATTTTATAAAAGAATTTTGAAAGTGTATTCTACTACCTCAAGCAGTGGTGTAGGTAACACACAATTATGTTTTCAGAAAGTCTAGGCTTACCTGCAGGCAGACAGTGATCTTCCCCTCCACCCAAAAAAAAAAAAAAAAAAAAACATCTTGCCCTCTGCTGCACTTCCGTCCTAGTTCATACCTTACTGGGTCCTGAGATTGAGTCCCGCTCACCAGCAACCTCCAGGGGACTGGCCACTCCCACCCTATTCACTGCAAACAGAGGGGGAAACCCCTTGCATTGAAATGAATAAAGTGGACAAGCTGAGGTCACTGTGACTGATAGAGGGCTGTCCATTCGTTACATTGGTTACATAATTAACCAGTGGTTGGGTGTAGACTGTGGTAAAGTGTATGGAAAAATGGTGGATGGTGTCTATATTTCTGTTGGTTTTTTTCAGCCAGACACAATCCATGCTGGGATAACAGAGCTCCAGTCCATATGCCCAGTCCTCTACGGGGTTTTCCCCTACTCCCAGGTCTTTCCAGGTGACTAGATTTAACTGAAGGAAGGAAGCCTAATAAAAGGAGCTGCTGGGGCTTCCAGTGTGGAGAAGGAGAGACTGGGATAAGGAGCCTGTGCCTTGCTGCTCCCAAAACCTACAGGTCTGAACTGCATCCGAAGGACTTTATGTGTTATGTTTTTTGAACCTGTGGATTAGCAGTCTGTATGCCCTGAAAGTGGACCTGTGATATCGAGGCCTTGCAATACTCTGTACCTATCAGACACTGGACATTGCTAAAGCTGATGAGGAAACCGCTAACTTTATTTGCACCCTGTATTATTTAAGAGACTTTTCTGTTGGATTTTGTCTTCAATAAACCGCTTATTATTTCAACTAAGAACTGTTTCCAGAGTCATTGCCGTTAGCACCACAGATCCTGACAAGACGCTTTGGTACTTGGTCTCCCAGTACGTTTTATGCTACTAAATTCAAACAGTGCTGCAGAGGGCAAAAGGTGAGTATGTGTGTGTTTTTTTTGTTTGTTTTTTTGCCTGGGCTGTCCCATTACTGGTTTTACATACTGCCACAGATGTGGGAGGGAGGCCTGGATGAGACTGGACTACAGAGGGTGGCACAGTCACGCAGCAGTCCTCACCAGCAGTCATTTACAAGATAAAGAAGCTGAAGCTCAAAAAGAAACAAAACCTGGGATTTTAACCATCATGGGTCTTGTTCTATGCCCAGAGTGAAATCCCCCCTTTGCCTGTAACCACTTACCTTACCCACTTACCTGCATGCGCAGGATCTCGTTCTTTCAGAGCCATTAGCCGTAACTAGGTCATTCGGAAAACAGCTCTGCTCTTCTGCAATACAAGAGCAAGCGGCTGCATTCCCAGCAGCGTGCATGCGGGAGCACGCGCACAGCTCAAAGTTGCGAGGATGTAGATGCTTACACTCCCATTGCAGAAGAAGAAAACTGCTCTGACTGGACGAGAGTCCGTCCATGTGCCGTTGGACCACAGAAAGTTAAGCTGTTGCAACTGGGGGGTTTGACACAGCGGGGCATCCCGATTTGAGATGCACTGGGTGAAGGCCAGGATCCAGCCCTGGAATCTAAATGATGCTGGGTTTTGTTCTGCTTTAAACTGGACCTTTACCCTTAATAGGAACCTATCTTATATATTTCCCCCACCATATACATACAAATTGCCCACATTAAAGTGGACCAATATCCAGCGCAATCAGCCTGGAAATCTATAAGATTCCCGGGCCGATCGATTCCCTCCCCTCGGGGCATCCAAAATTGGGATTTCCCGCTGTGTGAAACCCCCAAGGTCGCCCTGTGCACTTACCTTGCTTCCTGGTCCAACAGTGCATGCGCAAGCCGCAGCCCCGCTATCCCTGTAATTGGGTGCACGCCCGCACCAGGCATTTGTGCGCACTCGGAGCCGCTGGCCTTAGACGAAGGCTTAGACGATGTGATGTCAGCAGCTCAGAGCGCGCCGATTGGACGAGCGGCCGCGCATGCGCTATAAGACCAGGAACAGGTGAGTTGCGCTTGGCGATATGGGTGGTTTCACACAGCAGGGTGGTTTCACTCCAATCAGGGTGCCCCGGGCAAAAGGTCCAAAACCCAGAATAGTCAAAACCCTGGGTTTTGGTCCACTCTGAAAATCATCCTACCTGCACCTAGTGCTTTTTCTGAGCCTTTAAACATCCAAAATGGGGCCCATGGAGTCTCAGGCTGCCTGCAGACAGGAAGTGTCTTCTGACTGTGCCGCTCTGCATTCTGGGATTGCTGTCCTTTTCCAGACCCCAGCTCTGCTCTTTCTATGCAAAGCACAGCTATAACCCCACCTCCCTGTACTTCCTCACACTCCTCCTCTCCTCAGTATGTGTCCTTTTGAGGCAAGATGGCGGTGCCCTTATCCTACAGTCCTGAACAGAGTTTCAGCCCAGTGTGGGAGAGAATAATAAGTGCCTTTAAAATCTGTTAATTATAGATGCTAGGGAATAGTTTTTTAAAGGTTTAGGCTTTTCATTAAATTATGCTAAACGCTTAAAGTCCCTGTCCAGACACACGCTCTTATCCCCCATGGGAACAGTGTAAAATGAGCCATTTCAAGGCAATGCAAAAACTCAGACTGTATGTAAATGTATTATGCATTCTAAGCAATTCCACTTTCTTCGCTGTCTTGTTCTGGGTGGTGGCTGAGCTGGGAAAGGCGTGTCATGGCGCAGCTTTATGACTCATACGCATGTTTTGCTGTGGCCAGAGACAGCTGTGAGACCACTGACTCACTCACGCTGAGATCTCTAAAGCACAGAGGGTCTGTCAGACCACTTTTTTTTTTTAATTCCATTCCTTCGGGACCAAACTTTGGAGGCCCGCTACTACTTTCACCCAGCAATGCAGGACGTGGAGGAGAGGCACATGGAACAGGCATCAGGTGAGCTGCTTGCTATGTTGTTATTGCTATTGGGTTTACAGTCCTTAAAGCGGACCTTCACCCTGAATAAGGACATATCTTATATGTTTCCCCCAACCTGTATATACAGATTGCTCACATTAAAAATCATCCTACCTGCACCTACTGCATGTTATGAGCCTTTAAACATCCAAGATGGCGGTTCACGGATCATCAGGCAGCCGGCAAACAGGAAGTGTCTTCTTACTGTGTCGCTCTGCATTCTGGGATTGTTGACCTTTTCCTACCCCCAGCTCTGCTCTGTCTGAGCAAAGCACAGCTATAACCCCTTTCCCCTGTACTTTATCCCGCTTTCCTCCCCTCAGTATGTGATGCTTCTGAGTCAAGATGGCAGCGCCCGTATCCTCAAGTCCTGAACAGAGATGCAGCCCAGTGGGGAAAGAATAATAAGTAAGTGACTAAAAATAAAACTAAAACAAACTTGATATATATATTAATTTTAGATGCTGGGGAATAGTTTTTTTAAGGGTTTGGGCTTTTCATTAAATCATGCTGAAGGTCCGCTTTAAATAACAACTCAAGTCAAAACTAGTATTTGTGTTTGGAGGTGGGGAGGACATCGATCTTTCTGGCAAAAAAGTAATATCAAAATCCAAGAGAATTCCACTACTGGGCAGAACTACGCAAAAGAACAGCAACTCCTATGATCACATTGGTCCTGCTGATCGGTTTCCTGCCTGACAGCTCACATGTAGGCGGGGCAAAGAGGCTAATGATCAACTAAAGGCCTCCCTGATTTTCATACCAAATCCCCACTAAGAAAAGAGAAGACAGATGGATGGCTGGCTGGATGGGTAAAGGAACTTGGCATATATATTACAATGTACACCATGAGCACAATTTTAAGGGAAGTTGTATTTTTGAGGATTTCTTTTATCATCGGACAACTACAGTGCTGTAGGCCAATCCAAAATCTTAATAAACCTCAAACCTGAATATTGCAGAAAAGAGAGGTTTTGGCTGTCTTAAAGTGAACCAAAACCCAGGATTTTGGGGGTGCCCCACTTTGTGAAAGGTCACCAAAACCAACTCACCTCTTCCCGGCCCTACAGCGCACGTGTGGCCGCTCCTCCAATCAGTGCGCTTGGATCCGCTGTTGCAGACGGATCCCCTGCTGCTAAACTCCCCTGCTGCTAAACTCTGCATGCAGCATTAGGCCCACAGTGCAACTGCAATGCAGTCCTGCAAGTAAAGCGCATGTAATGCCCTTTACCTGAGGTGCGTTCCAGTAAAGTTAAGGGGACATACTCACCGCCACCTCTCTATCCATCGCTGCTGGTCTCTGCTGCCGTCTTGGCCTCCGTCCTCCGGGCCAGCACTGTTGCAGTCACCTTCTTGGGGTCCTTCCAGTGCTGGAGCAGACGGACGGACCCCAAAAAGTTGGCTGCAGCAGTTCCGGACTGGTGAAAGATGTCTTGCTGCCAGAGCTCCTTCATGCTCCAGGTGCCTGCACCGCTCTGGGGGACAGGAAACAACGGGGTAGTGCAGGGCAGCATGTAGTTCCGCCACTACACAAGTAGCACATGAGGCGTTTGTGTGTTTCCACCGCAGTGTGAAAGTGGGCTTAAAGGGCCACTCCAGCCCACGATTCCCAATTTTTAAACCCCTGCCACCCTTTCCTAGCGCTGAAGCAAGGTGGGGGGTGGACATATAGAAAAAAGACTTACCTGCACCAGAATCCGGCAGTTAAGGTCGGGCAATGCCACGGATTCCACCGCTGCTCGCCACCATCTTGTTGAAGGCAGGATGGCCACTGGGTGTGCACGCTTCCATCTGCCCATTCAAGTGAAAGGCGGGGATGCGGCCAGCCGGCTGGCACACGTCAACCAGCACCTTTGAGATTAGGCAGTCAGTGATGTGAAAGGTGCGGGGCTTCGGCGGTTGAAAAATAAAATTTTATTTGAAAGCCCGGGACACTGCCGAGCCTTCCGCACAACCGTAGGTACTCGGGCGGGGAGGGCAGGTTGGGACATAAAATAAAAAATACATTTCTGAGCACCAAAGCAGAATAAAGATTCTGCAGGTGAAAGGCAGTTCTGGCCTAGCGGTAAAGAAGCGTTCGATTCACGGCCATTGGACATAACTGAAGTGCTCTTGAGCAAAGGCATCTAACCCTCCCCAGATGCAGAAATTAGGGCAGCCCACCACTCCAGGCCATGTATACACTCTCTGCACGGATTGGTTAAATGCAGAGAAAGAATTCCTATGTGTGTGATTCTATTAATATTTTAAGTTTTTGATGGAGACTTCACATTCCCATTAAATGGAAAAGCAGAAATAGTAAATACATCTAAGGAAAGTTATTAACATACTGCTACCAGCTCCGGCTACAGAGGTAAGCAGCTCAGCAGGCACCTTGCACATCTCGCCTGTAATCCAGGCAAATCCGCATGACAGTTATACCCAAAGGCACAGGAACAATCCTGTAAGAATTAATCCATATCGTGTATCTGAGGGTGCATTTGGATACAAAGTTAATGAAAGTGGAAGAGAAGCCAGGCTGTGCTATTCATCCAGCTTGGCATGTATGAATGGGGGCATTGTGGGCACAAAGAAAGCGCTCTGGCTCAGTTATCTATACAGCATTGTCCTGCCCAGGCTCACTGGGACTTTTCACAGAGACACGCTCCACATGGATGTATCAATGCCCAGCAGCACACAGGCCAGGCAAGGGGGTCCGGATATTATATTATCTAGCAGAAAATCACCCCCAAAAAGTGTAATTAGGTCAGTATAAAATGGACATTTTATGGAATTTCAAATGAATCTGTTAATTCATTACTGTCGTAACAACGTGTTGAATGTACTGTATTTTTCACAATATAGGGATGATTCAGCACCGTTAAAAATGTTTGTTCTGTCCGCGGGACCCTGACCCACGTCTGGTGGTAAAGCCCTGCTATTAAACATTTTGGGAGAGGGTGTTGAAGGTATTTGACTATACGACGCTTGAGAGTGTCCCCAACTCCCCTCAGGTGGCCCTTTTGTCGATGACTCCGGGTTCAGTGGAGGCAGGGGGGAAGGGCCTGCTGAGGCATATGCTTACGGCAGCCTGGTCAGTAATACCCCGATATTGGCGCTCCAATACTGTACCCTCCCTGATGGAATGGAATGGGGAGTTGCAAAATATTAAAAGGAAGGAGGAACTGGCACTTGACGAAGTCGAGGGTGGGGCTGAGAAGCACTACAGGATATGGACAATATGGGAAGTCTCTAAGAGTTCCCCGGAGATCCGGGATCTGCTGGAGTGGTTGATGTGGACGTTCTTTCTTTCTCTTTCTTTCTTCTTTTCTTTCCTTCTTCGTTTATATTTCCTGTATCTTTCTTTTTATTTATCGCTATACTTTCTCTTCTTCGCCTCCCCTGAGTTTTATCCCAGGGGTGGACAGAGCCGGCAGCAGAAAGGCCTGTGAGGTTATAGACGGAGGGGTGGATGGTTGACCCGGGGGTATGAGCCCCCTTGGCGTTGGGTGGGCATTCTCGAGGCCCCGGGCTGGGTGTCAGGTCCCCCCCTTCCGCATTTCGTGATGATGGCGCTGGAGATACCCCCTGGGTTCCCCATCTTAATGTAAAGGGGAGACCAATAAACGGGGCGACCTTACAGGCTCGGCATGGGCCAGATATTGCCATTATAGCCATTACTGTCATATTATTATAACGTTAGTGTATTGAGGATTTTGATTGGTAATTACTTTTATTATTATCATTGTAAAGCTTTCAACAGTTTTGATATTTTGATGCTTACACTGGTCATCTTCATTGTATACTTGAGGCGCTGTGGCTCTGTGTTACTCTTGCGCTGTTTCTTACTGTCTTTATATATATATAAATGTCTATATAAAACTCAATAAAGATATATTGCACAAAAATGTTTCTGGGGTTTATTTTGTAAGAAAACACTTTTTATCATGATTTTTTTTCTTTGTGCAATTCAGCACCATATTTACAATAGCTGTGCAAATTTGCACAGCAATAAACAATGGTGAGTTATACCAAGGTAAAAAGTCCTGATAAAAACCTCCCGAAACCTTCTCAGGTGCTGAATCGGCCCTTATAAGACACACCTAGGGGTTTAGAGGAAGAAAATAAAATATTTTCTTCTGAACCAAATCATGTCCTAAAATACCCCCCCTCCCAGTGCAGTGTAGAAGCCCCCCCCCCCCCATTACAAGAATAATAATACGCAATTTGCAGAGCCCCCCAGCACCCCATAATAGGTAGCATGCAGAATCCCCCCCCCCCCCCCCCCAAAGAACTGCATAAAAGGCAGCATGCGTCCCACCCCCCTGTAAGAAAAAAAAAAAAAACAGGCAGCGTGTGTGTGGGGAGCACCACACCACCTGTCATGACAGCGGGGTAGTGGAGGTCAGGTAGCAGATATACCTACAAGCAGATATACCTACAAGCAGATATACCTAACAAGCAGATATACCTAACAAGCAGATATACCTAACAAGCAGATATACCTAACAAGCAGATATACCTAACAAGCAGATATACCTAACAAGCAGATATACCTAACAAGCAGATATACCTAACAAGCAGATATACCTAACAAGCAGATATACCTACAACCACGTCCTGCATAGCTAACACAAGTGATATAAGCTGTCGCATGACAGAGAAGCATAGGGCGGGGAGCAACAAGCATCACTGGGACTCTGTTTTTGAGTATAACATTTTCCTGCCCATGCTACATTGTCCGCTCTGTTATAACAGAGCTGCACTGCTCCCTACACACACAAACAGGGTCCCCCAGAATTTAGAAGAAATGTCCACTTACCTCCCCCACCTCACAGATCGTCCTCCTGCAGCCCTGGTTCTGGATGGTGGGTGGTCCTGACCTGTGTACAGCCAGCGCCCAACCTTTTTAATGGGAGCCGGATGTACACGGCCATGTCCAACTGTAAGCCAGGACAGGGTTGTAGGAGGACGATCGGCATGGTGGGAGCGCAGGTAATAACCACACCGGCTGGACCACCTCCAGAATAACCACAGTAGATAAAGAAATACAGAAACCTGAGGGACATTTTATTCTGGCAATAGTTATACTGATAGAGTCTGAAAGGGAACAGCACCTAACAAAACCCGACCCAGCTTACCTGTTCTGCTCCTCCAGTTTGTTGAGCAGCTCCAGTTCATCTGGACTGAGGTTCTCGGAGTCTGAGGGGGAGATGCTGATGGCCGCTGATAGGGAGGAATCATCGGGACTTAGGGCTGGACTGGCCATGTCTGCGAGGTGGAGAGGAGCCAGAACGTTCATCTAGAAGAACAGAGAGTTAATAAGTAAGTGGCATGGCAGCGTTGGCTGGTTACAGACATTAGATATAATCCCCCACTTCCCCCAAACAGGGAGCGTGCCCGCCGCACCAGCCATTCACAAATGCCTGGCGAGGGCACACTCCCTGCTAGAGGGATAGTGGGGATGTGGCCGCTGCTGGCGCATGCACCGTTGAACTAAGAAAGAAGGTAAGTGTATGGGGTGACCTGGGGGGTTTCACACAAAATCAGGATGCCCCGGGGGAGGGAATCGATCAGCGTGGGTTTTGGTCCACATTGAATATCAGCACAAGGCTTTGGTAGGAAGGGACCAGGGGGTGGGCAATGACTCTAGTTTTACATCCTTCTATCATTCTTCTGGAACACTTCTACTCCATCAAACAGCTAAACCATCAAATTGCTATGAATCACTGCAACCTCATCAGAAATCAAACCAAGTAAGCGCAGCTACAAATGCGTTACACTGGTCACGTGATTCTGCGTTTGACCCACTTATTACCAACATCAAGTGAAAGTGCCGCACCAGAAAACCCACAACACAAGGGAATGCTAAAGAAAGCTGTAAAGTTCACAGTGAATACAAAGGCCCTGCTACAAGGTAAAGGTAAGACACATTTTACTCCAGACGACAAACAGCACCACAATAATCAGCAAGTTTAACCTAATCAAAATAATTATCCCCTTCAAATAAAAAAAAAAAAAAGAAAATGAAAACTAAAAGGGAAACAGCAGATAGGATTGTGGTAATCCTGGCAGACCAGATGAATCCAGCTGTGGGTTGGACGGATGTATTGCCGAGTCTAGGGCCGGGGATTCCCTGTCCTAGGGAAATTCCAAATGTCTGCTGGTGGGGCCGAGCCAGCCACAGGGGGTAAGGATGCTACGGGTGTTTCTGGAGTGCATCAAAGCTTTGCTGCAGCTCTGGGATAGGGGGGAATATATAAGAAAAATCAAAGGCTTTTAAACTGAGGGCATCCCAAATCCACATGCCTTTTGGGAAGGAAGCCTGTGTCGCATTTGTGGGGGATTAGGGAGTGGGTTCGGCTGCGATTCCAACCGTGGGGCATCCAACATTGGGATGCCCCCGGGAATCACAGTGATGTATGATTCATAGTTAAAAACACACACACCAGCCACAGGTTCTATACACGGGTGCAGAGGTAGCAACTGAATCGGGGCCCAGGAGGTCAGGGGGCCCCATTATTGTCGCTCCTCCACCGTATCAGATTTGTTTGAATCTTATACAGACAGACAAAACACTGGTCTGTGCTGTGTCAGTCTTTAATTGTCTAATTGTATCCAATTAACAAAAAAATGTTATTAAAGTGGACCAACACCGAGAGGTGATCGGCCCGGAAATCTATAAGATTCCCGGGCCAATCACCTCCCACCCCGCGGGACATCCGAGATCGGGATGTCCCGCGGGGTGAAACCCCCCCAGACACCCCAAATCGCTTACCTGATCTTCGGCGGCGGCCGGCCGCCGCCGCCTCCCTCGCGCCCCTGTAGCCGTGCGCGCGCCCGCGCCGGCCGTCTGCGAATGGCCGGCGGGGGCGCGCGCGCGCCGAAAGTGATGCGAGGGAGGCGGCGGCGGCGACAGCCGCTTGGACGTTCCTGATCCCCGCCTGGACGTTGGCGGGGATTGGACCGTCCAGTCACGTGGGAGCGGGGACAGGTAAGATTTTGGGGCTTTCTGGGGGGTTTCACACAGCGGGGCACCCCCGATCGGGGTGCCCCGCCGAAGTGGACCAAAACCCAGGATAGTCAAAATCCTGGGTGTTGGTCCACTTTAAAGTATGAGCCAGGAGCCACTTTGAAAGTCTGCACCAAGGCCCTGTCATATATAGCTATGGGCATATAAGGGCCTCGATTCAATAAAGGTAGAAAAAAATTCTCATGGTAGTAAAAGATTCAATTCATGAGAAAAAAGCCTGAGAATGTCACTGTTACTGAATCACTCGATAAAAAGACAATGAAAGTCAATGGCAGCTTTTACTCCTAAGAAAAGTAGAGAACTGTTTACTCCTTCCTACACTGCAGTAAAAGCTGCCATTGACTTTCATTGTCTTTTTATCTGGTGATTCAGTAACAGTGACATTCTCAGGCTTTTTTCTCATGAATTGAATTTTTTACTACCATGAGAATTTTTTTCTACCTTTATTGAATCGAGGCCAAAATGTGTAAAAATAAAATGTAAAATAATATTAGGTGGGTCAACACATGTGCACATATAGGATGCACACAGGTTAATAGAGAAATGCAGGAATACCAGTATAGGTAGAGACAGGGGTCAGGCACAGGAAACAAATGAAGGGGTGCAGGAATATATATGGAGGGATAAAGGGATATAAGACATAGATACATTATAGTGGAAGAAGCATCAAACTGACATGTGCGCATATAGCTGGTGTGTATGGTATGAGGGTAGAAAAGCAGGTACAGATAAAGGGGAGAAGGGGGTGCCGACTGGTATATGGCGGATGTATGGTATTGAGGGGCAGAGATACAGGTACATATAGGAGAAGGGAGAATTACACAGGTATATGAAGGGTGACTGGGTAGAGATAGGTATCCATATAGGGATGGGGTGCAGACAGGTATACAGAGGGATGGGGTGCAGACAGGAATACAGAGGGGTACAGCATGGGGTTTATGACACATATACAGACAGGTATATGGTGGGATGTCAGTGTATGTGTACAGTATGGGGGGTATATGACACATATATAGACAGGTATATGGAGGGATGTCAGTGTATCTGTACAGTATGGGGGGTATATGACACATATACAGACAGGTATATGGAGGGATGTCAGTGTATGTGTACAGTATGGGGGGTATATGACACATATGCAGACAGGTATATGGAGGGATGTCAGTGTATGTGTACAGTATGGGGGGTATATGACACATATGCAGACAGGTATATTGAGGGATGTCAGTGTATGTGTACAGTATGGGGGGTATATGACACATATACAGACAGGTATATGGAGGGATGTCAGTGTATGTGTACAGTATGGGGGGTATATGACACATATACAGACAGGTATATGGTGAGATGTCAGTGTATGTGTACAGTATGGGGGTATGACACATATACAGACAGGTATATGGAGGGATGTCAGTGTATGTGTACAGTATGGGGGGTATATGACACATATACAGACAGGTATATGGTGAGATGTCAGTGTATGTGTACAGTATGGGGGTATGACACATATACAGACAGGTATATGGAGGGATGTCAGTGTATGTGTACAGTATGGGGGGTATATGACACATATACAGACAGGTATATGGAGGGATGTCAGTGTATGTGTACAGTATGGGGGGTATATGACACATATGCAGACAGGTATATGGAGGGATGTCAGTGTATGTGTACAGTATGGGGGGTATATGACACATATGCAGACAAGTATATTGAGGGATGTCAGTGTATGTGTACAGTATGGGGGGTATATGACACATATACAGACAGGTATATGGAGGGATGTCAGTGTATGTGTACAGTATGGGGGGTATATGACACATATACAGACAGGTATATGGAGGGATGTCAGTGTATGTGTACAGTATGGGGGGTATATGACACATATGCAGACAGGTATATGGAGGGATGTCAGTGTATGTGTACAGTATGGGGGGTATATGACACATATAGAGACAGGTATATGGAGGGATGTCAGTGTATGTGTACAGTATGGGGGGTATATGACACATATACAGACAGGTATATGGAGGGATGTCACTGTATGTGTACAGTATAGGGGTATGACACATATACAGACAGGTATATGGAGGGATGTCACTGTATGTGTACAGTATGGGGGGGTATATGACACATATGGTGGCTATGCAGGAATACATACAGGTGTCACGCGTTGGGCGGGTGGCAGTTACAGGGTGACAGCAGTTGACGATGCGGTGGCCGTTTGACATCACTGTATGAGGTCACATCACCGCAGCTGGATGACAGCTCGGGGCCCGCACAGTGACGTCAGTGACAGGCGCACCTAGTGGGGTCCGGTCCAGCCGGTGTTACGTCACAGCCACCCAGTGGAGGGGGGGGGGCAGCGCCTCACCTCCAGGCTCCGGGCTCCGCCGCTGCCGCCGCCATGCAGCTCCTCCCTCCCCGGGGCTCTCTGCTACGGCAGAAGCTAGCAACGAAGTGTCAGAGAGGAGGGAGGGGCCTCGCTACCATGTGACCCGTGTGGGCGGAGACTCGCGTCAGTGCAGGTTATAGTGTGGCAGCGAGGTTTGGGCTGTGCACAGGGAATGGAAGGCGCGGAGGAGACGTTAATTGGGGCCGTTACGCTGCATCGCTCAGCATCGCCATTACTACACATTACTGCACATTCGCCACGCGGGATGCGAACCGGTGCACAGACCTAGTGATCAGTTTACAGGCCATTCGCCCCGCCCACTACAGTCACATGGCCTGTAGTGAGCACCGCCTTCTACCTCCAGACGCTTGTTTTAGGCTCGCGCTGTCCCTGCTTCGCTTTCTGCTCTGTGATTGGCTGGAGGCGGCGCGTGGCAACACCGGAGAGTCCCTGTCATAGCTGCATTCTGTTACTGGCCTCTGACGGGTGACATTGCTGCCAGCATGACAGAGGCCCCGCCCCCAGCTGCTGTGGCACTACTACTTCCAGCATGCCCTCTCTGCACACTCATCCATACCACAACCTGACCCCCGGCCTCCCTCATCCCACAACCTGACCCCCGGCCTCCCTCATACCACAACGTGACCCCCGGCCTCCCTCATCCCACAACGTGACCCCCGGCCTCCCTCATACCACAACCTGACCCCCGGCCTCCCTCATACCACAACCTGACCCCGGGCCTCCCTCATGCCACAACCTGACCCCCGGCCTCCCTCATACCACAACCTGACCCCCGGCCTCACTCATACCACAGCCTGACCCCCGGCCTCACTCATACCACAGCCTGACCCCCGGCCTCCCTCATGCCACAACCTGACCCCCGGCCTCACTCATACCACAGCCTGACCCCCGGCCTCACTCATCCATACCACAACCTGACCCCCGGCCTCACTCATCCATACCACAACCTGACCCCCGGCCTCACTCATCCATACCACAACCTGACCCCCGGCCTCCCTCATCCATACCACAACCTGACCCCCGGCCTCACTCATCCATACCACAACCTGACCCCCGGCCTCACTCATCCATACCACAACCTGACCCCCGGCCTCCCTCATACCACAACGTGACCCCCGGCCTCCCTCATACCACAACCTGACCCCCGGCCTCACTCATACCACAGCCTGACCCCCGGCCTCCCTCATGCCACAACCTGACCCCCGGCCTCACTCATCCATACCACAACCTGACCCCCGGCCTCACTCATCCATACCACAACCTGACCCCCGGCCTCCCTCATCCATACCACAACCTGACCCCCGGCCTCACTCATCCATACCACAACCTGACCCCCGGCCTCACTCATCCATACCACAACCTGACCCCCGGCCTCACTCATCCATACCACAACCTGACCCCCGGCCTCACTCATCCATACCACAACCTGACCCCCGGCCTCACTCATCCATACCACAACCTGACCCCCGGCCTCCCTCATACCACAACGTGACCCCGGCCTCCCTCATACCACAACCTGACCCCCGGCCTCACTCATCCATACCACAACCTGACCCCCGGCCTCACTCATCCATACCACAACCTGACCCCCGGCCTCCCTCATCCATACCACAACCTGACCCCCGGCCTCCCTCATCCCACAACCTGACCCCCGGCCTCCCTCATACCACAACGTGACCCCCGGCCTCCCTCATCCCACAACGTGACCCCCGGCCTCCCTCATACCACAACCTGACCCCCGGCCTCCCTCATACCACAACCTGACCCCGGGCCTCCCTCATGCCACAACCTGACCCCCGGCCTCCCTCATACCACAACCTGACCCCCGGCCTCACTCATACCACAGCCTGACCCCCGGCCTCCCTCATGCCACAACCTGACCCCCGGCCTCACTCATACCACAGCCTGACCCCCGGCCTCACTCATCCATACCACAACCTGACCCCCGGCCTCACTCATCCATACCACAACCTGACCCCCGGCCTCACTCATCCATACCACAACCTGACCCCCGGCCTCCCTCATCCATACCACAACCTGACCCCCGGCCTCACTCATCCATACCACAACCTGACCCCCGGCCTCACTCATCCATACCACAACCTGACCCCCGGCCTCCCTCATACCACAACGTGACCCCCGGCCTCCCTCATACCACAACCTGACCCCCGGCCTCACTCATACCACAGCCTGACCCCCGGCCTCCCTCATGCCACAACCTGACCCCCGGCCTCACTCATCCATACCACAACCTGACCCCCGGCCTCACTCATCCATACCACAACCTGACCCCCGGCCTCCCTCATCCATACCACAACCTGACCCCCGGCCTCACTCATCCATACCACAACCTGACCCCCGGCCTCACTCATCCATACCACAACCTGACCCCCGGCCTCACTCATCCATACCACAACCTGACCCCCGGCCTCACTCATCCATACCACAACCTGACCCCCGGCCTCACTCATCCATACCACAACCTGACCCCCGGCCTCACTCATCCATACCACAACCTGACCCCCGGCCTCCCTCATACCACAACGTGACCCCGGCCTCCCTCATACCACAACCTGACCCCCGGCCTCACTCATCCATACCACAACCTGACCCCCGGCCTCACTCATCCATACCACAACCTGACCCCCGGCCTCCCTCATCCATACCACAACCTGACCCCCGGCCTCACTCATCCATACCACAACCTGACCCCCGGCCTCACTCATCCCACAACCTGACCCCCGGCCTCACTCATCCCACAACCTGACCCCCGGCCTCCCTCATCCCACAACCTGACCCCCGGCCTCACTCATCCCACAACCTGACCCCCGGCCTCCCTCATACCACAACCTGACCCCCGGCCTCCCTCATACCACAACCTGACCCCGGGCCTCCCTCATGCCACAACCTGACCCCCGGCCTCACTCATGCCACAGCCTGACCCCCGGCCTCCCTCATGCCACAACCTGACCCCCGGCCTCACTCATCCATACCACAACCTGACCCCCGGCCTCACTCATCCATACCACAACCTGACCCCAGGCCTCACTCATCCATACCACAACCTGACCCCCGGCCTCACTCATCCATACCACAACCTGACCCCCGGCCTCACTCATCCATACCACAACCTGACCCCCGGCCTCACTCATCCATACCACAACCTGACCCCCGGCCTCCCTCATACCACAACGTGACCCCGGCCTCCCTCATACCACAACCTGACCCCCGGCCTCACTCATCCATACCACAACCTGACCCCCGGCCTCACTCATCCCACAACCTGACCCCCGGCCTCCCTTATCCCACAACCTGACCCCCGGCCTCACTCATCCCACAACCTGACCCCCGGCCTCCCTTATCCCACAACCTTACCCCCGGCCTCCCTCATACCACAACCTGACCCCCGGCCTCCCTCATCCCACAACGTGACCCCCGGCCTCCCTCATACCACAACGTGACCCCCGGCCTCCCTCATACCACAACGTGACCCCCGGCCTCCCTCATCCCACAACCTGACCCCCGGCCTCCCTCATCCCACAACCTGACCCCCGGCCTCCCTCATACCACAACGTGACCCCCGGCCTCCCTCATACCACAACCTGACCCCCGGCCTCCCTCATACCACAACGTGACCCCCGGCCTCCCTCATACCACAACGTGACCCCCGGCCTCCCTCATACCACAACGTGACCCCCGGCCTCCCTCATACCACAACCTGACCCCCGGCCTCACTCATCCATACCACAACCTGACCCCCGGCCTCACTCATCCATACCACAACCTGACCCCCGGCCTCACTCATCCCACAACCTGACCCCCGGCCTCCCTTATCCCACAACCTTACCCCCGGCCTCCCTCATCCCACAACCTGACCCCCGGCCTCCCTCATCCCACAACCTGACCCCCGGCCTCCCTCATGCCACAACCTGACCCCCGGCCTCCCTCATGCCACAACCTGACCCCCGGCCTCCCTCATGCCACAACCTGACCCCCGGCCTCCCTCATACCACAGCCTGACCCCCGGCCTCCCTCATACCACAGCCTGACCCCCGGCCTCCCTCATACCACAGCCTGACCCCCGGCCTCCCTCATACCACAACCTGACCCCCGGCCTCCCTCATACCACAACCTGACCCCCGGCCTCCCTCATACCACAACCTGACCCCCGGCCTCCCTCATACCACAGCCTGACCCCCGGCCTCCCTCATACCACAGCCTGACCCCCGGCCTCCCTCATACCACAACCTGACCCCCGGCCTCCCTCATACCACAACCTGACACCGGCCTCCCTCATACCACAACCTGACCCCCGGCCTCCCTCATGCCACAACCTGACCCCCGGCCTCCCTCATGCCACAACCTGACCCCCGGCCTCCCTCATGCCACAACCTGACCCCCGGCCTCCCTCATACCACAACCTGACCCCCGGCCTCCCTCATGCCACAACCTGACCCCCGGCCTCCCTCATGCCACAACCTGACCCCCGGCCTCCCTCATGCCACAACCTGACCCCCGGCCTCCCTCATACCACAGCCTGACCCCCGGCCTCCCTCATACCACAGCCTGACCCCCGGCCTCCCTCATACCACAACCTGACCCCCGGCCTCCCTCATACCACAACCTGACCCCCGGCCTCCCTCATACCACAACCTGACCCCGGCCTCCCTCATACCACAACGTGACCCCCGGCCTCCCTCATACCACAACCTGACCCCCGGCCTCCCTCATGCCACAACCTGACCCCCGGCCTCCCTCATACTACAACCTGACCCCCGGCCTCACTCATCCATGACCTCTGGCCACAATTAGACATTTGTGAGCCTCATACAATCCCATGCCTTCTTATTCCAACAGGGATTTCCATACATTTTTATAAATGTGACAATAAAGACCTGCCAAGACAGTGTATTGTCTGCCACAGCACTGATGGCTATAAGAAAGATGTCTGCCGAAATAGCTTCAGCAGACCTTTTTTATTGGTATTAAAAAGTGTTAGCGAATAAATACAGAAGCTAAAGGAAAGGCCTGAATTAAGAACAAGATAGTATCAACTTGCTCAAACCACTTGGGTGTCACGGCTGTTTAATTACTAATATTAGTGGAGTATGCACTTGCTCAGGCCACTTGGGCATCACTGCTCTTTAAACCGGACCTTCACTATGATTTAATGAAAAGCCCAAACTCTTAAAAAACGGTTCCCCAGCATCTAAAATTAATATATTTTACGTTTTTAGTCACTAACTTATTATTCTTTCCCCCACTGGGCTGCAACTCTGTTCAGGAATTTAGGATATGGGCGCCGCCATCTTGACTCAGAAGCATCACACTTACTGAGGAGACGAGAGCGGGATAAAGTGCAGGGGGGCGGGGTTACAGCTGTGCTTTGCTCAGACAGAGCAGAGCTGGGGTCAGGAAAAGGTCAGCAATCCCAGAATGCAGAGCAGCACAGTCAGGAGGCACTTCCTGTTTTCAGGCTGTCTGATAAGATGGCAGCTTCCATAAGCCGCCATCTTGGATGTTTAAAGGCTCATAACATGCAGTAGATGCAGGTAGGATGATTTTTAATGTGGACAATCTGTATGTACAGGGTGTGGGAAACCTATAAGATAGACTCTTATTCAGAGTGAAGGTCCGCTTTAATAACAAGTATTAGTGGAGTATCCACTTGCTTAAACCACTTGGGTGTCACTGCTGTTTAGTAACAAGTATTACTGGAGTATCCACTTGCTCAAACCACTTGGGTGTCACTGCTGTTTAATAACAATTATTAGTGGAGTATCCCCTTGCTCAAACCACTTGGGTGTCACTGCTTTTCAATAACAATTATTAGTCGGGTATTCACTTGTTCAGGCCTTTTTGGGTGCCACTGCTGTTTAATAACAAGTATTAGTGGAGTCCCCACTTGCTCAGGCCACTTAAGGGTCATTGTTCTGTTATTTTTATTCATAAAATTGGCCATTTTGGGCCACTGTAGCTGTAAGTGTCTAACAATGCAAAAAGCAGCAAATAAGGGACAGGGACGTAACATAGTATGTAAGTCTGAATAAAGACTTTAGTCCATCCAGTTCAGCCTGTTTATCTACTTCCAGTGGTCTAGTAGCCATAGCTGGGAAGGCATCAAGGCCACTTTTGAACATTTTTAATGTATCCATCATTACTACCTTCTCTGGAAGCGAGTTCCATAGTCTCACTGCTCTTACAGAGAAGAATCCCCTCCTATGTCGGTGGATAAAGCACCTTTACTCTAACCTTAGTGGATGCCCTCGGGTTATAGTTAAACTCAGGGCTATAAATAGATTGTGGGACAGATCTTTGTATTGCCCCCGAATATATCTATACATAGTTATTAGATCACCCCTCATGGGGCCATGTTGTTGCTGCTGCTGGTGGTTGTGATGAAGCTGGTGTTGCAGGGATAAATCTTTCATTCTTGCTCAGCTACACCTTCCTCTGGTGCAAGTTGGCCCCTGGGTTGGGAGCATTTTTTGTAGGCCCCAACACTACTTGCAGAGTGGTGAGGCAGTTGTAGATTATATGGCATTCAGTGGTAGCAGTTCCACCCACTCCACATTTGCTGAGAATGCTGAGCCCTCCACCTCACCCTCCTTAAAATCAGCAAGGCTGTCCCAGCCACAGGTCATGTAGTCACTAATGCTCTATGATGAAACCCCTAGCTGGGATACTGTGGGCCATCCACCTGCCCCAGTTGCAGACCTAGGGTTCCCAGATACCCAACAACTTATTTTGGAAGTTGAGGATGTGGCCAGCAGACCATCACAGGACAACCTCGATGATGATGAAACCCTAGTGCCAAGTGCTGAAGCTTTCTGCAATGTGGAGGCTAGCAGGGAGGAGCGGGTGGAAGAGGATGTCAGGGGTGATGACAAGGTCCTAGAACCAACGTGGACTGAAGGCCATCACAGTTCGGAGAAAAAGGTGGTGGTCACACAGCCCCAGGCAGCCAGCGGAAGGAGAAGGGTGCAAACCATCAGCCCGTTGCTACTACTGCGCACTAAGCCCAGGGGCTGAGAAATGGCAGCATGCGGTGCTAAAACTCATCTGTCTTGGCGAAAGACCCCCACACCGCCCAGGAGCTGTGGATGGGCATCCAGAGTCAGACAGATGAGTGGCTGCTGCCGTTGCACCTGAAGCCTGGAAGATGGGGTGCGACAATGGGCCTTGTAGCAGCCTTGGGCCGAGGTGGGATGATGCACCTTCCTTGCCTGGCTCATGTGCTCAGCTTGATGGTGCAGAGCTTCTTGGCCCATTATCCAGAGATGCCAGAGCTGCTGCTTAAAGTGCGTAGCATGTGCATGTACTTGCTGTTGCCTGACTGCACTTCGGATATTCCACCCACCACCTCATATGTGACTTGCCAACAGAGTGGAATTCCATGTTGTATGCGCTGGAAAGGGTATGTGAGCAGAGTTTCGGCTCCAAAATGCCCGGGTGAGTCGAAGTGCAGACTAACAGCACTTCGCCACCAATGAGGGGGCCTCCATGAGAGACATTTGTGCCATTACATTTACTACCAGTACACTACCAGTATGGTGAGTGCTGATGATGCCATCCAGTGCTGTGGAATGACCGCAGAGTATCCCACATAGCCACCAGTGCCGATTACTAGGTGGCCACCCAATTTCTAGGCTGCTAAATTGGACATGTGGCCAGCACATTCCTTGGAGGTTCTGGCTTCCCTGTGGCAAGTGTCCTATCACTTGCCACAGGTGTCATCACCGATATGAGAATCCACCTATCCACAGCCAATGTGGACATCCTGACATTCCTTAAGATGAACCAGGCGTGGACTTGGATGTGCCAGCACTTGAGTGAGTGGTTAAAGTGTTTGCTACCTCCTCTTCCACCTACACCTTCTCCGTGTCTTCCCACTTACACCACCACATCCACCTCCTCCTCCCCAACCCCCCCCCCCGACCTCTGACACCTATAAAAAATAGTAACATTTTAATTAATTATTTAATGTATGTATGTATATATTTATTTATTGATGTTAATATGTATTTATTGATTTATTTATGTACATATATATTTATTTATTGGTGTTATTTATTTTCATTTATTGGTGTTATTTATATTCATTTATGTTTATATTGATTGATGTTTTTATTTATTTGTGTATTTATTTGATTTTTTCCTTTTGTGGGATTATTTTGAGCACTTTCCCTACCCCATTTTGTGCAGTGCAATTGCCCAGGTGTTAACCCCCAATTTGGCCTCCGACAACAGTAAAATAATTCTTTCTTTTATTATGCATTTTTTTTCTGTTTTGAGTACTATCCCTACACCTTTTTGTGCAGGAAAATTACGCTGGTGGTCCCCTCGATTTGCAGCCCTCTAACCCATTGCTACTTCCATTTTACAGCCATTTTTGGGTCCCCAGGTTCGGATCCTTATTGACTTTAATGGGGTTCGGGTTCTGGTCAAGTCTGGGGACCCGAACTTTGGCGGCAAGTTTGACCGAATTTGGCGAACCCAAACATCTACGGGTCTGCTCATCCCTCGTGAGATGGCTGCTGTAGTTTCCCATACCAGCGAATGACTGGTATGCACATTGCAGGCCAGGGATGGGAAAACAGGAGGAGTTCTAGGTGTTCACTTGTTATTCAATAAATTATCCAGGGTTAGTGCACTGGCCAGTGAAAAAACAGGTAAGAAACAGTTAATTCCTTGAACGTGCCTGCACACAGGGGAGTAATTGAGAGAGAAGTGGCTGAATGTAGGCGGTTGTGATGTGTTGAAAGTACCAGATCATTCAATGGCAAAATGGAAAACAGGCATCACCATAATAGGCTTAGGAGCATTTTTATCTCCAAAATGTTAAGTAGTTTACCAAGCACCACTAGAATAAGAACATAGGTGAACCCTGTAGAGCACACAGGAATTTTATCTAGATGGATCCAGTAGGGATCAGAGCATTCCCTAGCTGCCAAAGGAGTAAACATGAGGATATGACTGTCACAGGAACATTAGTGGGATTTTTGCATAACTTTCTCTTGCTGCTCCTGCTGAACTCTTTTGCAGAGCACACAGGAGATTTGTCAGGATGGTTCCAGTAGGGGGCATGGCACTGATGGGGCACAGCTTCGGCATTCCATAGCTGCCAAAGTGGTAAACATGAGAATATTACTGGCACAGGAACATTGATGGGATTTTTGCATAACTTTTTTATCTGCCCAAGGTACCCACTCCAAAACCATGACAGCCCGCTCCTCCTGAGATGTGTCCTGAGTTCCATGAACTTGCCACTCCCATGCCTTCTCTCCTGCCTCCTCTTCCATTGAGTGCTGCCCTCACTTGTTACATAGTCACTGGCTGCTTCTCATTATTGGTAATCATCCCTAAATGCAAACAGAAGTGATGCTGCATTCTTAGGAATGCTACAAAAGGCAGTTGCAGCAGCTCAGTGCTCCACCAGGTTTGGGGGGCAGGGTCTAGACCCCTGAACCCCCCGAGTGTTCCCATGGTCAGACCTCATTTTGTAGACCACAAATATCTGTCATGTTTTACCGTAGGTGAAGGAGAATAAACTGTCCACCACCTTTGATGATCAGTGGTGGATGCTGCTGAGAGGGTTTAAACCCATGTAGATGTTATGGAAAAGCTGTGCTCCTAGAATTACATGGGGGCAGCCATCTTGGATTGCACCTGAGAGCCCTGCTTACACATAAGCATGAATGGGGGATTGAGGAGAGCTTTTGCTAGTACACAGACACACTGCAGCTGAGCTGAGAGCTTCCTTAGGATTAGCCCAACCAACCAGAGGGAAATGTTATCTGTTTCCACACAGAACTTCTCTAGCTAGCTGCATTGATATAGCACTAATGCAGCATGGCTTCAGTATATCTCTGTTTTTTTTCCTTTGTGCATTTAACAATTTAGCACAGCTAAAAATGGTGCTGAATTCGAACTAAAGAAAAACATTTTTTTATCTAACAAACTAACATAAGATGAAAAGTTCTCATGGTGCTGAATCAACCCTATTGTTTCACCACACAACGCAGGCTCTCTGGATTTTGCCATAAGCAGAGATTTACCTCAGAAAAAAGGATCAGCATGTTTGTCATGTTACAGACACACAATAAATCACCTGCTGCTGGAGGGGATGAATGTAGCTATGTATCAAGCAATGTAAATCAATGGCTTCAGGTGCCGCAGAGTTGTTTACAATGTTGTTACAATGTTTTAATGAGCTTTCTGAGCAGTAATGAGTCCTTACAGCTAATGGCGTTTATTTCTGACTAGAAATAAAGCATTTAAAGTTATTTAGGGTAATTTCGACTGTATTTTTGACAGTTTTTTCAGAAGCAGGGCTGTCAAAATTGTGGCAACATGGCCGCCCCATGCAGTTCATTAGTATAGAATCTGCCTGCTATTCTACAACATCTGCATGGAGATAAGCCCTAAAAAGTTTACATCACTGATTGTGTTGAGCGGGTGGAAACCTTTTTTGACTGAGGGTCTGCTTTAAATCAGTTTGTGGGTGATTGGAGTGGTGGAGTGTGGTTTATTTACATGGCTTTGAGGAATATTCGCAGTATTCTATGCTACTCATGTATGTAAGTAGGTGTAGCCCCGCCCCTGGTCACATGCTCCAGGAATCTTAGGTCCATAAAAGATGTTGGTGTTTCAGGCAATAGTCTGCCATTCCATACATTCCACTACCGCCATTGAGCCAAAGAGTGAGAGCAGTTATAAACCGAATCAAACACCCAGCATTTGGTGGGACGGTCTTCCACATAATGTCAGAAAAGTGGGAATTTTAGTTGTCCCGAGAGTTTTCAGTGGGACAAAATTCCTCCAAGTGGGACTATCCCATTGAAAGCGGGACATCTGCTCAGTTTAAAGGTGAAGCATCATAGCCATGTTTAATGCATTTGTGTTAATGAAAACTTTACTGGCAATTAAACGTGACTTGTGGTGTAATATTTACTTATTTTTGAGGCTTGCCATTTTTATCTTAGCAAAGATGCCTAAAATGCTAGATATACAATACACAAACCTGTTTATTTAAAGGAACTCTGTAGGCAAAGTGCATAAGCTGTTATTCAGCAGTTCACCTCATCACGGCTGCTCTACCCCTTCCAGAACACATCTGCTTCTGAAAGGAGAAACAACGCAAAGAGTAGTGACACACCCCCTGAATTCCTTTGCCGTAGACCACCAATAATAGTGCTAAGCTGGTGGTCTAAAGCTCTACATCACCAGACTGTGGACACTGGGAGAGAGGGGGAACAGCCAGGGTGATGCGAATGTCTGTCTTACAGACCCCGCCCATTATTCTGATTATTATGCGGCATCACAGAGCTAAGGCCCACGTCCAAATATTTCAAAAGATAAATCATAAGGTGAAACTGTAAACCTTGATATCTCAACCATTTGTTCTTCAATTTAAAAAAGGAAAACAGTTTAGGACAGTGCCAAACGTACCTCGACACGATGGTCTAACAATTGCCTTTGCCTTCTGGATCCCTTTATTGCAGTAGTAAATAGGGATGAGCGAATCGATCCGGACGAACCCGGATTCGATCCGAATTTCAGGAAAAATTCGATTCGGATCGAATCCGAATTTCCCCGCGATTCGATCACTCGAAGTTTTCCTTTAACATCCATTCATTTACATTTACAGGCATTCTAAGATGGCGGACGGGACATGTCTGGACATGTATCCCGCGCCAGTGCAAGCTGGGGCAGTCACATGCAGCCTATCAGCAGCCAGCAAGCCCGGTGACGTCACAGCGGTATTTAACGGCGGCCATCTTGCTTTTCCTCATTTCTCTATTGCATTCGTGAGAGACAGGACGCTGTGTAGCTGAGGCAGTTAGACAGGCAGGGACAGACAGGGACAGGCTGGAGACAGGCAGGAGACAGACAGAAAGCCAGGGAAAGGTAGGAAAAACGGAGGCTGTCACAGGGAGATTTTTTTTTTTTTCATCCAGCCTGAGTGTTACTAGCTGGCTGACAGGCTTTGTTAGCGTTTTCAGGCTGCTTATAGTAACTAACTGTGCATATATACTGAACTGATCTTAAGTCTGCTGTGAGGCATCCCATTCTGTGACTAAAGCAGCCTCTGTTTAAGACCATATAAGCATTTGCTCTTATCATATTTGAAATTAGGCCTGATAAAGACACTTTTGCTGGGCATAGCACTACTGGACCCTGCCAGGTCCACTTCTGTTGGGGCATCCCATTCTGTGACTAAAGCAGCCTCTGTTTAAGACCATATAACCATTTGCTCTTATCATATTTGAAATTAGGCCTGATAAAGACACTTTTGCTGGGCAAAGCACTACTGGACCCTGCCAGGTCCATTCCTGTTGGGGCATCCCATTCTGTGACTAAAGCAGCCTCTGTTTAAGACCATATAAGCATTTGCTCTTATCATATTTGAAATTAGGCCTGATAAAGACACTTTTGCTGGGCATAGCACTACTGGACCCTGCCAGGTCCACTTCTGTTGGGGCATCCCATTCTGTGACTACAGCAGCCTCTGTTTAAGACCGTATAACCATTTTCACTTATCATATTTGAAATTAGGCCTGATAAAGACACTTTTGCTGGGCATAGCACTACTGGACCCTGCCAGGTCCACTTCTGTTGGGGCATCCCATTCTGTGACTAAAGCAGCCTCTGTTTAAGACCATATAACCATTTGCTCTTATCATATTTGAAATTAGGCCTGATAAAGACACTTTTGCTGGGCAAAGCACTACTGGACCCTGCCAGGTCCACTTCTGTTGGGGCATCCCATTCTGTGACTAAAGCAGCCTCTGTTTAAGACCATATAACCATTTGCTCTTATCATATTTGAAATTAGGCCTGATAAAGACACTTTTGCTGGGCATAGCACTACTGGACCCTGCCAGGTCCACTTCTGTTGGGGCATCCCATTCTGTGACTAAAGCAGCCTCTGTTTAAGACCATATAACCATTTGCTCTTATCATATTTGAAATTAGGCCTGATAAAGACACTTTTGCTGGGCAAAGCACTACTGGACCCTGCCAGGTCCATTCCTGTTGGGGCATCCCATTCTGTGACTAAAGCAGCCTCTGTTTAAGACCATATAAGCATTTGCTCTTATCATATTTGAAATTAGGCCTGATAAAGACACTTTTGCTGGGCATAGCACTACTGGACCCTGCCAGGTCCACTTCTGTTGGGGCATCCCATTCTGTGACTACAGCAGCCTCTGTTTAAGACCGTATAACCATTTTCACTTATCATATTTGAAATTAGGCCTGATAAAGACACTTTTGCTGGGCATAGCACTACTGGACCCTGCCAGGTCCACTTCTGTTGGGGCATCCCATTCTGTGACTAAAGCAGCCTCTGTTTAAGACCATATAACCATTTGCTCTTATCATATTTGAAATTAAGCCTGATAAAGACACTTTTGCTGGGCAAAGCACTACTGGACCCTGCCAGGTCCATTCCTGTTGGGGCATCCCATTCTGTGACTAAAGCAGCCTCTGTTTAAGACCATATAAGCATTTGCTCTTATCATATTTGAAATTAGGCCTGATAAAGACACTTTTGCTGGGCATAGCACTACTGGACCCTGCCAGGTCCACTTCTGTTGGGGCATCCCATTCTGTGACTACAGCAGCCTCTGTTTAAGACCGTATAACCATTTTCACTTATCATATTTGAAATTAGGCCTGATAAAGACACTTTTGCTGGGCAAAGCACTACTGGACCCTGCCAGGTCCACTTCTGTTGGGGCATCCCATTCTGTGACTAAAGCAGCCTCTGTTTAAGACCGTATAACCATTTGCTCTTATCATATTTGAAATTAGGCCTGATAAAGACACTTTTGCTGGGCATAGCACTACTGGACCCTGCCAGGTCCACTTCTGTTGGGGCATCCCATTCTGTGACTAAAGCAGCCTCTGTTTAAGACCATATAACCATTTGCTCTTATCATATTTGAAATTAGGCCTGATAAAGACACTTTTGCTGGGCAAAGCACTACTGGACCCTGCCAGGTCCATTCCTGTTGGGGCATCCCATTCTGTGACTAAAGCAGCCTCTGTTTAAGACCATATAAGCATTTGCTCTTATCATATTTGAAATTAGGCCTGATAAAGACACTTTTGCTGGGCATAGCACTACTGGACCCTGCCAGGTCTACTTCTGTTGGGGCATCCCATTCTGTGACTACAGCAGCCTCTGTTTAAGACCGTATAACCATTTTCACTTATCATATTTGAAATTAGGCCTGATAAAGACACTTTTGCTGGGCATAGCACTACTGGACCCTGCCAGGTCCACTTCTGTTGGGGCATCCCATTCTGTGACTAAAGCAGCCTCTGTTTAAGACCATATAACCATTTGCTCTTATCATATTTGAAATTAGGCCTGATAAAGACACTTTTGCTGGGCAAAGCACTACTGGACCCTGCCAGGTCCATTCCTGTTGGGGCATCCCATTCTGTGACTACAGCAGCCTCTGTTTAAGACCGTATAACCATTTTCACTTATCATATTTGAAATTAGGCCTGATAAAGACACTTTTGCTGGGCAAAGCACTACTGGACCCTGCCAGGTCCACTTCTGTTGGGGCATCCCATTCTGTGACTAAAGCAGCCTCTGTTTAAGACCGTATAACCATTTGCTCTTATCATATTTGAAATTAGGCCTGATAAAGACACTTTTGCTGGGCATACCACTACTGGACCCTGCCAGGTCCACTTCTGTTGGGGCATCCCATTCTGTGACTAAAGCAGCCTCTGTTTAAGACCATATAACCATTTGCTCTTATCATATTTGAAATTAGGCCTGATAAAGACACTTTTGCTGGGCAAAGCACTACTGGACCCTGCCAGGTCCATTCCTGTTGGGGCATCCCATTCTGTGACTAAAGCAGCCTCTGTTTAAGACCATATAAGCATTTGCTCTTATCATATTTGAAATTAGGCCTGATAAAGACACTTTTGCTGGGCATAGCACTACTGGACCCTGCCAGGTCCACTTCTGTTGGGGCATCCCATTCTGTGACTACAGCAGCCTCTGTTTAAGACCGTATAACCATTTTCACTTATCATATTTGAAATTAGGCCTGATAAAGACACTTTTGCTGGGCATAGCACTACTGGACCCTGCCAGGTCCACTTCTGTTGGGGCATCCCATTCTGTGACTAAAGCAGCCTCTGTTTAAGACCATATAACCATTTGCTCTTATCATATTTGAAATTAGGCCTGATAAAGACACTTTTGCTGGGCAAAGCACTACTGGACCCTGCCAGGTCCATTCCTGTTGGGGCATCCCATTCTGTGACTAAAGCAGCCTCTGTTTAAGACCATATAAGCATTTGCTCTTATCATATTTGAAATTAGGCCTGATAAAGACACTTTTGCTGGGCATAGCACTACTGGACCCTGCCAGGTCCACTTCTGTTGGGGCATCCCATTCTGTGACTACAGCAGCCTCTGTTTAAGACCGTATAACCATTTTCACTTATCATATTTGAAATTAGGCCTGATAAAGACACTTTTGCTGGGCAAAGCACTACTGGACCCTGCCAGGTCCACTTCTGTTGGGGCATCCCATTCTGTGACTAAAGCAGCCTCTGTTTAAGACCGTATAACCATTTGCTCTTATCATATTTGAAATTAGGCCTGATAAAGACACTTTTGCTGGGCATAGCACTACTGGACCCTGCCAGGTCCACTTCTGTTGGGGCATCCCATTCTGTGACTAAAGCAGCCTCTGTTTAAGACCATATAACCATTTGCTCTTATCATATTTGAAATTAGGCCTGATAAAGACACTTTTGCTGGGCAAAGCACTACTGGACCCTGCCAGGTCCATTCCTGTTGGGGCATCCCATTCTGTGACTAAAGCAGCCTCTGTTTAAGACCATATAAGCATTTGCTCTTATCATATTTGAAATTAGGCCTGATAAAGACACTTTTGCTGGGCATAGCACTACTGGACCCTGCCAGGTCTACTTCTGTTGGGGCATCCCATTCTGTGACTACAGCAGCCTCTGTTTAAGACCGTATAACCATTTTCACTTATCATATTTGAAATTAGGCCTGATAAAGACACTTTTACTGGGCATAGCACTACTGGACCCTGCCAGGTCCACTTCTGTTGGGGCATCCCATTCTGTGACTAAAGCAGCCTCTGTTTAAGACCATATAACCATTTGCTCTTATCATATTTGAAATTAGGCCTGATAAAGACACTTTTGCTGGGCAAAGCACTACTGGACCCTGCCAGGTCCATTCCTGTTGGGGCATCCCATTCTGTGACTACAGCAGCCTCTGTTTAAGACCGTATAACCATTTTCACTTATCATATTTGAAATTAGGCCTGATAAAGACACTTTTGCTGGGCAAAGCACTACTGGACCCTGCCAGGTCCACTTCTGTTGGGGCATCCCATTCTGTGACTAAAGCAGCCTCTGTTTAAGACCGTATAACCATTTGCTCTTATCATATTTGAAATTAGGCCTGATAAAGACACTTTTGCTGGGCATAGCACTACTGGACCCTGCCAGGTCCACTTCTGTTGGGGCATCCCATTCTGTGACTAAAGCAGCCTCTGTTTAAGACCATATAACCATTTGCTCTTATCATATTTGAAATTAGGCCTGATAAAGACACTTTTGCTGGGCAAAGCACTACTGGACCCTGCCAGGTCCATTCCTGTTGGGGCATCCCATTCTGTGACTAAAGCAGCCTCTGTTTAAGACCATATAAGCATTTGCTCTTATCATATTTGAAATTAGGCCTGATAAAGACACTTTTGCTGGGCATAGCACTACTGGACCCTGCCAGGTCCACTTCTGTTGGGGCATCCCATTCTGTGACTACAGCAGCCTCTGTTTAAGACCGTATAACCATTTTCACTTATCATATTTGAAATTAGGCCTGATAAAGACACTTTTGCTGGGCATAGCACTACTGGACCCTGCCAGGTCCACTTCTGTTGGGGCATCCCATTCTGTGACTAAAGCAGCCTCTGTTTAAGACCATATAACCATTTGCTCTTATCATATTTGAAATTAGGCCTGATAAAGACACTTTTGCTGGGCAAAGCACTACTGGACCCTGCCAGGTCCATTCCTGTTGGGGCATCCCATTCTGTGACTAAAGCAGCCTCTGTTTAAGACCATATAAGCATTTGCTCTTATCATATTTGAAATTAGGCCTGATAAAGACACTTTTGCTGGGCATAGCACTACTGGACCCTGCCAGGTCCACTTCTGTTGGGGCATCCCATTCTGTGACTACAGCAGCCTCTGTTTAAGACCGTATAACCATTTTCACTTATCATATTTGAAATTAGGCCTGATAAAGACACTTTTGCTGGGCAAAGCACTACTGGACCCTGCCAGGTCCACTTCTGTTGGGGCATCCCATTCTGTGACTAAAGCAGCCTCTGTTTAAGACCGTATAACCATTTGCTCTTATCATATTTGAAATTAGGCCTGATAAAGACACTTTTGCTGGGCATAGCACTACTGGACCCTGCCAGGTCCACTTCTGTTGGGGCATCCCATTCTGTGACTAAAGCAGCCTCTGTTTAAGACCATATAACCATTTGCTCTTATCATATTTGAAATTAGGCCTGATAAAGACACTTTTGCTGGGCAAAGCACTACTGGACCCTGCCAGGTCCATTCCTGTTGGGGCATCCCATTCTGTGACTAAAGCAGCCTCTGTTTAAGACCATATAAGCATTTGCTCTTATCATATTTGAAATTAGCCTGATAAAGACACTTTTGCTGGGCATAGTACTACTGGATCTTTTTTTGGGGGCATCCCATTCTGTGACTAAAGCAGCCTCTGTTTAAGACCATATAAGCATTTGCTCTTATCATATTTGAAATCAGCCTGATAAAGACACTTTTGCTGGGCATAGTACTACTGGATCTTTTTTTGGGGGCATCCCATTCTGTGACTAAAGCAGCCTCTGTTTAAGACCATATAAGCATTTGCTCTTATCATATTTGAAATTAGCCTGATAAAGACACTTTTGCTGGGCATAGTACTACTGGATCTTTTTTTGGGGGCATCCCATTCTGTGACTACACCAGCCTCTATTTAAGAACCTAACCATTTGCACCTATTCTAATTGAAATTAGGCATGATAAAGACACTTTTGCTGTGCATAGTCTTACTGCTGCCTGCCAGGTGCTCTCTGGTTTTTGGGACATCCCATTCTGTAACATACCATTAGCCTCTGCATTTACTGTAAGCTGCACAGTTATTTAAAGAAATTTGGCCTGTATGAGCCTGCTAACACACTGCTGCTGTGTGCATATATACTGATCTCAAGTCTGCTGGGGGCATCCCATTCTGTAACATACCATTAGCCTCTGCATTTACTGTAAGCTGCACAGTTATTGAAAGAAATTTGGCCTGTATGAGCCTGCTTACACACTGCTGCTGTGTGCATATATACTGATCTCAAGTCTGCTTGGGACATCCCATTCTGTAACATACCATTAGCCTCTGCATTTACTGTAAGCTGCACAGTTATTTAAAGAAATTTGGCCTGTATGAGCCTGCTAACACACTGCTGCTGTGTGCATATATACTGATCTCAAGTCAGCTTTGGGGCATCCCATTCTGTAACATACCATTAGCCTCTGCATTAACTGTAAGCTGCACAGTTATTTAAAGAAATTTGGCCTGTATGAGCCTGCTAACACACTGCTGCTGTGTGCATATATACTGATCTCAAGTCTGCTGGGGGCATCCCATTCTGTAACATACCATTAGCCTCTGCATTTACTGTAAGCTGCACAGTTATTGAAAGAAATTTGGCCTGTATGAGCCTGCTTACACACTGCTGCTGTGTGCATATATACTGATCTCAAGTCAGCTTTGGGGCATCCCATTCTGTAACATAACATAACCTACCTACCATACTAAGCAGCTCTCTTATTTAAGCTAAGCAGCTCTCTTATTTAAACTAAGCAGGCCTCTTGGAGGCTGATTGTCCACTTTTGGGTGTGCATTTATATTCGGTTTCATATACAGTGGGGTATCCCAATTTGTAAGATAACCTACCCCAACCATGTAAACTAAATAGGCCTGTTGCAGCCTGAGTTTCTCTGCTTGCATATGGCCTGCATTACAATCTGTCTCTTTCAATGACACTGCTGCCTGGGGTATCCCAATTTGTAAGATAACCTACCCCAACCATGTAAACTAAAGGTTACGTCCTTCCAGAAGGAAAACTTATGCCGAACACTATTTTTGTTAGGGGCATTGACCTTTGGATTGATCGGCATGAAATTAAGGTTTTTTTTTCAAAGTATGGCGCTGTAAAGAAGGTCAAAATTATGTCTCATACTTGTTACTTTTTGTTCAGCTTGAAATATAACAGGCCACACGGGCATCCCAAGGCACATGCTATCTTAACCCTATCTGTTATACAACATAAGCGTTGATCAGCATCAGCTGCTTTATTAAGCTACTTCAGTTTGCACTTGTTTTTGACTGCTTTTAATAAACCAGGCCGCAGGGCACCCCAAAGCTGCACCTTGCACCCTATCTGGTATACAACATAAGCGTTGATCAGCATCAGCTTCATTAAGCTACTTCAGTTTGCACTTCCTTTTTGACTGCTTTCATTTAACCAGGCCGCAGGGCACCCCAAAGCTGCACCTTGCACCCTACCTGTTTATACTAAATAAGCATCTACAGCCTCAGCTTTATTAAGTTATTGCATTTTGAATTGGTTTTGGTCTGCTTTAAATACACCAGGCCGCAGGGCATCCCAAACCTGCATGTTGCACCCCATCTGTTATACTAAATAAGCGTTGATCAGCATCAGCTTTATTAAGCTATTGCATTTTGCATTGGTTTTTGTACTGCTGCCAAAACACTAGCCCATATGGGCATCCCAAACCAGCACATGTCACCCTATCTGTTATACTAAATAAGCTTCTACAGGCCCTTTTTTTTATTTATTTATTTTTATTTATATAGAGCTGCAATAGCTTATATTGTGAGGTTAATTTGCCATTTTGCAGCATAATATAGAGCAGCCCCTGTGTAAATCTGAGGGGCAATAGCTTATATAGTGAGGTAAATTTGCCATTTTGCTTCGTTATATAGAGCAGCCCAGTTGCCATCTAAATCAACTACTGTCCGGCCAGTACAGCTTTTCCAGGGCAAACTCTGCTAGTTGCGGGCACAAGTCAAGTTTGGCTTCCCAGCAAATCCAGTGGATCTTGAAGGTGTGTTGGCATGGTCATGTCAAGGTATGACATGACCTGCTGTTTGAGGTCCAGCTCCAGGTCTTCCTGCTGCTCATGAGTAGACTCACTATGCGGGTGTAGAAAGCTACTCACTAGCGACTGAAGACTGAGGCTGCTGCTGATGGAGCTGCTGCTGCTGCTCCTTCCACCCCCCCAGCAGCCATGGCAGTGGAAGGTGATCGCAGACTTCCCCCCGAGTCAGACCTGCGGGAGTATGGGCCATGGCGCAGATAGACATCGCCCAACTGACTACGTGGGATGTCTCTGTAGTAGGTCAGTTTGTCCTCCCTCTCAGTGGGCGTAAAAAATGCCCCCATTTTGTGCCGGAAGCGAGGGTCCAATAAGTTGGAGAGCCAGAAGTCTTCCCGCTGACAAATGGAGACAATTCTGCGCTCACTAGTACGCATGCATGTGAGCATGCATCGTGCCATTTGTGCAAGTGACTCGGAGGGACTACCTGTCTCCATCTCCACTGTAAACTGCCATGGTGTGTCTGGGTCCTCTGTCTCTGTCAATCCTCTAGCTCCTGTGGCTGCTCCTGCTCCTCCTCTCCTGTCAGATGACTAGATAAAATGGTCATTTTGTGAAACCTAAACTGTGGTTTGCTGTGCCCCACCCCCTCCTCCACTTCAGCCCCCACAGGCTTCATGTGGCTGTGAAATGTATGTGCCATGTCTCCAGTGCCCTGACCAGCCATGGTTTCCAACATGTGTTGTAGTACATGAAGCAGTGGAATCTCATCGTTCATCTCATAGTCCTGGCAACTGACTAATAACGTAGCTTCCTCAAAGGGCCTGAGCAAACGGTCGGTGTCACGTATGAGCTGCCAATGGTTTACATTGAATTTGCACAGGGGTGTCCCCCTATCCGTTTGGATCATCCAGAAATCCGTGATGGCTTTTCTCTGTTCCTATAGTGCAGTGGTCCTCAACCCTGTCCTCAAGGCCCACCAACATGTCATGTTTTTTGGATCTCCAAATAGCCAGCTCTATTGCTCTGCAGCTGCACTAATTACTCCACCTGTGCATCTTTGTGGAGATCTGCAAAACCTGGCCTGTTGGTGGGCCTTGAGGACAGGGTTGGGGACCACTGCTATAGTGGATCCTGCATATGGAGGGTGGAATTCCAACGGGTGGAAACATCGCAAATCAGACTATGGTGGGGTACACCGTTGTGACGCTGAGGCTCAATAAGGTTGTGCTTGGTGGTGTAGGAGTGCCAGAAGTGCATGCTAACTTTCTTTCCTGTTGTTCTTTCAGATGGGGGCAAGACTTCAGAAAACGCTTGACAACTAGACTGAACACGTGTGCCATGTCAGGACGCATGACTCTGGCTTCCTTGTCGCAGCGCAAACAAGATGTTCTTCCAAGTGTAATGCAGCAGGCTGGACTTATGGTGACGCTGTCTGAGAGGAGAAATCCCTCAGACATCAAGATTAAAAATTCCAAGAATTTTTGAGGGCTAATTATTCAGAGGCAAATGATAGCTAGTTGTTTCTGATTTAATTACAAGGTGGAAACACACCCTCAAACAAAACTTCACTTTGGCAATACCATTGCATTTGTCTATTCATAATTTTATGTATATACACTAACTAACCTACTTTTTCTCCACAGGATGCTGCATGAAACACTGCCACATCGCTGAGTAGCTGATTTTTCCTAACAACAGTCCGCAATAATTCACTGCTGCTGCTGCTGCCGCCGCCAGCGCCGCAGACTCCAGGGACCCTCTTCCACTACCTCGGCTTGCAACACCTCCTCCCACGACACTCTCCTCATCACTAATTGCCGGCTAGTGGAAGAAGAGGCGAGTGTCTCCTCCACTTCTTGGCTGGGCAGTAGCTGCTGAATTTTATGATTATCAGATCTTCATCAATGGATAGTGGAGCTGAACCCAAAGCATAACAGACAGACAGTTGACTGGGGGTGTCAGATGCCACTTGTGATGCAGTGGACTGCTTTTGCAGCACTTCGAGACAAAGTTGCTTCATTGGCTGACACAATGACTGGTAAAGCTGTGGAACATATGGTTGAAAAGCAAGAATAACCATTTGTTTTTATATGAAAAAGACCCTGGTTTATACAGATTTTTTTTTTTCCAGAGACTGCCCTGCGTGGAAATGAATGGCGCATGGATCATCCAAGCTTTCCTCCCAACAATGCCTGATGTATTCCAGTAGATTGATGACGGGGCCAGACCTACACTAATGAAAGATGGATCGTGCAAAACAGATTTAAGGCGCTGCTCTCCAGTTACAGACATTCCTCCGCATCGGACCACAAGTAAGTATTAATAAAAAATCCTTTACGTTACGCTTACTTTTTATTAATATTCTTCGGATAAGACGGATCAGACATGATTCCAGATTAAAAATTCCAAGAATTTTTGAGGGCTAATTAGTCAGAGGCAATGATACCTTCTTGTTTCTGATTTAATTAAAAGGTGGAAACACACCCTCAAACAAAACTTCACTTTGGCAATACTTTTGCATTTGTTTACTCATAATTTTATGTAGATATTACTAACTAAGCTACTTTTTCTCCACATGACTGTCCACAGGGTGTGATTCATCCAATTTTTGGGCTCCTGAAGCCAACTCCAGTGTATATTTGGGCTCCTGCTGCTGCCGCCAACTCCAGGGTGTGATTCATCCAATTTTTGGGCTCCTGAAGCCAACCCCAGTCTATATTTGGGCTCCTGCTGCTGCCAACTCCAGGGTGTGAATCATGCAATTTTTGGGCTCCTGAAGCCAACCCCAGTGTCTCTTTAAAGTAATATTTGGGCTCCTGCTGCTGCCGCTGCCAACTTCTGCCAACTCCAGGGTGTGAATCATCCAATTTTTGGGCTCCTGAAGCCAGCCCCAGTGTCTCTTTAAAGTAATATTTGGGCTCCTGCTGCTGCCAACTCCAGGGTGTGATTCATCCAATTTTTGGGCTCCTGAAGCCAACTCCAGTGTATATTTGGGCTCCTGCTGCTGCCAACTCCAGGGTGTGATTCATCCAATTTTTGGGCTCCTGAAGCCAACCCCAGGGTCTCTTTGAAGTAATATTTGGGCTCCTGCTGTTGCTGCTGCCAACTTCTGCCAACTCCAGGGTGTGAATCATCCAATTTTTGGGCTCCTGAAGCCAACCCCAGGGTCTCTTTAAAGTAATATTTGGGCTCCTGCTGCTGCCAACTCCAGGGTGTGATTCATCCAATTTTTGGGCTCCTGAAGCCAACCCCAGTGTCTCTTTAAAGTAATATTTGGGCTCCTGCTCCTGCCAACTCCAGGGTGTGATTCATCCAATTTTTGGGCTCCTGAAGCCAACCCCAGTCTATATTTGGGCTCCTGCTCCTGCTGCTGCCAACTCCAGGGTGTGAATCATGCAATTTTTGGGCTCCTGAAGCCAACCCCAGTGTCTCTTTAAAGTAATATTTGGGCTCCTGCTGCTGCTGTCAACTCCTGCCAACTCCAGGGTGTGATTCATCCAATTTTTGGGCTCCTGAAGCCAACCCCAGTCTATATTTGGGCTCCTGCTGCTGCTGCTGCCAACTCCAGGGTGTGAATCATGCAATTTTTGGGCTCCTGAAGCCAACCCCAGTGTCTCTTTAAAGTAATATTTGGGCTCCTGCTGCTGCTGTCAACTCCTGCCAACTCCAGGGTGTGATTCATCCAATTTTTGGGCTCCTGAAGCCAACTCCAGTGTATATTTGGGCTCCTGCTGCTGCCGCCAACTTCTGCCAACTCCAGGGTGTGATTCATCCAATTTTTGGGCTCCTGAAGCCAACTCCAGTGTATATTTGGGCTCCTGCTGCTGCTGCTGCCAACTTCTGCCAACTCCAGGGTGTGATTCACCCAATTTTTGGGCTCCTGCTGCTGCTGCTGCCAACTTCTGCCAACTCCAGGGTGTGATTCATCCAATTTTTGGGCTCCTGAAGCCAACTCCAGTGTATATTTGGGCTCCTGCTGCTGCCAACTTCTGCCAACTCCAGGGTGTGATTCATCCAATTTTTGGGCTCCTGAAGCCAACTCCAGTGTATATTTGGGCTCCTGCTGCTGCTGCTGCCAACTTCTGCCAACTCCAGGGTGTGATTCATCCAATTTTTGGGCTCCTGAAGCCAACTCCAGTGTATATTTGGGCTCCTGCTGCTGCCAACTCCAGGGTGTGATTCATCCAATTTTTGGGCTCCTGAGGCCAACCCCAGGGTCTCTTTAATGTAATATTTGGGCTCCTGCTGCTGCTGCTGTCAACTCCTGCCAACTCCAGGGTGTGATTCATCCAATTTTTGGGCTCCTGAAGCCAACCCCAGGGTCTCTTTAAAGTAATATTTGGGCTCCTGCTGCTGCTGCCAACTCCAGGGTGTGATTCATCCAATTTTTGGGCTCCTGAAGCCAACCCCAGGGTCTCTTTAAAGTAATATTTGGGCTCCTGCTGCTGCTGCCAACTCCAGGGTGTGATTCATCCAATGTTTGGGCTCCTTCTGCCCCTCATAGTGATGCCACTTTAACTCTCTGCAATTGTGCCGCTCTGCGATTCTATTAGCGATGCCTCTGATCTGCATGTGATATTTCTTCAAAGTATTATTTAACTAACCCAGCACGCATCCTGTGCGTGTTACAGCAAGGCAGAATGGTTTACAACCCTATTGAGGCTCTAGGAGGCTCAGAAATAGCCGTTTTTAATAGCGATTCGTCGCGAATTTATTCGGGTCGAAACGATTTTTGTCGGAAAATTCGGCGAATCAGTCGAATCGAATTTTTCAAAAGTTCGCTCATCTCTAGTAGTAAACATATGGAACAGAATACTTGTAATTACAAATATAAAGATCAGAGCTTTCTTCTTGTCTACGGACGCAGAGAAGGCTTTTGACAGGGTGAACTGGAACTGGATAAGAATAGCGCTTTCTCACATCAACATTGGGCAAACTACCTTGAACAGAATCATGTCTCTGTAGTGTAGTGCAGTGGGACTGGCACGCTGGGCATGTGAGATGGAATAGGACTGGACTTTACAATCATGCGGTAATGTAGATTGTCTTATGATATCAATTTTTGACCATGTTTGATTAATTATTATTGTAGCATATTTTCTCTGATTATATATGCCCTGGAGTGTCGCCACTTGTTTTCCCTAATACGCACTTGCACTTTATGCACTTGGCACTTTTATTACATGTTTTGCACAGCAACTTTTATTCGGCCCCACATGGCCTCTTACTCATCTTTATAGCCAATACTTTGCTTTACTTTCTTTATGCCATTTGGCACACATATCACGGGCACATTTCTTAGGCCATACTCCTGGGCATGGATATATGTGTTGTAACACTCAGGTTGTATTAATTATGAATAATTGCTAAACATTAATATTAACAGTCCGCCACCTCCTGGCCCAGCCCTTATGTTTTTAATTCTTTTTAGGTTTATGTCAAGCTAGTATTCAATAAAATCTTTTGATTGTTATATTTGACAATGTTTTGTCATCTCTGTTGAGCGGCTGTTTATGTGGACTTTGGGATCTGAGCTGGCGGTTTCCCCTTCTTTGTAGTTTCACTTTCGCCCGAGGTTCGGGTGGTTTTGGTCCACTTCAGCCGGCATCCAGTATATATACATTGTGCTGTGAAGGTAAAAAGTTTGTTGTGTTTCAGAATCATGTCTCTGTACTCGCAACCATCCACACGTGTTTCTACTAATAACACTCTCTGGGATTCCTTTATTATAGGAAATGGCACGAGGCAGGGCTGCCCCCTTTCACCCTTCATTTTTACCATTTCCCTTGAACCCTTCTTGCTGCACATAAAGCAAAATGTGGATATCGAAGGGATTCAAAGAGGAGATAAAAAAATACAAAGTGGCCGCATAAGCGCATGATTATTATTCTTTGTAACATCTCCACTAACAACTCCAAAGCCAGTGTTGATGGAGAAATTTCACATTTTTGGCAGGGACTCTAACCTGAAAATTAACTACTCAAAATCAATAGGGATTTTTGTTTCAGTGGACCCAGAGGAGGTGGAACATATCAAACGGTAATTCTCATTCTCCTGGGACAATATCAGCATGAAATACTTACCCTGTTTCCCCCCCCAAAAAAGACACTGTCTTATATTAATTTTTCCAAGGAAAAAGGCACTTGGCCTTATTTTCGGGGGATGTCTTGACAGAAGACAGGCAGCGTGGGTCTCCTCCACCTCCCTGGAGCTCCCCCCTTACGTGCCCCGTCATTACGCCCCCTAGTGGTTACAATACCAGGCTGCACAGAGCATCAGGCTGCTCAGCTGTGCTAGTTGAGTATGCCTGCTATAGCCTGTGAGAGTCTCACGGGACGCGCACGGCAGCCGCCGGGCGGCCTATGCGGGCCGTGTTTGCAGGCTGCTGGGCCTGTTTTAACGTAGGGGCCTGGAGCGGTACCGTATTGCCTCGGTCCAGGTCTCGCTGGGGCACACTCGGCGGCGCGGTCACAGGGAGCAGGCGGCGGAAGCTTTTCCTCAGGTACGCTCTCTGACATCCCGCTGCGCACCGTCCCTCAGCAAATACCCGTCCGAAGTCTCGCGTTGCTCCACAGCGCTGCAGCCAATCAGTGAGCTGCGAGGCGCCACCGCCCCAACGGTCTCTACGGTAGAAGCTCTGGATCCTTCTGCAACATTTCGTGGACGGAACTGTACCAACGGTGAGGCCCTATTTTCGGGGGAGGATTTATTTTCGGGTAGGAATTATTTTCGGGGGATGACTTATATAACGATATCCTCCGAAAGCAGGCACTAGGCCTTATTTTGGGAGGATGTCTTATTTTCAGGGAAACAGGGTAGGTATTAACTTGCAGGTCCAAATCACCAATGGCTTTCAACTGAATGTTATTTCCCTATAGCAAATGATGAAGACATCTTGGAAAATGGTCCAGGCTCAAGCTATAATGGTTTGGTAGGATTGCGGTGCCTATAATGATTGTAATGCTGAGGCTTTGATATCCCATACAATGTTTGCCAATAGCTCTACCCAATCATATTCTCTCCAAAATAAAGACTGCTCTCTTTATATTGGTGTGGGGAGGTAAATGTGCAAGTACGCGGGGACAAATAATGGTCCAACCTAAAAGGTCTGGAGGGATGGCTGTTCCTTGTATCGAAACCTATTATCTAGCATCTCATATGGCACGGATGGTAAACCGAGGTTTTAATTGTGCTCCAAAGGACTGGGTAGCATTGGAACATCTGGAGGGAGGACATGACCTACCCTCACTGAGCTTTGTTTCAATCACACCATCTGAAATAAAGTCCAAACCAGACCAAAAGCCTGGCAAAGTTGGAAAAGAAAGGTAGCGGCCATTTTGGAGCTTCCTCTTCCAGCATCTCAGCCATGCTGCTGCCTGGATTCAACATAACTGACTATGCACAGTAACAGGAAGCCCAGCAGCACTTCCTGTTTGCAGGTGGCATGCAGATATATGAGCCGCCATTTTTTTTCAGGAGGAGTTAGAAAAAGGCAAATTCATTTTTATGTGCAACATTCTGAGGCCCTTATTTATGAAGGAATAGCGACTGGTGAGCGGCCGGTAATGACGGGCACCGCCACGAGAACGCCGACTCCCCACCACAATCACACATTTATCAAGCCAATCCTGCTTAGCGACTGAGATAGCGCCAGATAGCCACTCATTCATCATTATTCCAGCCTCAGCCCACAGCGCCAGCGTCCGACCTTGAACAGCGACAGGTATGACCTCTCGCTACCTGGTGCGCTCCAATGCATTTCAATGGAACAATCTTTAAATATTCATAATTAATTGTTATGAATTTTTTTATTTATTTTTTTTAAATGTGAAAAATTCTGTGACCACTTCTGTCATTTTAAATAATTTTTTTAAGGTAAAAAAAAAAAAAAAATTGTACAGAATTGATCTTACAGGTCTGATATTAATGTATTCATATTACTAAATTATTAAAAAAAACTTGTTTTTTTGGGTTTCCAAAAATATGGTTGTTTGGGGGTTAAAAAACTACTTTTAACCCATCGCCGCCAACGCTCTGGGGTTTAAACATGCATTTTACAGCGCGAGAATTTTTTGAGCGTGATTTGATAATGAATATGGTGGGAGCCGGTCGCTAGGGCCAGTCGCTATCATGCGCTCCCATACAGCGCGGAACCTGTCAAATAGCGACTCCTCACCCAATATTCAACATTACGCCAAACCGACTGAGTCGCTATCAACTACCGAACAACGGCCAAGCACAGCGACTACTAGCGGGCGCTCTGAAAATGCCGCTACAGTCGCTCAACTGTCGCTACCTGCCGCTGTTAATGAATCGGCCTCTGAATTGCTCTGGGGAGGGGTGTATATGAGCACTGTTTGTTGTGTTGGTCTGGCTTAAGTCATTTTGGACTCGTTTACTGAATCAGGCCTTTAGGTAAAAATGTTGGTGATTCGACCTCTAGATAGACAGTGAAAGTGAATGGTACTATTGCCCCTTTTTGTATCTGTGCCAAACTGAAGGGTAAGTTCAGCACCAGCTGTAAACACAGCACTTCTAACACCTAACGTGTACGTTTTACAAATGGTGCTGAATCAGCCCTAAAATGTCTATGGAAGTTTATCCAGGCCTTGGTGCATATATATATATAGTAATAAATTAACAAAAACTGGACTTGCTATATTTTTCTTGAATACTTTTAAATTCAGAGTTCAGAAAGCTAGTTGGATGACTAGAAAAACATCTTATATAGCAAATTTAATAAGATAATAGGGTCGATTCAGCACCAGGTCAGAAAACATTTTCTACCTTGGGAGTGATTCAGAAGCAGGTGAAAAATTACATATGGTTGCTGAGACACTCCTAAGATAAACAATAAAAGCGAATGGCAATTTTCTCTCCTAAAAAGTAGTAGAATTTTCTCACCTGGTGCTGAAGTGACCCCAATAGCATTCCGCATTCCTCCTCATTTTAGGAGATGCGGGAGAAATATATAGAATAGACAACTCAGACACAGAATTAAACATTTTTATAAATAAAAACAGGCCCTTTGCACTTCCTTTAGTGTCTCATGTGTTCTCAGTTATTCTGCACACTAAACATTATAGGGAGCCTACTCATACAACCAAAATACCTATAGGCCAGTCATGAGTTTAGAATTAGGGCTATGAGGTGCAAAAACGGGTGTGGGGACCTGAGCCCCCCCCCCCCCCCCCCCCCGTGCATACCTTCCCTGCAAAACCCGGTATCACTTACCTGCACCTCCAGCAAAACTCAGCCTGCTTGGGGGGGGGGGGGGGTCTGTTTGTATTTGAAGTCTTTCTGAGCCGGCTCTGGCATTTTATATAATTGAATTATTTATATAGTAGAAGTGCGGCAGTTGTGCGCATACAAGAGGATAGGGATGTGGGTAGGACAGGGATTCTGATGTATTTTGGTGCACAAAACCTTTGTCATGTAATTAAAGGGATTTGCCAAGCAGATGAAGAAAACGGTGTGTGTCGGCAGCTTACCTCCTCCTGCTGCTGTTGCACACAGCGGAGGGGAAGGGGAAATAACACTCCTCTTCTCCTGCCTATGGTGCCTCCCCTCACAATCCCCACCATCAACGGCACCACCACCCTTATTCATTACCATCCATATAATGTTTCCACACACCACCCCCCCATCCTCCTTAAGCTATGTTCACACGTTGCTTTAATGGGGTTCTGTAAAAATAAAATGACGTGGTCCCCGACCCCAAGGCTTAAAGCCGGCACACCAAGCATAGGGGCTGGGGTGCTCATGGCTCAGGGGCTGAACGACAAGCCTTCAGCACAGGTCCGCTGCTCCTCCAGGGGTGAACATTGGGCCCGAGCCAATTGGCATTAGGCTCTTCCATACCCCCCTGGTTGTTGGAGGGACAGGTAATGGGGTCGGAGTAATGAGGTTGGAGTAAAAGCAAGTCACCCATTGCCATGCTGGTAGGTAACTTGCCCCCCACACCCTTTGAACTAGTATAGGGATCCCTGGCTCACCATAGAGAAAGTAAAAATCAAACACCACCCCAAATATTGTAATGATCTAACATGCTAGCAGAAGAGGAGCCCATGTAGGACCTCAGAGGTGGAGGACAGCGGGAGGACACCTCTGGCTTCAGATGAAGACAGCAGAGGTGAGTAGAGTTTGATGTTAGATCATTAAGAGACTTTTGTGTGGTGTTTTCTTTTACTTTCTCTACTGTGAACTAGTTAGGAGTCCAGGGGAACCCTATACTAATTCAAAGGGTAGGGAGGTGACTTGACTTACATACAGAAGAGCCCAGTGCCCATCTACGCGGGTTCAGGGCTCCCCTAAAAGCGAACACTGGCGTCAATGGGCACTGGGCTCTTCTGTATTTAAGCTACGGGTGATGGGATGGGTCTAGCGTCATTGGTCATAGGAGTAAGTGTTCCGACATGGCCGTTTGACCTCTGAGCCATGAGGACCCCAGCTCCTATGCCCGGTGTGCTGGCTGGTAGCCTTAGAGGGGGGCACAGCACGTCATTTTATTTTTCATTTTCTGAAAAACTAGTACTGTGATCGTGCATTTTGCATAGGGGCAGACTAGAAACTACCCTTTATACATATTTAATAAGGCGTTTCCGATTAGTGGACACACCCACCACCTGGAAAAGGAGACATACACTCAAAACTTCTATGTGTAAATTTGGAGGCTTAGAAACCTTGTTTAAACAAAAAAAAACAACAACAATTGGGGGCATCAGCATAACCAGAGCGATTTGAAATGGCTGGTTATGTAAACTGGACAATGGCTTTAAGGCTTTATACTCTCTCTATAGCACTAGAACAATAGGTCTGCAAACAACATAAAGTGCATTTGAATTGGTTAGAAACACATTTCGCTTATTCCATGAAAATTCGCTAATATCATCAGATAAATGCCATCCAGCATTGGTCATTAATATTATTCGGTCACACATACTTAGTCATTATTTTGTCGGGTAGATTTCTCAGCACGTGTTCCTCTACATCCAGTCCCCCCTTCTTCAGCTGTAGGCAGTTGCTGATCTCCTCTGGTAAAGTAGTCAGATTGTTACCAGTGAGCTCCAAGCTGGACAGTAGAGGGAGCTGTGCAATCTCGGGGGGTAAGCTGGACAGTTTATTGGAGCCTATGTGGAGGGACTTTAGCCTGGTGCAGCGGAACAGCTCATTTGGAAGGCATACGATTTGGTTAGCAGTTATTGACAGCCTCTCTAAACGGGTTAGGTGGCCAATTTCTGGAGGGATAACTCGAATAGAATTAAAGCTGAGGTCTAAGTGTCTTAACTTAACCAGGTTAAAGAGAGAAACTGGCAAGATATCAAGTTTATTATTAGAAATGCAAAGTATCTCCAGATTAAACAAAAGTTCGATAGATGATGGAAGGTGAACTAAAGAATTATGACAAAGTTTCAAAGTGTTCAGACTTCGGAGACGCTGAAGACTCCCAAGCTCCTCAATGATCTCAATGTGGTTAGCTGTCAAGTCAATGCACTGCAGGCTTTTTAAGACAACAATCACACTTGGAATTTTTGAGATCTTGCAATTTGAGAGTTTAAGTTTAACCAAGTGATTCATCTTTTTCAGCTGACCCAATGAGCCGAGTTCAGTGTCTCCATTTTGTATGCTTAGCACAGACAGCTGACCCGCCACATCCAGCACAGACGTTGGGATGTGAGATAAGTTGCTGGTCAGAAAAAGTGATCGGAGGCCAGTTAGCCCATGCAGGGATGGAAGGCGGATGGTCTTATTGTGGGAACAACTGAGGTTGCCTGATAAATGCAACTCGCAGAGGTTCTTTAGGTTATAAATCCAAGATGGAAGCTCCTCCAGGTCTGTGAATCTGACGTAAAGAACTTTCAAATGGTTTTGAAGATACTGGTGTGCATCAGGGTCTATTTTAACAGAACAATGGCTAATATGGAGCTCAGACAGTGACTTCAGTTGGGACACTGCCCCCACAAGCTTTGCGGATGAGATCACCTCAAGCTTTAGAACCTCAATCTCAGTCAGGTCATAAATGGATTTTGGTATCGCTGGTAGCATTGCAAGTTGCAGTTCAGCCTTTCCTTTGGCATCCTTTCCAATCATTGCTTTCAGCTTCTCTGTTGACCATTCAGCATTGAGTGCGAGCTCCCTGAGCCTCCCTTCACTCACAGCTGAGAGGAAAACCGAAAATCTTGTAGAGTACAAAGTGTCGTAGCAATCTATCATGTGTAACATGAAGGCAAAATCGTTCCGGACATCAGGAATGTCTCCAAATATGCATGTGTCACTGTGTGTTTCAAAGGAGTACACTTTGAGGGAATTCCTCAACAGCCAATATAAGGAATAAGCAGACAAACAGGAATATAGAAAGAGGAGCATTATATAACTCAGGAGAAGCTTTTCAAGAATGTAGGCCAAGTTATGCGTGCACGAAAACGCAGGATATCCCATGAAATTCTGTATGGCGGGTTTACAAATATAGCTGAAGCTGAATGATCCTACTAAGCACAGGGAATACCCTAGTGCTGATACTACTTGGACACCTTTAAAAACTGTTTGTCCCACATACACCTTGTACACAATATCCGAGTCCTCAGCTTCGCTACGGAAATGACGGATCTTTTCAAACAAAGCTTTGGCCTGTTCCTCCTCTTTTTTATCCAATATTGTGGAGCCTGGGAGTTGTACGGCTGGGAAAGAAATACCGCCGAGTAATGGCATTCTAGGGGACAAGTCCACAGAGCGAGTACTGCTGGATTTTACACGGTTACTCTCTGGTGGAGGTTGGTCAGTTGTTTCCTCAAGAGCTTTAGTCGTCCATGGAGATTCAAAGCATTTGGCCAAAATGGAAAGAAAAAGTTCAACTTTGGAAGAAGTTTTGGGATATTTAAACCAAAAATTGCTGCCAACCAGTAACACCAAGGTGTTGATAAGAGCCAAATAAGGGAAATATTTGTTTTGCCAAGGTATTACCTTGTGGTAACAAACTGCACTCACGTACATATACTGCTGAAAGTCCAGATTGGTGAAGTGACCCACTTTTCTGGGACCTGGTAAAGGAGCAGTGTTTGCTATATTGAAGCCACTTGTCTGGAACTTGTCAGCTTCGCTGCTCTTTGGCATGCAGACCACTTTATCCATTATTATAAGGAGTGTAGCTGAAAAGAAGCACGACATCAGCATAATGATTAGAAGGTAATCCATGAGGACGTCCCACCATGGTTTCAAAGCCTTGAAGTGGGCCTGAGTCTCGCCCAAGGAGGCAGCTTCGCTGACAGTAAGCATTCCTAAAATAAGAAACAGATTTTAATCAACATGAAATATCGATGACATCTTTAACTAGAGAGAACCTGCCATAATCATTGGGCTCTAACCTTATCAGCCCGGCTTTAAATGGGTTTAATCATTTGATGTTCCCAAAATCACAGAAATGCACACACACTAAAAAAAAATTCTTCTGGTCTCTTGTTTTTTCCTATGTAAAGCAGGAACATGTGAGGCGAAGCAAACAGAAAAGCTGGATTTTCTGACAATGGCCTCGATTCAATAAGAGTTGAAAAAAATTCTCATGGTAGTAAAAAATTAAATTTGAGATTATGACCACACCCAATTATTTATAAAAAATATACATTTATTGAATTAGTATTAAAGAGTTTATATAAATACATAGCTATATTGCAATGACATCATACCATCCATGTGGTTACTCCACTTACTACAAAGTCATATCACATGTTAATATGTAACTTCTATATACTAGTTCTTATTGTTTCCTTATGGGGCAGACATGTCTATAGTTTTCTTACTTGTTTATGACTTATTTACCATCACCAAGAAATACTAACAGTACTAATATGTCAGTGGCTTATGTTTGTCTGTCACAGTCTTCCTAGGGCATTGAGGAAGCCAAGATTGGCGAAACATGACACATGTCTGCCCCATAAGGAAACAATGAGAACTAGTATATAGAAGTTACATATTAACATGTGATATGACTTTGTAGTAAGTGGAGTAACCACATGGATGGTATGATGTCATTGCAATATAGCTATGTATTTATATAAACTCTTTAATACTTATTCAATAAATGTATATTTTTTATAAATAATTGGGTGTGGTCATAATCTCAAGTCTATATAAAATTCTGAGGGTGCCTAGCCTCGGACCAAGTGGTGGTTTCAGACAAGGCTGAGTTATGGACCAACCAATTTAAATAATCATAATGAGGGGTATATGTGGTCGCTGCCAAATTGAACACAGTGCTGTAGTTCTTAAGAAAGCTCATGAGAAAAAGCCTGAGAATGTCACTGTTACTGAAACACCAGATAGGAATACAATGAAAGTCAATGGTAGAGAGCTGTTTACTTTTTACACTGTAGTAAACGCTGCCATTGACTTTCATTGTCTATTTTTCTAGTGATTCAGTAACAATGACATTCTCATGCTTTTTTCTCATGAACTGAATTTTTTACTACCATGAGAATTCTTTTCAACTCTTATTGAATCAAGGCCAATGCGTTTAACATCTAATATAACTGTTATTATATCAATTTCTCTAAGCCAAAGAAGTTTTTGAGTAAGGATACAATGCTGTTTATTGTTTTGTTTGTGCCCTTAATGTGGTCATAGAGTTTGTACTTCCTTATTGAAATGGGCTAATAACTGGCAATGAGCATTTCACAGATGCATTTGGGGTTGGTTGCAGGGGTGGGTTTCAAAATTAGTGTGGCATACCAAATACAGTCTAAACTACTAGGGCTACTAGGTCTGCTAAACAATGGTTTTGTCTGCTTTAAATCATATTTTATTGGTCCAATCCATTCATTCAGCGTAATGCAGAGCTCACAGCTTAGTAGTGCGCCACTTTTACCTCAGGGCTCAGGCAAAGCCAAGTCTCACACTGTCCCCACAGCACCAATGTTTCACAGCCGACCAAAACCATTGCTCACCGACCCTACAGTCTATAAAACTCCAGTGCTGGCTGCTAGCTTTCCCCCCCAAGGTCATCCCAAATAGGTCCGGTAAACAAGGATTTTGGTCCACTTTAAATAATATCTATTGGTCCCATCCACCTCATCCAGCATAATACAGAGTACACAGCTTAGAAGCGCATCGTTTTTACCTCAGGGCTCAGCCAGGTCTCCACCGCACCAGCCTTTCAAAGCAGGCCAAATGTTTAATAATCTCCATTGCTGGCCGCTATGCTTCCCTCAAAGGGCATCCCAAATTGATGAAGGGGCAAGCAGCCAGCACTGAAGTCTACTAGGACTGGGTTTTGGTCCACTTTAAATAATATCTATTGGTCCCATCCCCCTCATCCAGCATAATGCAGAGCTCACAGCTTAGAATCGCACCATTTTTACCTCAGAGCAAGTCTCCTCACATAGTCCCCACCACACCAGCATTTCAAAGCAAACCAAATATCTCCATTGCTGGCTGCTAGCCTTTCCCCCAAGGCATCCTAAATTGAGGGAGGGGCAAGCAGCCGGCACTGGAGTCTACTAGGGCCGGTAAAATGGGCTTTGGTCTGTTTTAAATAATAATTTATTGGTCCCATCCATGTTCCACTTATTTAATGTAATACAGAGTAAACGGCATAGAAGTGTGCTATATTTTTTACCTCATGCAATATCAACAACAGACAGCCAAGACGCCAGTCCTCAGGTCTCCTCGCACAGTCTGCGCCGGCCGCTCTCACCTGCACTGCTTATATAGGCATTTCATTGTTGCTGAATCAGCAGCTAGGAAAACAATGGGAGTCAATGGTAGTTTTTTTTTTACTCCTAAGTAAAGTAGAGAACTTTTTATTCCTTTTTACTCTGCAGTAAAAAGTGCCATTGACTTTCATTGTTTTCCTAGCTTGTGCTTTAGCAACAGTGAAATTCTCATAAAGTGATTTTCTTACTACCATGAGAATTGCATCGTATTAATCTAATTGAATGAGATGGGTATGTTATTATTTTGATGTTCTTTTACTCCTGTAGAAAATTGTTAGTGGACAGAACATTGGGCTGGAACCAAAGGAGCACATCCAGCGGGTTGTGGACAGGGAATCCTACTCGGAAGGGTCTAGTGGTATAAGTGAGATTACCCAAAGGCTAACTTCTAAGGCTTTTGCTATTTTAATGTATTTTTAAGGATGTAGAGTTGTAGATTATATGAAGCAGGATATAGAAATATAAGTGTCTGCAGATGGCACAAAGCCCTGTAATGTAATACAAACCCTGGAAAATGGCTCCAGCATACAGACTGACCACACCAAAAAGGTGGGAAGACCCACAAGGCAAATACAGTAGGTTCATTGTGGATTTATATAAAGTTCTACAACTAGGGGCAAAAATGGCTCATTTCACACTGTTCCCACAGGGGGAAAATACTTGGTAAATACCTATAATTAGGTCTGGATGCTTTATAAAAAACCGATTTAACTTGATGGATTAATGTGTGTTGTAATGTAATCAACTTTGTAACTCTTAGCCTTTTATAACACTTAGCCTTTGGCAAAGTGAGGAAGAAGAAGGGGCATCATAGTGCTCTTGTTAGCGCCTGTGACTCTTTGAAAGGATTCTAGTGTAATATCTGTTTGGTCACCACCATTACCGGTCTCTGGGTATGCAGACTGTGTGATCGTATAGGGCGCCATCTATGTCTATGCCTTTCTTTACTTTTTTGATTCTCACTCTTTTTCCATGATCCTTCTGTCGTTCTTTATCCCCCTTTTTTAATTTGTTCTCCACATTTCCCCATCCCACTCTCATTTTCATATTCCCTTCTTTTTCCTTATTTTTTACATCTTACCATCCCCTCTTTTCACCTTCTTTATAGCTTTTTGCACATTCCCTACTTTACTCTATCTTTCTCACCTTTTATTGTTTCCGTCTCCCCCCCCCTTTTCCAAGCTCCATCCATCTCTTTCTGTTCCCATTTTGCCATGTTTTCCCAAATTCCTTCCAACTCTCTTTCTCTTTTTCCATGTTCCTTCCACCCTTCTCTCTATTTTCTGTATTCCCTCTGTCTCTCCCCATTTTTCTTCATTCCTTCCTTGTCCTTTTCTCTGCAGTTGAATATATGTATGTGAGTGTTTCAACGGGCCCCGCTCTAAAATCTAGCAGAGGGTGTCATCTAACATAAGACCGGCCCTGGTCACCACACACGAGAGGTAACATCACAACCAGGGGGTCAGAGACAGCAACAAAAAGCACTGCAGCTCTAACCAAATCTTACTCTAACAATAACTAAATCACCAGGTTCACCAGCACACCTTATATAGGTGCCCGGGTAACGTCACAAGCTTACCTGCGGAGGACAAGGGAGGGGGGGTGGTGGCGCCATCAGACGCAGGCACAGCAGGAGAACAAGTAAGCTGCTCCTGCTCTATAAAGCTGAGCAATCCAGATCACTCAATATTCCAGTGCATCCAGCACCATTTTCTAACAGCTGGATCTGCCGAACCAGGCTGGACCAGCTGAATCCCCTGGTTGGTTGGGCTGGTAAAGTTTTGGTACAGTATAGGTCAAGGCCCAGGGCCGTATTTGGTGTCCAGACTGCCCTAGGCACTTTCCTTTTGTTTGCACCTAGCTTGCGGGTTGGGGGGTCCGCAAGTAGTTTAAATGCAGAAGGTGATAGTGAGGGGGGTTATATGTGTGTGGAGGAGGAAGAGAGGGGAGAGGGGAGAAGGGGTTAAATGCAGAGCGCAGGCCTAGGGTTGCCTAGTGGTACAGCCCTGTCAAGGCCAAGTTCAAAGTCAGGGTTTGCTATTCACAGCATGTAAGGGAATCAGCCTTGAGCCTTGATGGTAACAAAAATCATATCTCCACATTCAGGGGCAGACTGGGGTTAAAAATCGCCCCAGGACTTTTATGGTCTCACCAGCCCTTTGCAGCGTGCCCGGCCCAGTATAGTATATTACATCATATATAAATATTTATATAACACACATCATATTTGCTTAGCCCTAATAACTCTTAGGACAGGGGAGGTATCAAGCCCCAGCCCCCCAGTTTTGCCCCATCAAACTTACCTCTCCTCGGTCCAATGTTGCATGCGCGGGCTCTCGTCCAATCAGAGCCCTTTGTCGTGTTTACAGCCTTCGGGCTCTGGTGGGCTTGCATGGGGAGCATGTGCTGCAGAAAAACTCTAGTGCTACGAAACCAGGTATAAAGTTGTGTCCACATCACAGCCCTATTTGCTGCAGGAACACGCGCCGAGCAGGTATAGTGCATGGAAACAGTTCTGTGACAGTTTAGTACTCACCATTGCGGGTTCAGCTTTTATCACAGGTCTCCAAGTCATTATTTCTGCTGTCATCCGGTTCCCTCTGGCTTCCCCTGGTCCTTCTGGTGATGGCTCTGCCACATCCTGCACATCCATGCTCATCTCTGCAGGACTACCTAAGAGGCTACTGCCGCAGTAATGATGCAAACGTACACAAATGTGACTGCACTACTGCAAGGTGTGGTAGGTAGAGATGGACAGAGTTGGGCATAGGTGAGATAGGTAGAAGAAGTAAGGAGGCAAGGAGGAAAGAAAGAAAATATGATAAAAGCAAGGAAATAAAGATTAAAGACAGAAAGGCAGTAGGAAAAGAAAGGAAGAAAGAAAGATGGGAGGAGCAAAGACATAAAAAAGAAAGATGGAAGAAAGCAAAGAAGTAGGAAAAATGGAGGAAAGAAAATAAGAAGCAAGAAGGAAAGACAAAGAAGAAAAAAGATGGAATGAAAGAAAGAAAAAATGATGGTAGGAACGAAAGAAAGATGGAAGGAAGAAAATAAGGAAAGGAAAAAAAGACAGAAATGGTAGAGGAAGGAAAGTAATATGTGAGGGACGAAGGCAGTATAAAAAGAAAGAAAGATGGAAAAAGGAAAGACAAGGAAGAAAAAAAGAAAGATGGAATGAATGAAAGAGAGAAAGATGGTAGATATGAAAGAAAGATGGAAGGAAGAAAATAAGGAAAGAATAAAAGAAAGAACTAAGGGAAATAAAGCAAGATATGAGGATCAAAGACAATATTACAAGAGGAAAAGAAAGAAAAAGAAAAATGTAGGAAGAAAATAAGGAAGCAGGAAGGAAGGACAAGAAAAAAAAGATGGAAGAAAAGCAAAAAAAGAAAGATGATAGGAATGAAAGGAAGATGGAAGGAATAAAAGAAGGAAACATATTAATAGAGGCAGGGGTAGGAAAGAGGCAAAAAGAAGGAGATAGAAAGAGGCAGGAAAAAATGCAGGCAAAAAAGATGTAAGGAGGGACAGAAACAGAGTGAAGACAGTTTCCTGGAGTGTGAAAGTATTCAGTGGCTGGGACAGGAGCTGGGCTACCTGCTGCCAACCCCTCCCTCCCCCTTTCACAGAAAACCTCTAACCTTCTGAGCTGCATGTTGATGTTCGAGGCCCTGGTGCCGCTGCCAGCGTCCTCACCCATGGCGGCGGCCATCTTGCCGTAGCCCAGCCAGGCAAGCATGGTTCTGTTGCGACCCTCACCCAGAACACTGGGATGCCAGGCAAGCCCCGCTACCCACCATCTGTGCACCACTTTTGACCGCTCGGGCCTCACTGTTGCCAACTGGGTGCCGCCATTGATCCAGGCCCTGTTACTGCCTATTGGCCCACCAGAGGATCCACCATAATAGGCCGCCAGCAGTCTCCAACAGGTCTGTTTCTCCGGCCACGCTTCTCAAGCCCATCGGCCTGGCTGCCAGGGGAGGAGGCCGCTGCCTACCGGGATTTGTCCTGGTGCGTCCTACGGCCAGTCCGCCCCTGTCCACATTAGGATATCACATAAGCAAAAGGGTAACATATGGGTACACCAACCTGTTTGGGTTGGGTGGTAGGTGTTATTATTTGGTATCAGGTGATATTCACACCATACAGAGAAACAGCTTTGAGCTGTTTAAACTGGACCTTCACCCTGGATAAGAGTCTATCTTGTATGTTCCCCGCACCCGGTACATAAATATTACCCAAATTAAAAATCATCCTACCTCATCATCAGAGTAGCAGAAGTGAGTGCCCAGTGGTCACTATTAAAAATGGCCATCTTAGAGGCAACTAAGCAATATATGAAACAAACTAGCAAGAATAAAAGGAAGAAGAAACCATTATGGTTTACTAGGGAAGTCAGCACTATCATAAAAGATAAGAAGTCTGCCTATAAGAAGTATAAAGTAAGTGGAAGTGTAGCTGACAGAGAGGCGTATAAAATTAAACAGAGGGAAGTAAAACTGATTATAAGGACTGCTAAAGGGCAAAAGGAGGAAGAAATGGCCAAATCTATGAAGAGGGGAGATAAAACCTTTTTCCGATATATTGGTGACAGAAAGAAGAAAAACAATGCAGTCTCAAAAATTAGAAATAGGGAAAATAAATATATTGACGGAGATAAGGCTGTGGCTGACCATCTGAATAGCTACTTTTGTTCAGTATTTTCAGATAGTAGCAGGCATGGCCATAGCACAGCATCCCGCTGGGAGGGCACAGCTCCGGAGTTTCTGGAGGCTGATGCCTTAGCCGAGCTGGCACATCTAAAGGTAAGTAAGGCGATGGGTCCAGATGGAATCCACCCCAGAGTTCTAAGGGAACTTAGGTTTGTGATTGCAGCCCCTCTGACTGATTTACTTAACCATTCCCTTTCAACTGGTGAGGTTCCAGATGATTGGAGAATGGCCAATGTCGTACCAATCCATAAAAAGGGGAGTAGAGAAGAAGCCAGTAATTACAGGCCAGTTAGTTTAACATCTATAGTGATCAACTCAAATTAATGGAAACACTCTTAAAAAAACAGATAATTTCCCACCTGGACCATTGGACCCAAAACAGCTTGGCTTTACTGAGGGCAGATCATGTCAGACCAATCTTATTGATTTCTTTGACAATGTCACTAAAGTGTTAGATGAAGGTGGTGCTGTGGATATCGCCTATCTGGATTTTAGCAAAGCCTTTGACACTGTACCACATAAGGAGCTCATAGATAAGTTATTGAAGGTAGGACTCAATCCCTTGATAGTTCAGTGGATTTCCAGTTGGCTGAGGGATCGGTATCGGAGCGTTGTTGTAAATGGCGTGCAATCTGAACAAAGGCGAGTTACAAGTGGTGTGCCGCAAGGCTCTGTCCTGGGCCCCATTCTTTTTAATATATTTGTAAGTGACATAGGAGAAGGCTTGGTAGGAAAAGTTTGTCTGTTTGCTGATGATACAAAGGTTAGTAATAGGGTGGATATTCCTGGAGGTGTCTGCAACATGGAAAATGATTTAGCTTTACTGGATAGATGGTCAAAACTGTGGAAACTAGAGTTTAATGTCTCTAAATGTAAAATCATGCACTTGGGTAGAAGGAATCCCTGCTCTGAGTACCGTATGGGCAGCACTGTGTTAGCCAGGACCTCGGAGGAGAGAGATTTAGGGATACTGATTACTGATAGCTGCAAGATGAGTGGACAGTGTAGCCAGGCAGTGGGAAAAGCAAGCAGGATGCTCGGCTGCATAGCTCGAGGCATCACCAGTAGGAAGAGGGAGGTTGTGATGCCGCTGTATAGAGCCCTGGTGAGGCCACAGCTAGAATACTGTGTGCAGTTCTGGAGACCTTACCTGCAAAAAGACATTATTCAAATAGAACGGGTCCAAAGGCGGGCAACAAAAATGGTGGAAGGACTTAAACTTAAAACTTATCAGGAGAGACTTAAAGAACTTAATTTGTACAGTCTGGAGGAAAGAAGGGAGAGGGGGGCCATGATTGAGACCTTTAAATATGTGAAAGGATTGAATAAGGTTCAGGAGGGAAGTGTTTTTAAGAAGAAGCTTAATGATAGAGGAGCAATGTTAGAAAATATTATTTTACAGAAAGAGTAGTAGATGCTTGGAACAAACTTCCAGCAGAGGTAGTTGAAAAATCAACAGTCACTGAATTTAAACATGCCTGGGATAAGCACACATCTATCCTAAGATAAAGAGTACATACAGTATACACATAAGGGCAGACTAGATGGACCGTATGGCCTCCTTCTGCCGTCAACCTTCTATGTTTCTATGAATGTTATTTCCCTATAGCAAATGATGAAGACATCTTGGAAAATGGTCCAGGCTCAAGCTATAATGGTTTGGTAGGATTGCGGTGCCTAAAATGATTGTAATGCTGAGGCTTTGATATCCCATACAATGTTTGCCAATAGCTCTACCCAATCATATTCTCTCCAAAATAAAGACTACTTTCTTTATATTGGTGTGGGGAGGTAAATGTGCAAGTACGCGGGGACAAATAATGGTCCAACCTAAAAGGTCTGGAGGGATGGCTGTTCCTTGTATCGAAACCTATTATCTAGCATCTCATATGGCACGGATGGTAAACCGAGGTTTTAATTGTGCTCCAAAGGACTGGGTAGCATTGGAACATCTGGAGGGAGGACAGGACCTACCCTCACTGAGCTTTGTTTCAATCACACCATCTGAAATAAAGTCCAAACCAGACCAAAAGCCTGACAAAGTTGGAAAAGAAAGGTAGCGGCCATTTTGGAGCTTCCTCTTCCAGCATCTCAGCCATGCTGCTGCCTGGATTCAACTGACATGACTGACAATGCACAGTAACAGGAAGCCCAGCAGCACTTCCTGTTTGCAGGTGGCATGCAGATATATGGGCCGCCATTTTTTTCAGGAGGAGTTAGAAAAAGGCAAATTCATTTTTATGTGCAACATTCTGAGGCCCTTATTTATGAAGGAATAGCGACAGGTAGCGACTGGTAAGCGACCGGTAATGACGGGCCCCGCCACGAGAACGCCGGCTCCCCACCACAATCACACATTTATCAAGCCAATCCTGCTTAGCGACTGAGATAGCGCCAGATAGCCACTAATTCATCATTATTCCAGCCCACAGCGCCAGCGTCCGACCTTGAACAGCGACAGGTATGACCTCTCGCTACCTGGCGCTCTCCAATGCATTTCAATGGAACAATCTTTAAATATTCATAATTAATTGTTATGAATTTTTTTATTTATTTTTTTTAAATGTGAAAAATTCTGTGACCACTTCTGCCATTTTAAATAATTTTTTTAAGGTAAAAAAAAAAAAAATTGTACAGAATTAATATTACAGGTCTGATATTAATGTATTCATATTACTAAATTATTTAAAAAAAAATGTTTTTTTGGGTTTCCAAAAATATGTTTGTTTGGGGGTTAAAAAACTACTTTTAACCCATCGCCGCCAGCGCTCTGGGGTTTAAACAAGCATTTCACTGCGCGAGAATTTTTTGAGCGTGATTTGTTAATGAATATGGTGGGAGCCGGTCGCTATGGCCAGTCGCTATCATGCGCTCCCATACAGCGCGGAACCTGTCAAATAGCGACTCCTCACCCAATATTCAACATTACGCCAAACCGACTGAGTCGCTATCAACTACCGAACAACGGCCAAGCACAGCGACTACTAGCGGGCGCTCTGAAAATGCCGCTACAGTCGCTCAACTGTCGCTACCTGCTGCTGTTAATGAATCGGCCTCTGAATTGCTCTGGGGAGGGGTGTATATGAGCACTGTTTGTTGTGTTGGTCTGGCTTAAGTCATTTTGGACTCGTTTTAAGTTTACTGAATCAGGCCTTTAGGTAAAAATGTTGGTGATTCGACCTCTAGATAGACAGTGAAAGTGAATGGTACTATTGCCCCTTTTTGTATCTGTGCCAAACTGAAGGGTAAGTTCAGCACCAGCTGTAAACACAGCACTTCTAACTTATGTTTCACCTAACGTGTACGTTTTACAAATGGTGCTGAATCAGCCCTAAAATGTCTATGGAAGTTTATCCAGGCCTTGGTGCATATATATATATATATATAGTAATAAATTAACAAAAACTGGACTTGCTATATTTTTCTTGAATACTTTTAAATTCAGAGTTCAGAAAGCTAGTTGGATGACTAGAAAAACATCTTATATAGCAAATTTAATAAGATAATAGGGTCGATTCAGCACCAGGTCAGAAAACATTTTCTACCTTGGGAGTGATTCAGAAGCAGGTAAAAAATTACATATGGTTGCTGAGACACTCCTAAGGTAAACAATAAAAGCGAATGGCAATTTTCTCTCCTAAAAAGTAGTAGAATTTTCTCACCTGGTGCTGAAGTGACCCCAATAGCATGCCGCATTCCTCCCCAGTTTAGGAGATGCGGGAGAAATACATAGAATAGACAACTCAGACACAGAATTAAACATTTTTATAAATAAAAACAGGCCCTTTGCACTTCCTTTAGTGTCTCATGTGTTCTCAGTTATTCTGCACACTAAACATTATAGGGAGCCTACTCATACAACCAAAATACCTATAGGCCAGTCATGAGTTTAGAATTAGGGTTATGAGGTGCAAAAAGGGCAACAAAAAGGTGGAGGTTTAAAGCGGACCAGCGCCTGTTTCCCTGCTAACGGGTGTGGGGACCTGAGCCCCCCCCCCGTGCATACCTTCCCTGCAAAACCCGGTATCACTTACCTGCACCTCCAGCAAAACTCAGCCTGCTTGGGGGGGGGGGGGGGGGGGGGGTCTGTTTGTATTTGAAGTCTTTCTGAGCCGGCTCTGGCATTTTATAGAATTGAATTATTTATATAGTAGAAGGCGGCAGTTGTGCGCATACAAGAGGATAGGGATGTGGGTAGGACAGGGATTCTGATGTATTTTGGTGCACAAAACCTTTGTCATGTAATTAAAGGGATTTGCCAATCAGATGAAGAAAACGGTGTGTCGGCAGCTTACCTCCTCCTGCTGCTGTTGCACACAGCGGAGGGGAAGGGGAAATAACACTCCTCTTCTCCTGCCTGGTGCCTCCCCTCACAATCCCCACCATCAACGGCACCACCACCCTTATTCATTAACATCCATATAATGTTTCCACACACCACCCCTCCATCCTCCTTAGGCTATGTTCACACGTTGCTTTAATGGGGTTCTGTAAAAATAAAATGACATGTGGTCCCCGACCCCAAGGCTTAAAGCCGGCACACCAAGCATAGGGGCTGGGGTGCTCATGGCTCAGGGGCTGAACGACAAGCATTCAGCACAGGTCCGCTGCTCCTCCAGGGGTGAACATTGGGCCCAAGCCAATAGGTATTAGGCTCTTCCATACCCCCCTGGTTGTTGGAGGTACAGGTAATGGGGTCGGAGTAATGAGGTTGGAGTAAAAGCAAGTCACCCACTGCCATGCTGGTAGGTAACTTGCCCCCCACACCATTTGAACTAGTATAGGGATCCCTGGCTCACCATAGAGAAAGTAAAAATCAAACACCACCCCAAATATTGTAATAATGCTAGCAGAAGAGGAGCCCATGTAGGACCTTAGAGGTGGAGGACAGCGGGAGGACACCTCTGGCTTCAGATGAAGACAGCAGAGGTGAGTAGAGTTTGATGTTAGATCATTAAGAGACTTTTGTGTGGTGTTTTCTTTTACTTTCTCTACTGTGAACTAGTAAGATGTCCAGGGGAACCCTATACTAATTCAAAGGGTAGGGAGGTGACTTGACTTACATACAGAAGAACCCAGTGCCCATCTACGCGGGTACAGTGCTCCCCTAAAAGCGAACACTGGCGTCAATGGGCACTGGGCTCTTCTGTATTTAAGCTACGGGTGATGGGATGGGTGTAGCGTCAATGGTCATAGGGGTAAGTGTTCCGACATGGCCGTTTGGCCTCTGAGCCATGAGGACCCCAGCTCCTATGCCCGGTGCGCTGGCTGGTAGCCTTAGAGGGGGGCACAGCACGTCATTTTATTTTTCATTTTCTGAAAAACGAGTACTGTGATCGTGCATTTTGCATAGGGGCAGACTAGAAACTACCCTTTATACATATTTAATAAGGCGTTTCCGATTAGTGGACACACCCACCACCTGGAAAAGGAGACATACACTCAAAACTTCTATGTGTAATTTTGGAGGCTTAGAAACCTTGTTTAAACAAAAAAAAACAACAACAACAATTGGGGGCATCAGCATAACCAGAGCGATTTTGAAATGGCTGGTTATGTAAACTGGACAATGACTTTAGGGCTTTGTACTCTCTCTATAGCACTAGAACAATAGGTCTGCAAACAACATAAAGTGCATTTGAATTGGTTAGAAACACATTTCGCTTATTCCATGAAAATTCGCTAATATCATCAGATAAAAGCCATCCAGCATTGGTCATTAATATTATTCGGTCACACATACTTAGTCATTATTTTGTCGGGTAGATTTCTCAGCACGTGTTCCTCTACATCCAGTCCCCCCTTCTTCAGCTGTAGGCAGTTGCTGATCTCCTCTGGTAAAGTAGTCAGATTGTTACCAGTGAGCTCCAAGCTGGACAGTAGAGGGAGCTGTGCAATCTCGGGGGATAAGCTGGACAGTTTATTGGAGCCTATGTGGAGGGACTTTAGCCTGGTGCAGCGGAACAACTCATTTGGAAGGCATACGATTTGGTTAGCAGTTATTGACAGCCTCTCTAAACGGGTTAGGTGGCCAATTTCTGGAGGGATAACTCGAATAGAATTAAAGCTGAGGTCTAAGTGTCTTAACTTAACTAGGTTAAAGAGAGAAACTGGCAAGATATCAAGTTTATTATTAGAAATGCAAAGTATCTCCAGATTAAACAAAAGTTCGATAGATGATGGAAGGTGAACTAAAGAATTATGACAAAGTTTCAAAGTGTTCAGACTTCGGAGACGCTGAAGACTCCCAAGCTCCTCAATGATCTCAATGTGGTTAGCTGTCAAGTCAATGCACTGCAGGCTTTTTAAGACAACAATCACACTTGGAATTTTTGAGATCTTGCAATTTGAGAGTTTAAGTTTAACCAAGTGATTCATCTTTTTCAGCTGACCCAATGAGCCGAGTTCAGTGTCTCCATTTTGTATGCTTAGCACAGACAGCTGACCCGCCACATCCAGCACAGACGTTGGGATGTGAGATAAGTTGCTGGTCAGAAAAAGTGATCGGAGGCCAGTTAGCCCATGCAGGGATGGAAGGCGGATGGTCTTATTGTGGGAACAACTGAGGTTGCCTGATAAATGCAACTCGCAGAGGTTCTTTAGGTTATAAATCCAAGATGGAAGCTCCTCCAGGTCTGTGAATCTGACGTAAAGAACTTTCAAATGGTTTTGAAGATACTGGTGTGCATCAGGGTCTATTTTAACAGAACAATGGCTAATATGGAGCTCAGACAGTGACTTCAGTTGGGACACTGCCCCCACAAGCTTTGCGGATGAGATCACCTCAAGCTTTAGAACCTCAATCTCAGTCAGGTCATAAATGGATTTTGGTATCGCTGGTAGCATTGCAAGTTGCAGTTCAGCCTTTCCTTTGGCATCCTTTCCAATCATTGCTTTCAGCTTCTCTGTTGACCATTCAGCATTGAGTGCGAGCTCCCTGAGCCTCCCTTCACTCACAGCTGAGAGGAAAACCGAAAATCTTGTAGAGTACAAAGTGTCGTAGCAATCTATCATGTGTAACATGAAGGCAAAATCGTTCCGGACATCAGGAATGTCTCCAAATATGCATGTGTCACTGTGTGTTTCAAAGGAGTACACTTTGAGGGAATTCCTCAACAGCCAATATAAGGAATAAGCAGACAAACAGGAATATAGAAAGAGGAGCATTATATAACTCAGGAGAAGCTTTTCAAGAATGTAGGCCAAGTTATGCGTGCACGAAAACGCAGGATATCCCATGAAATTCTGTATGGCGGGTTTACAAATATAGCTGAAGCTGAATGATCCTACTAAGCACAGGGAATACCCTAGTGCTGATACCACTTGGACACCTTTAAAAACTGTTTGTCCCACATACACCTTGTACACAATATCCGAGTCCTCAGCTTCGCTACGGAAATGACGGATCTTTTCAAACAAAGCTTTGGCCTGTTCCTCCTCTTTTTTATCCAATATTGTGGAGCCTGGGAGTTGTACGGCTGGGAAAGAAATACCGCCAAGTAATGGCATTCTAGGGGACAAGTCCACAGAGCGAGTACTGCTGGATTTTACACGGTTACTCTCTGGTGGAGGTTGGTCAGTTGTTTCCTCAAGAGCTTTAGTCGTCCATGGAGATTCAAAGCATTTGGCCAAAATGGAAAGAAAAAGTTCAACTTTGGAAGAAGTTTTGGGATATTTAAACCAAAAATTGCTGCCAACCAGTAACACCAAGGTGTTGATAAGAGCCAAATAAGGGAAATATTTGTTCTGCCAAGGTATTACCTTGTGGTAACAAACTGCACTCACGTACATATACTGCTGAAAGTCCAGATTGGTGAAGTGACCCACTTTTCTGGGACCTGGTAAAGGAGCAGTGTTTGCTATATTGAAGCCACTTGCCTGGAACTTGTCAGCTTCGCTGCTCTTTGGCATGCAGACCACTTTATCCATTATTATAAGGAGTGTAGCTGAAAAGAAGCACGACATCAGCATAATGATTAGAAGGTAATCCATGAGGACGTCCCACCATGGTTTCAAAGCCTTGAAGTGGGCCTGAGTCTCGCCCAAGGAGGCAGCTTCGCTGACAGTAAGCATTCCTAAAATAAGAAACAGATTTTAATCAACATGAAATATCGATGACATCTTTAACTAGAGAGAACCTGCCATAATCATTGGGCTCTAACCTTATCAGCCCGGCTTTAAAAGGGTTTAATCATTTGATGTTCCCAAAATCACAGAAATGCACACACACTAAAAAAAAATTCTTCTGGTCTCTTGTTTTTTCCTATGTAAAGCAGGAACATGTGAGGCGAACCAAACAGAAAAGCTGGATTTTCTGACAATGGCCTCGATTCAATAAGAGTTGAAAAAAATTCTCATGGTAGTAAAAAATTAAATTCATGAGAAAAAAACACCACTTGGTCCGAGGCTAGGCACCCTCAGAATTTTATATAGACTTGAGATTATGACCACACCCAATTATTTATAAAAAATATACATTTATTGAATTAGTATTAAAGAGTTTATATAAATACATAGCTATATTGCAATGACATCATGCCATCCATGTGGTTACTCCACTTACTACAAAGTCATATCACATGTTAATATGTAACTTCTATATACTAGTTCTTATTGTTTCCTTATGGGGCAGACATGTCTATAGTTTTCTTACTTGTTTATGACTTATTTACCATCACCAAGAAATACTAACAGTACTAATATGTCAATGGCTTATGTTTGTCTGTCACAGTCTTCCTAGGGCATTGAGGAAGCCAAGATTGGCGAAACATGACACATGTCTGCCCCATAAGGAAACAATGAGAACTAGGATATAGAAGTTACATATTAACATGTGATATGACTTTGTAGTAAGTGGAGTAACCACATGGATGGTATGTTGTCATTGCAATATAGCTATGTATTTATATAAACTCTTTAATACTTATTCAATAAATGTATATTTTTTATAAATAATTGGGTGTGGTCATAATCTCAAGTCTATATAAAATTCTGAGGGTGCCTAGCCTCGGACCAAGTGGTGGTTTCAGACAAGGCTGAGTTATGGACCAACCAATTTAAATAATCATAATGAGGGGTATATGTGGTCGCTGCCAAATTGAACACAGTGCTGTACTTCTTAAGAAAGCTCATGAGAAAAAGCCTGAGAATGTCACTGTTACTGAAACACCAGATAGGAATACAATGAAAGTCAATGGTAGAGAGCTGTTTACTTTTTACACTGTAGTAAACGCTGCCATTGACTTTCATTGTCTTTTTTTCTAGTGATTCAGTAACAATGACATTCTCATGCTTTTTTCTCATGAACTGAATTTTTTACTACCATGAGAATTCTTTTCAACTCTTATTGAATCGAGGCCAATGCGTTTAACATCTAATATAACTGTTATTATATCAATTTCTCTAAGCCAAAGAAGTTTTTGAGTAAGGATACAATGCTGTTTATTGTTTTGTTTGTGCCCTTAATGTGGTCATAGAGTTTGTACTTCCTTATTGAAATGGGCTAATAACTGGCAATGAGCATTTCACAGGTGCATTTGGGGTTGGTTGCAGGGGTGGGTTTCAAAACTAGTGTGGCATCCCAAATACAGTCTAAACTACTAGGGCTACTAGGTCTGGTAAACAATGGTTTTGTCTGCTTTAAATTATATTTTATTGGTCCAATCCATTTATTCAGCGTAATGCAGAGCTCACAGCTTAGTAGTGCGCCACTTTTACCTCAGGGCTCAGGCAAAGCCAAGTCTCACACTGTCCCCACAGCACCAATGTTTCACAGCCGACCAAAACCATTGCTGACCGACCCTACAGTCTATAAAACTCCAGTGCTGGCTGCTAGCTTTCCCCCCCAAGGTCATCCCAAATAGGTCCGGTAAACAAGCATTTTGGTCCACTTTAAATAATATCTATTGGTCCCATCCACCTCATCCAGCATAATGCAGAGCACACAGCTTAGAAGCGCATCGTTTTTACCTCAGGGCTCAGCCAGGTCTCCACCGCACCAGCATTTCAAAGCAGGCCAAATGTCTAATAATCTCCATTGCTGGCCGCTATGCTTCCCTCAAAGGGCATCCCAAATTGAGGAAGGGGCAAGCAGCCAGCACCGGAGTCTACTAGGACTGGGTTTTGGTCCACTTTAAATAATATCTATTGGTCCCATCCCCCTCATCCAGCATAATGCAGAGCTCACAGCTTAGAATCGCACCATTTTTACCTCAGAGCAAGTCTCCTCACATAGTCCTCACCACACCAGCATTTCAAAGCAAATCAAATATCTCCATTGCTGGCTGCTAGCCTTTCCCCCAAGGCATCCTAAATTGAGGGAGGGGCAAGCAGCCGGCACTGGAGTCTACTAGGGCCGGTAAAATGGGCTTTGGTCTGTTTTAAATAATAATTTATTGGTCCCATCCATGTTCCACTCATTTAATGTAATACAGAGTAAACGGCATAGAAGTGTGCTGTATTTTTTACCTCATGCAATATCAACAACAGACAGCCAAGACTCCAGTCCTCAGGTCTCCTCGCACAGTCTGCGCCGGCCACCCTCACCTGCACTGCTTATATAGGCATTTCATTGTTGCTGAATCAGCAGCTAGGAAAACAATGGGAGTCAATGGTAGTTTTACTCCTAAGTAAAGTAGAGAACTTTTTATTCCTTTTTACTCTGCAGTAAAAAGTGCCATTGACTTTCATTGTTTTCCTGGCTTGTGCTTTAGCAACAGTGAAATTCTCATAAAGTGATTTTCTTACTACCATGAGAATTGCATCGTATTAATCTAATTGAATGAGATGGGTATGTTATTATTTTGATGTTCTTTTACTCCTGTAGAAAATTGTTAGTGGACAGAACATTGGGCTGGAACCAAAGGAGCACATCCAGCGGGTTGTGGACAGGGAATCCTACTCGGAAGGGTCTAATGGTATAAGTGAGATTACCCAAAGGCTAACTTCTAAGGCTTTTGCTATTTTAATGTATTTTTAAGGATGTAGAGTTGTAGATTATATGAAGCAGGATATAGAAATATAAGTGTCTGCAGATGGCACAAAGCCCTGTAATGTAATACAAACCCTGGAAAATGGCTCCAGCATACAGACTGACCACACCAAAAAGGTGGGAAGACCCACAAGGCAAATACAGTAGGTTCATTGTGGATTTATATAAAGTTCTGCAACTAGGGGCAAAAATGGCTCATTTCACACTGTTCCCACAGGGGGTAAATACTTGGTAAATACCTATAATTAGGTCTGGATGCTTTATATAAAAAAAAAAGGGTTAGGTATTTTTATGCATAATAAGGTAAAAGTGGAGTTTTTTTCACCTTCCCTGTTTTACCGTTTTAACTTGATGGATTAATGTGTGTTGTAATGTAATCAACTTTGTAACTCTTAGCCTTTGGCAAAGTGAGGAAGAAGAAGGGGCATCATAGTGCTCTTGTTAGCGCCTGTGACTCTTTGAAAGGATTCTAGTGTAATATCTGTTTGGTCACCACCATTACCGGTCTCTGGGTATGCAGACTGTGTGATCGTATAGGGCGCCATCTATGTCTATGCCTTTCTTTACTTTTTTGATTCTCACTCTTTTTCCATGATCCTTCTGTCGTTCTCTATCCCCCTTTTTAATTTGTTCTTCACATTTCCCCATCCCACTCTCATTTTCATATTCCCTTCTTTTTCCTTTTTTTTACATCTTACCATCCCCTCTTTTCACCTTCTTTATAGCTTTTTGCACATTCCCTACTTTACTCTATCTTTCTCACCTTATATTGTTTCCGTCTCCCCCCCCCCCCTTTTCCAAGCTCCATCCATCTCTTTCTGTTCCCATTTTGCCATGTTTTCCCAAATTCCTTCCAACTCTCTTTCTCTTTTTCCATGTTCCTTCCACCCTTCTCCCTATTTTCTGTATTCCCTCTGTCTCTCTCCATTTTTCTTCATTCCTTCCTTCTCCTTTTGTCTGCAGGTGAATATATGTATGTGAGTATTTCAACGGGCCCCGCTCTATCGGGCCCTGGTCACCACACACGAGAGGTAACATCACAACCAGGGGGTCAGAGACAGCAACAAAAAGCACTGCAGCTCTAACCAAATCTTACTCTAACAATAACTAAATCACCAGGTTCACCAGCACACCTTATATAGGTGCCCAGGTAACAAGGCCCAGGGCCGTATTTGGTGTCCAGACTGCCCTAGGCACTTTCTTTTTGTTTGCACCCAGCTTGCGGGTTGGGGGGTCCGCAAGTAGTTTAAATGCAGAAGGTGATAGTGAGGGGGGTTATATGTGTGTGTGGAGGAGGAAGAGAGGGGAGAAGGGGTTAAATGCAGAGCACAGGCCTAGGGTTGCCTAGTGGTACAGCCCTGTCAAGGCCAAGTTCAAAGTCAGGGTTTGCTATTCACAGCATGTAAGGGAATCAGCCTTGAGCCTTGATGGTAACAAAAATCATATCTCCACATTCAGGGGCAGACTGGGGTTAAAAATCGCCCCAGGACTTTTATGGTCTCACCAGCCCTTTGCAGCGTGCCCGGCCCAGTATAGTATATTGCATCATATATAAATATTTATATAACACACATCATATTTGCTTAGCCCTAATAACTCTTAGGACAGGGGAGGTATCAAGCCCCAGCCCCCCAGTTTTGCCCCATCAAACTTACCTCTCCTCGGTCCAATGTTGCATGCGCGGGCTCTCGTCCAATCAGAGCCCTTTGTCGTGTTTACAGCCTTCGGGCTCTGGTGGGCTTGCATGGGGAGCATGTGCTGCAGAAAAACTCTAGTGCTACGAAACCAGGTATAAAGTTGTGTCCACATCACAGCCCTATTTGCTGCAGGAACATGCGCCGAGCAGGTATAGTGCATGGAAACAGTTCTGTGACGTTTTAGTACTCACCATTGCGGGTTCAGCTTTTATCACAGGTCTCCAAGTCATTATTTCTGCTGTCATCCGGTTCCCTCTGGCTTCCCCTGGTCCTTCTGGTGATGGCTCTGCCACATCCTGCACATCCATGCTCATCTCTGCAGGACTACCTAAGAGGCTACTGCCGCAGTAATGATGCAAACGTACACAAATGTGACTGCACTACTGCAAGGTGTGGTGGGTAGAGATGGACAGAGTTGGGCATAGGTGAGATAGGTAGAAGAAGTAAGGAGGCAAGGAGGAAAGAAAGAAAATATGATAAAAGCAAGGAAATAAAGATTAAAGACAGAAAGGCAGTAGGGAAAGAAAGGAAGAAAGAAAGATGGGAGGAGCAAAGACATAAAAAAGAAAGATGGAAGAAAGCAAAGAAGTAGGAAAAATGGAGGAAAGAAAATAAGAAGCAAGAAGGAAAGACAAAGAAGAAAAAAGATGGAATGAAAGAAAGAAAAAATGATGGTAGTAATGAAAGAAAGATGGAAGGAAGAAAATAAGGAAAGGAAAAAAAGACAGAAATGGTAGAGGAAGGAAAGTAATATGTGAGGGACGAAGGCAGTATAAAAAGAAAGAAAGATGGAAAAAGGCGATAATGAAGCAGGATGGAAAGACAAGGAAGAAAAAAAAGAAAGATGGAATGAATGAAAGAGAGAAAGATGGTAGATATGAAAGAAAGATGGAAGGAAGAAAATAAGGAAAGAATAAAAGAAAGAACTAAGGGAAATAAAGCAAGATATGAGGAACAAAGACAATATTGCAAGAGGAAAAGAAAGAAAAAGAAATACATAGGAAGAAAATAAGGAAGCAGGAAGGAAGGACAAGAAAAAAGAAAGATGGAAGAAAAGCAAAAAAAGAAAGATGATAGGAATGAAAGGAAGATGGAAGGAATAAAAGAAGGAAACATATTAATAGAGGCAGGGGTAGGAAAGAGGCAAAAAGAAGGAGATAGAAAGAGGCAGGAAAAAATGCAGGCAAAAAAGATGTAAGGAGGGACAGAAACAGAGCGAAGACAGTTTCCTGGAGTGTGAAAGTATTCAGTGGCTGGGACAGGAGCTGGGCTACCTGCTGCCAACCCCTCCCTCCCCCTTTCACAGAAAACCTCTAACCTTCTGAGCTGCATGTTGATGTTCGAGGCCCTGGTGCCGCTGCCAGCGTCCTCACCCATGGCGGCGGCCATCTTGCCGTAGCCCAGCCAGGCAAGCATGGTTCTGTTGCGACCCTCACCCAGAACACTGGGATGCCAGGCAAGCCCCGCTACCCACCATCTGTGCACCACTTTTGACCGCTCGGGCCTCACTGTTGCCAACTGGGTGCCGCCATTGATCCAGGCCCTGTTACTGCCTATTGGCCCACCAGAGGATCCACCATAATAGGCCGCCAGCAGTCTCCAACAGGTCTGTTTCTCCGGCCACGCTTCTCAAGCCCATCGGCCTGGCTGCCAGGGGAGGAGGCCGCTGCCTACCGGGATTTGTCCTGGTGCGTCCTACGGCCAGTCCGCCCCTGTCCACATTAGGATATCACATAAGCAAAAGGGTAACATATGGGTACACCAACCTGTTTGGGTTGGGTGGTAGGTGTTATTATTTGGTATCAGGTGATATTCACACCATACAGAGAAACAGCTTTGAGCTGTTTAAACTGGACCTTCACCCTGGATAAGAGTCTATCTTGTATGTTCCCCGCACCCGGTACATAAATATTACCCAAATTAAAAATCATCCTACCTCATCATCAGAGTAGCAGAAGTGAGTGTCCAGTGGTCACTATTAAAAATGGCCATCTTAGAGGCAACTAAGCAATATATGAAACAAACTAGTAAGAATAAAAGGAAGAAGAAACCATTATGGTTTACTAGGGAAGTCAGCACTATCATAAAAGATAAGAAGTCTGCCTATAAGAAGTATAAAGTCAGTGGAAGTGTAGCTGACAGAGAGGCATATAAAATTAAACAGAGGGAAGCAAAACTGATTATAAGGACTGCTAAAGGGCAAAAGGAGGAAGAAATGGCCAAATCTATGAAGAGGGGAGATAAAACCTTTTTCCGATATATTGGTGACAGAAAGAAGAAAAACAATGCAGTCTCAAAAATTAGAAATAGGGAAAATAAATATATTGATGGAGATAAGGCTGTGGCTGACCATCTGAATAGCTACTTTTGTTCGGTATTTTCAGATAGTAGCAGGCATGGCCATAGCACAGCATCCCGCTGGGAGGGCACAGCTCCGGAGTTTCTGGAGGCTGATGTCCTATCCGAGCTGGCACATCTAAAGGTAAGTAAGGCGATGGGTCCAGATGGAATCCACCCCAGAGTTCTAAGGGAACTTAGGTTTGTGATTGCAGCCCCTCTGACTGATTTACTTAACCATTCCCTTTCAACTGGTGAGGTTCCAGATGATTGGAGAATGGCCAATGTCGTACCAATCCATAAAAAGGGGAGTAGAGAAGAAGCCAGTAATTACAGGCCAGTTAGTTTAACATCTATAGTGGTCAAATTAATGGAAACACTCTTAAAAAAACAGATAACTTCCCATCTAAAAATTAATGACCTATTGGACCCAAAGCAGCATGGCTTTACTGAGGGCAGATCATGTCAGACCAATCTTATTGATTTCTTTGACAATGTCACTAAAGTGTTAGATGAAGGTGGTGCTGTGGATATCGCCTATCTGGATTTTAGCAAAGCCTTTGACACTGTACCACATAAGGAGCTCATAGATAAGTTATTGAAGGTAGGACTCAATCCCTGGATAGTTCAGTGAATTTCCAGTTGGCTGAGGGATCGGTATCGGAGCGTTGTTGTAAATGGCGTGCAATCTGAACATAGGCGAGTTACAAGTGGTGTGCCGCAAGGCTCTGTCCTGGGCCCCATTCTTTTTAATATATTTGTAAGTGACATAGGAGAAGGCTTGGAAGGAAAAGTTTGTCTGTTTGCTGATGATACAAAGGTTAGTAATAGGGTGGATATTCCTGGAGGTGTCTGCAACATGGAAAATTATTTAGCTTTACTGGATAGATGGTCAAAACTGTGGAAACTAGAATTTAATGTCTCTAAATGTAAAATCATGCACTTGGGTAGAAGGAATCCCTGCTCTGAGTACCGTATGGGCAGCGCTGTGTTAGCCAGGACCTCGGAGGAGAGAGATTTAGGGGTACTGATTACTGATAGCTGCAAGATGAGTGGACAGTGTAGCCAGGCAGTGGGAAAAGCAAGCAGGATGCTCGGCTGCATAGCTCGAGGCATCACCAGTAGGAAGAGGGAGGTTGTGATGCCGCTGTATAGAGCCCTGGTGAGGCCACAGCTAGAATACTGTGTGCAGTTCTGGAGACCTTACCTGCAAAAAGACATTATTCAAATAGAACGGGTCCAAAGGCGGGCAACAAAAATGGTGGAAGGACTTAAACTTAAAACTTATCAGGAGAGACTTAAAGAACTTAATTTGTACAGTCTGGAGGAAAGAAGGGAGAGAGGGGACATGATTGAGACCTTTAAATATGTGAAAGGATTGAATAAGGTTCAGGAGGGAAGTGTTTTTAAGAAGAAGCTTAATGATAGAACAAGGGGGCACAACCTGAAGCTAGTCAGGAGCAATGTTAGAAAATATTATTTTACAGAAAGAGTAGTAGATGCTTGGAACAAACTTCCAGCAGAGGTAGTTGAAAAATCAACAGTCACTGAATGTAAACATGCCTGGGATAAGCACACATCTATCCTAAGATAGAGAGAACATACAGTATATACATAAGGGCAGACTAGATGGACCGTATGGTCTCCTTCTGCCATCAACCTTCTATGTTTCTATGTTTCTATCATCCCAATCGCAGGACTCCTTTCCCGGCGCTGGCTCGTAATGATGGTGAGTATTAAGAGCGTTCTATGCGGTTAGCTGCGAGTGGGGCTCCAGCTTTCTGGATGCCCCCCCCCCCCCCAAGCTTCTTCTTATCAGCAGACAGCGGGACCAAAGCCCATTAAAGTAAAAACGGGTGTTGGTGCGGTTTAAATGATGCTGAATGTTCGGTTTAAACTCAACCTAATATCTATCTGTTATCTGTTGTTGGGAACATCCTTGAATAACATAATTGGCTTTCTATTCAAAATGTTTTATCTTTTTATTACCAGACAGCCGCTTTATAAACAGACTGTTTAGATCATTTTATTGATAACATACAGCATGGCATAATGATAAGAAGATTATATTAAATAATCAGATTGGGTACAGTAAGCAAACAGATGAAGACATAGGCTGGTAGTAAACAATTTACTTGTTGCTGAATCACCAGCTAGGAAAACAATGAGAGTCAATAGTAGTTTATTTTACTGCTAAGTAAAGTAAGAGAACTTTTTATTCCTTTTAAGACTGCAGTAAAAATTGCCATTGACTTTCATTGTTTTCCTAGCTGATGCTTTAGCAACAGTGAGATTCTCATGTTTTTTTCTCATAAAGTGATTTTTTTTTACCACCACAAGAATTGAATCTTGTTAATCTTATTGAATCAAGGTGGGATAGGCATGTTATTATTTTGATGTTCTTTTACTCCTGTAGAAAATCGTTAGTGGACAGAACATTGGACTGGAACCAAAGGAGCACCTCCAGCGTATTGTGGACAGGGAATCCTACTCGGAAGGGTCTAAGGGTATAAGTGAGATTACCCAAAGGCTAACTTCTATTTTAATGTGTTTCTAAGGATGTAGAGTTGTATATTATATGGAGCTGGAGATAGAAATGTAAGTGTCTGCAGATGACACAAAGCCCTGTAGTGTAATACAAACCCTGGAAAATGTTTCCAGCATACAGACTGACCACACCAGATAGATGGGAAGAGCCACAAGGCAAATACAGTAGGTAAATTGTGGATTGATTTATTAAAAAATGTTAGGAAGACATTTTTTAGCCATAATAAAGTAAAAAGTAAAAGTGGAGTTTTTTTCACCTTCCTTTGAATCATTCAGGAGATCTTACTTTGCCCCTTCCTTGTTTTACCGATTTAACTTGATGGATTAATGTGTGTTGTAATCTAATCAACTTTGTAACTCTTAACCTTTGGCAAAGTGGGGAAGAAGGGGCATCATGGTGCTCTTGTTAGCACCTGTGACTCTTTGAAGGGATTCTAGTGTAATAACTGTTTGGTCACCACCATACCTGGTCCCTGGGTATGCAGCCTGTGTGGTCGTATAGGACGCCCTCTATGTCTATTCTTTTCTTTCCTTTTTTGATTCTCACACTTTCCATGACTCTTCTGTCTTTCTATATCCCCCCTTTTTGATTTGTTCTCCACATTTCCCCATCCCACTCTCATTTTCACATTCCCATCTTTTTCCTTTTTTTTTTACATCTTACCATCCCTCTTTTCACCTTCTTTATAGCTTTCTTTTTGCACATTCCCTACTTTACTGTTTCTGTCTCTCTCTCCCCCTTTACCATGCTCCATCCACCCTTTCCTGTTCCCATAGTGCCATGTTTTCCCAAATTTTCAACTTCCAACTCTCTCTCTTTTTAGCCATGTTCTTTCCACCCTTCTCCCTATTTTCTGCCTCGGTCTCTCTCCATTTTTCAGCATTCCCTCCTGCTCCTTTTGTCTGCGGGTGAATATATGTATGCACATGTTTCAAGGGCAACATTCTAAAATCTTGCACAGGGTGTCATCTAACATAAGACAGTCCCTGGTCACCACAAATGAGAGGTAACATCGCAACAAGGGGGTCAGAGACAGCAACAAAACACACTGCAGCTCTAACCAAACCTTACTCTAACAATAACTAAATCACTGTATGTGCTGTTCAGGTTTAAGTTATTAAAGTTGTTCAGGTTTAAGTTATTAAAAACATAGCAATAGCCTCTAGCAGGCTCCTGTAACAAGATCAGCATGTGACATACTGCTGGGAAATGTGAGTTTCGGATAACAATGATGATATTAACAATTCAGGGTAGATGATATTAGGCAAAAATAAGAGGGAGAAGTTTGAAATGCTGGTTGCGGGGCAGGTCGATTGCGTGTCAGGTCAACAGATTTCCTGTAAGTTACTCATAGAAAAATTTGTGTGGTTAGACATGTTTGTTGTCTGGCATCTTATTAAACTGTTCACAGAGTATATATTCCTTGAATAGAGTCAGGCAGCTAAGGGCAAAGTCATGTTGCACATCGATACATTCTCTGTATTCTGGATATGTTTCCATCTATTTTACTAATCAAATGGAGCCCATTCCTCAACCAGATAGATCCGATAAAAGTAAATTCTTTCCTGGTTATGATGTCATTGTGCCTGATCTTTCCAATCTCAGCCACTGATATTGTCCATACAATAAGACCGGAAAAACCAGCCCTCTAACATTCCATCCACCTTCTTACTCAAGATTACCCACTTCATAGTCCTTCATATCACTCGTATAGGCACAAGTGGTTAATTATTGTTGAACAACTCTGGGCAAATATATTGTAGATGCAGGTATACAGATGCCACAAGCATTACAAAAAGCCATCTGTATCCTTTTGGTAGTGCTACCTCCCTATTTGGGACATATGTACCAACTGAAAGCAGCCCTTACTCCACCAACCTTTGGATTATGGTCTGGTCCAGGAGGCTTTTCAGTCTTTGGTCTGACGGGCAGCGGGGCCAGCAAAAAACTATAGGCGGCAGTGGGGGCGCGCTTTTTTTTGTTTTTGCAAACCTGCAGCCAAAGCCACCACAGGGCAGGACAGAGAGTGTAGAGCAGCAAAGCCGCCTTCAGCAACGCTTCAGTGATGGGTGTGTGCAGAGCTGTCACTGCACATAAGCCACCAAGCACAGCCGCTGGCAGCTCAATGCAGGGAACTGATTTCTGCTGGACCAGCTGGGTGACTAGGGGCATAAGAGTGGCACAAGGGACTCAATCTCATGTTCCAGTAAGTAGAGAGGTGCTAGACAACCACCAATCAGTTACTTGGACAATTATTTTGAAGGGAAAAAAAAAGGGGCCTCCATTAGATTTTGTACCCATGGGCCTCCAACACACAGGTTCCGGTGTTCTGAAATAGCTCAAGACCTGTACTGGAGGTCATAGAGGCTGGTGTCCTGGCAATCCGCCTCTGAGACATGGGGACTGCACAAACCACAAGCCATTAAAGAGGAACAAAAGCTATGGATGTCCTGAGAATGGAAAGGTAGTGACCAGCAAAAATTAAGGGGTTCATCATGTTGTGCTTAAAGTAGATGTCCAGGGTGGGGGGGGGTTACAAATTTAAGAAAACCCTTGGCACTCCTGGAGACCAGCACTGTCAGTGGCGTTCGTTCAGATGGAATCCCCCGCTCTGTGACCCTCTCAGGCAATACCCCTCTGTTCAGTCTCTCCAAGATGGCTGTGTCCAGGGCTGGGATCGTGGGAAAAATAGTGCTGGATAGCGGGTGAGGTAAGCTGTGTTTTTGTTGTTAACCTCCCCTATTTAGCCCACTCCAGGGAAAGAGCATGGGGGAGACTTACCTGACACTGGACATCCACTTTCACACCAGAGCGTTGTTTTTGCACTAGCGATTTCCTAACACATATGCGATTGGGATTTCATTGCGATTTGCAAACCAAAGCCCTTTGCTTTTACCAGTCAATGGAGTGTGATCACAGGCAATTGGAAGCGCTATGGCTGCAACAAAACGACATGCCAGACTTTTGTGGGTAATTGCAATCGCCTCACAATCGCACCTCAGATACGTGAAAGCGCCCATAGGTTACTAAGGTTACTCAAGTGGGCCAAGCATAAAGTCACTGAAGATCACTTGGCTATTGGATGGCATTGGTCACATGACGGGATATGGTTTGGGTACATTACAGCTCCAGGCAGGTTTTACAAGATGAGCTTTAGGAAATTTGCCTCATGTTAATTTAGAATTTCAGGCTGTTTACATCATGCATATAAAGCTTTCTTTAAAAAATAGAATAAAATAAAATAAAATTGTCACTCCAAAGAAGAATAGTCAGCCGAATCAGGAGGTAGGTGGAGCCAGAGCTATTATATTCGGCATTTGGGAGTACAGGATGGCTGCTGGGCATGGCTTGCACAGGGGCATAGCTAGGGGCGAGTGAGGGGCACGTGCCCCGAGTGCAGCAGGCCAGGGGGGTGCCAAAGGGGGCCTGAGAACAGGTGGGGGGGCACCATTTCCAATGTTTGCCCCGGTGCCAGAAAGCCTAGCTACTCCTCTGGCATGGCACATACCTGTGCACTGAGAGCTATTTTTCCTAGAGATTGTCCTGATGCCAAATTGTGTGTTAGTGGATAAGTTGTATAGCACAGCAACCCCCAGCATTACCTGCTGCTCATATGAAAAATAATTTGGGTGTGAATTGCCACCTGCATGTTGGTGAGCTTTTTAACTTCAACACACAGAAATATAAAGTGCAATAAAAAAAGTTTGTTTGAAATTTTCCGAAAGAATCACCTACACATGTGATGCGGCATATTTACAGGTGAGGAGCATCATTTTTCCAATGAGGTATAATAATTTTTTGAAATTTTGGAGACAACTGCACCATATGGGGAATGCTTAAAGAGGGACATCGGACCAAAAATATAAAGTGGCCGATTCCCTTCCCCATCGGATGTCACTGCTGCGGCGACATCCGGCTGCTTCAGGGCTTAGCCATCTGTTAGTGCTCTTCAAAGACCTGTACCACTCAGCAAAGTCTCGCGGGATTTCGGGCGGCCCCATTGCATCCCATTCATGGGCACTGCGCAGAGGCTCTCAATCTGCGCAGATCGAGAGCCAGCGAACAGTGCCTCATGGGATGCAAGATGGTACCGCCCATCGGAATCTGAGGGACCCAGAAGATCCCCCAGTGAGGTGAGTATTTAGTGCCCAAAGGTAAAACCGGAGGGGGGGCAGTAGATCGGTGAGGTTTGGAGGAGGTTTTAAACTTCCCCGATGTTCCTCTTTAAATATTTATGCATACCACAAAGGTTGCTGTTGTATCCAAACTTTCAAACAAATTTTCTTACCTCATTGGAAAAAATGATGGATCTCATCTTCAGTGGCGTAATTAAAGGTGACCGGATCCTTGTGCGATCATTAAATGGGGCCCTGTCATGGTTCATACAGTGACATTTTTCAGGCTTTCTTAACTGAATTGGATACAATTAGACTGCCACAGACTGAGGCAGACAATGCAAATGGTGCTTCCCTGATGTCCAGTACATGACACTATGTGAGCACAAATCTAATAAACAAGGTGGAGGAGCAACAATGGTGGGGCCCTCTGATCACATGGGTGGTCGCTACCCTGTACTCCCAGAATTTATGCCCCTGCTCACCTATAAAATGCCCCATCACATGTGCAGGTGACGTTCTAGGAAAAATTAGAACATACATTTTTTATTGCACTTTTTGTGTCTTAAAATGAAGACGCTCACGGAGATGCAGGTGGCAATTCCCACTAAAATGTGCACCCAGGGTTACACTTGCTTCACCCAATCTTTAGCATGACCCCTATTGCTATCACAGAGGGTGAGGGTGAAAACTAATGGCCCATTTCCACAGAACGATTATCGAACAAATAATCGTTAATGCGAACACAATCAAGCAATATTTGCCCGCTGCAGTCAAGCGATTCACTTGTTGGTCAAACATTGTTTTGGCTGACATAGAATTTATCATTTATCATAACATCGGCATGTGGAAACAGAAATCAACTGCAAATAGGACTATACGTATACCTACAATGTGATCTTAATTACGATCACCTAACAAATATTTGCCAAAAGATCGTCCATGTCTGAATACAAGTCGACCTCTTGCATACGAGTCCAGCGATCGCCCGCTCACTCAAAGAACAATCAATCTGTTCATGGAAATGGGCCTTACGAAAAATCTGACCATTTTGTTAACCCTGAAACAGAATACTGGGGTCGTAAGCAATGGGACAATCAATGCACCTAGGGCAGGAGGCCTCTTTAAGGATGGAAGCTTATTCCCTGATTCACCTGTTCCCCCATACACCAGTCTAAGTTTTCGCTGACCATCCATGGCCAAGCGCTTTTAGTTTTTTTCTGAGTCTCCTACAGGACTTGATAAACCCTGTCTGTATTATATGGCTAAAAGTTTTAAAAAACAGAACAAGCATAAGGCAGCTAGTGGTTTGTTAGACCAACAGGTGCAGAGAATCTTAAAGCATACCTTCCAACTGTCCCTTATTTGGAGGGACTGTCCCTCTTTTGAGTTCCCCTATCCTTTGCTGTTCTTATCTGTCCCTCTGGTTTAACATGCAGAGCTAAAAAAATGATGGATTCACCTATTTAACGTGTTTATATTGTTGCACCTGTTACATCCCATCTTCTTCCCATCCCTCAATGAGGGTGTGTGGCTTAATTTCAAAATTGTCCCTTTTTCCCACCCTTAAAAGTTGGAAGGTATGCTAAAGTCTTCCTTTTATCTATACGTATCAATGTAATGACAAGGAACAATTACTGTTGTGTGTTTTTTTTCTGATCCTGTAACACAGACAGGCCATTTCTATCCCCAGACACCTACTGGTTTATGGGCATTAAGACATTTCTTATGCCTTCTGTAAGTTGTGTGATCAGTCAGTGCCCTTCATAATTCACACACAAGGGTCCCCGGTTTTGTGGTGCTCCTTACCTCACAGGAGTGCTGTTGATCTGACAGCTCTTACCTCTTCGAGCAAGCATTTTTATGCCAGGAATCTAGACGAAATCCAAGACAAGTCCTAACGTGAGTCCAGAAGATGTTAAAAAAAAAAAAATAACCCCTTCCACCTCGCTCCAGGCGGTTAATATATCTTCTCTTTTCTAGTTCATGTCCATGCTCCAGACGTTTAGCACAAACTACACACTAAGACTTCATCCGTGACTCGGCCTCACCCATGCAAATGCTAGGGCGGTTTACGCCTATTTCAACACAACTAGCCTGACTGCTAATGCAAGCAATTAAAAGGTTATCATTTACCAGCCTCAAGGAACTGCAAACTTATGCTATGAATGCAGTGGGGAAGGGTTAGAGTCTTTTTAAGCATTTTCCTGTCCATTTTTAGGAGATTTTCCCAGTAATAGCCATGATGAATGATGAACAGGCAAAACATCCTAAACTAATCAATTGTTGTAAGAATGCTTTAAAAAGCTGAAGAATTTCAAATCTTCTTTTTTTATTTCACTGTAAATCTTATGGGGTTTAGAAATTTCTCTTGTTTTCAATCAGTTTTAGTCAAGATGTTCACAGTAAATTCACAGATCATGCAATCTATAAGTGAAAGGAATGCTGTGAAATACTCTCCACCTTATACATGTAGATAGAGATTGAGATAATTCAGCAAATAAACACAGCAGCAGTACGCATTCTAAGGAACATTATAGACAGAAGCTTAATGGTCCGTGCGCCTCATGAGCCCTGTATTGGAAGAGGCACAAAAGTATTAGAAAAGATTCTCAAAACCTCACCTGGGAAACAACTCAGTCAGACCATTATCACAGTAACTTTGAGAATGCTAGAAAATCAAGCTTTTAGGTAACAAAGTGGGGTTTTTGGTGCTTCTGAGGAGAAGTCATAGATGATGATGGTGATAAATGCAATAATGATATTGTTGACTATTGTTAAAGCAGGGGTTCCCAACCTTTTTTTCTTTATCAAGAACCACTTTCCATTTTCTGATTTATATCAAGTAGCAACACACAGGAATTTCACTTTCCCGTGTCTTGTTCCTCTCAGGCGGGGAATCCCTAACTTGGTTTCGCTCGGGCCCCTTTCAGCTCTGCTAGTGGCTGAGCTGAGCCAAGGGAAGCTTCTAGCTGTGGCGTGCCCACACCTGCTATTCAGAAAGGCCTGGCTTGGGTACGCACACAGCTCAGGTGAGGGGGGTGCTGCTGCGGTTCAGAGATGCGCCAAAGGCTTCCAGAGCAGGTCAGTGACCCTGGCGATACAGGGGGTTTCACAAAGCCGGGCCATTCTGTGGGCCCCCACTGCTGCCTCCTCCTCCTCTGGGGCCTGGTCCCCCGCTGCCTCTTTTTCCGGTGTCTGGCCCCCTGCCACTGTTGCCTCCTCCTCTAGTGCTTGGTGCCACACCCCCTCCTCCTCCGGTGCCTGGCCCCTCGGCGCCACCTCCTACTCCGGTGCCTGGTCCCCTGCCTCCTCCTTAGGTGCCTGGTGCCACACCCCACCTCCTCTTCTGCTGCCTCCTCCACAGCCCCCTGTTTCCCTGCCGGCACCTTCTCCATATCCCCCCCCCCCCCCCCCGACTGCCTCATTGCAGACGCTGCCACAATGTGAAATGGGCCTCACAGTCAGACTACTACAACTCTCTGTCTGAATCGCACACCTACCAATCCAAGATCCAGCACTCGGTGCCACAGGAAGTGCACACAGTAGGATCGCCTGCCGTGTCTCATAAGAATACAGCAGTGGATCCCATGTTAGTAAGTGTATGGCAATGTGGTAGTATAACATTCATGCCCACACATCTGTGACCTCGAAAAAGGGATTTATATGGAAATTGTCCAGTAAAATATAAAATGTGTTGCTTTTACCACTTTGGTCACTAGATGGGGGTATAAGACCACAAATGAGAGAAGCAGAATTTCAAGCTCAGAATGATAGCTATTAAGTTATCCTTTAGGATGAGTCAGGAGGCATATGCTATATTTTGAGAACATCAGGAAACTGCTGAGATGGGTCAGCTTTTTGGAGGCAAAACTGCAGGCAACATTGTATTGAGCAGAGGTTTTATAAGGGGAAGAGGGACAGACAAGGTTTGGTCTAGTTGTCCATAACCATGCTAAGGTGAAGACTGGTGTAGCCTTCTGCATAAGACTTCTAGTGGGACTACTACAGAGACAAGGCCTGAGTGCAATTCGAAGCATTGAGGAGGAGGTGGCTGTAGTGAAGCAGAGCCTCGCTAAGTTGCAGAGAGAGAGAGAGAGAGAGAGAGAGAGTGAGAAGACTGAGGTGGGGGAAATCCATACAGAAAGGAGGGGACCCTGGTGGGAAAGAGCCCAGGAGGGTCCTGGTGTTAGATGTGACAGAGGAGTAGCCCAAAGGGACTGACAGGTCTCAAGGAGGAAGCCGCTGTACCTGAGACTCTTGTAAGGTGTGGCTGCCCCTGTCTGAGGCCCCTGCCCTGACTGTTGTGTGAGGGAGAATCCCTTGTGTTGGCGGGAATGGTTTGAGCTCGGATGCTATGGAGTAGAGTTTCCCTGTGTTTTACTTCTCTCCTGATGTTGGGCAATCCCACGTTCCAGTTGGGAATACCCATAGACAGTCTCCACTACGAGGGGTTGCTCAGCTCACATTGGGGTGGCGGCCACCCTAATCCCCATCTGGAAAAAGGCCTACCTTTAATTGGGAAATACAATATTGCCTAGGCCCCCATGCTAAAACATGCTGACAAGCAAGAGTACCTGTGTTCTATATCTGATACACACAGGCCTATTTAACTCTTATGCTGAAACATTCTGATAAGCAAGTGTACCAGAGTTCTATGCTGATGGACACAAGACTGATTAATGCTTTCACTGAAACGTCCCTACGATGCAAGTATTCCTGTATTAGCTTTTCTAGAAAGCTATGCAAGTTTATTGGCATGTGAACTATGACCTGTGTATTTGACCATGATGAGGATTAAACCATTATGCTTTCTTTTCTTGACTGCAATAATAAAATAAGCTGATGCTTTCACTTATTCTGCATTGCTGTTGAGTGTCTGTCTGCTGTGATACCATCTTGTCACCTCCCTATGCTGCAGTCCCAGTAACCCTTACCCTTGACTACCAACCGGTGTGCTAAGACATTCCCCTCGATTCAAAGAGCAAAAGTTAATTGATTTCGGATCTAGAATCCTAAGTTTGGGTGGGTGTTTGTCATTTTTTCCTGTTTTTTTGGCCCTTTCCGACTCGCACGAGCCTACGTACGATTTCGTATATGCTCTTACGATCATCGGAAGTTCGTTCCTAAATTGTAGGATCAAATCCTAAAACTTAGGATCAAAACCTAAAACTTAGGATAATCGGATGTGTTTACGTGTGATTCAGAGAGCAGTTTTCCAACCTCTAAATACGTTTTAAAAGAAAGCCACTTCCGACACCTTTTAGCAGTCGTATTGCTGTTCTTGAACAGGTTTTTTGGCTATGTGGAGGAGTCTGCGCGTCTTGAGCTCCAATGAACTGCATGTATCAGCATGGCCGAGGCCATAAATTGTATGGCAATGCATACCTGATTCAATACATTTCATGTATGCCTTATAAAAGCATTTTAATGTGGACCTTAATTAGTCCTTTGCATGTAAACCTTTATTTTGCAATACATCCATATATTTGCGTTAATTAAAGAAACTTATGTCCTTTGTTATTTATTTTTAAATTGATGTACTAGAATAATATTTTTAATTTGAATTTATTGGTGTAGTTGTTTACCTTTGCTTTGTTTAATTATTTTAGCTCATCTTTGGTCAGATGCATCACACTTACTGAGGAGAGGAGAGCGGGATAAAGTGCAGGATGTGGGTTACTGCTGTATTTTGCACAGACACAGCAGAGCTGGGGGCACGGAAAGGTCAGAAATCAAAGAATGCAGAGCAACACAGTCACAAGGCCCTTTCTGTTTGCAGGCTGCCCGATAATACCTGACCCGCCATCTTGGCTGTTTCTAGGCTCATAACATGCCGAAGTTGCTGGGTGTTTTTTAATTTTTGAGAGCAATCTGTATGTAGAGGGTGTGGGTAACCACACCAAAAATTTTAGGTTGTACCATTTGAAGCCATAATATTAAAATTAAATCCACAAGTAAAAAATGCAAGTTAACTAAAAATTAAACAAAGTAAGATTTACTTACTTATGCAAATGCATTCATTAATGGTTGGTTACTACAAAATGAATGAAATAAAGAAAAATAAAAAACCAAATATTTAGAATGCACTTTAATGAGGTAAGTTTGTAGTGCGCAGGCGAAAGATCAGAAGGATTTACGTCCAGACAAAAAAGGAAAAAGGGCAAAACCAATGTTGCAACCTGAGAAATGAAACGGAAAATTCAGGATGGAAACTGACATAGGTCTGATTCGCGAACTGCCATACGAACGGACGTAAATTTTAGGATAGAAACGTATTTGCTTATAGAATCACTCGCAAGATCATACGAGCGCACGAGCGTTCGGGAAAAATAGGATGATCGGCACCAAAATCAAAGCTGTTACATGTTTCTTTGAATCGACCCAATTGCCTTAGATAAGCTGACACTGTGACATATGTTTGATTGCAATTAAAGCTGACCGTGATTGCTGCTGTCTAAACCCTGATAGCTTCCTCCTTATAACTGTCATAACAGTAATTCTGACCTAGAGGCATCCCCTGAGGAATCTTGATAACTAAAATTTTAAAAGCTAAATCTGACCTTTGGTTTGGTTTATGTAGGCAATAGGTAAAAAGAAAAATACATACCTGTAATATCTCATTCAAATCATTCAATGAAATAATTTGGCCCCAGAGTTCAACATCTTTTGGACCCACTTTTCCTAATTTGCAATCTGGAATAGGACTGACCTCCAGGTAGCATTTCAGCTGTATCCCAGGTAGGTAACCAGTCTTGAGTAAATAGGGTGCCAAGTATTCAATACAGTTCTAGGAGACCCTCTCCACAGGCTGCGACAATGAGGGGTGGTGGTTTCCTGAGCAGGTTGTAAAGTTTTTTTTCCAGTTTGTAAAGTACCAGTCTTAGGAAAAATAAACAGAAAATGATGGGACATTTCTTTTTCACAAAATCCTATCTAGTACTCCAGTATCACCAAGGCTAACACTGTATGGAAACAAGTAACTGAGCGTAGAGCTTCTATCGGAAGCTGGTGTTCGTGCTTGTCTTATATGACAGCACAGTTACTGACTGTCAGTGCTGAAAGGACTAGACATGCTTGTGAGAACATAAACCATCTATTTCACCCAATACCTTTTTCCCCTTTCTAATTACATTTTTTCAATGACGTATCAGTCACCTAAAATCACTTTAAAAACACACAAAACATCTTCTTCCATTTTACTATATTTTGGAGCAGTTCTTTATGGTAGTATGGCAGCAGGTCAAGTTAGGACTTTTTGCTCTACTTTTAAAGGACATTGAAGCAGCAATTAGGGCACACTGTGGTTAAACGCTGAACATTATGTACCATATAAATGTAGCTACATCAGTCCTTGTAATTGTGTTAGAGCTGAAGTTAAAGTGGAACAAAACCCACCCTGGCCTGGCCCTGGAATCTTTTAGATTCCATGGCCAGCCACTGGCCTTCCCCCAGGGAATTTTGTTACATAAATAAGCGTGTAAAGTGTAAGTTAAGTGTGAAGGTAGGGACTGCAGTGAAGGTGTGTGGACACACTGTAGAACTGGTCAACTATACAAAGACTAGGAAAGGTCCCTGCCCATGCCTACTGATTTTTTCCTGATCTCTAGACTTAGGCAGTCTGTAAGACTGGTGGCTAGAGCTTACAGAAAAATTGGTAGATGTCAGAAGGACGAACATGTTGCAGAGTGTGAGTAATGGGTGGCATTTGGTCAAAACCAGATAGACATTTGTGGTGTAACAGGAACTGGCTTTACTGGAACATGTGTGCATTAAGAGAAGGTCACCTTATGTAGTGAATAACATAGACAGGAAAAAATAAGTCACAGAGTTCACCTCAATGTACAGAAAACACAACATGTAGCAGAGAATGTACAACAGGGACTACACATATATATAGGTAAGCACACAATCTACTGTCATAAATGTAAACTGCATTAATCTAGCAATATAGATGCAGATCACATACACGGTATCTCCAACTCCCCTTCTCAACAGCTGAGGCTTAGTTTGAGGACTGGCATGAATGGGGTGTTGAACCAGTGATCCATCATCTGTCATCACTCAGAGTTTGCTGCTCTAGCTGCTCTTCAATCCACTGTGGTGATATTACTATGTATCTGCTGGAGTGGTGTGGTTCTCCCGTGGGTCCTAGAGCTGCCTAGTTTAACCTCACCTGGCATTCACTATGCTGTGGTGGTTCCTATAAATGCATGTGTTTGGCCTGTCCCGGGGTTGGATCATTGCATTGCCTTCTCAAGACCTAGCCTTGCTCCCCAACCTCCCTGCTTACCTCATTTCCTTGTGGGTCATACGGGCCTTCCTGTATCTTGTTATTGGGCTTACTGAGCGGTCTTTCATAGTTCTTGCCTTGACTGTGCTGGGGCTTACAGCCTTTCATAGTTTTTGTCATTGTCTGTGCTGAGCCTTGTGGTCCTCCACAGTTTTCTAGCCGTTGTGTGTCTTGGGCATTTCTTTTTCACAAAATGATGGGACATTTCTTTTTCACAAAATCCTATCTAGTACTCCAGTATCACCAAGGCTAACACTGTATGGAAACAAGTAACTGAGCGTAGAGCTTCTATCGGAAGCTGGTGTTCGTGCTTGTCTTATATGACAGCACAGTTACTGACTGTCAGTGCTGAAAGGACTAGACATGCTTGTGAGAACATAAACCATCTATTTCACCCAATACCTTTTTCCCCTTTCTAATTACATTTTTTCAATGGCGTATCAGTCACCTAAAATCACTTTAAAAACACACAAAACATCTTCTTCCATTTTACTATATTTTGGAGCAGTTCTTTATGGTAGTATGGCAGCAGGTCAAGTTAGGACTTTTTGCTCTACTTTTAAAGGACATTGAAGCAGCAATTAGGGCACACTGTGGTTAAACGCTGAACATTATGTACCATATAAATGTAGCTACATCAGTCCTTGTAATTGTGTTAGAGCTGAAGTTAAAGTGGAACAAAACCCACCCTGGCCTGGCCCTGGAATCTTTTAGATTCCATGGCCAGCCACTGGCCTTCCCCCAGGGAATTTTGTTACATAAATAAGCGTGTAAAGTGTAAGTTAAGTGTGAAGGTAGGGACTGCAGTGAAGGTGTGTGGACACACTGTAGAACTGGTCAACTATACAAAGACTAGGAAAGGTCCCTGCCCATGCCTACTGATTTTTTCCTGATCTCTAGACTTAGGCAGTCTGTAAGACTGGTGGCTAGAGCTTACAGAAAAATTGGTAGATGTCAGAAGGACGAACATGTTGCAGAGTGTGAGTAATGGGTGGCATTTGGTCAAAACCAGATAGACATTTGTGGTGTAACAGGAACTGGCTTTACTGGAACATGTGTGCATTAAGAGAAGGTCACCTTATGTAGTGAATAACATAGACAGGAAAAAATAAGTCACAGAGTTCACCTCAATGTACAGAAAACACAACATGTAGCAGAGAATGTACAACAGGGACTACACATATATATAGGTAAGCACACAATCTACTGTCATAAATGTAAACTGCATTAATCTAGCAATATAGATGCAGATCACATACACGGTATCTCCAACTCCCCTTCTCAACAGCTGAGGCTTAGTTTGAGGATTGGCATAAATGGGGTGTTGAACCAGTGATCCATCATCTGTCATCACTCAGAGTTTGCTGCTCTAGCTGCTCTTCAATCCACTGTGGTGATATTACTATGTATCTGCTGGAGTGGTGTGGTTCTCCCGTGGGTCCTAGAGCTGCCTAGTTTAACCTCACCTGGCATTCACTATGCTGTGGTGGTTCCTATAAATGCATGTGTTTGGCCTGTCCCGGGGTTGGATCATTGCATTGCCTTCTCAAGACCTAGCCTTGCTCCCCAACCTCCCTGCTTACCTCATTTCCTTGTGGGTCATACGGGCCTTCCTGTATCTTGTTATTGGGCTTACTGAGCGGTCTTTCATAGTTCTTGCCTTGACTGTGCTGGGGCTTACAGCCTTTCATAGTTTTTGTCATTGTCTGTGCTGAGCCTTGTGGTCCTCCACAGTTTTCTAGCCGTTGTGTGTCTTGGGCCCACTGCCCTTCTAAAATCTTAGCCGTTGTGTGTTTTGGATCCACTGCACTGCAGCTCAGCTCCGCCATAGCCAGAACTGCGGCCCAGCTCCGCCATAGCCAGCACTGGGACCCAGCTTTGCCAGAGCCTGCACTGGGGCCCAGCTCCACCAAGGCCGGCACTGGGGCCTACACCATCAGTTCACGTCTTGTGTACATCTGCCATGTTTCCCTTCCCCAAGCCTGCAACCACCAATGGACTTCCTGGGGCCTGTGCATCTCCCCCTTCAGGAGCACTGTTGAAGAACTGGGTGGGTAACAGGCTTTCTGTCAAGTACTGAATGTCCCAGGCGGTCGGCGGCTTGCTTCTTTGGTGGCACAGGCGGGTTGTTTGCCCTCTTCCCTTGCCCTTCGTCTCTTCTCTTCCCCTTCCTCTTTTATGTACCTAGTCCCGTTTTCCACTGTCCAGTCCCCAATCCAGTTCCAGACTCGCACTTCGGGGAATCCCCAGGCCTCCTGGGAAGTCTGGTGACTTCATTGGTCTGGGTGTGATACTTAGTCTGTTAAACCCATCTTCTTTGTAAACCAGTTAGGAGCTTGGCAAGGATATCTGCTGTCATATCCTCAGTAGGGCAATAAAGTAACTCAAGAAGTCCCTGCTCTTGAAAATCTCTAAGGAAGTCGAACTTCACATCAATGTGCTTGGTTCTTGAGCTAACCCTTTAAATCTGCACAAGTGCAAGGCATACTCGATTGTCCTCAAAGATTCTCGTTGGTTCCAACTGTGGTTGACCCAACAGTTGTCTTAGTCTGGCTTGTCTGTTCTACTGCAACATACTCTGCTTCAGTAGAGGATAGTGGAACATAGAGCTGCTTTTTGCTAGTCCAACTGATAGCACCTCCTGATACAAGTATTCACTGGTAGATTTTCCGTCAGTGGTGTCTCTGACCCAGTTGCTATCCACATACCCTGTCAGGATGCTTTTATCACTTGCTGGTAACCTTAGCTTGTAGTGCAAATTCCAGTCCATCTGACTTGGCATTGAAACCATTCTGCATGGGGTTTCAATGCAATGTCAGGCCTTGTAAGCAGTGGTAATGTACAAGCACTTTCCCTATTGCTTTCCTGTACTGAGTGTTAGTTGGTACTGCAGTAACTTGGCTGTTTATCTCCTTCGGGTTGTTGGTTTCATGGGAGATTTTACTGGTTTGACACCTTCCATTCCAAAAGTTTGATTTATTTCTTTTATGTTGTGCTTTTGGTTCAGAAGAAATCTACCATCTTCTGCTCTTTCAGAGTGAATGCCGAGGTAAATCTTTATGTTTCCGAGGTCTTTGGTCTCAAAATGCTGAATTTGCAGTATTTCTGTTTCATCCCCTTCTTGCTCAAAACAAATCAGAACATCGGTGACATAAATGAGCGCATAGATCCATCTGTCTGCCAATTTCTTTGTATATAAGGAGAGTTCTGCTTTACTCCTCTAAAAGTCCTCATATGTAAGCACTTCACTTATTTTCATGTTCCATGTTCAAGCGGCTAGCTTTAGACCATATATATACTCCTCTGAAGTTTGCATACTAAGTATGGCCTTCGCTCATCTTTAAATCCTGGTGGTTGTTCCATGTAGATGTCTCCGGTTAGATCTCCACGTAGAAATGCTGTTGTCACATCAGTGTTTCACTTTCATTTTCCTCGCGGCGGCTACTGTCAGTAAAGTCCTTATTGTAGCATGTTTGATTACTGGAACAAATGTCTCATCATAGTCCTCTCCATATTTTTGAGAATATCCCTTGCTTTGTATTGCTTCAGTGTGCCATCTGCATTGTTCTTCACTTTTTTAAAGTCCATTTACAGCCTATTCCAGGTGGCAGTTCTGTGTCCATGTTTTAGTGTCATATGCACTGACTTTATATCTTCCTTTGCAGCCTTTATTCATTACTGGCTTCCCCTTCTGAAAGCTAAGATATGTCTTCCCAAGTGCAGGTAGTGCTTTCCTTGTATGACGTACAGCCAGTTTACTTTTGTTTTCTCTTGTTGAGCATCTTGATTATGTGTCTGAGCTTGCTTATGTCTGCTCTTCAGTACTGGTAGTTTTTATGCACACTTTAACTGTTCAGAAGTTACAGATGATGGCTGTCAGGTTTCGCTTACTTCCTCGGATGTCATCACATTGTCTCTCAGATTTTCAACAAAAGTTGTGCTGTTGCTAGTGCTAACCTTGTCTTGTCTTGGGATGTAGGATTCTGTAACCTTAACATTGTCACTGTAGCCAACAAGAATTCCCTCAAACGCTCTGTTTTGGTGTGTTCTCCTCTGGAATGTAGATGCTTTGCATCCAAAAACTCTTAGGGGTCTTACACTTGGCTTCTCATTGTGTCACAGTTCGTATGGAGTTTTCTCCACTGTTCTAAAAAAAAAAAAAAGAGTCTGTTCTGCAAAAAAGTGTCATTGCTGCCTCCTCCCAGTATTTTTATGGTAATCCAGAGTCTGTCAGCATATATCTGATCATTTCAGTCAGAGTTTGGTTCTTTTCTTCAGCTATCCCATTTTGCTCTGGTTTGTATTATCATGCTTCCCCCTCTGCCTCATCCCCAGCATTCCTACACATATCCTATAACAAAGACTTCCTGGACACAGGGGCAATAAATCATTATCTAGAAACAGAAAACACCACTGATAAGGAAAGGTGGGGGGAGCAACTTGGAGTACAAATTTACTAAAAGGGTGACTACAAATATAATTTGCTCCCCGGCTAATAAAATATCAGCCTACCCCCAGCACCCACCCAGGGGGAATGGCATCTGTCTTCCAGCCCCTTGGAATCTAGGATAAATCCAAGGGGAGAAACGGTTTTACTGGTCACATACAGAGGGTCCGATCCGTGATCTTGGTGTGTCTTACCCACTGCTCCTCCAACCCTCCAAAGCTGGAAGACTTTGTATTCCTTTATGAGGTATAGGATTTTCTGTGTTTTTGCCCCTTTTATTTTCTAACTGTTTTTTTTTGCACATTTGTATATTGTCTTTTTTTTGTTTACTACTTGTATTTTTGTCTTTTTATTTTTTATTAAAATTTTTACATTTCCATTTTGCTCATGCCTACCTTTTTGGCAATTAGAAATCCTCTAGCCTGGTTTACTTGGAGCTCTAAAAACTACCCTGAAGATTGTATGACCGCTCGTAAATGTGTATTAACCCATAGACTGTAAGATCAATTGTAACTAATCCATTGTATGATTGAGAAAGCGTAACTAATCATATAGTGTTACAAGGTTGAATGACTCACAATTAACTTGGAGTGCTGCATGGTGACTGTGTGTGAACCAGCAGATTGCAAGCTGATTGTATCTGATCGTTCGACAGCAGAACTGATCAGACTCTCCACAGGGTAAGTGTGGGACAGAATCAGTGTGGATTGCTGGAGCCCTGCTTGTATGTGGAGAGGGGTGTGTAGGTGTGTGTGGTGACTCTCTCGATTTCTCGCCAGCAGAGTTTGATCGGATGGTGATTGGACTGTCCCAATACAGTCCAGCACCTATTTTGTAGATAATGGATGTTGGACTGCTTTAACAGTTGTACCTTACCACAGATGCCCAATTGCCTGGATCTTAAATTCTTACCTATTTTGAAGATCCGGCTTAGCAATGTGGCCCTGCTACCTCATACTGAAGGAGTGTGTCAGGGCTGCAGACTCTTCTTGCTGTGATGTTGGTAAGTTGAAAGTATCATCCACCAGATCCTTAGTACTGGACAGCATTGAAGATCTGGACACTGAGGCAGTTGCTGTAGTGAGAAAACAGGGAGTATATGTCTTTTTCTTTTGTGTTACCCTACAGAGGTTTACCCAAGATGGCTACAAGACTTAAAGTGATACTGCAATTGTTGCCCCATTGCGTCGGGCTAAGTATTGGGGTTATAGGTTCAGCCAATGACTTTTTCATCACATTGCAGTCAGCGCAAAGAGCTGATTATTATGCAGCATCACAAATCCAAGGGTCATGTCCACTTTTTCAAAATAAATCATGAGCTGAACCTGTAAACCTCGATATCTCAGCCATTTCTGCTTCAATTTAAAAATGGAAAACAGTTTAGGACAGAGCCAAACGTAGCTGATGCAATGGTGTAACAATTACCTGCCTGCAGTATCACTTTAAGACTTGCCTGAAGCACTCACTCAGCAGGAAACAAAGATAATACGTATCCAATGGAATGAGAAACTTCCATAGCTAATTCCCCTCTGAACACGCCACCTTCTCAACGCTTTCCATTTTCTTTTGTTTTCTTTTAAACAATTATAGTAGCTTGATCGCTGCAGGACCATATGATAATAAGGCACGGCACAGCTCACCACACCGCAGTGTGTATCTAAAACCGGGAAGTCATGTTTGCTCATGGAATTAACTTGTTGTTCAGACTATAACAAGGAAATGTATTACTTAGACAACTGGAACAATACAGTTCAGTGATCGGTATACAAGAGCTCAAGTCACCATTGTGTGAACTGGTATTGGGGTCAACTCAGTATGGCCTGGGTTTAGGGAAGCGGGCGGCCATGGAGTATTTTAGACTCCAGTACTGGCTTCAAAGGAGGGTTGGTCCAGGCAGGCAGGCAAACAGGCAAAGAAGCATGGCAGCTTACCAGTGTTAGCAGCCTACTTATCGGAGGCAAGTATTTTATGGGGTAGAGAGATCTGCAGGTACACCTAACTGTATACTTGGGAAGACGTCCTGTGAATAGTCTTACAATGTATGTTCTGTGGGTGATCAATGTATCAACAGACCTGGTGAATAGGAAAGAATTACTGCTGTCATTGACGGCAGCCCATTTTCCCTCATCACCATGGGAAAATATTGCTGTGATTGGCCAGTCAATTTTTACCAGCTATAACAGCAAGTGCATAGTAATTGGCGCTGCCTGGGTCATAGGCGGGGTTGGGCATGCTCACTGCAGCACTGGCCATCCTGTGCTGGACCCTGATGCTCTGATTTTGACTTCTGTAATTTTACCCAGTGACCACTTGTGTGAAATTAAAGCGGACCTTCACTCTGAATAAGAGTCTATCTTATATGTTTCCCACACCCTGTACATACAGATTGGCCACATTAAAAATCATCCTACCTGCATCTACTGCATGTTATGAACCTTTAAACATCCAAGATGGTGGCTTATGGAAGCCGCCATCTTATCAGGCAGCCTGCAAACAGGAAGTGCCTCCTGACTGTGCTGCTCTGCATTCTGGGACTGCTGACCGTTACCTGACCCCAGCTCTGCTCTGTCTGAGCAAAGCACAGCTATAACCCGCCCCCCTGTACCTTATCCCACTCTCCTCTCCTCAGTAAGTGGGATGCTTCTGAGTCAAGATGGCGGCGCCCGTATCCTAGAGTTCTGAACAGAGTTGCAGCCCAGTGGGGGAAAGAATAATAAGTTAGTGACTAAAAACGTAAAATATATTAATTTTAGATGCTGGGGAACCGTTTTTTAAGAGTTTGGGCTTTTCATTAAATCACGCTGAAGGTCCGGTTTAACTGCTTAGTTGTTTGTGCGTTGGGGTAGGTCGCAGCCCAGGGTATCATCATGGCAATAGTGGATGCGTCTAGGCTCCCAGATGCATGCATAAGCTTGCACCTGTCTCCCTTCCGTCTCTCTTTTTACCTCACCCATTCCTCCTCTCTCCATCTTCCCTTTAATTTCACTTTCCCCAGCAGCAATACTAGAGGACGGCAGCATCAGGGGACCTAGAGGCAGCAGAGGAGGAGGCTGTGAGGACTGGAGGACCAAGCGGCAAAATCATAGTTTGAATAGAACCAAAGGACATTTAGCAGTGGTGTGGAGGAGGAGCAGCGACAGGTCTTGCCCCCACTTGGACCCTACAGTGGACAATGATGGCTAGAGGACATTCAGCAGTATGGAAGATCAAGCAACAACATTTGAGGACCCATTGGTGGCAGCAGAGGAGGTGGTGGGGACCAAGCCCCAGAGGTGACATTGAAGGACAATGAAGACCAGATGACAGTCAGCTGTGTGGAGGACCAGCAGGAGTCCTAGGCAGTAGCAGAGGAGAAGGTGAGGATTGGAGGACACAGTGGCTACATAGGAGGACAGGGAGGAACAGAGGATGATCTATGGTGTGGAGGACCAGCAGTGATATTAGAGAGCAGCGGTGGAGAAGGTAATGAGGATCAGAGAATCCTACAGTGAAATCAGAGGACAAGGAGGACCAGAGAACAATTAGCAGTATAAAAGACCAAATGGCAATCGTGAAGGGGCCAGTGGAAACATTTGGAGGACCCAAGGATAACTCCCTGTCTCAGTCATTCTCATGATTTCCCTTCTGCTGCCTCCGTCTTCCTCTTTCATATTCTGTCTCTCTCCCACTTTCCCCACTCATTTCCTTTTACTACCTGCCCCCTCCTTCTCAGCACCAAATGCCGGAAAGTTGAGAAGATTCAACCAAACAGATTCTGAACAGATGGAGGCTCATCCCTAGACACAGGGCTTTCTATCCTCCAAGAGGGTTTCTTCCTATATCAGGCTTCTTTATAGAAGGAATGGCAGCTTGCTGGACATCTATTAACTGTAGCTTGGCATTCAGCAGCTCTAGATGTATATTTTGTAAGAGTCACATGTTTGAAGCAAGTTAAAGGCAGTTTCTTCTCCAATTACTATTTGAACGTTGCTCAGAGACACTTGCAGTTACTGCCCCCCCCCATGGGTTCATCAAAATATGGCCCCACTAGTGATGGACTTGTTCCACATGGGGGGCATCCCAATTGCTGGGGTCCTCCCCTTGAACAAGCCCCTGTAAACCCCTAAATCTTACCTGTCACCTCATTCCCTTGGGTTAATACGGCCATTTGATTGTCCCCTGCTCAGGCTTCTGCAATGCTATATATTCAGCTATAGTAAGCACCCTGGAGGCGGAGCTCAGCAAGTTATGGACTGGTCATAGGCTGTCTGGGATCAGTAAAATCCTGAACTGATTTTTGCCCTCAGCACGCCCCTGACCTGCGGTAAGCATACTCCAGAGGTATGCAGCAATGTTTAGAGGTGCATCAAGGAGGGGGGGGGGGGGGGGTGATGGGTCTAGTATATTATTTTAACAGCAAGACAGTCTTTCTTGCTTTAAACAGTGCAGTAAGGCCCATGACCTACTTATTACCTCCTGTGCATAACCGAGCATCAGACCTGATGCCAGGCAGAGGTACCCACTTGCAGAAGCGCTCCCTAGCCATTGGCTGCCGGTTCACTGCCTTGTATGACCACCCATGTGGAGTGGTGAACTGGTAACCTGTGGGGAAGCAGTGCAGGAGTGGGAGAGTTCCTCTGGTATCAGACATGATTCTATGGATGAGTGGACCAGCAGTCTTTTTTAACTGCCGGATCACTTTAAAGTGGACCAAAACCTGTATTTGCTATCCCTGAAGTCTAAAAGTATCTAGACCTGGCTGATTCCCTGCGTGAAACCACCTTGGATTGCCAATATATTTACCTCACAAGCAATCCCATGGCACATGTATGGGCCACATCCCTGTCTTTGCAAGCTGATGCTCTGCAGTGCTGGAGAAAAAACGGGGGTGCCAGCTGCTCCCTGCTCTCTACATTAGGCTCTGTGTCCAAAAGTTCTAACAGGCAGGTGGGCAGTGGGCAAATGAAAAGGTGGGACAAGGGACGAGCAAACGGGAAACCAATAAGCAGAGTGGGTGGGGGAGAAGTTGGGTTGGGGTGTCGAGCAGCTCTGCAGTGCCCCCCTGACCATGGCGCCCTATGTGATGGCACAACCTATGTGATCTTGCACAACCTAAGGGCCGGCCATACTTGGCAGAAAAAGTCTGAGGAGCACTGGCATGTACATGCCATTACTTTTTAATTTGTGGAAAGAGTATAGCTCAGTGGAAGAGCATTAGACTGCAGATCAAGAGGTCCCTAGTTCAATCTGGGTTTATCTTGAACCATGTTCCTGATAGAAGGTCATTGGCGCAGCCTCACTGCTGCCACTAGATGTCGCCCTGCTCACACAATCAGTGCACATCGGCCTCTCCCTGGTGATTATATGTCAGAGCTGTGAGTCACCGATGCGGGGCACTAATTACCCACGCTGCTACACACAGGCGCCTAATTGTGTACTGGCACCTAATCCAGGGTCGGCTGTTGCTCTCATCAAACCTTCATGTTACAACAGAAACAAACACACAGCTGCCCCCTTTCTAGAAGTACCTAATCCAACACTGGTCCTCTTAGCTGGGGAACAGGAAGCTGCAGCACACACTGTGTCAGGCAACCCTAGCTCATTCAAAAGTGTACCTGAGTACTGATGAAATAATGGAAGGATCAGGACTAAATATGTAGATATAACTTGGGCAGCAGACAGAAAGCAAACAGAGAGCTCATTTAATCCTAAGTGGCATAAACAAGGCTGACCAGCACAAAACAGAGCATTTTCTTCACTTCATAACCAATGTGTGCTGCAGCTTCTGACCCCCTATCACATAGAGAACAGGCATTATGGGCATGCTCCCTGTTAGAAGGAAGTGGGGGATGCAGCCAGCAGCACACTCAGAGCTGCTGGCCTTAGTTGAAAGCTTAGACGACGTGACATCAGCGGCTCTGAACACGCTGATTGGACGAGCAGCCCCGCATGCGCCATAGGATCAGGAAGAGGGTAGTTGGCATCGGCGATCTGGGGGGTTTCACACAGTGGGGCATCCCCGATCGGGTTGCCCCAGGGGTAAGGATCAAAAACCCAGGATAGTCAAAATCCTGGGTTTTGGTCCACTTTAAATACGGCAAATAAAACGTTAAAAACTCCCACGCCCCAGGTGGTCGTCGGCTTGCCTTTCTGGGGGCGTAGATGGGTTGTCTCATGTGTATATGGTGCCAACTTATGTCTCTGCAAGTCTGTGACTGCACTCCCGTTTTTTTCCCAGTCTGTTACCCTACTCATCTATTCTCAGTATGTTACTCCACTCACCTGCTCCCAGTCTTGTGACCCCACCACTCCCCTGTTCCCAGCCTGTTACCCCACTCACCTTTTCCCAGACTTTTGACCCCCCCACTCCTCTGTTCCCAGTCCGAGTCTCTGCCCACCTGTCCTGAGCCTTTTACTGGTCTGTGTCTTCTAGAGAGCGCTAGAAACCACAAAAACATGTCTTTACAGACAACGGTGGAGAAATCTTTATGGTCGTAAACCTAGCCAATGAGTATTTACTATTTTTATGCCTCACCTAATTCCAGGTCTAAACAGAAAGAAATGTAGATGGCACTCGCTATCATAAGAATAGTAAGCTGGTGCCCTGCTCTGGTTTCCCCCAAACAAATTTACAAATGACCAAGCAAGAAGGGGGGTGCCCCACTACCCCTGGGCAGGGGGAAAAAACCAGAGACTAACAATGGCACTCTAGGGTAATTTTAAATCGTAAGAAAGTTTATTTAAACATCTAAATCACAGACTAGGACATGTTAAAATAATTACATTTTAAAAAACATATATGACAATTATGTCCATACTACTGACAAAGAGTAGGGGGAGGGGGGGGAGAGAAAACCTGTACAGTGTATTGATTGAAAAAGTGCTAATAAATTTATATAAAAACTCAACAATTATTCATATGTACACTAACACCTTCTAAAACAAAATATATACATGTGCAATTATCAAGGAAAGTGCTCAGTGCTATATACAGTGCATCAATATCAAGCAACAAGCAGCAAAAAAGTCCAAACCATGAAACAAACAGTGAATACCTTAGGAATATAGGAATACCTATCTGTAAGGTATTCACTGTTTGTTTCATGGTTTGGACTTTTTTGCTGCTTGTTGCTTGATATTGATGCACTGTATATAGCACTGAGCACTTTCCTTGATAATTGCACATGTATATATTTTGTTTTAGAAGGTGTTAGTGTACATATGAATAATTGTTGAGTTTTTATATAAATTTATTAGCACTTTTTCAATCAATCCACTGTACAGGTTTTCTCTCCCCCCCCTCCCCCTACTCTTTGTCAGTAGTATGGACATAATTGTCATATATGTTTTTTAAAATGTAATTATTTTAACATGTCCTAGTCTGTGATTTAGATGTTTAAATAAACTTTCTTACGATTTAAAATTACCCTAGAGTGCCATTGTTAGTCTCTGGTTTTTTCCCCCTGCCCAGGGGTAGTGGGGCACCCCCCTTCTTGCTTGGTCATTTGTAATTCCAGGTCTACTGTTATTTCACAAACTGAATTATATTTTCTGTATTGAAGGCCCAGTATAAAAAGAGAGTTGCCTTTTTTAATGAAGTTAGCCCAACGAATAATTTATTAGTTATTATTCAACATCTAACTACATTACGACTTTTTTACCACTACGGTTTCTAGCTACCTTCTACTTGTATTTTGGAGTCGTGTTTCACAACATTTGTCACTCTTCACCTAGTCTCTCCTTAAAATCCAGAGGCAGAGTATCCATCAGTTCATGCTCCACCACAAAACCTGACTTTTTAAGGCAAACACATGCTCCTAGTTCTGAGGGCAAGGCATCTATATTATTCCCTTTAATGTCCAGCTTTACTAAGCAAACAAGATTCCCGATTTTAGGCGACAAGCTTGTCAGCTTATTTTTACTCAACTTCAAAGTTTTAAGTTTTTGGCAGAAAAAAAGTTCATTGGGGAGATCTTCTAAGAAGTTTCCAGTCAAAGACAAGAACTGCAACCTCTGCAAGACTCCTACTTCAGGGGGCAGCTCCCGGATCTCGTTGTAGGAGAGGTCAAGATGGCGGAGTTTGGTGCAAAGGAACAGGGAAGGTGGCAAGACAAGGATCTTATTATGATTTAAACACAGCTCTTCCAAACTCTTTAGTTTGCGGATATGTTCAGGGATATAAGCAATATGGTTGTGCCAAAGTCGGAGAATACTCAGTTTTCGGCAATGTTGAAAACTTATAATCTCCTCGACAGTGTGAAGGTTGTTTTCCTTTAGGTCCAGCATTTGTAAATTGTTAAGGCTGAAGACTGCGTGGGGAATACGCTCCAAATCACAACTAATCAGTTCGAGTTCCTTCAAAAGAGAAAGTCGTTTCAAAGCATTAAGTGTGAGAAGCTTTGTCCCGTCATTTTGGATACTAAGTTTCTGTAAGTGGTTCCCTACATCAGTAACTGCCTGAGGCACTTTGGATAAATTGCTCTTTAGTGTCAGAATCTTAAGACTTTTTAGCTCCCGCAAGCTTTCAAGCGCAGCAGTTTTAGAGAGGTCCTGGGACAAGCAGCCATTAAGATGCAGCTCTTCGAGTGCCCGAAGACTAAAAACCCAAAGTGGAATCTCCTTGACTTCATCAAATTTAATTTGAAGAACCCTGAGGTGATCTCGCAGGTAAGCCATGGCGCCATGCTGCACTTTTGCTGGGCAGTTAAACAAAGACAGTTCTTTAAGATGGACCATTTTGGATATAAGTGGAGGAATATGAGCGTCAGTCAGCAATTCAAGTTTAAGAGATTCAGTCTCTGTCACCTCAAACACTGAATCAGGTAAGCCAGGAAGCTTGAAGAGGTGCAACTCCAGGCGACCTTCTGGTGTCTGCTGAAGCTTTTGTCGAAGTTTATAGGCTGACCACTCATTGTTAAGGTTAAGTTGCCTTAGACGACTTTCACTGACCTCAGAAAGAAAGACAGCAAACCTCTTTGAGTACAGCGAGTCGTACTGATCCACCAAATGGAGAACAAAGGCAAAATCATTCTTGACATCAGGGATATCGGAGATCCCAGTCTCCTCTCGCACAGTTCGGAAAGAGTATTCTTTTAGCGGACGATGAAAAAGCCAATAGAGTGTATAGAGACAGGTCAGGCCATAGACCCCTAAAAAGCACAAGTATGTAATGGCAAGTTTAGAGAAGAGGTGGGCTTTCGTGTGGTTACAGCAGAAGCTATTGTATCCAGTCATTTCTTCAGTGTGCACACTACATGGGACAATGAAGTATATCTTTCCTACCAGTGCCGCATTGTACACCGTAATAAGGACAAATTTGCACACTTTCAATATTGTCTGACGCATATACATTAAATAGAGGATATCTCCTTCTTCAACATGAAGTCGAAACTTCTTAACTTTCTCAAATAGGGCTTTGGCCTGTTCTCCCTCTTTTTTGTCCAAAACACTAGTCGAGGGCGTTTCCGCCACAAGCTGTTCCAGAACAGGAAGGTCAGCAGTCGCAGGGCTGCTTTCATCAGAATTGGGCTTCGAAAGATCCCTTTCCACATTCTTCTCCTGTGTGGTCTCTCCTGATACCTGAGAAAGGGATTGAGTTGTCCATGGAGAGTCAAAACACTTGCCCAAGATGGAGATAAAGTGCTCGATTTTAGAGCTTGTTCCAGGAAACTTAAACCAGAAGTTGCCAAAGATAATAAAAATGAGGGTATGGATGACCACAAGGTATGGGAAGTATTTTGCGTACCAGTGCAGGGCAGTCTCATAGCACATTTGGTTAATATAACTGTACTGCTGTCGGTCCAGACTGTTAAGCAGGCCAGACATAACACGTGCAGGACCAGAAGTAATGGGAGTGGAACCAGTCACATCTTTCTCTATAGCACGTGTATCTTGTGAAGTTTGGGTGAACTCTTGACAATATATTTGGGATGCAACATCAGCTGAGCTATGGTTAGGAAGACAGATTATCTTGTCCTGAGTTAGCTGCAAAAAGAAACACAAAACATATTAAAAACACATAGAGGTGGAAACGAACAGAAAAAATCAACAAGTAAGTTTCATTAAATAAAGTATCCAGGAGATCAACAGTTGCTACAGTTATGCTGAAAGGTTTCCGCAGATTTACACCCAGCGATTTTACTTCCTATAAGTTTTGCAGACGAAACACATTTCTGCCTGATTTGTCTTTTGTCTTTAGCTATATGCCACAGACTAAAAAATGCAATGCAGGCTATTCACGTGATGGGCAGGTTGTGGTAACAGTAGGGACGGTTATTTAGTGAGATAGTTAGCAGCTAGTCTGGGTGTAGTTAAATAAAGATATATACTCCAGGAACTTTTGCTCCAAACCAATATCAGCAAATAATCGCAGGGTCATAGGAAGATGCCTACTTCGTGTAGTACATTTGCAAACAAGGATGTTCAGGGAGAAAAGTTCAAATATAGAAACACTCACTTTAAACACTCACTTTATTATTGTCGTAGATCATCAACCCCATTCACCATAAAAAAAGTGTCCATGATTAAGGGTAAGATCCGCGTGGGCATTTCTGACTAGGATCTATATAAGGTTGGGATCTAGTTAGAAGCTGTGCATCTTTGATTGTTGAAACTGTAGTGGAAGAACTGTGCAATCTGGGTGCACCCGCTGTGCAGTGGGGGTATAATGGAAGCACAGGACCTGTACTATCATGCAGGGTCTTGTTCTGGTTTGACAGCAGTAGTCTAAATTATCTAAAAAGTTTTGACCTCTCAACCACAAAAACAAGAGCATACTCACCGATCTTGTGACCGGTGGGTTGCAGGATCGACCACCCCGACCGGGACATGAATGAAGGAACCTTCAAACCCCAACTGCTCCTGGACACCGTGGTTTGGGCGACCTACCTTCCTGGACATGTGTGTGCTTACTGCTTGTGCTTGTCTAACTATGTGAGATGGTTACATGTGAAGGAAAAATTGTGTGCAAGCAAACACTGTCCATATATGCACATGCTCATTGTTCCAGTGTCAGCCGGGCTCAAACTGGATTTTGGACCCGGTGCAAGGTGGGATGCGATCCAGCTAGTTGCTGATCGCTAGAAAAGGACTGATCAGCTGTGAGGGTCAAAAGGTGATTATTCTGGTCTTTTTTTAGTTGGGTGGTCAATAACTAATTGTAGGTCTGTAATTTGCATAAATAGACCCTATACTCACCTGCAGTGTCAGACTGGGATGTTTTGGGCCCACCAATAAAACTGACTCTGGGGGGCCCACCCTATAAATAAATAAAAACATTACTGGCTTATTTTTAAGTTTCCTGCACACAGACATTTTGGCACACTTGGGAAGCTACAAATAAGCTATACATAGTGCAGAGCTCCTATATAAATAAAATACAGTACAAATTGTACACCATTCATGCTCATTATTACAACTGGCAGTACTAAAATTCCTTATTTATTCTGCCAAGTAAGTACAGGATACAAGCAAGGAATGCTTTTTGGCAAGGAGATACACCATGAGAGCTATTAACAATTCCTGTTGAGCGTGTGCTCTCCTGCTATAGGCTGGTGACACCCAGCATATCCCTGCTGCTCCTATTATAGAGAAATAGTTTGCATATCATTGCTATCACAGCGTGCACCATCTATACAATATCAATTAAGCACTGGGACAAAACTAAGAAAGAGCTGACTACTGTATGTTGTTCATAGATGCTCAATACAGTTCACTGGGGCTATAGCACCAGGGCACCCAGGAATTTGCGTATGGAGACCCTCAAAATGGCCTCTGCGTCCTTGGCCCACCAGAGAATTCCCTGGCTCCCCTGGGAGCCAGTCTGAGCCCCGCATCCAGGTCAAGCAAAACCTTTGCAGGGAAGATTTGGGACATCTGACCACACACCTGACTTTACTGCTGCAGAACCCTCTATCCTCTTCTAGGTAGGTATAGTGTCCAGTGGTATAACTAAATGCAACGGGGTCCTGGTGCGAACATTAAATGGGACCCTCATCATGGCTCATACAGTAAACCTTTCTGTTTTTAACGTAATTGGATGCAGCTAGACAACCAAAGACTGAAAAAGAAAAGAAAAATGGTGCTTCCTTTCTCTAAATGATGCCAAGTGAGCACAAATATGATAAAAAAGTTGGAGGATCAACAGTGATGGGGCCCCCTAAACTGCACCCCCTCAATTTCACCCTTGATAGGGTCTCTTATCAGCATTATAATTTTGTTTTGTGAGATAAACAAAAACCTCCTTATTAAAGCGTTTCTTGCAACTCTGTGCCCGTATGGATCCTGGTCCAAAGGGACACTAACTTAGCCCATAAGGCCGTCAATGAGCCCAGCATTAGAGAGATACTCAAAATTTAAACTTTTAGCAGTAAACAAAAAGGTCTAGTAACAACTAAAACAACATAACAGTACTTTAATCTGCATTATGGCCCTAATAAAAAAACAGCAAATACATAAAACTGCAAATACATAAACATGGAAATAAGGTTATTAAATGAATGAAACTAGTGCCCCTTTTTTTCCATGCCTTCACCTCGTCTCTGTGACCTTCTGTAATACTTCTGATCATCACCTACCTGCAAGGTACAGCCAAAGACCCCGATCATAAGCATGGCGATGGTGATATATTCTGACAGGACATCCCACCACGGCTTCAGCACCTTAAACGCCGGTGTCTGCTCTGTGAACTGTTTGAACTCGGCCACGGGAATCATGATGGCAGCAAGCTAATCTGAAAGAAGGAAAGGCATTAGGGATGTGTGGCTGCATTTCTCTGGCTATTCTGAACATCACCATGTAAGCATCATTACCAAATATTCGGCATAATGTATAGGACACAATACTCAATAGTAACGCTCCTCTTCTCCAAATGTCATCTACAGCAAAAACTTGTTATTATCAGTATACGGGACCAGTTACTCTTATCTTTAGTGAGCAGAATCCACCACCCGCCCACTCACAAAGGGTTACACAAATCTTCTGCAAATCCTTCGTGGTGCAAACGTTCAGATCATGTGTCGGTTAGAGGGTGCTATTGTATTATCACATTTATACACAATGGAATCTGATACCTATGAGAAATGGCACAAAAAGCAGCATTACCAACATTACTAGAAATGGTAACTAAACTAACTGTGGGGATCAGATGGGATAAATTTTCTATTTACAGTTTAGTCACACATTGGCTTGCCAACTTGTAGTCCTGTACTGGGTTGGGGGGGGCTGTAAACAGATCCCCTTGTATATATTCAGCTCAGCATATGAACTACACAGAAAATATGAGTATCAATAAGAGAGTCAGTAAATCCATTTTGAGGATCACAAGGTAAGAAGCTCCTCGGTGGTGTCACCAACTGCTTAGTAGAATAGACCGTATAGAGCAGGGATGCATAACCTGTGACCCAGGGGTGCATGTGGTGCCCGGCACACCTAGAAAGTTGGAGAGCGAAAGTGAGCCAGCAATGAACTTCTCTGGAGAGTCCTGTAGAGACCACCCTTATCGCCGGAGGGCTTCACCGCCGAGATGTCCTTTTCCCAATCGTAAGAGGTGCTGCTGGAATTCCAGAGTCGTCCGTGAGGAAACAGGAACAGCCCTTACAAGGGCTAGTGAATTGTAATATAGCGTTTCCCCCAATAAGAGACAGAACTTCAGTATTGAGGGTGAAGGTGAAGTGTGTTTATTAGTGCCACTCTAGGCCTTATATACACAAGTCTCCATGCAAGGTGGACCTGATGGAGAACTGCTTGACACACACACCGACCAATAGCAGCAGGGCACACAATCCCTCAACTCTGCCGGTGACGCAATCAGCAACACAATAGACGTCTGTAACACAATCAATCAGAACAATGCCATTGTCTGTGACGTAATCAATCAACACAAAGGCAGTCTGTAATACACTCCAAACTACAATGACATTGCCTGTAACAGTATCAAAATACAATGACATTGTCTGGAACCTAATTAAGAAAAGGCCAGTGAATGACCCGGTGGGCAATTGAATAGTGATGACATTCAAAAGGCAGAGCGTCTGTCACAAGTCCATTGGCCATGAATTTCTTCTGTTTTTGCGAAAGCAGTAAAGCAACCTGAATGTGTACCCCTTCTTATTTTGGTCCCGTCGGACCACGATTGAGCCCCCCGACCCCCCCCCCCCCTTAGCAGGCCTGCAGAAAGGACGCCACCCAGATTCGAAGCCCCTCACTACACAGGACTACATGGGATTGTGGGAAGCGAGGTAAGGGTCACACTGTAGGGGATGGCAAGCCACATTTCTTGTATACGTGTACATATAGATGACGATAAATTCTTCCGATTCCATGATGTATGGAGAAGCCACAGAATAGTATAGGAACCTCCTTGCCCAGTCATGGAGGAGCAGCTGACCTCTGCCCTACCTACCCTGACCTTATCCCACACTGATCAGAACAATACTCACCCTTGTGTGGTAGAGCAGCTCCACTCAAGCAATTCCACCACCACCAACCATGAAGAGACCAGTGGAGCAGCAGGTCAGTCATATCAGTGGGGGGGCAGCTAATCAGCAGCACACTCACAATCTATTCATAGAGGAAACAAGTGGCTACTGCTCAAGGTAATCATGGCATCTTTTGTATTTCAGGACTTTGGCGGTGAAAATCAGCTTATGCCAACAGCAGTGCACATGAAGCTGGGTGGTAAAAAGGAGTATCAAAATTGAGGAAAAGTTAGAGCCCTATCAAAGGATTAGCCATGAGAGAGACTGTGTTTAGTTCATTAAGTCAGTTTTTCCCCATAGAATACAATGGGTAGTTGACAGTAAGAGGCATTTAGTAAAACTTGATTGCAGTGTTTCCTAAGGAAATGGAAGAATTGAGGAAATAAACTATTAAAAATGGGAGCAAGAGTTTTACGTTCAGGGGAGAAAAAACAACAGGAAACCAGGTGGCATTTGCAACATCAGATGTTCTGCCATTGGCTAGAGGGAGATAAAGTGTTGTAGCTGGACAGGAACAGAAGGTGATATAGGGAAAAGCTCTATAACGATTCAGTGTTCTTGACTGGGGATCCATTTGAGGGTATAATGTGTTATTGTAAGCTGAGTTCTGAGATTCCAGTGGAAGGAGAAACCAGCAGAGAAGGAAGAGCAGACCAGTGAGCTGATTGGAGAGGAAGATCTATGGTGGCCTAAAGTCTAGCTCAAATGGTTAGCAAGAGGAAGTAAGTCCAGTGGTGCCCTGCCCACCAGCTCTAGCAGTGAAGCTTGCTAATGATGCGTTTCTGCTGATGTGGAAGTGTACCTACCCGGCAGATGTGGGATTGTGTAACACCTGGAAGTGTCATTTGGAAACCTGAATAAAGAAAACATTCCTTTTTGTACTGGAAGTGTCATCAGTGGAGTCCAGCATCACACAAGTAAGTGCACCTCACTCACACCCACCTGAGTCACCCTACCCTCAGTCCAAAAGATCCCCCTCGCATCTCACAACCTCTGCCACTGGCCTGGCTGTGGGCTTATAGCAGTGAGTGAGACACTATTTTTTTGAACCCCACACTCTATCCAATCCAATGGTGTGCAATTACAGCCTGAAACGTAACATTAGCAACGCATTCTGGGTGTTCTTATAGCAGTTCTCACCTGCATCAATGGTGTTTCTTGGGCTCTCTTGGCCTAACCCTAAGAGCAGTGTCACACTCAGATGAAGCAGAAACTAATGGTAACAATGATCCAGAACTAATTCCAGAGCTACTCAGATCAAAGCAAGATTGAAGCAATCAGCAGTTTCAGTCAGCCAGATGTGTGGCCAGGGGCAGACGCAGGAGAATTCTTGGCAGGCCGCACTGCTTTGGGGCCAGTCGGGCTGCCATTTTAATCCTTGCCCACTTAGTCTCCCTCTCAGCCACCAAGGAAACCCAGCCACCAATGGTATAGCCCCAGCATTATGTTTGTGGGGGGGGGGGGGGGGTGTCTCAGTAGAGATGTCTTGGGACACCTATGGGCTGGTAAAATCCCAGGCTGATTTTTGGCCCCAGTCCACCAGTGTGTGTGACCTATGTGTTTACTTTGTTAACCATGAAGAGGTGTGTCCTGCATCAGTGGTACCTCTTCACCCTGACTTCAGTTCCACTTCTTACCATTACTCTATGAATATCCAACCACCCCTGTTCACAGATATTCCCATCTTGGTAGGACATACTGTGCTCCATGTGATCCCTTTCCCCATTCCATTCCAAATTTAGTTTGGGCCCCAGCACCTCAACTTTGGTGGATTGGGTTTTTTTGGGTGGAGACAAAACTCTTTTTTTCTGTCTTTCCTATGGGATTTGAGACCATCTCTCTGGTGCTGCCATGGAAGATAAAGCGAAAATACAATTCTGTGAAACTCACCTGTAGAATTGTTTTTGGATACATCCAGTCCAGGTCGTCCCAATATCCTTATGACTGGGGTGATTGCCCCTAGGGGCGCTCGACTGCAAGATCAAAGATGTAGCTCCTTCCGGCCCCTTATAAAAGGCGTCTGTCCCTTTATCATTCCCCAGTGGTTAAAAAGCAGTATTCAACAAAGAGGACAGGCCGGGAGGCCTAAGAAACCATGTTACTTTACATAGCTTCAGCTTGTACTCTCTCTACTCTCTAAGCAAAAGATTGGAACAAAACAATGTCCTATGAAAAGAAAATGGTTGATCACCATAACAGGCAAACAGGACATAATGAACACAAGGGCAGGGTGGGACGACCTGGACTGGATAAATCCAAAAACAATTCTACAGGTAAGTTTCACAGAATTGTATTTTTCCCTACATCCAGTCCAGGTCGTCCCAATATCCTTACGACTGGGACATCCAAAAGCAGTGTCCATATGGGCGGGATCCACAGTGCGGAAAAGCATGTAGTTCGTTTCACTACCGCCTGAAGCACCTTTCTGCCAAAAACAGCATCAGCTGAGGCCCTGACATCCACCCTGTAAAACTTTGTAAAAGTATGAACTGAAGTGGCAGCCTTACAAACTTGTCCCACCGATGCCTGGTGCTGAAAAGCCCAAGAGGCACCAATAGCTCTGGTAGAATGAGCTGTGATCCAAAAAGGGGGCTCCTTCCCCCTGGCAGAATATGCTTGCACCACCGCCTGTCTGATCCACTTACTGAGAGTGGACTTGGCTGGTGGCAAACCTTTCCTAGAGCCTTCTGTTAGGACACAGAGCAAATCCAAATTCCTGAAGGATTCAGTCGCAGCCAGGTAAAACTTTATGGTTCTGACCACATCCAAGGCATGGAGAGTCCGTTCTTTGGAATTAGCTGGTGCTGGACACAAGGAAGGTAAGACAACTTCCTCATTAAAGGTGAAAAGGAGAAATGACCTTAGGCAAAAAATCAGGTTTAAAGCGAAAAACCACCTTATCTCTATGCAGCTCAAAGTAGGGTGGTTTCATACAAAGCGCGGCCAGCTCTGATACACGACGCACCGAGGTGATCGCTACCAGAAAGACTACCTTGAGAGTCAACATAGACAATGCAGCATCGCACAAAGGCTCAAAGGGAGGACCCTGAAGTGCAGATAGTACTAAATTCAAGTCCCACACCGGTAATACTGACTTACGCGGTGGCCGGACATGGGTAACTCCCTGGAAAAAAAGTCTTGATCAACCTATGGTTGGCAATGGGTCTCTGGAAAAAGATGGCTAAGGCCGAGACCTGACCCTTGAGGGTGCTCAGCTGAAGACCCAGATCTAAGCTGTGTTGTAAAAACTCCAGAATCCTAGAAATAGAAAATATGCGGCAAGGAAGACTCCTGGTCTTGCACCAAGTGATATAGGAGCGCCAAACTCTGTAGTATATCATGGAAGAAGATTTCTTCCGCGCCTGAATCATCGTCTGCACAACCGTGGCCGATAACCCCTTCTCCATCAGGATTGAGGTTTCAATAGCCAGGCCGTCAAAGCCAGTGTCCGTAAATTGGGGTGCCGCAGCGACCTCTGTGTGAGAAGCCCTGGGTCGTCGGGCATGATGAAGTGATCTATTGACATCTGGACTGTGTCTGCAAACCAACTCCTTCTCGGCCAGCGAGGAGCCACCAGGATGGCTGGTACCCCTTCCTGGGCTATCTTGCGCAGAACTCTGCCCAGGAGTGGAAACGGAGGGAATGCATACAAAAATTTTAACTCCGTCCAAGGAATCGCCAGAGCGTCTGTTGCAATGGCCAGAGGATCTCTTGAGAGGGAGACGAACCTTGGAAGCTTGCGATTGTGTCTGGACGCAAACAGATCCACGTCCGGCTGACCACAGCAGAGACACAGGGCGTGAAAAGTCTCGCTGCCGAGAGACCATTCCCCCAGGCGCGAGGCACTCCTGCTCAGGGAGGTCTGCCTCCTGGTTTTCCACCCCGAGGATGTAGACCGCCGAGATGCAGGGAACATTCTCCTCTGCCAAAGTCAGAATCTGGGTTACCTCCTTGAGGGATCTCTTGCTCCGAGTCCCGCCCTGGTGGTTGATGTAGGCGACAGCCGTCTGATTGTCTGAGCGAACACAGGTTCTCCTGTGGACCCCACTGACCCTGGATCTTCCCGGGTCTGCCAAACACCTCAGACTGACATCCGTGGTAACTATCTCCCAATGGGGAGTCAGAAAGGACTTGCCCACCAGCAGGTTCCAGGAGTCCAACCACCACAATAGGGACTGCCTGGCCAGGGGGGGCAGCGAGAAACCCTGTTCCAGAGACTCCTGGGTCCGATTCCTGCCGGTCAGCAGGTTCAATTGCAGAGGTCTCGTGAAATTGAGCGAAGGGCTCTGCCTCGAAGCATGACACCATTAGGCCCACCAATCTCATCCCCAGACGTACTGACGGCTGCTGACAAGACAGCAAGGCCTGCACCTGCGTCTGGAAACCCAAAACCTTCTGCTGTGGCAAAAAAAAAACCTTGACCTGAGCGGTGTCTATCATTATTCCCAGGAAGGATCTCACTGTTGAGGGAGTGACAAAGGACTTGGGGTAACTGATTACCCAGTCGAAGGCCTCCAGGGTTGACAACACCGTACGAGTATCGCTCTCAGCCTGCTGAACCTGGGCCGCAATCAGCAAGTCATCCAGATAGGGTAACACACGAATACCCTGACTCCTCAGGATAGCCATGATGCCCGCCAGCACCTTGGCGAACACACGGGGGGCTGAGGATATCCCGAATGGAAGTGCTACAAACTGGTAATGCTGATCCTCCAGAGCAAATCTCAGGCACTTCTGATGTCCCTGGAAAATCGGGATGTGCAGATAAGCATCCCTGATGTCCACCGTGGTCATGAAGTCGCCGGGCCGAAGCGATCTCACCGCTGACCGTTATGTTTCCATGCGGAAATGTCTGACTCTTGCAAACCTGTTGAGACCCTCCAAGTCCAGTCCAAATCGGCCGTAGCGTTCCGTCTTTCTTGGGAACCGTGAACAGGTTGGAGTAAAATCCCTGACCCTGTTCCTGCCGGGGTACAGGGCAAGTTACACCTATCCGCAGGAGGTGTTGCACAGCCGTTCTCAAAGCTTGAGCCTTTGAGGAATCTTGTGGGTGGCCTGGCTGCCAGCTCTTGTAATCGGGGGACACTACCTCCTGAATCCACCGATCCGAGACGTCTCCAGATCTGAGCAAACAGCAGAAGCCGTCCCCCCACCCGGATGTTCCCCTCGTGCCTGACAGGGCTTGGCAGGGGGCTTGGACTTCGCTCCCCATGAGGGGTTGGGTCGGCCGCGGGACCTACCTCTGCCCTAGGTATCTCTGCGGGCACCTGGAAATGAAGAACCTCTTCCTCCTCGAAAGGAATGATAGGAAGAGGGGTTCCGAAAGGGCTTCCTTCTCTGAGGGAGTCTACCATCCTTGACCAAAAGGTCCAGGCGCTCCCCAAACAGCCTGCTCCCCACAAAAGGGAGACTCGCGAGAGACTTCTTGGCAGCCGCATCAGCCGACCACTGCCGCAGCCAGAGCGAACGGCGGAGAGCAACAAGCAATGCCGAAATCCTGGCACCAAGCCGGACCACATCATCCATGGCAGTAACAACAAAGCCAATGAAATCCAAGCAAGCCTTGAGTTCCTTATACTCCTCAGCCCGCCTGCGAGCCTCAGCTCTAGCCACAAGGTGTCTCACTCTTCTTTTGGCTATTGAGACAATTGCCGTGGCGCATGGATGAAAGAGGGCACCAGCAAAGGTGAACGCATGGCAGACCAGCTGATCCATGCGCTTGTCTGCAGGGTCACGTAAGGAAGCATTGTCAGGTGACAGCATAACAGTAGTGTTGGCCAAGCCTAACACGGGAGGATCCACCTCGGGTGGGTAAGACCATAACCGAACCAACTCATCAGGGAAGGGATAAAGCCTATCCAGGCCCTTAGGGACCGATGAGAACTTGTTAGGCCTTTCCCATTCCTTAAGGATCATGTTAGAAAAGTGAGGCTGCTCCGGGAAGACCCGCCTCTGCCTCTCAGGCCTAAACAAATCACCCTGCTTCCTCTTAGCCGCTCTGGGAGGAACAATGCGTAGTGTATCAAACACAGAGGAGAGTAATTTCTCTGTATCATCTGGGAGCCAAGAATCCTCGTCCGAGAAGGAACCAGAAATACTGTAAATCGCCAGCAGAATATTCCACCATGGAGCGTGAATCATCTGGCAACTCACCTTCCTCCGCAGAGCCCAAGCCACCAAAAAAAAATCATAATCACCGAGTAAATCGGCTCCAGATGCCGCTTCTTACTCGAAGCTTTCTTAGGGGCCGTCAAAGGGATCCGTCTCTCGAGACTGGCCAGCCTATGCGCTAAGTCAGTATGAGACCCCTTGCTGGCTCCTCCATCGCTGGGGGCTGAACGCAGAAGTGGAGGGTCCGGAGAGGCCGATGGTAATACAGGGCTAGGGTCAGGAGCGACCGCCCGCTCATGGTCCAAAATAATGCCTCTGGCGCATGTGGTACGAAAAGTGCTGAATCCGCCCAGAGGATTCCTTCTGCACAAGGGGCAGAGCCTGTCCTGCCCACATTGGGCCCCCAGCTCACTATCCCCTGATGCCTCCATTATGGTGATTTAAAAACAGTAAATTCAATAAGGCTACAAGACTCTACTGGCCTAAGCCTATAAAACGATCCCTCTTATTAAGAAGGGGGACCGGGAGGAACCACAACCCCCAACCTTAGCCCACGATCTATACAGGGGAAGAGAAAGAAAGAGCCCCTGATCAGCTTTGGCATAACACAATAGACAAAAATCAATGCAGCAAAAAGAGGAACTCACGACACCGACAGTAGGGATTCCGCAGTGCCCGCAGCCAGAAGGCCCAGACTTGATCCCCAGCAGCAGCAGAGAGGCAGCAGCAATGACAGGCAGCGTGTCCAGGCCAGCACCATCCAGAAGGATCCTCGGGGGGGGGGGGGGGGGGGGGGGGGGGCGGCGGCGCTGGTGTGACGTCAGCAGCGCGCCGGCGCCAGCGAGGAGCCAAGCACAGTCAGCACAGAGAAAAACACAGTAAAGTACACCAAAATAAAGCTTGTGGGCAGGGAGGGATACATACAACAATATACATAGTGGTTCCCCCTCAGGCTCACCATAAGCCTGTGGCCGGCTACCTTTTAGTATAAGGTCTGTGGCCCAGAGCCTAAACTCTGCCGAACGCCACAGACCCTGGCGTTCACCCTACTGTCACGGATCCCATAGCGGCCAGAGGCTGGGAGGCAGGAGTGGGTCAGAAGGGATCCATGTAAATAGAGTCCGCAGCGGCCAACGGGCTAGGTTGCCCCGCTCTGCTGCCAATATCTGAGAGAGAGTGCCAACGATCTTATGCAGCCAAACTGCAAGATGAACAACTGGGGAATGATAGAGGGACAGCTGCCTTTACAGGAGGTACATCTTTGATCTTGCAGTCGAGCGCCCCCTAGGGGCGGACACTCCAGTCGAAAGGATATTGGGACGACCTGGACTGGATGTAGGGAAAATTACATTACTGCTAATTAAAAACGATACTAAAATCAAGTCAGATTGTTGTCCTATAGTCTCAGGCTTCACATTCAACTGTCCTAAACTTCAATCCATTAAAAAAAAAAAGATGTATTAGAGCATTGGAGATTCATAGAAAAAATGAAGGGAAATGTTGATTGTGGCAAGTACGATGTGATGTAAGCACACTGTGATGAGTGGGAGGAGGGCGGGGTTTCAGAGCTGTAGAAAGAGGCAGCCAATCAGGACGTCTGGGCAGGGAGTGGGGAGGTGTTTCCGTTCTTGGTCAACTGTAGGTTGATTGATGGACCAGGTCAGTGTGGTGGGGACTGAAAGCTGAAGGAAGAAGGGATTTACTCACTATTGAGAGAGACACAAGAGGAAGCACAACGCTAGAGCAATTCAACAAAATGTAAGCCACTGATATTTATTTATTTTTAACTTTTTACTTGCCAAAAACGTTATCTTTTCTTTGTTGTATGCATACATGTGTGATTGTGAGCCCCACTGTACCACTATCCTGGAGACAGAAGCGATGGCAGCTTAGGGCTGATTCAGCACCACAAGAATTTTTTTTCTCACCTTTTTGTAAGAGAAAAAAATGTCTTGATTTTTGCCCTCAGTGCAACTCAGAATCGTTTTTAGCTGTGCAAATTATTCAAACATTTGCACATCTTAAAATGGTGTAGCACCCCCCCATCCCATTCCCCATATAGACAGTGTGGCATCCCCTCACCCCATTCCCCATCTAGGCAGTGTGGCATCCCCTCATCCCATTCCCCATCTAGGCAGTGTGGCATCCCCTCATCCCATTCCCCATCTAGGCAGTGTGGCATCCCCTCACCCCATTCCCCATCTAGGCAGTGTGGCATCCCCTCATCCCATTCCCCATCTAGGCAATGTGGCATCCCCTCATCCCATTCCCCATCTAGGCAGTGTGGCATCCCCTCATCCCATTCCCCATCTAGGCAATGTGGAATCCCCTCATCCCATTCCCCATCTAGGCAGTGTGGCATCCCCTCATCCCATTCCCCATCTAGGCAATGTGGAATCCCCTCATCCCATTCCCCATCTAGGCAGTGTGGCATCCCCTCATCCCATTCCCCATCTAGGCAATGTGGCATCCCCTCATCCCATTCCCCATCTAGGCAATGTGGCATCCCCTCATCCCATTCCCCATCTAGGCAGTGTGGCATCCCCTCATCCCATTCCCCATATAGGCAGTGTGGCATCCCCTCATCCCATTCCCCATCTAGGCAGTGTGGCATCCCCTCATCCCATTCCCCATCTAGGCAATGTGGCATCCCCTCATCCCATTCCCCATCTAGGCAATGTGGCATCCCCTCATCCCATTCCCCATCTAGGCAGTGTGGCATCCCCTCATCCCATTCCCCATATAGGCAGTGTGGCATCCCCTCATCCCATTCCCCATCTAGGCAGTGTGGCATCCCCTCATCCCATTCCCCATCTAGGCAGTGTGGCATCCCCTCACCCCATTCCCCATCTAGGCAATGTGGCATCCCCTCATCCCATTCCCCATCTAGGCAGTGTGGCATCCCCTCATCCCATTCCCCATATAGGCAGTGTGGCATCCCCTCATCCCATTCCCCATCTAGGCAGTGTGGCATCCCCTCATCCCATTCCCCATCTAGGCAGTGTGGCATTCCCCCCATCCCATTCCCCATATAGACAGTGTGGCATTCCCCCCATCCCATTCCCCATATAGACAGTGTGGCATCCCCTCATCCCATTCCCCATCTAGGCAGTGTGGCATCCCCTCATCCCATTCCCCATCTAGGCAGTGTGGCATCCCCTCATCCCATTCCCCATCTAGGCAGTGTGGCATCCCCTCATCCCATTCCCCATCTAGGCAGTGTCGCATCCCCTCATCCCATTCCCCATCTAGGCAGTGTGGCATCCCCTCATCCCATTCCCCATCTAGGCAGTGTGGCATTCCCCCCATCCCATTCCCCATCTAGGCAGTGTGGCATCCCCTCATCCCATTCCCCATCTAGGCAATGTGGCATCCCCTCATCCCATTCCCCATCTAGGCAGTGTGGCATCCCCTCATCCCATTCCCCATCTAGGCAGTGTGGCATCCCCTCATCCCATTCCCCATCTAGGCAGTGTGGCATCCCCTCATCCCATTCCCCATCTAGGCAATGTGGCATCCCCTCATCCCATTCCCCATCTAGGCAGTGTGGCATCCCCTCATCCCATTCCCCATCTAGGCAGTGTGGCATCCCCTCATCCCATTCCCCATCTAGGCAGTGTGGCATCCCCTCATCCCATTCCCCATCTAGGCAATGTGGCATCCCCTCATCCCATTCCCCATCTAGGCAGTGTGGCATCCCCTCATCCCATTCCCCATATAGACAGTGTGGCATTCCCCCCATCCCATTCCCCATATAGACAGTGTGGCATCCCCTCATCCCATTCCCCATCTAGGCAGTGTGGCATCCCCTCATCCCATTCCCCATCTAGGCAGTGTGGCATCCCCTCATCCCATTCCCCATCTAGGCAGTGTGGCATCCCCTCATCCCATTCCCCATCTAGGCAGTGTGGCATCCCCTCATCCCATTCCCCATCTAGGCAGTGTGGCATCCCCTCATCCCATTCCCCATATAGGCAGTGTGGCATCCCCTCATCCCATTCCCCATCTAGGCAGTGTGGCATCCCCTCATCCCATTCCCCATATAGGCAGTGTGGCATCCCCTCATCCCATTCCCCATCTAGGCAGTGTGGCATCCCCCCATTGACCTTATGCAGTGTGGTATACCCCCCCCCCCCCCAAAAAAAAAGAATAGTATATTTACATGAACACTGCCTCGGCATGCACTGGTTTGTGACACCTGAGAGGCAGTGGTGGGGTCCCCGCTCTGGCTAAGCGATATCTTAGCGCCGATTCAGTACTACGAGAATCTTTTCTTACTTTTTTGAAAGTTTTTGCACAGCTTAAAATGGTGCTGAATTGCACCAAGAAAAATATTTAAGATATATTTTTTCTAACAAAAAGGCATACAGAAAAAAAAAAATAATCACCCTCTGGGTGGGCGCGACTGGATGACCTGAGGGAAAGGTGGGATACGCACCTGCTCGACCAATGGCTCTTGTTTACCTTCCAGAGCTTTCTGCTGAGTCTGGGGCCTAGACAGTCGTTCCTCAGGCCCCTCACCCCCGTTGAGCAACTGGCAAGAGAAAGGGACCCTCCTGCTCAGCTGATTTCTCAAATGTATGCTCTTTTAGGAGATGGTGTGGATGATGAAACACCCCGATTTTGTGCGGACTGGGAGAGGGACTTGGATAGGCACCTCACAAAGGAACAGTGGAAATACATTTTCCTGGCAACGCACAAGACTTCAGTCTCCTCTAAAATTCAGGAAACCAATTATAAATGTCTCACAAGATGGTACTACACCCCGGAGAGGCTGCACGGTTTTTCCCCGACCCATTCCGCCGAGTGTTGGAGGTGCCGGAGAACAGTGGGCAGCTTCTTTCATATCTTCCGGGAATGTCCCAAGATTGTACCCTTTTGGCGATCAGTGGCTGGTATCTCTGAGGAAATTGTGCGTCAATCGGTGGCCTGGGACCCCTCTCTGCTCCTCCTGCATCTGGCAGACACCCCCCTGAAGACTTACAAGAAATCGCTTTTGAGGCATCTCATTAACGCAGCAAAGGCGATGATACCCAGGCTGTGAAGATCTGAGGCGGTTCCCTCGGTGGCAGACTGGGTCGGGGAGGTTAATCATATCATGGAAATGGAGGAGCTCAAGGCCGCGGTCCATGGAACTGCGACACAGTGTATGCAGACATGGATGCCTTGGGTTCTCTTCAGGGAGACAGTAAGATTCAAGCAGCTAGTGACCCCTGGCGATCCCCCCCCCGAGATCCCTGGGCATAGCTTGAGATTGAGCTTTTCTCGGCCCGGAGATATCTCTCCCAGATAATGAAGTTGAGATGATAATTGAGATGGAGTGTAGAAGTCTACCTGTGAGCTGATCTCCCCCTGGTTCAGTCCCCCCCCCCCCCTTACCCTCTTCCCCACTTTATCCCCCCCCCCCCCATTCTTCTCTTTCCCACCCTCTCTTGGTATAAAATGCTCTCACTGACAGAGTCATCTCACTTTGGAAAAGGGAGTCTCGTGCGAATTGCGCTGGATTTCGGGGCAGAGTTCCCGCCGCGGGCGGGGACCAGTTGTTGGGTCCCCGTGGGGGACCACTGCCAGGTGGATGAGGGACCGAAGATGAATATGGATCCTTGAGCAATGCCTTCAGTATAAATGTATACCTGGCTCACCTGTATCATAACATTTTGCTCCTGATGTGATTGTATAGATGAGATGACTTTGTAACTTGACTTATCTTTGTAACCTATTTACAGTATTTTTCTATGTGTTCTTGTCTTAAAGTAAAAAATTTCAAAAAAAAAGAAAAAAAAAATCAGCCCTCGTCAAGTTTGCTTATAAATGGTATTACTTGAAGTTAAGCATCAATCAGCCAAAAGGTGTCGCTCTGATCACACAGGCAGAGCACAGCAGCCTCTCCCTGGTGATTGTACGCCAAAACCGTGAGTCACCGATGCGGGGCACTAATTACCCACGCTGCTGCACACAGGCGCCTACTTGTGTACTGGCTCAAAATCAAGGGTTGGTTGTAGTTCTCATTAAAGCAGACCTACATTGCTGCCATAGAAGCAAACATCCTCTCACTGCACCCCCCTCCCTAGAATTAACAGATCCAATAACGCACATTGCCCACCAGACATTTCCAGTTGCCCCAGCACAAATGTGAGAAGGGGAGCTTTGGTTTGCAGAGGTAGGTTACCCCCTCTTCTGAACCCTGAATTATTCGGAATATTCACTTATTCCATCCACTCTTAGCATGGATATTATCCCTAATTTCACACTTATTGTCCCTATTAAATAAAGAAAAAAAAAACAACGGACCAACTGAGCAAAGATGAAATCAGTAAACGGTCTGTATTGCGTATTAAAGTGGCTGTCCTGTAGGAAGAGGATTTCATTTGCCCCATCCATCCATCAGGAAAAGGGCAATGAGGCATAACTTTTTTTTAAATCAACCCTTGTTTGATGCCTATTCCATTAAATGTGTGATCCAAGCTTCCAACTCTGCAGCTGGTTGCTGGACTTAAAGTTGACCAAATATTTTTTTTTACATATCACAGGTTCCTGTCGCTGGGGCATCTTGATTTGGGATGACCTGCTAAGTGAAAACCCCCGGTTTGCCAGGTCTGTGTACCTCCTCCATACTCCCATGATGCATGTGCAGCCTCTCCTCCAATCAGCGTTTTATGCTGTGCATATGAACACATGGCGTAGAACGCAGCTTATAAACAGACTGGACTGGATACTTTCAGAGCGCCCCCCTCAGACTGGCAGCCATTCAGATAGACCTGGTACAGCTGGAGGGATGCCGCTGTGGCCACACATGTACTTTGGGAGATACATTTTAAGGTGATCCCAGGGGATTTCTCACTGCGGGGCATCCCATATCTGTATACCCATAGACATAGGAATAAGCCAGCTAAATGAGTTACAGACTAATTGACCAATAGCAGCAGTTGCAGTGCCCAGTGGCTTCTGTGATTGGACAGTCATTCATTATCCCCATGCAGCTCAGTGGAGAAAAAACCCCAGAGAGCAGCAACTGCCTCAGAACCAGCACCCAGGAAGGTTTTTAAAACACACCTCACTGGACATTGCTTGGGAGGAGAGCTGGTGGAATTCTTTTTTCCCACTGCACAGTTGTACTAAGATCTAACTTGTTTGGCCGTTTGGTCAGCTGAGACAGGAAGTTCACTTAAAGGGACTGTAAACCCAATGGCAATATGACATCAAGCAGCTCAAATGATGCCTGTCCCATGTGCCTCTCCTCTATTTCATGTGACACAGGGTAGGAGCCGAAGCAGGGCCCTGAAGTTTCCTATCCAGGACCACACAAATAAAGTGGTCTAACACCACTGCTGCTTTATCACTCCAGAAAGCAAAAGCTGAAAAAATGAAATGAGCTCCATCACAAAATGTATATGAAAATACATTAAAAATACTCCGGTTGAAAGCTACATACCTACCAACTTTTCAGGGACATTTGTTAAATTAGGCCACACCCCCTCATTGTGGGATGGATAGATTAGTTACAACAATATAAACACTTTAAATAGTCAAATGAATCATTTATTTATGCAGATCTGCATGGTGCACCTCAAAGAGGGACCAATGAGAACGAGGGACAGGGGGACATGGACTCAAACAAACAAGGGACAGTCTCTCCAAGTCAGGACACTTGGGAGGTATGAATCTATAGGGCTCAGCAATAACCCTAAAACACCTTCCTACTTGTAAAAGAAAGACAAGTCTAGGAAGTGCCCACCTCCCCCAAAACAGCACATGATATAGATAGGTCCTTTAGTAAGAGGTGTCCTGTGCCGGCAGTGTGAGGACTGTAAGAAACAACAGCTAGAGCTGGCGGGAAACTGTCCCTTATGCACAGGCTCCTCTGTCATTAAAAAATAAAATAAAAAAAGGGGGCGTTTGTCCACCTTAACACAGGAGGGAAAACACTTGGCAGGTATATTTAGACCAGATGAAATGCCAACCATTCGTTTATGAAATGTTTATTTGTCTTAAATAATAATTTAAAAAATTGTACATCCAGACCAAGGGATTACTCCAATGGTGATCAGTCCTTAAAAAACAAGACATACATATAGCAGACATAAAGCAACCTAACCCACCTCTCCTGGCAACCCTACAATGCGGACATGCCTTATCCTTGTGCAGCCGATTTTGCCCCCTCCATTGGTCAGAGCAGCACAAGGGGGAGATGAGCATGTCAGCATTGTGGGGCTCATAGATGGCTGAGGGAGGTGGGTTAGTGTAACAGACTAACAGACCTCCATAGTGCAGATTAGCCAGGGCAGGTTTAGATGTGATTTACTGTAATAGTTTTATAACGGGAGAAACCCATCCAGGCATGCAGTTCGGGACTAAGTAGTATACTAATAATTTGGCCTTTAAGGCAAAACACACATACTCCTCTTTTGTCCCCTTCAGTCTGCATCCTAGTTAAGGTCTTGCAGCAGTGACTCACCAGTGCCCTCCGTGACAAACAGCTCCATTGTCCACTTCATTTACTACAATGGACGAGGCTGAGCCTTTTACACTGAAATAAATGTAGAGGACAAACTGACTGACAGTGGAGGAGGTGTCTGCAGACACTTAGGTCATCATAAGTGGTGGTTGTTTGCTCGCGACCCCCAGTAGGTTTTATACCACCAGACTGGGAGGGAAGTGCTGCAGAGGCCCAAAGGGGAGTGTGGCTTTTTTTTGTTTTTGTCTGGACGGTTTCTTTAATTTTACATTTAAAGGTGTTCGCTCTGGTCAGCACATGGCAAACATATCACACATAAGAGTACAGCTACTACATACGATATCAGCAGAAGGGACGTGTCATACACTGCTTTGACACGCAATGTTGCAGCCTTGGGGAACCTGGTCTTAAAATGGACCAAAACCCACCCCCAGGTCGCCTGGAGACTCACCTTCTTCCTTAATCCAACGGCACATGCGTGAGCAACGGCTACATCCCCACTATCCCTTAACCAGGGCACATACCCGTGTCAGGCATTTGCGAATGGCGGGCGCAGGCACGATCCGTTAGAAGGTAGCGGGGAACGCAGTCACCAGCATGCAGTACTACGGCACATGTGCGCTGACTGGATGAGAGGCTGCACATGCGTCGTAGGCCCAGGGAAGGGCAAGTCAGATCGGGCGACCTGGGAGGTTTCCACATAAAGGGGCAAGGACCAAAACCAGGATAGTCAAAATCCTGGGTTTTGGTCCACTTGGTAACTATGACTTTTCCCATTTTAGGCACGTTAATGAGTTTAGGTAAGGCTACTAACTGGTAATTACTCAGGCAGGTTGGCTTTGTATATGGCCAGGTCCGAGGCACACATTTGATGAGATTAAAAGAAAGGTTTCCCATGGTTGTATATGGGGGAAGGTAAATAGGTGTAAAAGGAGTGGGTCAATAGCAGCAGTATGCCACAAGCTCTTGGTAAGATAAGCTGCTTTCTTACGGGGGGGGGGCGCAATACACAGCTCACTGGGAATTCTCCCAGCACTCCCTATATCTAGTCCCTCCTGCCCGGCACCCAACAACCAGCTCTACACAGGTCTCCAGACATCCTCTACATGCAGGCTTTGGAGAGTATTCACTCTGGGGTGACAGCAGTGGTCCTGAACTACATCTGCTTCATTTCAATAGAAAGCATAGATAGGTACATACATGTGGCATCTAATAACTCCACTGGGGCCTAGACAGGTATGGAAATAATTCATGAAAAAAAAAAACCTCCGTTAGACTCACCGGTAACAGCTTTTTCTAGGAATCCTTCAGCTTGACCACATGGAGAATAATTGGTGGTCAAGCTTAAGGATGACTTGGAAAAACCTCCGTCAGACTTACCGGTAACGGCTTTTTTAGGAATCCTTCAGCTTGACCACCAATTACTCTCCATTTGGTCAAGCTAAAGGATGACTTGTGGTAAAAACCACAAGACATCTGCAACAAAAATGTAGTGTGCTGTATGTCAGTGTAAGGTAAGTTGGCACTGTGGTCTACAGTACATCTTAATGTAGATGAGTGGATTTAGGCCAGCAAAGATGTTCCAATAATGCCATGAAACTAAACATGAGAAAGTTAGCTGCACGTATGACATTCTGCTGAAGCCATTGGCAGTATAGACAGGACATGGATCCTCTCCTGGCAAACAACTATCCTCTAGGCCAGGGGTTCCTAATCCACCTCCTCCTCAACAAGTCATGTTTTGTGGGTTTCCCCACAGATGCACAGGTGAGGCATTAGTTGGCTATGTGTAGATCCACAAAACATAACCTGTTGGTGGGCTTCACCACCACTGCTTCAGGCATGTGATTGGACACCAAAAACCACACCAAGAGGTCAAAACACACCCTAAACAATAAAAAGAAACTATACTTTACTCCCCAAAGTTAAGAAGCGCTGGTCTCATGATGCATCATGGGGGTAGTTTGACTGCACCACCTACTGGCAGCCCTGTTTTTTTTATCTCCTGGAGGTCTAAGGTGTTTTTTACTCATGGTCCCATCATATAATTTTGCATCTCTATGCACTTTAGCCTGTTGGATTTGTTGGCACACTTTCTCTTTGTAGTTTATTGTACTTTACAGAGGGTTTCTTTTGTATATATCTAAGCATGCTCACACTTTAGCAATGTGATGATATCTGGGGACGGTAGTTAGTGCATAAATACCTTTTCATCATCACATGTTCAGTAAGGTATGTTGGGGGGGGGGGGTCACTTAATGCTGATATGGCTGCTTAATGTGTTTTGTTTTTTTTATTAATAGGTTGTGTGAATGTTTTGAAAGTTTAATAATATAAAATATTTATATGGTTTAGAACTTTGAGGGATCATATACAGTTTCTGCTGAGGTTTAGGACTTTGGACACTAAATTATCAACGTTTCTGTATCAACAGAAAGTGAAAAGGTATAAAAAGAAGACCACATCTCTTGACAAAGGCGTCAGCCGAAATGTTGAGTTTACCTGTTGTCTCCCTGGTATCCTGCCTGTAAGCCTTACATTATTCTTTTGCACTTTTTGTTTTTATTACATGCTATTAAGGAATGGATTTCTCTGGATGTTTCCCATTTAAAGGTTGCCTTATGACTTACTGCATTTTTTGACTTTTTTTTTTTTTTCTTGTGTTATGCATTCATTATGGGCTACACCAGAGCTCTGATCGGGGACACAGCACCACCAAGCGGCCATTCTACTGTATTTATTTTTGTTTCTGTATTCACACATTGTTAATGTGCTGTCCTTTTGTGTCACAGTATTAAATCATTATTTCTCTTGCATAGCAGTTATTATGGGTGTTCATTTCTTCCCATTCTTAAAAGTCTATAAAAAGAAGCCTTGACACACAAAGCCAGTGGTTGGGCAACCTTTATTCACGCTGTCTAACTCCTATGAAAACAGTTTTGGTTGTACTTTGTATTTTTTGTTTTGGACATACCATATATCCTGTCTGCAGTTAGCAATCAGGAAATTAAAAGGACTGTCCTGTCCTGGTAATGTAAAGATATGAAATTATTAAAAATAAAAGTCATGTCTGAATGAGGTTTTGTTTTTGAAATGGAAAAAATTGAATTAAAAAAAAAAAAATTATTAAGTTATACCAACTTACCTAGCTGAACGTCCCACTTGGGACTTTGAAACTTCCCAGAGATCTAGATTACGCCATCCTCACAACCATAGCCAGTGGTCTCCTCGCATCAATCATGACGTCTGACCATACCCACTCCATTCATTTAGATGGAGAAGGTGGGCACGGCCAGTCACTATAACTGATGCAAGGGGATGGTCGCTCAGCTCCCACAATGATAGCAGGGGCAAGATTTAAGGTGCTGGTCACTTTCAAACTACTGCTACCTGGTGAATCAGCTGCACAGGACTGTATGTGAGTATCTATTATTTTTGTTCGGGCGCTGGACCAATATAGGCAGCACTGACACAGAAACCCCAGATATTGTGCAGTCATTACTATTATGTCCTGATAGTTATCTATTAAATAAACATATTTAGTGAACAGGAATGTAAAACGTTTGCCCTACAAATGAGTCATAGAAAAAAAGAAAAATCGCAGAGCAGTTTTCAGCAGAAGCTAAAATCTTTGTACATCTTTCTGATTTTTCAAGGTGTTGAAAAAAAGCAGAAGATGAAAACCACCTGCAAGTGCAACTGTCAGACGATGCCCCTCATCTTCCACAGAGCAACACATGCGTCAGAAAAAATACAATTCTGTGACACTCACCTGTAGAATTGTTTTCTCTTCTACATCCATTCCAGGCCGTCCGATACAGAAACGAACGGATGAAATTCCTGCCCGGAGGGTGTGGACTGCAAGATAGAAAGGTGTAGCTCTTCCCGGCCCTATATACTTCCAGCTGCCCCAACACTAGTCAGTAATTAAAAAGCAGTAGAATCACTGGCCAGGAGGCTCAGGTAGCCAAGATCTATAGGAGAAAAATGTTAATCCAGACCTCTCCCCACTTATTTCCCTTTTTTTTTTATTTTGCTGAACACACAATTTACATACATACATACAGACTAGTGTTGGGGCAGCTGGAAGTATATAGGGCCAGGAGGAGCCACACCTTTCTATCTTGCAGTGCATACCCTCCGGGCAGGAATTAACCTGTTTGATTCTGGATCCGACGGTCTGGAATGGATTGGGAGAGAAACACGTATGCGAGAAGACTTCCCATTGTAAAAACAATGAATACAACAAATAAAAAAAAAACTGCATCTTTGGTCCAGGTTTCTGGAGTGGCTCTTCTTTAAAGGAGTGGTCCATTTAAGGCAGGCAGTAAAACTAAACATGCTAAAAAAATGAAGCACCCATAAATCAATGTGCTTGATGGTGGAAACTCCTAGATCTGCAAAGCTGCCATAGTTATTCTATAAGGCCCCTGCTCTCCCCCCATTGGATTCTTTATTTTATGCTACAGAGAATAGGCCAAGAAGAGCGACACAAACATGGGAAGAAAGGAAAAACCCTGAACATCGATAAGGGCTACAAATAAAGAAGCACTAAGCTGAAAAGTTCCAAATAAGGCATCAGTCTCCACCTGGAAAATGTCACTTCAAAGTAAAAAACAGTAGACCTAAAAAGTAAAGAAAGATTTTAGGTCAGCTCTACCTTCCCCTAAATGGCATCCTGATTTTGGATGCCGCTCCTTCTGGAAATAATTAGGAAGCCAGGACATTTTCAGCACAGCTGCAATGTTGCGGCTAACAGCAGGGTTTGCCAGGTGAGGCGCGTGCATTTGTATCAGGCAAGCATGAAGGGTCAGATGTTTTTTAAAAGTAGGAGCATTGCAAATCAGGATTCTCCAAATGGGATGGGTTAAGTGGACCTTTAGAGTACAACAGATTCAGGGCAAGATAACTTTTACAGCTGGAACGGTGAATGTTTACATCTTGTACATGTCAGCTTGTTGGCCATCAGCAATTTCAGGCTCCAGGCCCTGTATAGAGAATGCAACCCCACACTATAAAAACAAAACAAAAAAAGCATAGATAGAGGGATCTGCCCTCAGCTATCCATTCCATTTGTAGATTTAAAACCTTTAAAAGTGGCCAAAAGTCAAAAAAGTTTAGTAGATTGCTTCCATAAAGCCCCCTCTGGCTTTGCCAGGGCTTTACTCCATGCAGATGTTTCGAAATAAAAGGCAGATTCTTTGCTGCAAAACTGCATGGAAGCAGCCATCTTGTCACACACATAAGCATGAGGGGAAAGCTGTGCCAGCAGCAGCCCACACCTAACAGAGAAAGAAATGCCTCAGAAACACTTGCAGCTTGTCACACTGAATAACCAGCTGCTAGAGGGGTTTTTGAGTGTGTGTCTGTGAAGGGAGAGTTGCAACAAAGTATCTTTATCCCTCTTCACTGTATTTATATTCAGTCAGTGTGTACACACATATCTTCTAAAATGCTACAATTCTTTTCAATCTGTGGGATTGGGTTTTTCAGAAGCTGGACACATGCATGAGGCAAGATGGCTACTCCCATGCAGTTATGCAGCATAGAATCATCAGGCATGGAGTTAAGCCCTCTTAAATTGTTTATGTCACTGATTGCCAGGGCGTGGCATTATGAGTGCAATTTACTGAACTTGCTTTTGTGACCTTTTAGTCTGTTTAAACATAAAATCAAGTCGTAAAGACAAATATGGCAGAATTCAGTTCAATATAAAATCCTTCCTTCATTACAGAGGAGATAAAGGCAGATTTGATGTACACGTAGCTACATCCAGAATTTTTGGCTACTATTTTGTTCCTTGGTTTCTAGCTACCCTCTACTTGTATTTTGCAACATTTGTCACTCTTCACCTAGTCTCTCCTTAACATCCAGAGGCAGAGTATCCAGCAGCGCATGCTCTATCACAAGGCCTGGCTTTTTAAGGCAAACACATGCTCCTAGTTCTGAGGGCAAGGCATCTATATTGTTCCCTTTAATGTCCAGCTTTACTAAGCAAACAAGATTCCCGATTTTAGGCGACAAGCTTGTCAGCTTATTCTGTCCTAACTTCAAAGTTTTAAGCCTTTTGCAGTAAAAAAGTTCATTGGGGAGATCTTCTAAGAAGTTTCCTGTCAAAGACAAAAACTGCAACATCTGCAAGACTCCTACTTCAGGGGGCAGCTCCCGGATCTCGTTGTAGGAGAGGTCAAGATGGCGGAGTTTGGTGCAAAGGAACAGGGAAGGTGGCAAGACAAGGATCTTATTACGATTTAAACAAAGCTCTTCCAAGCCTTTTAGTTTGCGGATATGTTCAGGGATATAAGCAATATGATTGTGCCAAAGTCTGAGAACACTCAGTTTCCGGCAATGCTGCAAACTTATAATTTCCTCGACAGTGTGAAGGTTGTTTTCCTTTAAGTCTAGCATTTGTAAATTGTTAAGGCTGAAGACTGCGTGGGGAATACGCTCCAAATCACAACGAATCAGTTCGAGTTCCTTCAAAAGAGAAAGTCGTTTCAAAGCATTAAGTGTGAGAAGCTTTGTCCCGTCATTTTGGATACTAAGTTTCTGTAAGTGGTTCCCTACATCAGTAACTGCCTGAGGCACTTTGGATAAATTGCTCTTTAGTGTCAGAATCTTAAGACTTTTTAGCTCCCGCAAGCTTTCAAGCGCAGCAGTTTTAGAGAGGTCCTGGGACAAGCAGCCAATAAGATGTAGCTCTTCAAGTGCCCGAAGACTAAAAACCCAAAGTGGAATCTCTTTGACTTCATCAAATTTAATTTGAAGAACCCTGAGGTGATCTCGCAGGTAAGCCATGGCGCCATGCTGCACTTTTGCTGGGCAGTTAAACAAAGACAGTTCTTCAAGATGGACCATTTTGGATATAAGTGGAGGAATATGAGCGTCAGTCAGCAATTCAAGTTTAAGAGATTCGGTCTCTGTCACCTCAAACACTGTATCAGGTAAGCCAGGAAGCTTGAAGAGGTGCAACTCCAGGCGGCCTTCTGGTGTCTGCTGAAGCTTTTGTCGAAGTTTATCAGCTGGCCACTCGTGGTTAAGGTTAAGTTGCCTTAGACGACTTTCACTGACCTCAGAAAGAAAGACAGCAAACCTCTTTGAGTACAGCGAGTCGTACTGATCCACCAAATGGAGAACAAAGGCAAAATCATTCTTGACATCAGGGATATCGGAGATCCCAGTCTCCTCTCGCACAGTACGGAAGCAGTATTCTTTTAGTGGACGACGAAAAAGCCAATAGAGCGTATAGAGACAGGTCAGGCCATAGACCCCTAAAAAGCACAAGTATGTAATGGCAAGTTTAGAGAAGAGGTGGGCTTTCGTGTGGTTACAGCAGAAGCTATTGTATCCAGTCATTTCTTCAGTGTGCACACTACATGGGACAATGAAGTGTATCTTGCCTACCAGTGCGGCATTATACACCGTAATAAGGACAAATTTGCACACTTTCAATATTGTCTGACGCATATACATCAAATAGAGGATATCTCCTTCTTCTACATGAAGTCGAAACTTCTTAACTTTCTCAAAAAGGGCTTTGGCCTGTTCTCCCTCTTTTTTGTCCAAAACACTAGCCGAGGGCGTTTCTGACACCAGCTTTTCTGGAACCGGAAGATCAGCAGTTGCAGGGCTGCTTTCTTCAAAGTTAGGCTTCGAAAGATCCCTTTCCATAGTCTTCTCCTGTGTGGTCTCTCCAGTTACCTCAGAGATGGCTCGAGTTGTCCATGGAGAGTCAAAACACTTACCCAGGATAGAGATAAAGTGCTCGATTTTAGAGCTTGTTCCAGGAAACTTAAACCAGAAGTTGCCACAAATGATAAAAATGAGGGTATGGATGACCACAAGGTATGGGAAGTATTTTGCGTACCAGTGCAGGGCAGTCTCGTAGCACATTTGGTTAATAAAGCTGTACTGCTGAAGGTCCAGATTGTTACGCAGGCCGGTCATCTCACGTGGAGTAGCAGAAGGAGGGGCAGGGGTAGAACCAGCCACAGCTTCCTCCGTAGCATTTGTGTCTTTTGAAGTTTGGGTGAACTCTTGACAATATATTTGAGATACGACATCAGCTGAGGTATGGTTAGGAAGACAGATTATCTTGTCCTGAGTTAGCTGCAAAAAGAAAGATAAACATATTAAAAATGCATAAAAGGTGTAAACTAATAGAAAATCTCAAAGAAATAAAGAGTCTTTCCTAAAGTGATTGACCATCCAGAACAAGATGGTGTTCACCTTTTGTTCCAGCCCAAGTCCAGTGATCAGCAACTCACCTGATCACTGCGTTCAGCCCACACTTCGAGGACCGAACATGAGGTCAGGATTGATGCAGTGTCAGACTCAGGGCCCCACAATCAGTCACAGGATCATAACCACGCCCTCTCCATTCACTACAACAGAGAGGGTGTGTCGAGGCCAGACATAACCCCTCCATTGTAGTGAATTGAGAGGGCATAACTGATGAGGGACTGAGGCAGACACTGAAGCGCAGGCCACTGTTCAGGCCCCAGGAAGTGCAGGCTGCATCTCTGGCAAGTAACCAGCAATCAGTTGAGTTGCTGATCGCCAGACCTAGACTGATCATCTGCGCGGGACAAAAGCAAAGTACCCTTTTGTTTTTTTTTTTTTTTTTTTATTGGGTGGTCAATCACTTTAAATTCAAGTTTCCAGGAAATCGGCTCTTACTACAGTTATGCTAAAAAGGTTCCAGCAGATATATTATTATACCTGGGACATTTTCCTAACTACTACAACAAAAAAAGTGTAGACATCGACCTAAAATGGACATAAAAAATAACATCAAAATAACTATTGAACTCCACGTATCTCTGCTAATCAGATCTGGCCTCAATTATAAAAAAAAAATAAACACAAGAAATGGGAAAAATTGTTGGGATTTTCTTTAGCAACTTTAGTCATTGGATTTTCCAATGTCCAAAGTGGACCAATCACTGATTTTCACTATCCTGTTGCTCGCCCCTACCCCAGGGGCATCCCTATTTGGGATTGCTACACTGTGTGAAACTCCCCAGGTCGCCTACTCAACTCATCTTTCCAAAGCACATTTGTGGCCGCTCGTCCAATCAGCACTTTAGGCTGTGCATACCAATGACCACAATCACAAGGGACCGGCGGAAAGGTCTCTGTGGCCCACATACCCTCCGATAATCACCTACCTGCAAGGTACATCCAAAGACCCCGATCATAAGCATGGCGATTGTGATATATTCTGACAGGACATCCCACCAGGGCTTTAGCACCTTAAATGCTGGTGTCTGCTCAGTGAACTGTTTGAACTCTGCCACGGGAATCATGATGACGGCAAGCTAATCTAAAAGGAAGAAAGGCATTAGAGATGTATGGCGTATACATGTTATACACTCGGTAACTCTGCTCTGACATTTAAAGCAAACTTGTTATAATCAGCATACAGAGCCCGTTACTCTTATCTTGAGTTTGCAGAATCCACCACCCGCCCACTCACAGAGGGTTACACAAAGCTTCGGCACCTCCTTCATGGATAAAGTTGAGACTGTGTGCCGGTTAGATCTCTCCATTGTATTGTGACAGTTACACAATGTAACAAGATATTTATATGAAATGGCTTGAAAAAAAGCATCATCAACATTACTAGTAATAGTAATCACACACCACTAATGCTAGAATGGGAACCATGACGTATGGGGGACTGTGTAGGTGAAGTTATGAATTACCAGATAACCATGGAAAATCTGTCAAAGCAGCAAATTGTTTAGTCAAGTGCTTGCAAGTCATGTGGCATATTTGGTAGCACTTGTGTAACCAAAATCTGGAATAAAAGATCAAGGCAATGGCACTGTGTCAAGTATGAAAGGCATTGCAAATGGTCTTAAAAAACACACACATACACACCAGCAATTCCTACTGGCTTGATTTATTACTAGATTAACCCAGTTTCCCTATAAAACAGGGTCTTTTTTTAATTTTTTTTTATGAACTGCACCCAGGGCTTATTTTTGGAGTAGAACATTCTCACAAATCCAGACAAATCATAATAGTGCTTATTTTCAGGGTAGTTCTTTTTTGGGAACCATGTTCTAAATTCAAGAAGAACCTCCACAGACAGCTAACCCTGATTAGACCGCACAGTACAAATCAGCTACTCTCGGAAGCATGGCAGCAATTAGGTCTGTGAGTTCCTAACCCAATTTCCCCCTCTGTGGACAAAACCAACTAACATGGCATGGAAAGGGGTGGGTAGAGTATGTCAAATAGGTTGGCAGGGAGCTTCCATTGCAGCGGGTCTGGTTTAACTATATAAAAAAAGCATTAACCCTTCTAGTGCCAGCTACGCGAGTCTCACGTAGCAGCCTCTACTCCACTTAAGTGCCAGCTACGCGAGACTCGCGTAGCTGACTTTAAACCCCCACAGTAAAAAAAAATATAAAAGTAAAAAACTAACCTGACCCCTCCTTTGATCCAGCCGGGTCTCCTCTTTAATTTGGTGCAATTCGATCCCCCATGGGGGCTTGGATGGCTCCAGGAGAGCCCCCGGAATAGCGACCCCCCCCCCCGCTTCGGCAGCGGCCGCTGCTAACTTATGGCTTCACTCACCGGGTGTTGTCCTGGCTCCCTGCTGCTGTTCTTTCAGATGCGATCATGCTGGCCACAGGAACAGAGGGGCAGGTGATCAGATCATCACCTGCCACTCTGCTCCTGTGGCCAGCAATGATCGCATCTGTCATCACATCGAGGGACAAAGGAGCTGACGATCGGAGGTAAGTAAAGTACAACGTTTTTATTTTTTTAATAAAAGTCATTTTTTCTTATGTGTCAGTGTGTATTTTTACTGTTAACCCTTTGTGAACTGGTAAGGGGTCCATGAGACCCCTATACCAGTTCACAAGGCTGGGGACTGGCAAGTCACCTGTGGCTAGCGGGTGACTTGCCATTAACACCCGGCACCCCCAATTACCTGCCTCCCCAAAGCCCGAGGGGGGGGGGGAGCAGAAGAGCCCGGGCCCACAGAGGATATGTGGGCTTGTAGGCTGCAGGGTGGGGGGGGGTCTACCAGAGCTGGCCCCTGCACCCTGTTCTACAAGCCCCCATAGCTAGTCCCTTTTGCCACCGAGTCCAATTTAATCACCAAACAGGCGCATACCAGCGAAGGGTAGCCCCGTGAGCGCCTTCTTTGCAGCGATATCAGCCGCCCATTGGCGCAACCAAACCGATCAGCGTATAGCCACTAGCAATGCCGAGGTCCTACTACACATATAGTGTCATCCAAGTCCGATAAGACAAATGCAATGAACATCTCACAACGCGTCAATGCTGCAAATTCCTCACTGGAAGGACTCAGATGGGGACCATCCAACAGTCCCCTGATCCTAGTTTCTAGAAGCCACGGCCGTGAGAGTAGAGGCACAAACCGGGTGCAAGGCCGAACCCACACAGGCAAAGGCATGCAAAGCCATTTGGTTGAGACGCCGGTCCTCACTATCCTTCAAGGTAGTGGAATCTGGGGAGTGCACAACCAATGTGGCTGGCAAGTCACCTGTGGCTAGCGGGTGACTTGCCATTAACCCCCGGCACCCCCAATTACCTGCCTCCCCAAAGCCCGAGGGGGGGGGGGGCAGAAGAGCCCGGGCCCACAGAGGATATGTGGGCTTGTAGGCTGCAGGGTGGAGGGGGGCTACCAGAGCTGGCCCCTGCACCCTGTTCTACAAGCCCCCATAGCTAGTCCCAGGCTGGTTATGATGGGTAGGGGGTACCCCATGTCATTTTGGGGGGGATTTTTAAGGGTTTTCAACCCTTAAAATTGCCCCCCCCCCCCCCCCCCGGGAGGGGGGACCCTATGAACCCGAGACCTGAGGAATCTGGGAGGAGGCCGGTATGCAAACTCCAGCTTGTACCCAGACGAGACCACCTCCAGGATCCAGTTGTCTGTGACCTCCAGGGTCGAAACCTGGGCGAAGAGCCGCAGCCGTCCCCCCACCCGTGAGGGTGAGGGCGCCCCCTCATTGCTGAGTGGGCTTGGCAGCACCCTTGGGTTTGGCACCCCAGGCAGTCCCGGGACGGGCGCGTCCTCTGCCCCTACCCCAGGAATCTCCTCTGAACACAGGATAAGAGCTTCCCCTGCTGGCTCGGGAGCCACGAAAGGAGGGATTGAAAGAGCCTGAACCCTGAAAGGGTCGGTGCTGCTTTGTGCGCTGCGGCAACCTCCTTTTGCCACCGAGTCCAATTTAATCACCAAACAGGCGCATACCAGCGAAGGGTAGCCCCGTGAGCGCCTTCTTTGCAGCGATATCAGCCGCCCATTGGCGCAACCAAACCGATCGGCGTATAGCCACTAGCAATGCCGAGGTCCTACTACACATACATATAGTGTCATCCAAGTCCGATAAGACAAATGCAATGAACATCTCACAACGCGTCAATGCTGCAAATTCCTCACTGGAAGGACTCAGATGGGGACCATCCAACAGTCCCCTGATTCTAGTTTCTAGAAGCCACGGCCGTGAGAGCAGAGGCACAAACCGGGTGCAAGGCCGAACCCACACAGGCAAAGGCATGCAAAGCCATTTGGTTGAGACGCCGGTCCTCACTATCCTTCAAGGTAGTGGAATCTGGGGAGTGCACAACCAATGTATTGGACAATCTCAGAACCGGAGCGTCGACCTCTGGGGGTGACGACCAACGCTTAACCACATCAACAGGAAAGGGATACTACCTATCCCACCCCCGAGGAATACCAGGAAGCCGGCTGGGCTTTTCCCATTCTTTCAGGATCAGAATGTTAAACGTGTTTCTGATCCGGGAACTCCAAACGAGGTTTGGCGGTCCCAACGAATTCCTCCCTATGCGGAGGGGCCTCCGCAGGAGGGGAAATAGCAAGCAGTTCAACTATGGGCCAGGAGTCTGGGGGTATCAATGGTATCCCCACGTTCCTTACCGGCATCAGCATCCAGAAACTGCTGATCGTCAGAGCCATCAGATTCTGAAAACAATTCCCCTTCCTCAAGCGGGGAATAATCAGACCAATCCAAAGAGTCATACTGATCATAGTCAAAGGCCAGCGCAGCGGACGCCAAATGCCGTCTCTTAGCTGGGGCCTTCCTGGCCGCAGAGCTAGCAATCACTTTCTCAATGTTGGCCAATCTGGCGCAGACATCAGATTGCGACTCCCCGTTAATGACCACGTCACTAGGGGTCAAAGCCACTCATGGGGTTGTAGGTGATGAGGCCAGCATGGCCGATCCAGACGCCAGGGGCCCGGATTGCCGCGTAATGGCCTGCTGTGCACATGGTACACAAATTTGCACATTGTCCCCCGCAAGGGATGCCCCACAAACCATACACTGCCGGGGTTGCCCCAAAGGGATCCCGAGCCCGGTATCCTGGGAAGCCTCCATATGGTGATTCCAATGGGAATTACGCTATGAAGCTACCCGGGATGCCCCTTAGCGTCCGTTAGTGGGAGGATTTAATAATGACAAAAGGGAACCCCAATCTGAGCAAGGGACCTGAGGACCGGGAGAACCCCCCTTTTTAATCAAGGCAAGGTAGTCCCCCTGAGAGATACAATTAAGGAACCCTTAAGTAAAGGCATTCATTCTTAATAAAAAGCCATAAACACATTATAATACAAAATACAATCCCGGAGCTAAGAAAACCCAAGGGTTAAAAAGTGTTCTCCAGCGCTAGTGGTCATTAATCAAGGCATGAATAACAGTATAAAATAAAACCAAGGCCCCGCAGGGCACTCACAGCGACCATAGGGATAATGGCGTCTCACAGGGCCAGTCTTAGGAGGAAGGGCGTGTGACGATTGCACGGGTTGATCAGACCTATTGATCGTTCATGTGATCAGACCGGCCAATCGTACCCCACGTGTGTAGCTGCAATTCTTGAATTGGCAACACACGTGGTTATAAACTGCTGCCACCAGAGCACAATCAGTGCTCAACTCTATAATATAATACAGGCCACACACAATACAATCAGATCGAACGTGTCGATCGACCCACAACCACTTCCAGGTGGGGGCGATCGAGTGTTCTAGGCAAGTAAGGTAGCCAGGCTCTTCAGAAATAGCGTGGGCTTTTTATATCAGATCAATTGAGAGCATCTGCTGTAATTTTAGAATTTATTTAAACAAACAGAAAAACACAAAAACAACAAGAAACACGATGCAAGGTGATAAAACCAGAGTTACCTATAAAACACGGTAAATAAGATAAATAGCAATGCAAAATAAAAGAAGGTGGAAAATATACTTAAAAGTCCGTCTGGGCTGCGTTCTGTTTGATCAAATCAATTGTCCTCACACGCTTTCTGGTCTTCTTTTGCTTGGATGTTAAAAGCAGCGTGTCACTCTTGATGGTCAGATCGAGTGTGTTCTGTCACCATTCTGCCGCTCACCTTATTCCCTCTAACCAGGGGTCAGTTTCTTACCCCTCCTATGGGCAGAGCGATTGGAGACGTCCACTGCCTGATTGGTTCATATGGTATTCTACATCTTTGGGTACCTGAAAGCTGGTCCACATGACATCCCCCATCTGTCCTGAGATTTCAAGGAGGGGGATGAGGAGAACATTCCATGGAAGAGGGCAGGTTATGGACCTTGCATCTGCTCTCCATGGCTGGTTGACCCTGATAACACTTTATGCTTTGCAGTTTTATGAGGGGAGATAGTCATTGAAGGCAACCCTGTGTGCATGCAGGGGGGGGGGGTTTATGGCACGCAGGGGGGGAAAGTTATGCAGAGCAGAGGGGTCAGCCAAGGTCTATATATATATATATATATATATATATATATATATATATATATATACACACATACATATATTACACCAACCTACACACATAGAGAATTAAAATACACCTAAGATGTTCTGTGACAGGGCGAGCCAGCACGCATCGCGCGCTGTGCGTGGCCCCAAGAGCGCCGAACGCCCGGCCCCGCTCCCTCTCCTGACAGGAAAATGATGAGGAGGCAGCGCTCCCAGCCATGCTGAGGAGCCGGCAAATGAGACCGACCCGCCACCGCTGTAAACAGCGGGCCGGCATACCAGAGCACCAGTGCCCCAAAACACAAACTGCCACTCACAACACACCCACGCTGGCAGAGCCAGCAAGTGAAGCGCACACAGTACACAAGAAAAAAACAACAATAAAGGTCAAAATGGAGGGTCAAGCCCCCCCACTAACCGGGAACGGGGAGTAATGGAGGGGATCCCCAAGCTACCCAAGTTATATAGCGATGGTAATAAACGGACAGGGCATCCCACACCAGGATCACCAACCTGGCAGCCACCTACCCCTTGGAGGGGGTCTCACAGAGGAGCATGGCTCCTATGCAGTACACCTCCAAGATGTACCCTACCCTCGCCCGGAACCACAGCCAAGGCTGGGAGGCATAGAGAATTAAAAACAACAAGGTCCGGGCGGAAATAGGAAAAAATTGGCCGGGTGTACACCCGGCTTATCTGCAAAGGAAAGAGACAGCCATCTTCTTGACTTGCTTCGCCGTCTGCAGAGACTTATCTGGGGAATGTGTGGGAGGTCCCAGGTATTTATTGACCGGGAGGGGCTTCTTTTTTTCTAGTCATCTCTGCAGATGTTTGCCCTCTACTGGACTATAACCCACGAGTTATTAATCATTCCGAAGCAGGGTGTGAGACATACTTGGAATAAAAATTATATATAACATTTGCCTGGAAATCTCTGGAAATTCCTTCAAAAATCACAGGTATCCATATATAGTGCAAAATGCTGAAATATCGTCTTGCAACAGAGAGTGACAAACCCTTAAGGTAGGCTGGCAGTTAAAGGGTTAAACCTGAAACAGAATCCAAGCAAGTGTAGTTCACAATGGGATGGCAGGAGTCAGAGACATGTCTGCATGAAACCACATATAAGAGGTCTTAAAGGAGTGGCGCCAATGTTTTTCACATTTCAGTATATACCAGCATAAGTGTTCCCTTTGTTCTGGTTCCTGAATGAATGTAGCTGCCTGTACACACCTCACCAACCTGTAAAGACTTGCTGCCTATCACAGCATTGAGGCATCATACTGTAAACTATACACACATTCTCCCTGGTAAGGCAAGAGGGCTATATATTCTTATGAACAAAACTAAATAATGGCTGACACCATGGGCATTGAGACAGCTTTTTTCTTTCGTTTGGCCCTGTGGAACCTACAACTCTGGTAACTGGGATGGGTGGGGGCAGGGGCAGAGCTGGAAATAAGAGGGATGGGGCAGAGCTGGAAATAAGAGGGAGGGGATGGATGGGGCAGAGCTGGAATTAAGAGGGATGGATGGGACAGGGCTTGGAAAGAGGGATGGATGGGGCACAGCTTGGAAATAAGAGGGATGAATGGGGCAGAGCTGGGAGGAGAGGAATAGATGGGGGCAGAGCTGGGAGGGGAGGAATAGATGGGGGCAGAGCTGGGAGGAGAGGGATGGATGGGGCAGTCTGGGAATAAGAGGGATGGGCTGAGGGACAGAGCTGGCAATAGGAGGGATAGAGCTGGGAATAGGAGGGATGGATGGAGGGATAGAGCTGGGGATAATAGGGACGGACGGAGGGATAGAGCTGGGAAGAGAGGGATGGATGGAGGCAGAGCTGCGAGTAAGAGAAATGGATGGGGTAAGAGCTGGTAGGAGAGGGATGGTTAGTGGCAGAGCTGAGAGAATGGGGGATGGAAGGGGCAGAACTAGAAATAACAGGGAATGGAAAGACAGACATTACTGACATCTAAGGCTCTGTTCACCTTTCTGCGCTCTCTGCGTTGTTGAGCTGTGTTGCAGCGCAGAGGAAACATTGTACATTATTCTAGATGGGACACATCTGTACTGCACCCGCATAACGCAGAGTACCTGTGTTGTGTTTGCGTTGCCATAGACTTTACCATTTACTTATTATGCAAAAATGTTTTTCTTTTAAAAAAATGCAACACTAATGCATTTCAAATGCATCAAAAATGCAGCGTTTGTTTTGGACTATTTACAAAACGCAACAGAGAGGTGTGAACAGAGCCTTAGGCAGGGCCAGTGATTCCTCTTCTGTGGAGCATCCTGATTTTGGATGCCCTGTCATGTGAAACCTCTGGAATTGCCAGGAATTCTTACCTGACTGGCAGCCCCATGGCACATGCACAGACTCTTAACCATTCAGTCTGGCTGTAACTTTATTCATGTTTCCTAACTGCTTGAATGCAAACGCAGCTAAGAAACAAATGAAGATACAGCTGCACAAGTGGTGGAGAGCCTGTGCATGAGCGAAGGGAGCACTGGTAAGGTATAAATTAGCGGAGAACCTGTGGCTTTCACATGACAGGGTAATCGATTGCCCTGACAAGAAACAGCCAGCCCTGGTGTCTTTTAGATGCCAGAGCTGGCTACATTTTCTGTAAATCAAAATAAAAGATGCTGCGACTTTTGGTACCCTGCCTCTGAGAGAAGCGGTTCCGCCAGTTGAGTCCATCTGTTCTAAAGCCTTATAGATGGCACACAACAGAAAGCCTTATAGATGGCACACAACAGAAAGCCTTATAGATGGCACACAACAGAAAGCCTTATAGATGGCACACAACAGAAAGCCTTATAGATGGCACACAACAGAACGCCTTATAGATGGCACACAACAGAAAGCCTTATAGATGGCACACAACAGAAAGCCTTATAGATGGCACACAACTGGTTAGGTCCAATTTAAAATCCTGTAGAATTAACGATTACCAATCACAGTTAACAATTGTATAGCGCACTGCACATTTTCACATCCTCTATCGACTACTTACACGCCAGCCATGCAATATGTCTCCCTGTACATGTGGAATATTACAGGCCAGTGTCAGCCCACAGCTATTGACAGAGGAAGGCATCCAAAGTATAGGAAATACAGAAACTTAATTATAAATTATATATTCCATACACACACACACAAAAAAAATCATCATCTAGCATTACAGTTTTCTTTAAAGCAGCACACAACAGCCTAATGTCAAAAATTGTTTGATAAGAGAAGACAATGGCCTTTATTCTAAAATCTCATCACCTGAAAAAAAGGACCTGAAAAAATAATCCACCACCAGCAGTGCATCCCAATTTAGTATGAAATCCCCCCCCCCCCACCCCCCCAGAACGCAGTGTAAACAATACCAAGGTGCACGGGCAGATTTTTACTAGTTTGATTTGACCTCAGCAATGGCTAGTAAGCTAATTGGAGCGTACGCTACCTCCTCAGTTTCTTCCCTATTCTGGTGCTAGTATCCGCCTCAGCTGGAGGGTAGCGGGGATGCAGTCCACACATATTCCATTGGATCGTTGAAAAGGGGAGTATACACAGCAATCTCACGGTTTCACACAATGCGGCATCTCAAGTCGTGATGATCCAGGGATAGGGGGGAAAATAAATCAGTCAAAACTACAGGGTGTCCATAGTTCCTCTTTAAACAGGAGCAATCACTGGTCTAGAGTCTTAGACTTTAGGGTTGGTGGTCTCCCACTTTGTTGGGCATCCCAAATTTTAACCGAGTTAAATCCCCAAGACTGTCCATAAACTCACAAGGCCAGTGATGCCCACGACACAAGCACATTCCCCTCACCTACAGCTGAGATGTTTACACGCATTTCTGAATGGCTAGCGCGGGTTTACATGGGAGAAGCCAGCAGCTCCTGCTCCATTCAGCTTTTACTTGTCCTTTGAGGTCTTGCTGGTAGCACACACATACACTGTGGAATCAGTGGAGAGGTGAGTTTATGAACGATCAGGGGGAATTCACAGTGTGGCATCCCGAATCAGGATGCCCCTGGGAGGAGAAACAAAAGCTGGTATACTAAATCACTGGCTTGGTTCCTTTTTAAAAATACAGTAAAAGTTAAAGCCATGGGGCGGGGGGCATTCAGTGACCAGAGAATAAGAAATGGTTTTATTGATTGAAACAGCTAATGCTTAGTCATTATATGGCTCAGCTCAGATTGCAGGTCCTGCACCAGTCACACATCATCCTACATGGCAGGGAGGGGAATCGGCTGCACCATACAAGGAACATTGCACCTCCTAAACGTAAAGTGTACCAAGTGGAAAGCTTGGTGTGCTTGCGAAACTAAGTCTAAAATGACTTTAGGTCCATATTAACATTCACCCTTGGGGCAACAGATAGCCAAGTATCAGCCATGGAGCTTTGTACAATGAGAAAAGATCTGCAGTAAAGCAAAGCTGAAGAGTTGCTGCTGCTGCACATGTGCAGCTATTCACAGATTCAGATGGAGCTCAAGGAAAATGGGAGCCTCTATGATGCAGCGCTCGCAGAAGGTGCAAAGACAAATCAGAAATCAGAGCCCCCCCCCCATACTAGCTCCCACACAAACAGGGAAAAATTACTATCATGGGTTTTTGTCCGCAACAGCCTCCATTATTTACCTTTTACTAACCAGACCAATGAGACAGTGCTCTATAAAACAGGATGTGGAGAGCATTCGTTCTAATTGTTTCTTCCAGCAGCTCCCTATACGCCTGGAAGCATTTATATATAACAGGCAGCATTAATGACCCCACCTCTTAGAAAATACTACTTGTCCTTTATTTCAACAACATATACAGGTCCTTCTCAAAAAATTAGCTTATAGTGCTAAAGTTAATTTTTTTTCCATAATGAAATGATAAAAATTAAACTTTCATATATTTGAGATTCATTGCACACCAACTGAAATCTTTCAGGTCTTTTTTTGTTTTGATACTAATGCTTTTGCCATACAGCTCATGAAAACCCCAAAATCCTATCTCAAAAAATTAGCATATCATGAAAAGGTTCTCTAAACGAGCTATTAACCTAATCATCTGAATCAACTAATTAACTCTAAACACCTGCAAAAGATTCCTGAGGCTTTTAAAAAAGCCCAGCCTGATTCATTACTCAAAACCGCCATCATGGGTAAGACTGCCAACCTGACTGCTGTCCAGAAGGCCATCATTGGCACCCTCAAGCAAGAGGGTAAGACCCAGAAAGAAATTTCTGAACAAATAGTCTGTTCCCAGAATGCTTTATCAAGACACCTCAATGGGAAGTCTGTGGGAAGGAAAAAATGTGGCAGAAAACGCTGCACAACGAGAAGAGGTGACCGGACCCTGAGGAAGATTGTGGAGAAGGACCGATTCCAGACCTTGGGGGACCTGCGGAAGCAGTGGACTGAGTCTGGAGTAGAAACATCCAGAGCCACCGTGCACAGGCGTGTGCAGGAAATAGGCTACAGGTGCCGCATTCCCCAGGTCAAGCCACTTTTGAACCAGAAACAGCGGCAGAAGCGCCTGACCTGGGCTACAGAGAAGCAGCACTGGACTGTTGCTCAGTGGTCCCAAGTACTTTTTTCTGATGAAAGCAAATTTTGCATGTCATTCGGAAATCAAGGTGCCAGAGTCTGAAGGAAGACTGGGGAGAAGGAAATGCCAAAATGCCTGAAGACCAGTGTCAAGTACCCACAGTCAGTGATGGTCTGGGGTGCCATGTCAGCTGCTGGTGTTGGTCGACTGTGTTTTATAAAGGGCAGGGTCAATGCAGCTAGCTATCAGGAGATTTTGGAGCACTTCAGGCTTCCATCGGCTGAAAAGCTTTATGGAGTTGAAGTTTTAATTTTTCAGCACGACCTGGCACCTGCTCACAGTGCCAAAACCACTGGTAAATGGTTTACTGACCATGGTATTACTGTGCTCAATTGGCCTGCCAACTCTCCTGACCTGAACCCCATAGAGAATCTGGGGAATATTGTGAAGACCCAACACTCTGGATGAGCTTAAGGCCGCTATCGAAGCATCATGGGCCTCCATAACACCTCAGCAGTGCCACAGGCTGATTGCCTCCATGCCACGCCGCATTGAAGCAGTCATTTCTGCAAAAGGATTCCCGACCAAGTATTGAGTGCATAACTGAACATAATTATTTGAAGGTTGACTTTTTTTTATTAAAAACACTTTTCTTTTATTGGTCGGATGAAATATGCAAATTTTTTGAGATAGGATTTGGGGGTTTTCATGAGCTGTATGGCAAAATCATCAGTATTAAAACAAAAAAAGACCTGAAAAATTTCAGTTGGTGTGCAATGAATCTCAAATATATGAAAGTTTAATTTTTATCATTTCATTATGGAAAATAATGAACTTTAGCACTATATGCTAATTTTTTGAGAAGGACCTGTATAGATAAAGTGATTTAAAGGGTAAGTCCACTTTCAACTGAATATTTGAAAGAGTATATTTTTGTGTCAAAAGGATTTGCTCAAGGTGCTGAACTGATCTAGTATTTTTTATTTTTTTTCTGAAAATGTGTGTTTTATGGAAGCAGTTTTTAATACCTGCAATCTGTTGCTATTGGCAACGTACACAAAATCTGTACCCCAAGAAGAAAGAAGCGAGTCCTGTACACACAAGGCTAAAGCTATGGCCACTGCTGAGGTGAGGGAGCTCACTCATGCGGCGGCAGCAGCAGTGTTCTATGCAACTATCTGCAATCTGTTGCTTTTAGCACCGTACACTGTCAATAGCAACAGATTGAAAACTTTCCATAAAAAAACACATTTTCTAACATTAGAAAAAAAATTGCCAGATCAGCTCAGGACCTCAGGCCACACAAAAATATAAACTTTCAAGAATTCATTTGAAAGTGGACTTACCCTTAAACCGGACCTTCACCATGATTTAATGAAAAGCCCAAACTCTTAAAAAACGGTTCCCCAGCATCTAAAATTAATATATTTTACGTTTTTAGTCACTAACTTATTATTCTTTCCCCCACTGGCTGCAACTCTGTTCAGGAATTTAGGATATGGGCGCCGCCGTCTTGACTCAGAAGCATCACACATACTGAGGAGAGGAGAGTGGGATAAGGTACAGGGGGGCGGGTTATAGCTGTGCTTTGCTCAGACAGAGCAGAGCTGGGGTCAGGTAAAAGTCAGCAGTCCCAGAATGCAGAGAAGCACAGTCAGGAGGCACTTCCTGTCTGCAGGCTGCCTGATAAGATGGCGGCTTCCATAAGCCGCCATCTTGGATGTTTAAAGGCTCATAACATGCAGTAGATGCAGGTAGGATGATTTTTAATGTGAACAATCTGTATGTACAGGGTGTGGGAAACATATAAGATAGGCTCTTATTCAGAGTGAAGGTCCGCTTTAAATTAAAGAGAAACTTTTTGTAACCCTGTTAAAATAATAAAACTACTCACCCGATGGCTGAAATCCTCCCGGGGGGGGGGGGGGGGGGTTGGGCATGGGCTCTGAATGGCAGCCATAGACCTGAGTGACAGTAAATGGCCAATACAGTCACACTGCTGCATAGGATTGCGTGACCAGTCACTCTGCATTCTTTCCAAGATGGCTGCGCCTCGGACCTAGGAAGCTGGGATCCTTGGACTTCCTCTTTAAAATATTTTAGTTTTCTTTTATACAGAACTAAAATTTTAAAATTGCTTTGCAGAATCTCACTGGGATCTTACCAAAATTCATTATTTGCATTCCTTAGAGGGTTTACGAGAAGGCTTAGGGTCATATTTCAAGATTAACTTTCAGTTAGGCTTCAGCATTCTGATAGATGGTTTCTCCTCAACAACTCTATGGTACAATCAATAATAGGGAACGTTAGAGCTTCTGATGGTCTGATGCAGCAAAGCCACTTCAATGCACAACACCATGATTTACAATTAGTGAAATTCTGCATTTGGCTTTCACTCAAACAAAGCTGCAACTAAGAGGTGTTGTGGTGCTGCACTTCTGTTCCCAGCAGATGGTCCAGGAAGTCCTGGAATTTGCCTTGGTGTACCTAAGAAACAGGGCTGGATTAAGTGTGGTCGAGGCCCCTGGGCACAAAATCTGGTGGAGGCACCAGATACATAAGTAAGTGACAAGTCCGTTGTGCCACCCTTGTGTGGGTGCATGCTGCTTAGGAACTCCTGCTTTGCCATTCTGGGTGGGGGGTGTAGTCGCCCTGCTGGTCCAGCAGAAATAAAGTTCCCTGCATTGAGCTGCCAGCGGCTGTGCTTGGTGGCTTATGTGCAGTGATTGGCCGCCAACTGTAATGTTCCAGATGGCATCTTTGCTGCTATAAAATCTCCATCCTGCCCTATGGTGGCATGCCTGCAGGTTTGCAAAAACAGAAATAGGCTTGCCCAGGCACACCCCCACTGCTGCACATATCTTTGTTACCGGCCCCATGGCCCTTAAAGACTGACAAGCCTCCTGGACCAGACCATAACCCAAAGGTTGGTGGATTCCCCCTTTGCAGGGCAAGTGGTGGAGGCCCTTTGCACCTCCCTCATAATCTGGCCTTGCTAGGAAATGTTGGACATGCAAGGACAGCAAAGGTTTCCTTCCGGCCAGCTTCGATACTATTTGTGCAGCCTTTCGCCAATGGTGGAAGCGTACACCTTCATTAATATATACACCTGCACTCTTCAATAATTATTAAAGAATGGGTTCTGGTGGTCTCAGGGGTGTGCGCCCCTCATCCCTAATGAAAGAAATATTAATTCAATTAATTGAGATTACAGAGAGACCAGTATTTATATTGATCTAAAACCCCCAATCAGTCTTACCAATACCGGTATTTCCAATAGTCCTCCAGGATGGCTTAGCCCCTCACTTCCTCCCCCTAAACAGGAAACACAAACGGACAGAGTATTAAAGCCCCGCCCCTTCCCCTCAGCATTTAAAGTGGACCAACACCCAGGATTTTGACTATCCTGGGTCTTGGTCCACTTCGGTGGGGCACCCCCAATCGGGGTGCCCCGCTGTGTGAAACCCCCCCTAACCCCCCGAATAACTCACCTCTCCCCGCTCCCAGCGCCAACGTACAAGGAACGTCTAAGCGGCGGCCGCCGCCGCCGCCTCCCTCGCGTCACTTTGAACGCGCGCGCCCCCGCGCCGGCCATTCGCAGACGGCCGGCGCGGAGGCGCGCACGCCTACAGGGGCGCGAGGGAGGGAAGATAAGGTAGGTGAGTTGGGGTGTTTGGGGGGGGTTTCACCCCGCGGGACATCCCGATCTCGGATGTCCCGCGGGGTGGGGGGTGATCGGCCCGGGAATCTTATAGATTCCCGGGCCGATCACCCGTGGGTGTTGGTCCACTTTAAGGGAATTATATCAAAGACCTGAAGAGAAAAAAAACAAGAAGCAGTAACACCCGTGCAACCAAGCCGGAATAGATATGAAAAAAATGGGGTGGGGTGTAGGACGCCGTCCTGGAGGACTATTGGAAATAACGTTATTGGTAAGACTAACTGGGGTTTTCCTCAGGCATCCTCCAGGGCGGCTAGCCACAGAAGGCAAGAAAACACACAGCGTCCTACCTCAGGGTGGGCAGACTGTCTGAAGAACCATCTTTCCGATATTCTGCTGGTCCTGCTTCCACAAGTCTAACTTGTAGTGTCTCAGGAAGGTGTGTGGTGAAGACCAGGGGACGGCCTTACATATCTGACGTGCCATTGTAAGTCCAAGAAGCCGACACTGCCCGAGTGGAATGGGCACTAATACCTAAGAGAGACAGGGCACCCACTTCTTGATAGGCCAGAGCTATAGCATCTCTGATCCATCTCACAATGGGTGCCTGCAACTTCTTGCTTTTCCCTCCAAAGGAGACCAATAAATGATCCGACTTTCTCCATTCTGCTGTAATCTGTAAATACTAGAGAAACAGCTTTCTGGCATCTAGGAGCTCTAAGGACCTGTCCTACTGATCTGACTGAGCCAGGTCTACTGCGAGCAACACAACATCCTGTGACCTGTGAGGTAATTTTAGGTAAATATAAAGACTCTGGTCTAATAGACAGGGCAGGTCACTAACCCGCCTGCCCAATGTAATTGCTAGGATTAAAGTAATCTTTAAGAATAGCATCTTTAATGTTACGTCCTTAATGGGTTCAAAAGACAAATCCCAAATGGGAAACATTTTGGCTTTCCTAGAAACTGCTAAAAAACAAAAAACCTATCCACCAATGGATCGTCTCTAACGTTCCTCCAAAAAGACTGAAAGGGCCGTCTGAACCTTAAAGAGGAACATCGGACTCCAGGGCCTTCCGAGTTCCAGTCCTTGGGGCATCCCGAATTGGAATGCCTCGCTGTGTGAAACCCCCACGAACACTCACCGCGTCTGTGCACTCCAGCCTGGAAATTTGGAGGGCGGGGCCATGGTTTGTTTACTTTGTCAGTAAAAGTAAATAAAATAAAAAGTTAACAGCAGCAGATCTGCATGAATAAATCTATGCAATTGCCGTTTTTTTTTTTTTTTCACAAGTCATTCAGCCACCATTCCCAAAAGGGATAGAAAACAGCAATGTCGAATTCGCACATACATCCAGTGGGATAAATAACAAAAAATGTGGAGCAAAAGCAGTTGCCTTGATCTACTACTAAATGCATATCTAGCATTACATGGATGAATGTGATCCTTCATAACAAAAAGACTAAGTGCATTAAACCAGACCTTCACCCTAAATAAGAACATATCTTATGTTTCCCCCACGCTGTACATACACATTGCTGACATTAAAAATTATCCTTTGGGCATCCATTGCATTTTATGAGCCTTAAATATCCAAGATGACGGGCCATGGAGTTTCAGGCTGCCTGCAAACAGGAAGTGTCTTCTGACTGTGCCGCTCTGCATTCTGGGATTGCTGACCTTTTCCTGACCCCAGCTCTGCTCTGTCAAAGCACAGCTATAACCCAGCCCCCCGCACTTTTGTCCCCTCTCCTCTCCTCAGTATGCGATGCTACTGAGCCAAGATGGTGGCGCCCGTATCCTAGAGTGCTGAACAGAGTTGCAGGCCAGTGGGGAAAATAATAAGTGATTAAAAATGTTAAATATATAAATTTTAGATAATGGGGAATCATTTTAAGGGTTTAAGCTTTTCATTTAGTGATGCTGAAGGTCCACTTTAAAATGACAATTGTCACAAATCCCCAGAGATCAATTACATGGGGACGTCACCTGATCATTCTGAGGCTGTGTGTAATGTAGAAAACAAATGGACCATTTGGGGTAAAGACTTCTCAGCACCAGAGATGTGTTCAGAGATTTATGATTTTCAGCTGGAAAATTTGAGACGATTTTCCTGAAATTTTCGCTTTTTTGTATGGAAAACGTACATTTTTCTTCAGCATTTTCAACTGGACGAATTTAATTAGTCAGCTTTGTTGAATAACTTGAAGTTACTAAAGTTTTTCGCGCTCTATTCAATTTTCCAACTAAAACAAGTTTTTTTTTCTACGTTTGTTGAATCAAGCCCTAGGTATCGGATTTTATTCCTGTGCCCTCTGGGGACAGTTTATTTTCCATATACACATGTGCATCTGTTTCTTGGCACAAGATCCAGATATCCCTGGAGAGATTAGTGGTCTTCGCTTTATATTCTAAAAGATTCTAATCTTAAAGGCATCTCAATAATCAATCAAGAGGCAACATCGTAATAGCTCAGAATAGGCCACTAGAGGAAGAGAAGTATATTATTTACAGGAGTAAAAGAAAAAGGACTCCAAGTGGACCTATAGTCAGTGGTGAAATAAATACGTCAAAGGACTCCGAATGGCTGCGCGCTGTAGGGGGAAGAGGCAATTTGTTCTGGGCCTGCTCAAGGTTTTCACACAGCAGGGCATCCCAAGTCTATTTCCTGGGTTTTGTTCTGCTTTAACGAGGGAGTAACCAATTGACTCAAGGTCTGGTGGTCTCCCTCTTTATGGAGCATCCCAAATTGGGATTCCCCACTCTGTATATCCACAGGGATCAGCTGGTAAACTTGCCTTTGAATGGCTGGTGTGGACATGACCCCAAAGGTAGAGGTGAGCAGGGATGCATTCAGCTATTTTTACAAACTAAGAGCTGCAAGGAAAATCTGATTGGAACCAGAGCCAACGATTGGCAGGGGATAAAACACATGCCAAATCGGGCGAACAAAACCCAAGAGTCTTCTGTTAGCCTGCTTTCTGTCTGCCCCATGCTGGTCGTCATGGCTGAGTTCTTTCATTCACCAGTACTTTGTATACCACCATAAACCCTATAAAAAACTTGCTTCTTCCTGTTGACTCATTTTTCTGGGTCCCCAAAATGAATTTACAACTAAGAGAATGGAGGACATTGAGACATGCATAGGAGTAATCCTCTAAAGTGGACCTAGAGTCCCTTTAACTATTGCCTCAGTTGGATTTGGAATAATCAAGCTGGCCTCTCCCTGGGGCATCTCAAACTGGGAGGTCGTGCTCTGTGAAACTACGTTCTGCCGGAATTCTTACCTGTCCGACGAGCCCACGGCACATATGTGGTGGCATCCTCTGACAGCTGTGTGCAGCCACGACCACCGCAAACTAAATGGATGTGCGTGGCCGAGGATGCGAGTTATGCTGCGCCGCTGATGTATGCGCCTGGGATTCAATTCATCTCCTCCAGCCTCACATTAATATGCACGTCCAGAGAAGCCGATTGGACAAGAGGCCGCGCATGCACCGTTGGACTGAGGAGAGGTGGCAGCAGGGCATCCCAAACCAGGATGCCTCGGGGGGGGGGGGGGCAGACCAAAACATGACATGGTGAAAATCTAGAATCCCCATGGCCGGCCTTTGGCTATAGCAGCATACTAGCCCCTATTCCCTTTGGCATGGATTTGGTGCTCCTCAGCAGCCCCTCACATTATGGTAGAAACCTAGGCCTTCTATGCCACTAGTGCCAAGGAGGGGTGCAGGTAATTGCGCTGGAAAACCAGCAAGTCACCTGCCCACATGGCGGATAGGTGGCTTGCAGTACATCCCTGCAGCCCTGGGGGCAGTATGCCACAGGTGGAACAAAGAAGGATATCTTATTCAATAGAATAGGGTTCCTTCTGGACAACCTTTGTCTAGTGAATCTCTAGCAGCAACATGGTCAATGCTAGAATAAAGGTTGGAAATGCTCTCAATGTTACCGAGGTGGAGCTTTAGGCTTGTACTTGGGAGTAGCCTTTTCTTTTGTCGAGTCCTATAAGCAGTTTCTCTGTGGTGCGCCTGACTGCACTTTAGGCCCTTTTTAATGTTTTGGTCCTACTGCTGGTACAGGAACCCTGGAGGGATTCAATGCAGGCTCTGCCCATTGCAGGTGGATGGACCTTTTTTTTTCCATTTAAGTCCCCCCTTTATTTGTACACTTTGCTGTTGTACAGAGATATTGAGCTGTCAGAACATTCTATACATGGGGGAATTCCTCCCATTCCTTATCCAGCTGTCCCTCCGGCTGCCATGTGCGCAGCTTTCTGAAGCCTCTGCTATTTCTTTCAGTCTCTTTTAAGCCCCACCATGCACGCAATGCCTACAATGGAAGGGAAGCATGCTCACTGTCCAAGCGTTCCTCTAATGAGAGAATGTCAGGCGAGGAAAAGACATCTGCAGGCTGCCTAGAGGCAAAAAGGTGACACAGAGCTTCACAAACCCTCGTCCATCCTCAAAAAAGGATAGGTCACTTTAACAATCCAAATTTTCTGTCCTAGACTAGTTAAATTTAACCTAACAAGATCCCAAGAGCGAGTCCTGGAGAGTTCCCTCTCACCGGGAGCAATGTGACAAAAAGCCGCGACCCCTGCATCGGTCCACACCATCTTCATTGACTGCAATGGAGGCAGGCCTCGGCACACCCTCCTTACTGCAATGAAGTGGGTGTGCTGAAGTCTCTGTGATGGGCACTACATCTTGGCCTAAATTAGTATACACACAGCAGGACTCAACCTTGAACCAGGTAAGTTATATTCAACGGGACTAGGTCAGAAATTATTTTTTTTACAGGCCTAAACTCACCTTGGTTTTGGCCCACTTTACTGGGGCACCCCATGTAGGAATGCAGTGTGTGAGAAACCCTCCGGTATGCCGCATATTCCTACCTACGCACAAGCTCTTGGTGACATGAGCCAATCAGAATAGACCTGGCAATATATTCTGAATGAATGGAATACAGGGGCCGTCACTCCAGCGGATGTGTTCCCCCAATGGCCATACAGAAATGGCGCGGGTACGCACATCCACTGCGGGAAGCTGGTGATGGAGCCACGACCTGCGCATGTGCCATGGGAATCACCGGATCAGCAAGTAAACCGAACAAACTCAAAATTAGAAATCACCCCCAGATAGGGAACTTTTTAGACTCCGGGGCCTTGATTCAATAAGAGTTGAAAAAAAATCTCACAGTAGTAATAAATTAAATTCAAATTAAATAAAAAAAAAAGCCTGAGAATGTCACTGTTACTGAATCACCAGATAAAAAGACAATGAAGGTCAATGGCAGCTTTTACTACAGTGTAGAAAGGAGGAAACACTTCTCTACTTTTGTTAGGAGTAAAAAAGTGCCATTGACTTTCATTGTTTTCTTAGCTGGTGATTTAGCAACAATGACATTCTCAGGCTTTTTCTCATAAATTAAATTTTTAATTACCATGAGAATCGAGGACCAGGTCTGGGATTAAAGGTCCATTGTAGGCTGCTGAATGTGTGTGCAATTCTTTGTCCCCTATTGGACCGAACTTTACTAGCAAAAAGGAGGCGATGGTTTAGGTTAGTTTAAAGTGGACCAACACCCACCCCAATCGGCCCAGGAATCTATAAGATTCCATGGCCGATTAGCTCCCTCCCCGCGGGGCATCCGAAATCGGGATGCCCCGCTGTGTGAAACCCCCCAGAAAGCCCCTAAAAACTTACCTTATCCCGCGCCGGCCGCTTGTGAATGGCCGTCGCGGGCGCGCGCCCTGTAAGAGGGACGTGCGAAAGGCGGCGGCGGCAAATCCGTAAGATTTTAGGGGCTTTCTGGGGGGTTTCACACAGCGATCGGGGTGCCCCGCGGAAGTGGACCAACACCCAGGATAGTGAAAATCCTGAGTGTTGGTCCACTTTAAGGTCTCTGTTACCCCAGGGCTCTCCCGTTGCAAGGGAGAGTTTAAACCGGACCTTCAGCATGATTTAATGAAAAGACTAAACCCTTAAACTATTCCTCGGCATCTAAAATTAATATATTTTAAGTTTTTAGTCACTTCTTTCCCCCACTGGGCTGCAACTCTGTTCAGGAATCTAGGATATGGGCACCGCCATCTTTACTCAGAAGCATCCCACATATTGAGGAGAGGAGAGCGGGATAAAGTACAAGGGGTGGGGTTATAGCTGTGATTTGCACAGACAGAGCAGAGCTGGGGTCAGGAAAGGGACAGTAATCCCAGAATGCAGAGCGACACAGTGAGAAGACACTTCCTGTTTGGAGGCTGCCTGATGCAGTAGAAGCAGGTAGGATGATTTTTAATGTGAGCAATCTGTATGTACAAGGTGTGGTAAACATATGATATAGGTGCTTATTCAGGGTGAAGATCCGCTTTAGATAGGCACTTTCAAGCTGACCATCCACTAAGCTGTGGTACAGGAATTTCCCCATGGCTGGCACTTGCCCAATATCAGACAGAAAGCTGAAATAGGTCATCAGATGGGCTGGAGACTTCTCTCCTGACCCGACTTCTAGTTCTCCATTGAGATCAGCATGAAAAAAGTAATGCAGCTACTGCCTCTGTGACAATGCTTATCTCTAGCTCTGATTGGGGAAGAAGCGATTACATGTGATTGGCTGGCTTTAGCGTGGGAGCCCAATGGAGAGCAGAGATCTACACAATGCAGGCAAATCAGTTGAGTCTTCTCGGGTTGCTGGTCGCTGGGCTCCAGGTAGAGGAGAAGGAGCTTTGTGTGAAACCCGAGCGCACAAATTTATTGGTCTGCTAACATTTAGAGACACAATGCTCGCATTGACAGCAGACACAATTAATGTTGTATGAGTCAGACACAGGGGGGAGGGGATCAGGACCTACATGTGGTACCTGAACCTGCAGGCTCTGCATCTAAACCAGAATGTATGAATGAAACTCCACTGTCAAAAAACTGGGGCAATACAAAGGGAAACTTTGTGTTATTAAAGGAGCACTATTGCAAAAAAATTTACCAATATTAAAAATCCATATAAATACGCTGGATGGCTGTCACCCCTAATACACTAAACCCATCACCCCTGGATTTTATTCCTACCACAAGCTCGGCAGGAGTTTTATTCAATTTGGGTTTATAAGTGACCCCTTCTCTCATTAGCCAACGTGTTTATATGGGTTTCTAATATTACACAATTTCACGATAGTGCTCCTTTAAAGTTCATCCCATATGCAAAACCAGATCATAACCTATACAGATAGAACCATATGCAGACTGAGGGGCCATTACTAAAAGGACAAACCAAGATGAGGAAACCCCTCCAATTAGTGCTCCCGAACCCCCACAGATTACCCTACACCACAAATAAAAGTAAAATAAAATATACCAAAATGATTTGCCACAAAACGTGTTAAGAGAAGCAACCACCTCCCTCTAGGGCAGGGGTCCTCAAACTTTTTAAACAGGGGGCAAGTTCACGGTCCCTCAGACCGTTGAAGGGCCGGACTATAGTTAAAAAAAAAACAACTATGAACAAATACCTATGTACACTGCATATATCTTTATTATTACGTTGGCAGTATAGTTTCCCCCACATTAGGCTGGCAGTATGTTCCCCCCACATTAGGCTGGCAGTATAGTTTCCCCCACATTAGGCTGGCAGTATAGTTTCCCCCACATTAGGCTGGCAGTATAGTCCCCCACATTAGGCTGGCAGTATAGTCCCCCACATTAGGCTGGCAGTATAGTCCCCCACATTAGGCTGGCAGTATAGTCCCCCACATTAGGCTGGCAGTATAGTCCCCCACATTAGGCTGGCAGTATAGTCCCCCACATTAGGCTGGCAGTATAGTCCCCCACATTAGGCTGGCAGTATAGTTTCCCCCACATTAGGCTGGCAGTATAGTTTCCCCCACATTAGGCTGGCAGTATAGTTCCCCCCACAGGCATACAGCCTCCAGCCATACAGTATGTGCCATTATATTCCCCCCTCTCATGCCCCATGTGCCATTATATTCCCCCCTCTCATGCCCCATGTGCCATTATATTCCCCCCTCTCATGCCCCATGTGCCATTATATTCCCCCCTCTCATGCCCCATTTGCCATACTATTCTCTCTCCCCCCTCTCATACACCATGCGCCATACTATTCTCTCCCCCCCTCTCATACACCATGTGCCATACTATTCTCCCCCCCCCCCTCATACACCATGTGCCATACTATTTTCTCTGCTGCTCAGACTGCTGCCACTGCCGCTCAGCCTCCTGCGATCGAAGCAGACAGCTGAGCCGGCCGCCGCTCCTCCATTAATCACCCACCTGCTGTCTTTACGAATGCCATATTGCACATGCCGTCTGTGCGCCTTTTCTCCCGGCCGCCGGCTCCGCCCCCTGCTTCCCACCCGCTGCCTTACTTCAGGGTCTCCGACCCCGCCCACTGCCATCCCTCCCGGCAGCCGGCTCCGCCCCCTGCCTTCCCTCCCGGCCGCCGGCCCAGCCTGCTACCCTCCCTCTCGGTCTCCGGCCCCACCCGCTGCCTTCCTTCAGGGTCTCTGACCCCGCCCACTGCCATCCCTCCTGGCCGCCAGTTCCGCCCCTGCCTTCCCTCCCAGCCGCCGGCCCCGCCGCCGCTGCCTTCCCTCACGGTCTCCGGCCCCGCCCGCGGGCCCCGGTAGCTGTGGGCAGAACTGCGCGCGGGGATAGCTGGGGGTGCGCGGCCGTGCACTGCCGGCGGGCCGGGTAAATGCGCTCTGCGGGCCGAATGCTCTAGGGCATGTGGTCTCCCTCATTGTGGGGCATCCAGTTCCTGGACGCCCTGATGTGTGATCCCATGCTGCATCTCCGATATACGTTTATCCTAGGCGTGTGCTGGCGCCAGATATTTCTGATTTGTTGCCACAGACATGTGGAGGTGTGCGGAGGGTTGCAGCCAGCGGTGCATATGCTCTATTCAACTTTTCTTGCTGCTTTGGGCTGAGAAGGGCAAGAAAAATCTTAAAAAGGTATGTAAGCTGCTGACTGGTGGAGGGAAAGAAAGGGGAGATTTCAGGCAATCCTGGGACACACACACATCAGGACATTCCAAACGTGGATGCCGAAGGCTGGAGGAACAAAGCTCAGTATAGTGAAAATTCGAGGATGTGTTCCTCTTTAAAAACAGGAAGAAAGAAAATGTATTGGCCTAGTCACAGAAACACCAATCCAGACCATGGTACAAACCTAATAATACATATATAATGCTACTACTAAGTGCTATGTATAATAAATACAGTGCAAAGTCACTTGTTCAGTTAGGTCAGTTTCACACCTAATCGTTATCTCAGCACATAGCTTATCGAGAACACAGCGTAATTTCCCAGCAATTTGCTGCCGTTTTTGGCTCAATTGTGCTTGTGATTGCTATTTCCTATCGAGCGATCGCAGCCAAAATGCTGCATGCAGGGCTTTTGCTGAGCAATCCCAAGCGCCACACAATCGCAAGTCACAAATGTGGATGGGTCTATAGGTAGCTAAGGGCAGCGTTCTGACAGCAATTCGGTTTCACAAAGTGGGGCATCCCAATGTCAGATGCCCCAGGGAAAGGCTACAGCGGCCAGCCCTGGATTCTTTCAGACTCAGGGTTTTGGTCCACTTTTAAGGGCACTTTCACATCTAGCCCCCTTTTTTTTGCATTGGAGTAACAATACCCAAAAGAGAAAAAAAAAAGTTTGTCTTTGAGGTTATAAGGCAAGCAACAATATTTACTCTCAGCTTGCCTTTGAATTTTCTTCATAGTGCGTTCATTTAGGTTCTGCACTAATGTGTAGAATGTACTCCACCTGCCATAATAGACAAAGCTTTTATTCAGTGCCGAGAACCTAGCTTCATCCGGCACCTCTGATGGGTTGAATGCTGTAAATGTTTTTAGAACATCCATTAATGACAAGTCCTGAGAAGTCTGCTGCAGGTTGGTAAAGCACTAATGCTTCTGTGATGCAATTACAGCACACAGAGGATCGGGATCATCCCGAATATTCTGGGGGACAAAACTGAAGTATCTGCTTTTTAATGTTAATGGCTGAACAATCCCTTTTATAGGCTTTATGAAAAACAACAGAGAAACAAAGGGATAGGCCATCATCTCTTCTATAAAGCAGAACAATCACAAATTATTTTTGAAGAATTTTGGCCTGTTATCCAGTTTAGCGTTACATGTACTTAAACTCTTCATTGTTTATAAATCCTGTGACCGCTACCATGTTTCTCAAATGTCACCCCACACGCACTTGTAACAATGTGCCCTGACTAAACTCCTTGTTTATATGGGCAAGATAAAAAAATGACAAGGACCAAACGTACCAGTCCATCCGGCTGGGTGACAAAGAAGTGCTCTGTATGGGCATCCTCTTCCCAGTGCCAGCAGGCGTGTCTCGCCAGCCATTAATTATTAACAAGTAAATATTACTTAGATATAATCATAAAGGTTTCCTACCAAGAAGCCACAATTACATAACTCATCTTCATCAGCAGCTTAAGGGACTGTGACCCACATTAGCTCACCCTGGATCAGCTTTAAGGAATAAAGGTCCACTATCTGTGTCACTAAATCTGCCCCTCATAAAAAAACAACATATATAAAACTTTCTAATGCGAAGTTAAAGCGGAGCAAAACCCACATTTTTAACTAGCATCCCCTGAATTGCTCCCCCCATGAAGAGCACCTTTTGCCAGTTTTCACTGCTCCTACTTCACTCTAATCTCAGATAATGGTGTCTGTTTTAGCTGTAAAGCTCCGCCTCCTCCATTTATTGCCATTGTTGTGTATGGCAATGATGTCACTGCCACACCTATGCAATGACTGATCACATGCCATCTCATAGAGAGGGACAACAACAAAAATCAGTGTTCCAGGACGATTCGAAAAAATGAAAATATCCTTTTCTAGTTCTACACGCTCAGAAGGGAATATCGGCAGGGGCTATGGCCAAATGTACTTCACAAGTTCGGTGGGTTTTGGTCCGCTTTAATATGTCCTCAGTTAAGTTGCCCTAATTTTTTCCAGTCAAACATGACCAAACTCCTTCTTTAATATGCAGCAGTGGGGCAGCCTGTATAGGGCTGTGCATCAGAGCTGTCCAGATACTCCCCTGTTCCCGGATCCTTAGACGGCAGCGTCGAGCAGCTTATCAGGCTTAGGCGGTCGGCTATTGCACAGTAATGTACACAACCACCGGTGAGGTCTCACGTAGGATGTGCAACCCGAAAGAGGTGAGCATCCGAGTTCATGCCATTCTCGGGTTTAGCCCTGGAAGAGGTGAGCATCCGGGGGCATGACATTCTCAGGTTTAGCCCTGGAAGAGGTGAGCATCCGGGGGCATGACATTCTCGGGTTTAGCTCGGCTACTGCACAGTGGGAAAGCCGATCCAGGCTGCTACACTGCTGCATGTTAAAAAAGGAAGTCCGGTCATTTTTGGCCAGACTTCCTCCTTAAAGACTCAGACCAACCGATTAATTCTAATAAAGACCGACCTGCTGCTGCATGCACCCCCAACTGCCATTCTGGGTCCTCCTAGTGGCAGAGTTCCTTTACAGTTAAAAAGGAGTAACCACCAGCCTACAGTCTATAGGACCCTAGGGTTGGCGGTCTCCCTCTTTTGTGGGGCATAATTACTTGCGATGCCCCAATGTGTGAAACCCAAGGGAATCGCCGCGGCTGCTAAACCTCTTTGTGAGACGCAGACTCACACCAGGCGTTTCTGGTTAGAGCAGGGGTGGGGCGGCTCCATTCACCTTTGCCTGATGTCCTGAGCTCAGAGTGGCATAGCAAAAGCCAAATGAAGTGTACACCGGTGATTGGCTTCCAAATCAGGGGGCCCTAGATCGGAGGACCAAAGACAGGACAGTGAAAAATCACTGATTTCACTATACTACATGTTAATTTTTCTTGGGAAAAATGACCCCATTGTGGAGATTTAGCCTCACATTAGGACTAGGTTGTTCGATCTTCAAAGCTAAAGAAAACATGGGTTTTGTTCCCTGCCCCGGGAGCATTCCAATTCGGGATGTCCTGCTTTGTGAAACCCCAGAAAAACTCACCTTACCCTGATCCTACAACACATGTGCGGGTTCTCGTCCAATCAGAGCCGTTTGCTGCACATATTTAATGCTCGGCACACAGGTCTGTTTATACCGGTAGTGCAAGTGGCTGCATCCGCAGCAGCAGGCGTCCTCACTCCCCCAGCCCGTGCTGATTTGGGATGTCCCAGGGGAATGCCAGCAGCCAGCCCTGGTTGGGTTTTGTTCCGCTTTAAAAACAGTATGCATTATAAAAGCACAGCCATGGTAATTAAGCCCAAGTTTTAAAACCACTGCAAATTTGCATATAAAAAGATTTACCTCACAGCTTGACTTGAGAGATTTAACATTCTTCTATGCAATGGTCTGGTTGGCAGCTTTTGTTCTGCACTATTGGCTTTAGGGGGGCTCCTGCAATGGTGGTTGGGGGGAGGGCACAGGAGGTGGTCCAACTGAAAATAGATTCCTGCCATATACCCTTTATAATATCTGAGGCATTCCTAAATACAACCCCCCCCACCCCAAACACACACTCTTTTCATTGACTTAAGCTCAGCCTAACATCGAGGCCCAATATCATTGATTCCTCTATACTTCATCCGAAGCTGAGCCAGCTCGAGATCTCATCTGTATGTGGATCACAGACTTCCTAGCCAAGAGGCCACCATACATTAGGATAGAATATGATTTGATATTTTCTCATATACAGGGGTTACCTGCTCTCGACTTTATATACTCTAACCCTCTGCCTCACACAAACCTACCAGGCCAGGAACCTCTGATTACTTGGTTGGAAGCTCAGGGGGTTCTACCTACCCATCACGTCCCTCTGGTTTTCTAAAATCATCACATGGCCAGGAGCTCGGTGGTTCTACTCAGTGATTCACTCATAGCATCCAATTTCAGTGAGTCCAGGAGTTTACTACAGGTTTTGGGAACCTGTCCTATATTTCATTCACTACTGATTTTTAGGTAAACTTCTGCTACCAGAAGAATTTCCCAGCAGACCTCCGCTACTTACTTGCTGATTTTCTCACACCATTCATGTCCAAACAATAAAATGTGCCCCAGATATCTGTCAGCTGCAATTTCCCATTAGCAGTATTAAAGAGGAATTCACAAAACCCTTTAAATCTTTTATGTCCATTCCAGAAATATGCATTCAAGTATGCCAGAATAGGGGTGCGACCAGGAGCAAAGAGGAGAGGTAAGCATTGGAGACTCAGGGGAGGTATGAAAACTCTAAATGTGAACCTTCCAGGAGCAAAGAGGAGAGGTAAGCATCGGAGACTCAGGGGAGGTATGAAAACTCTAAATGTGAACCTTCCAGGAGCAAAGAGGAGAGGTAAGCATTGGAGACTCATGGGAGGTATGAAAACTCTAAATGTGAACCTTCCAGGAGCAAAGAGGAGAGGTAAGCATTGGAGACTCATGGGAGGTATGAAAACTCTAAATGTGAACCTTCCAGGAGCAAAGAGGAGAGGTAAGCATTGGAGACTCAGGAGAGGTATGAAAACTCTAAATGTGAACCTTCCAGGAGCAAAGAGGAGAGGTAAGCATTGGAGACTCATGGGAGGTATGAAAACTCTAAATGTGAACCTTCCAGGAGCAAAGAGGAGAGGTAAGCATTGGAGACTCATGGGAGGTATGAAAACTCTAAATGTGAACCTTCCAGGAGCAAAGAGGAGAGGTAAGCATTGGAGACTCAGGGGAGGTATGAAAACTCTAAATGTGAACCTTCCAGGAGCAAAGAGGAGAGGTAAGCATTGGAGACTCAGGGGAGGTATGAAAACTCTAAATGTGAACCTTCCAGGAGCAAAGAGGAGAGGTAAGCATTGGAGACTCAGGGCAGGTATGAAAACTCTAAATGTGAACCTTTTCTTGATAGTAAGCCTTTTGTTACCTACATGCATACGGTGACAGATTCCTTCTCAGCATTGTGTCAATACAGCTGAGGGCTGGAAAGTTATGCTATGTACACAGGCAAGATCATTACATTAAGGGGAACGGTTTAAGAGTCTCCAGTTACATCAAGTGCGCATAGACGGATACGTACACGTGCAGACAGGCTTGTACTGTAATAACCAGTTCCTGCGTGTCATAGTCTCACCACCCCGCGTGTCCTCCCTTACAGCTTGTTCATTGAAAGCTGCTTGTTCCTGAATCATTGGACCATCTCCTAAACTGTCTCTACAATCTTATAGGGTCCACTTTTAGAACAAACTGGTCTCTATTGTGGTATCTATTGCTTGACAGACTCCAATAGCCAATGTCTGTCTGGGAGACAGAAGAAGGCTTTGAGGACTATGTACTTTTCATGCCTCCCTGTCTCCTCTGCAGCATACAAAACAGCCACACCTAGATGGAAGAAGGTCAGGCCATATAGCTTCCACCATCCATAGAGAGATGATTGAAGGGGGCCTTCCACATGGGATGAAATATATAGACATACAGGTTGCTTTAACATTTAATCAGAACAAAACCTGGCCTCTCTCCTAGGCCTCTGGCATTTTCCCGGGGGCATCCCGAATTGGGATGCCTCATTTTGTGAACCCCCACCCAGGTTGCTGCAAACTCACCTTTGCCCTGGCTCCCATGTCCCTCTACAGACTGCAGAAGCCACGCAGCTTCGGGACCTCCTGCTTCAGTCATGATACCTTTCTGCCTATAACTTGCCTGCAGAAGTCTCTCCACCTATAATAAGCTTGCAGTCTATGTACAGTATATGGACGAAGAGAGGTCTCTGCAGAAAAATCTGTATGTCCTCTGCAGGCATATGTGTGCATGATAGGGTGGCTGAAAATAAAAAAAACCCTAGAACTGCTCCCCAAGTCACTCTGATAGTTGGGGGCTATAAAACATTGCAGACTTCTCCACCCCAATACATAAGCCTGCAGAGTCCTCTCCACCACCTAATACATGAATTTAACATTTCCTGAATTTTGCATGGAAGCACTGCTACATGATCTAGGAAGGATTCTTTACAATACATAGCCAGTATCTGACACCACCTATACATCTATATTTAACTATCAAAAAATCTTATTATAGGGCTCTGGCCCTTTAATTGGCTCTTACTGTTGCTGTAAGAGCCAATTAAAGGGCCAGAGCCCTATAATAAGATTTTTTGATAGTTACATATATATGCTCTGTGTTTACACATTTACAACTGTACAACAACTGGGATAAGAGGTTTTAACACGTGGAGCAATTCTAACTTGTGTGATGAAATTGTTTTAATCTATAGAGAAAAGATAATAGCGTGGGTTCTCTACACCATTGTTTGTCTATACATCTATATTGTTAATTCCTGGAGATTGTATACTCCAATACAAAGGGCCACAAGCCCACAGCATACCCTGACAACAAATGGCATTATTCACCAGTATGTAAAGAAATTAAGTGGCAAGAAATCAGCCAATGGGGAGATGGCCTTGTATGGTGCTCTGCATGCTACGAGAAGACATCTCTAGAGATGCCACAAGTATTCTCCTGGGCACCCATCACAAGACACACATATATGAAATATTTAGAGCATCATCCAGTCAGAGATGCAGGGATAAGAATGCTGAAAGAGCTTACTGCGCAGACATCTGTACTGCTCCAGTTAACACTATTTGCTAACACATGCAGGACATACACAAACAATTAGCCAAACATGACTTGTTGAATTAAACTGAAGAATTGACAGAGGTGTGGTTGTTTGCAAAATGTTAAAATGGATGATAAATTATATTATAAACATGTAAAGTAAATACAATTCTGTAAACATTTTACAAAGATTAGGTGAAATCAAGTGTGCAAAGCATAGTTCAGAAAGAACTGAAGGTGGGCATCTTATATAGTTTGGCATCCAAACCCATCCCTTGCATCAGCTTAAACCGGACCTTCAGCGTGATTTAATGAAAAGCCCGAACTCTTAAAAAACTATTCCCCAGCATCTAAAATTAATATATTTTACGTTTTTAGTCACTAACTTATTATTCTTTCCCCCACTGGGCTGCAACTCTGTTCAGGAATTTAGGATACGGGTGCCGTCATCTTGACTTAGAAGCATCACACTTACTGAGGAGAGGAGAGTGGGATAAGGTACAGGGGGGCAGGTTATAGCTGTGCTTTGCTCAGACAGAGCAGAGCTGGGGTCAGGTAACGGTCAGCAGTCCCAGAATGCAGAGCAGCACAGTCAGGAGGCACTTCCTGTTTGCAGGCTGCCTGATAAGATGGCGGCTTCCATAAGCCGCCATCTTGGATGTTTAAAGGCTCATAACATGCAGTAGATGCAGGTAGGATGATTTTTAATGTGGACAATCTGTATGTACAGGTTGTGGGAAACATATAAGATAGACTCTTATTCAGAGTGAAGGTCCGCTTTAAGGAAGCCTCAAGACACTGGCAGAGATATATATTAATAATATGCACTGGTGTCCCCTGGTTTCATACAAACAGCTGATACTGTACAGCAGGAACTATTAGGGCCACCCCTCTACTCTTGTCCCCAAGCAGGCCATCGCCCAGGAGAAAGACCCTGCAGTGCTACTAGCAACATGGTGGTTTCTACCATACATGCACTTATAGAACAATAAAATAGGTAGGCAAACCCATCAGTGTCAATGAATGTGAGACCAGCTCCATGGACACCTAAACCACCACCACCTCACCTCCTAAGAATTATCTACCCAACCAGAGGCTAAATAAACTGCTCATATAGTGCATGTCAGGCCATCAGAGGGGTTCACATGTGGTCAACAGAGTAAATAAAATACATAGTCATTTATTTTGGTTGCATAACCCAAAAAAATGTGACTGCATAGAGAAACATTTACACACGAGAGGCCGAAATTCCCTGATATAACTGGTTTAATAAACATTGCGCCAAGAAGGGTCCTGGTCCAAAGGGACATTATTAGGGACATTTTTATAGTTTATAAAGCAGAGGTCCAGCCTATATGCTTGATTTAGGCTTACCCATCATCATGCTCCTGATGAGCTTCTCCTGGGCTTTACACAGATGCTGAGGGTGAAGCTCTCTTCGGGAGTGGGTGTTGAAAGGGACCTAAAGTAATTTTTAGTTCAGTCATCATCACTCCACTACATACTTTACAGCACTTCCAAGCTTCAAGGTGGGCAAATGCTAATGGACAATTAAGCTGCGCCAGTACATACTAAACCAGGGACATTTCCAAGAACCGATATGGCAAACTGCCCCACAAATCACAACTTGAAAATCAGACAACCTGCTCTGTGTATCCTATTAATAAGAGACATTTAAAAACATAAAATACAACTTGGGATAGAATGACGACACCAGTTGTGTGTGGCTAGTGTCTATCTTATAATGCACATTAAAAGAACAGCCTGTCATTGTTCCCTGAGCGCAATCAACCTCTCTTGTCTCAGGACAGAATATTAACCTCCTTTACAAAACCCATTGTATCCAAATTACCAAGTGAGATAAGGCAGAACTCATGGCCTCTGGCTATTGAAATGAGCAGCAAAGGGAAATATTGCAAACAAATGAGTTGGGTCAGTGGGTCAAGGACAGACAGCAGGAAGTAGAATACACATGGAAACTGTAGCTTATGATAATTAAATAATCATTTAAAAAAGTAAAATGACCACCATCTCCTTATTGGAGAACAGAACTACTTTTTCCTTACAATTATAGACACTGTTGTAACTGAAGGCACTGCCCCGATGTAGGAGTGTGCAGAAGCACTGCCTCGATCTGGCAGGACACTTCTTTGGTAACCCCTAAATTTAAAACTGTTTCTCTAATTCCAAAGGCAGATTTGTTATGCTCCTGGTGGGTATATGGAGCGATTTTGTAATTGGAGGTTTGTACACGATTCCTTTTCAATAAATATACTGGCTGGTAAAAGTAATTGTTTATAGAGTGAATCTCTGACCTTACAATTCCAGATATAGATTTAGGTCAGCAGTGGGTATGGCTGATGTAAAATAGAAAAGAAAAACAAATATACATTTTATGGTGCCACAACTGCAACCCAGCCGCCAGGAGTGACAGAGTACCCCCAACACTTTCGGCCTGACCTTGGGTACTCCTGACACTTTTAGCCTGCTCTCGGTACCGCAGTCATTCTCACCCTGCCCCCACGTGCTCCGTCATTCTCGTGCCCTAGTGTACCGACAGCCAAAGGCTACGAGTCCTAGCTTTTGGGCTCACTGGCTAATCCAGATTTGAACAATATAATTTGTAAATGGCAGTAATAATTCATTTTACAGCAAAACCAAACCCTACCTTGCAAATTGAGAGAGTCAACAGGGGAACTAACCTACCCTCTCACACCATTTGTGAGCCCTGGGGTGGGATCCCAGACAGTAGGTGGGTTAGTGTACTTGCAGAGCTAGACGCTAAACCGGCCATTTTACACTAAAAGTGTTTTGGTGCATGCAAAGGGGGGGGCATCCAGATTATTGGTGCCCCACGTACACTGTACACCACTTTTTCTAACTTGCCCATCGCTCTCCAGGACCCTCCTACAACTACCCACTGACTGGTCAATTGTGAGGCCAGAGTTCACCAGGCAGATAAAAAAGTCTTGGGTTGGAGAGACTGTATGCCAAATGGGGGGGTGGGGGGATTAGAAATTGGAATAGCCACCCATGCATGGCCAACACCCACTTGTTGTTAAACAGATTTTGGTCCACTTTAAAGCAGAACTCCAGGAACTTTAAAAAAGGCAAAGCCCCAGCAATAGTGCTGGTTCAGGAGGAGATAGAGGTTTTCCGGTCAGGGATAAGGCGATGGGTCTGGTTTTTCAGATCCAGGCTAGGGTTGGGATGAGAGCAGGCCGGCCTTAGGATAAGTGTCACCTGTTCAAGATTTCAGGATGGCGCCCCCTAGGAACACACCCAAAAATAAAAAGCGAGCAACACAGGAATCACAGAAAAGATAGAGACAGAGAAATAGGGGAAGAAAAACAGAGGGAATGCAGAAAAACAAAGACTGAAGGTAGACAAGAAAGAAATGAAGAAAATGTGGAAAAGAGATGTAGGGAGGGAAAACAAAATGTAACATGATGAGAAGGTAAAAAGATATAGAACGGAGGAAGTACGGAAAAGAAAAAGGATGAAAGAATATATATATATATATATATATATATATATACATACACACACACACACATATATATTAGAATCGCATAGAAAAATTAGAGGAAGACTGAAGGAAAGTGGCAAAAGAAAGAATGCGGAAATGAAAGCAAGATGGGGGGGTATGGGAAAACAAGCAAGAGAGAATGAGAGTATGAGATCAAGATGGGAGGAATATATAAAAACAAGAACGTGGAGGAGACAGAAAGTTTAATAGGGTTAGAGAAAGAGAGGGAACAATATAGTAATGCAGAGAAAGAAAGTGAGAGAGAGAAAGAAAAAAAGAAAGCAGAGGAATGGATAAGAAGAAAAAGTGGAAAAGACTGAGGGAAGATAAAAAAGAAGGAGGCAGATGTGAAGAAGCTGAAAAAAGGCAGACAAGAGGAAGGTGACAACAGATAGAGTGAATGTGGAAATGACATGAAAGGGGGGAGGTATGAAAAACTGAGGGATCATGAAGAAAAGGAGAATGGGAAATTCAAAAAGAAAGATAAAGGTAAATGAGAACGATAAAACAATGTGCAAAACAGAAAGGAGAGAGATGGGGGTATTTTGGAAATGAGAGGCCTGCTGGTCCAGGTGAGAGCTTCTGGTTACAGAGAGGTTGGGAATGGCACCCATGGATGAGAAGCTGGATGGCACCCTGTGCAGGGTGTGTGGCCACCCATGGATGAGAAGCTGGATGGCACCCTGTGCAGGGTGTGTGGCCACCCATGGATGAGAAGCTGGATGGCACCCTGTGCAGGGTGTGTGGCCACCCATGGATGAGAAGCTGGATGGCACCCTGTGCAGGGTGTGTGGCCACCCATGGATGAGAAGCTGGATGGCACCCTGTGCAGGGTGTGTGGCCACCCATGGATGAGAAGCTGGATGGCACCCTGTGCAGGGTGTGTGGCTACCCATGGATGAGAAGCTGGATGGCACCCTGTGCAGGGTGTGTGGCCACCCATGGATGAGAAGCTGGATGGCACCCTGTGCAGGGTGTGTGGCTACCCATGGATGAGAAGCTGGATGGCACCCTGTGCAGGGTGTGTGGCCACCCATGGATGAGAAGCTGGATGGCACCCTGTGCAGGGTGTGTGGCCACCCATGGATGAGAAGCTGGATGGCACCCTGTGCAGGGTGTGTGGCCACCCATGGATGAGAAGCTGGATGGCACCCTGTGCAGGGTGTGTGGCCACCCATGGATGAGAAGCTATCATGAAGCTGCTTGAGGTCAGGCATGGCAGCAGTCTCCATGGGGTTTAGGAGACTGGGATAATGGCAGCTTTCCAAAGCAAATCACAGGTCAGGTTTTCTGGCCTCAGTGCTACAGGGCATCCACAATCCATGGCATCAGGGAGCATCATGGCGCTTCCTGTACAGGTAAGTACATAACAATACTTTATACACTAATAGAGGGAGAGGGGAACCGGCTCCTTTATATGTCACCAGGCCTATAGAGTGCCAGCTCCTCACACACCCCACACAGACACAGGACATTCACCAACTTAAAATAAGACTTTTTGCCATTTTTTAATTTTCATCTAACTAACCAAGCGCAGGAAGCTTTTTATAAATGAAGACCGTCCCTGGCAACTGGAAATGCTGGGAGAGCCATTATGACGGAACCCGGCAGAGATGGGAATAGCTTGGCCGTGTCTGTGGGAAGAAGTCGGAGCACGGGGTGTGATGAAGGGAGTCACAGTGAGAGAGATAATAAAACACTTACCTCAGGCGGCAGTAGCAGTAGCGGTCACAGGTCGGGTCACCTGGGCAGCGCCATGCCGGGAGTGTTGTTGGGACAGTCCGGGCTGAGCGCACAGTGAATGGAGAGGGAGGAGCCCGGAGCGGGGGGCGGGGCCGAGGCGGGAGGCCCGAGCAACTCCTAACCTATAGCGAGCTAATGCAGGGGGAGGGGAGACGCGTGTCTGCCCGGGTGTGAGGCAGCGCCGCCACTGCACACCTCTTTATTATTATTATTATTATTGTACTTAATAATAAAAAGTAGCAATATTTGTGTATTTATAATATAATATTCAGAAGGGACTCTATCCTGTGTAAGGCCCGAGGTGTTGCCCATAGCAACCAACGCACAACCCTTCATGGCGCTACTTGTGACGCCTTCATGTTATATGGTCCAGCTTTCTGATTGTGCTTTTTGTTGCAACAATATTTCAAGTAGATCTAAAGCAGGGTTTCCAAGTGTAGGGACAGCATTGTCCCAATTGTTACATTTCAAGGGGCCGCAATAAAATGCTAACGGTTTACTGCAGGACAATTTTCCCCTTAGAATGCAATGGGATTTTTTATGCTCAAAGAGCTGAGCTGATTTAGTATTTCTTGTAATTTTTTACGTTAGAAAATGTGCTATTTTATGGAAGCAGTTTTAACTATATGCAATAGGTTGTCATTGTCAATGTAATAAAAAGTAGCAATATTTGTGTATTTATAATATAATATTCCGAAGGAACTCTAGCCTGTGTAAGGCCTGAGGTGTTGTCCATAGCAACCAACGCACAGCCCTTCATGGCGTTATTTGTGACGCCTTCATGTTATATTTTTTTTTATCCTCAAAGAGCTGAGATGATCTAGTATTTCTTTTTATTTTTTATGTTAGAAAATGTGTTATTTTATGGAAGCAGCTTTCACTATGTGCAAAATGTTGTCATTGGCAATGTACACCAAGAAGAAAGATGTGAGTCCTGTACACACAGAACACTGCTGAACATAGGAAGCCATATTACTCACCTTTTCCTCATGGATCTCGGTATGATAGGCCTCACACTGCAGTTCTGCATGCAGGCCACACTGATTTGGGGCCATTATTACACCCCCCACAGCTCTTGCCTCCAGCACCCTTGTCCCTGCCCCCATTGTACCCCCTGGCCAATGTACTGGCCTCAATGCTAAAGCCCTAGATCAGTGGTACTCAACTGGTGGACCGGGGTCCGAATGCGGACCTCAGCGCCAGATTTCTGCCCCCTTGATCGGCGGTGTAGTGCTTAGCCTCCCTGTCAGTGTCATGTTTCCCTGGCCCCTATCATTGCAATATAAGTACTGCATGGGCGGGAAGTGGCATTGCAAGGTATACACAAACACACAAACCCCTATTTAATCCTGTCCTGCTGCCCCGGCTTAGCCCTATCCACCCATGTCCCACCGTCTCTGCCCTATCCATCTCTGTCCCCCCAGGTCAGCCCCATCCATTTCTGTCCCCTCAGGTTTGCCACATCAATCCCATCCTCATCTATTCCTGTCCCCCTAGCTCTGCCCCATCCATTCCAGCCTTTTTTAGTTTCGCCTGTAGAATCTATAGCCCCCGCCCCTCCAGTGCGCTGATTTCTAACTATCCACCCCCCCCCCCCCGCGATAGCCCCCTTCCGGACCTTGACCTCTCACTGGATGCCTGTATATGGACCTTTACAAGAAGTGGTTGTGTACCCCTGCCCTAGATTCATAGCTGGGGGGGGGGGGGGAGCATACCAAACTCTGTGACGTTATCTGCCCCCAATATTCTAAATACCCAATATGTTGGCTGGGCTCAGCAGATGTTTTATGGGCTACTGGTGGGTTAGTAATATTCTGGGCTGATTTTTGGCACTAGTCTACCAATCAGTGCCCCTAGAATGATGGCACCCTGTGTGGCCACTGCATCTGAACAACCTTTTAGTGCTCCAGGGGACCAGGATCCTTTCTGGACAGGCAATGGCTGTGAGTGCAAACATGTACCCAGAACAATGGGCTGGGAAACAAACCTGCAACCCTCAAGCCACAAGACTGGTTCCATAAACTCTAGACCACACATGCACAACCTGCGCTCCTGCCCCCAGCCTATCTGAATTGTTGGGTGCTGGAAAGCACCTCAGCTAAAGGGAAGATGGAGACGCAGGCACAGGCTGTGAAGATCCAATGGGAGATCCCAGGAAAGGTGTGTATTACCACCATGGTCAGCCCTGGAGTCTAAACGAATTCAGGGTCGGCTCTAAGTGCCCTTTTGGCATCCTGATTCGGAATGCTCCATTGTAACCCCCTCATGCAGGCCCACAATCACCTACCATTTCCCCACCACGACTATGGTTCAGGGCTGCATCACTGTTATCCCTTCAGCTGTGGACAGGAGAGTGCTGCACAACGCAGGATGAAGCTTCCCCACTCCCTATGCCAGTACTCTTCTGTGCGTTAGTATGCATGGCATAAATCGCTGACTGAATAGGAGCCCACACATGCACCACGAGTAAGGTGGAAAGGTAAGTTGTGCGGGCAAACGATAACCAGATGCAGTCTGCGGTTTAAATAGCGACTGTATGGCTCCCTGGCCGTGAAGCAGCACCCCCTGTTGCTTTCCAGCGATTATACATTCAGTTACCAGCTAAACTGCCACACGAGGTGTATATGGCAGTTTAGATTGTAGTGCTTTCAGATTTATTGCCGTTATTATGGTATAACTGATACAGCTGACCCTCAATGATAAGCATCGCTGGAGAGCATGCTGCTCAGTCAGGGAGCAATACTGCATCCTGTTAGCGTTTTTATGAATATTGGACAAAGGCTTTAGTAATGAAAGAAACACAGACTATTTTCAGGCACTGGACTGGGCATAGGCCCTGACACAAACTTTCTTTCTGGGTATAGGATCACTTTAAAGTGGACCAACACCCAGGATTTTGACTATCCTGGGTTTTGGTCCACTTCAGCGGGGCACCCCGATCGGGGGTGTCCCGCTCTCTGAAACCCCCCAGAAACCCCAAAAAACTCACCTCTCCCCGCTCCCACGTGACCGCGCCGTCCAATCCCCGCCGACGTCCAAGCGGGTGTCAGCGGCGTCCAGGACAGCACGTCCGCCGCCGCCTCCCGCGCGTCACTTTCGGCGGGTGCGCGCACGCACGTCTAGAGGGGCGCGCAGGAGGCGGCAGTGGTGGAAGCGGCGCCGGATCAGGTAAGGAGTTTGGGGGTTTTCTGGGGGGTTTCACCCCGCGGGACATCCCGATCTCAGATGTCCCGCGGTGAGTGAGGTGATCGGCCCGGGAATCTATAAGACCCCTGGGTGTTGGTCCACTTTAAAGTGGCTCAAGACCCAGCTCGATCAGCCCAGGATGATCGATCGATTCCCTCCCCCCGGGGCATCCAAAATTGGGATTCCCCGCTGTGTGAAACCCCCAGGTCATCCCTTTCACTTACCTTTGTTCCCGCTCCAACAGCACATGCACGGGCCACATCCCCGCTATACCTCTAGCAGGGCGCGTGCCTGTGCCAGCCATTTGTGAATGGTCAGTGCGGGCACGCTCCTTGTTAGAGAGAAGCGCGGGATGCGGCCGCCAGCACGCTCGGAGCCGCTGGACTTAGACGCCATCTTAGATAGTGTGACGCCAGCGGCTCCGAGCTCGCCGGTGCGGATTTTCATTTGCTTTCATTCTAACCAACCTTCTTTTGTGTCTGCAAACATTTCAGAAGTGCACCAACGGAGACTAATAAGACCATCTAAAGCTTCGCTGGTCAAATTAAATGCAGACTGGAAAAAAGACCAACTCTCCTCCACCACAACAGAACTCACCCATAGGAAATGAATTGCTGTGTGCGGTGTCTGGGTTGCTACAGAAAAAATCTTTCCAAGGTAAAGTTTTGATAAAGAGTCAGTGAAGGACAGAAACTAACAAAACAAACCTCACAATTATTGACCTTCTTTTACTAAAACAATGAGACAATCCATCAATTTCACAGATTACTGATTAGCCTCTGTCTAACATAGCACTGTGGGAGTCGTCGGTAAAGGTGAGTTAATCCAGCAACCCCCGGGTTTTCACACAGCAGCCCGGCTAGCTGCCGACCCTGCAGTCTTTTAGTCTCCAGGGTGGCCACAGGAGACTTTGAGCCACTTTAAAGTGGACCAAAACCCAGAATTTTGACTATCCTGGGTTTTGGTTCTTTCCTGCGTGACACTCCGATCGGGGGTGCCCCGCAGTGTGAAACCCCCCAGGTCGCCCAAACAAACTTCTTCCTGGTCCTACGATGCATTCACGGCCACTCGTCTAATCAGTGCACTCGGATCCGCTCGAGCTCCTTCATCCAGGGGCTTGTCTAATGTGAGTGTCTGAAAACTCACCTCCGCTCCCGGTCCAACAATGCATGTGCGCTGGCGGCTGCATCCCCTGCTACCCTTTAACAGGGAGCATGCCCGCGTCATCCATTCACAAATGCCTGGCACGGCACTCACCCTGCTAAAGGGATAGTGGAGATGTAGCCACTGCTTGCGCATGCGCCGTTGGACCAGAAACGGAGGTGACTTTCCGGGTGACCTGGGGGGTTTCACACAATGGGGCACCCCCGATTGAGCAAGTATGTCTGCCCTGGAGTCTCATAGACTCCAGGGTGGGTTTTGGTCTTCTTTAAAGTGCAAACAAAAAAAAATGAACACGTCTTCTGCAACACGGGGAGGCCGATTCATTAATAGCGGCAGGTAGCGACAGTTGAGCGACTGTAGCAGTTTTTTCACAGCGCCCGCTAGTAGTCGCTGTGCTTGGCCGTTGTTCGGTTGTTGACAGCGACTCAGTCGGTGTGCAGTAATGTTGAATATTGGGTGAGGAGTCGCTATTTGACAGGTTCCGCGCTGTATGGGAGCGCATGATAGCGACTGGCCATAGCGACCGGCTCCCACCATATTCATTAACAAATCACGCTCAAAAAATTCTCGCGCTGTGAAATGCATGCTTAAAGTGGACCGTCACCCATGGGTGATCGGCCCGGGAATCTATAAGATTCCCGGGCCGATCACCCCCCTCACAGCGGGACATCCGAGATCGGGATGTCCCGCGGTGAGGGACCCCCCCCCCCAAAACCCCAAAAGAACTCACCTGACCGGCGGCGGCTGTCAGAGGGGCGCGCGGGAGGCGGCGGCGGACGCGCTGCCTTGTCCGCCGCTTGTCCGTGGGAGCGTGGTGAGGTGAGTTTGGGGGTTTCTGGGGGGTTTTACACAGCGCCCCTAATCGGGGTGCCCCCCTGAAGTGGACCAAAACCCAGGATAGTCAAAATCCTGGGTGTTGGTCCACTTTAAACCCCAGAGCGCTGGGGACGATGGGTTAAAAGTAGTTTTTTAACCCCCAAACAACCATATTTTTGGAAACCAAAAAAAAACAAGTTTTTTAAATAATTTTGTAATATGAATACATTAATATCAGACCTGTAATATCAATTCTGCACAAATTTTTTTTTTTTTTACCTTAAAAAAATATCTAAAATGGCAGAAGTGGTCACAGAATTTTTCACATTTAAAAAAAAAAAAAAAACATTAATAACAATTAATTATTAATATTTAAAGATTGTTCCATTGAAATGCATTGGAGAGCGCCAGGTAGCGAGAGGTCATACCTGTCGCTGTTCAAGGTCGGATGCTGGCGCTGTGGGCTGAGGCTGGAATAATGATGAATGAGTCGCTATCTGGCGCTATCTCAGTCGCTAAGCAGGATTGCCTTGATAAATGTGTGATTGTGGTGGGGAGCCGGCGTTCTCGTGGCGGTGCCCGTCATTACCGGTCGCTCACCAGTTGCTACCTGTCGCTATTCCTTCATAAATAAGGGCCATATTCTATAAAGGCTAAAATAAAATAAAAAAAATAATACCTTTTCTCAGCTGCTGCTGCTGCATCTAGGTCCATCACTCAGAAATGTCCCTTTTTCTGAGATCGAGTCCCACTATGTTCATGTGCCCCAGGGTTCCTTGGCCAAGGGCCACGAGACTGGATGTGGCCCCAGTGACTGGAGCATACCCAACTCTATTTACTGCCTTAGCCAACCTTCTCTGTAAGAGGTGGTAGAGGCGCACATGGATGCAAGTGCCCTGTACCGGGTTTACAGTCCCTTTAATAGTTAGCAGTTCAGAAGATCCATCCCTGGGCCCAGCGGCGTAACTATATGTGACGGGGTCGCAGTGCGAATATATAAATGGGACCCTGTCAAGGCTCATACAGTAAACTTTTCTCTGTCATTTAAATCAGTTGGATGCACCTAAACTACTAAAGACTGAAAGTAAAGACCTGAGATAAATGGATCTTCCTTTCCCTAAATGATGCCAAGTGAGCACAAATATGATAAACAAGGTGGAAGAGCAACAATGATGGGCCCCCTTACTTCTGGGCCCCAGTGCGTTTGCACCCCCTATAGTTACGCCACCCCATGCATGCCTCCTGCCTACTTCTCTGATTTGCTCACACGTTTCTATGAGCAGAACCATAGCCGGAATGCTGCCACCACCCGTAACTTTATTTACTGTGTTTGGGGTGAGGGGTATGCCGACCCCTGACTGAGCAACTTCCCTGCACATGAACACTGGCACCTGAATGGGTTTCTGACCCTTCCACAATGTATCATGTGACTTAGCTAACCTAAGTTATATTTTTACTGGTGCGATATCACCGGTCAGCAGCTGAGCTGGGTTAGTAATTAACAAACTTATAGGAAAACTTGAAAGGCAAGACACCTCATGTATCAAAAATATTTGTTTTTAGACAGTCTAAAGTTAAAGCAACTCTTGAAATACCAATAGCACAACCATCAAAATACCCAGAGCATAGTCATACCCCACTCAGGGTTTAGTTCCTAATACAAGTATGGCCTCCCTGTACTGGCTTAACCAGGAACACTAGGATACTGGAACACAAGTCTAAAGCTGGCCATCCTCTTATCATTCTGGTTGACCATTTACTTGCTAGTCTAGACACTAAAGTACTTTCTCACTCCTATACATTTTGGGATGTGCTCATCAGATTTAAGTAATTGTCCACGCATTGCTGTTAACCTAATAACCAAGTAGTCCTTCATGTCCTCATGCTCCCAGTTTAAAAACACCATTAAAGTGGACCAACAACAGAGTGGAAACAATTACCAAGATTTGACTATCCTATCCTGATTGGTTTTTGCTCTGGGGCATCCCAAATGTGGTTGCCCCACTGTGTGAAACCCCACTTTTTTTAGCTTTTTCCTATCCAATCCCTCTCTCTTTCTGTTTTCAGAATTTCCTCCTTTTATTTCCCTCGTTGGCAACATTACTCTATTGGGTTGATTCCACATAGGTAGGAAAAACCTGCCCCAAAAACCTTGGCTACCCTCATATGCATTAAATATGTAGGTGTAGGGTGAAGTAACACCTGTACATTTTGTGCCTGTGGCCTTTTCCACACCCTTTGGTACCCAGCAGAGAGTGCAGGTAATCAGGTGGGCGGTACCAGCATGCCACCCACCAGTGCCAGAGGGTGTCATGCCGCCTTCCCACCCTTTGAACTGGTATAGGGGCGGTCATCAGTTCATAAACAGGTAATAATAAAGACACAATACAAAAACATTTGATTTAACTGCATTTAACGGTACTCACCTGTCATGTCCTCTTTCCTCTGTCCCCTGCTGGGTGGCATCCTCTGTGATGGTCCAGGGGCTCAGGGCCTCCCTCCTCCAGCGTCTTTTGTTCGAGGAGACAACAGTCCCCCTTCCTTCTACCCTGGCATCTATATCTATGCCACTGGAGGGGGGGGACATGAAGAGGGTTTTCTGGGGTATCTACGGCCATGCCCCCACCTCCAGTGATGTAAGAGGCACATAGAGGGGAAGCCACGGAGTCCCCACCTACCATAAAAGCGGAGGGGGAACCTATTTCCCCCTTAACCACAATTTCCGGCAGGGCAGCTGCTAAAGCCGCTGTCGTTGGCTTCAGAAGAGATGCCAGTGGACCTAAAGAGAGAAAGAGGCCGATTCATTAATAGCGGCAGGTAGCGACAGTTGAGCGACTGTAGCAGTATTTTCGCAGCGCCCGCTAGTAGTCGCTGTGCTTGGCTGTTGTTCGGTTGTTGACAGCGACTCAGTCGGTTTGCCGTATTGTTGAATATTGGGTGAGGAGTTGCTATTTGACAGGTTCCGCGCTGTATGGGAGCGCATGATAGCGACTGGCCATAGCGACCGGCTCCCACCATATTCATTAAAGTGGACTGTCACCCAGGAGTGATCGGCCCGGGAATCTATAAGATTCCCGGGCCGATCACCTCCCTCATCCCGATCTCGGATGTCCCGCGGTTAGGGACCCCCCCCAAAACCCCCGAAAAACGTACCTCAGCGGCGGCGGCGGCGGCAGCGGGCGCCGCCGCCTCCCGCGCGCCCCTCTAGGCGTGCGTGCCCCCGCGCCGGCCGTTTGTGAATGGCCGACGCGGGCGCGCGCACTGTCAGAGGGTCGCGCGGGAGGCGGCGGCGGACGCGCTGTCTTGTCCGCCGCTGTCACTCGCTTGTCCGTGGCTACGTGGGAGCGTGGTGAGGTGAGTTTTGGGGGCTTTCTGGGGGGTTTTACACAGCGGGGCACCCCTAACCGGGTGCCCCCCTGAAGTGGACCAAAACCCAGGATAGTCAAAATCCTGGGTGTTGGTCCACTTTAACAAATCACGCTCAAAAAATTCTCGCGCTGTAAAATGCATGTTTAAACCCCAGAGCGCTGGCGGCGATGGGTTAAAAGTAGTTTTTTAACCCCCAAACAACCATATTTTTGGAAACCAAAAAAAACAAGTTTATAAAAACATTTTGTAATATGAATACATTAATATCAGACCTTTAATATCAATTCTGCCCAAATTTTTTTTTTTTACCTTAAAAAAAATATCTAACATTGCAGAAGTGGTCACAGAATTTTTCACATTTAAAAAAAAAAAAAAAAAAAAACATTAATAACAATTAATTATGAATATTTAAAGATTGTTCCATTGAAATGCATTGGAGAGCGCCAGGTAGCGAGAGGTCATACCTGTCGCTGTTCAAGGTCGGACGCTGGCGCTGTGGAGTGGAATAATGATGAATGAGTCGCTATATGGCGTTATCTCAGTCGCTAAGCAGGATTGGCTCACACACACTTATCAAGTCGCTAAGCAGGATTGGCTTGATAAATGTGTGATTGTGGTGGGGAGCCGGCGTCCCGTCATTACCGGTCGCTCACCAGTCGCTACCTGGCGCTATCCCTTGTTAAATAAGGGCCAAAGTTATTCGGCGGGGGATGAAAGCCTCTGACACCCCTGGAAGGGCATAGTGGCTGGCCCCGGCAGGTTCATGAGCCGGACGTTTAGCCTGTGAGCCCTGGGTTATCAGGGCGGGCACATTTTTGTTACATTTATTAAGTAAAAAAAACATGCATGTGTTTTCCTGAATCAGAGAAGTAGGAATGCAATGGCTCCAGGAAATTGCAGTGGCAGGTAGGCCGGCACAATTCACCACCTGCCCCATTTTGCATTTAAAAGATTCTTAGGTCAGCTGATTTTATTCCATTTCATTCCCCCACCTCCCGGTTCACCCATATACTCAATCCCACCACATTGTTGTGCCCTGCTGTGGGTGCATGCGATGGCAGCCATTCGGGTTGGCAGGGCACAACAGATGAGCACATCCGGGACCCCAAACAAGGGCCCGGGCATGCATGGTGGGATCATGGATCGAGGTGAGTACAGGCAAACTGGGGGGGGGGGGGGGTGTCACCCCCACAAGGCATTATTTTAAATTTCAAAAAAAAAATTGGAACAAAATATAAATACAATCAAACCAATATCGATAGCAGTCATTGTACAACAATATATAACTCTTAAAGTCATTTTCCAGTTAATTTAACAAAAACGCTATGTAGACCATAGTTGCTAGTCCAGGGCTGCAGGGCTTACCTCATTGTTAGATCCACATCCAGCGCCACTCTGCCGATCACCGCGATCCTGTCTTTGGGGCTTCCCAAACTGGGATTCCCCACAGTAGTCCCTATGTTTCTCAGATCCCTCCCCGTCATAAGACTGCTGATTTTTTCATTCACCATTAGCCAATTTACTTTCTGTTTTAACGCCCCAAATGGAATATTTATTGTTTCCACCCTCCTGCTAATACCAATCGTGCGGCTGCAGTATTTAGCCCAATTATTCTATTCAAAACTCTCCAATTCTCAAGGCCCAAGAGAGCCACTTTCGGGTCAAATATTACTGGTCATTTAAGTATTCTCTGCATTAATTTAAAAATTTGATTCCAGTAATCCCTTTACTCAAATCCATGGTATGTGCCCCTTCATCTCACAGCCTCTAAAACACATAAATCTGGGGTCTCTCTGTATATTCTATATGGTGTCAGATACCATCTAGTTAATACCTTTAGGCCCGATTCCATGACTGAGGTATTCTTAGATGCTTTACCTATTTATTTTATTGTATTTTTCCCTAGATCTCTGCCCCATGCCACCATATGCTGGAGTTTCTCCTTAGTCATAACTTATGGCCTTATTTATCAAGGGATAGCGCCAGGTAGTGTCTCACTAGCGCCAGGTACCGCCAGCAATCGGCGGCTATCGACTGCAGAACGCCAGGCGGCGGACACAATCACGCATTTATCACGCTAAATGAGGCTAGCGCCGGCGAGAGCGTCACCTAGCGTGGGATTCATCATGTAGCCGACTGCAACGAACAGCGCCGCTGCTAATCCCATCACAGCGCCAGGTATGACCTGTCGCTACCTGGCGCTCTCCAATGCATTTCAATGGAGCAATCTTTAAATATTCATAATTAATTGATATGACTGTATTTTTTTTTTATTTTTTTTTAACTGTCAAAAATTCTGTGACCACTACGGCAATGTTAGATATTTTTTTTAAGGTAAAAAAAAAAAAAAAAAACATTTGTGCAGAATTGATATTACAGGTCTGATATTAATGTATTCATATTACAAAATGTTTAGAAAAACTTGTTTAATTTTTTAATCAAAAAATATGGTTGTTTGGGGGTTAAAAACTACTTTTAAGCCATCGCCGCCAGCGCTCTAGGGTTTAAACAAGCATTTCACAGCGCGATAATTTTTTGAGCGTGATTTGTTAATGAATATGCTGGGAGCCGTTCGCTCTGGCCATTCGCTGTCAGGCGCACCCATACAGCGTGGAACCTGTGAAACATCGACCCCTAACCCCGTATTCAACATTACCGCACACCGACTGAGTCGCTGTCAACAAGCGAACAACGGCCAAGCACAGCGAATACTAGCCGGCGCTGTGAAAATCACGCTACTGGCACTCATCTGTCGCTACCTGGCGCTATTAATGAATCAGCCTCTAAATTTGCATAGCTCAGGGTGATCCCCCGGGTCCTTTCATAGAAGGCAGACAATATTTTTCATAAGCAGTAAATTCAACTTCCTTACCCCTTATGCCCTTGACATAAACAAAATCTAATATTTGCATTGCCCTGAATCGTTCATTTGGTGGCAGGAGGTAGAGATCTATTAATTAGAGTAGGAGATAACATCTTCTGAGAAGTGTGCAAGGCGTTATTTTAAGGAGGACCAACTCATATATTGAAGGTTTTGCTCCTCTTATATATGGACCTCCAGCCTTTAGAAGGCAGCTAGCGCAGCATTCCACATCCCTCTTTTCAATATTACTACAGTACAGAAAAATGACCATGATTCTACACAAAGCTCCATCCAGCAGGGGGCAAAGTAAATGGTCGCACAAGTGCCTTACACATGCCTCCATCAATAGGAGGCTGGGCAGTGAATTATGCAGCCATTTGTTGTGTTCCCTGTAAAACAAATGTGCATGGAATAGGCAAGGTTCTCTCTACAGTGGGGAGTATTAAAAATGTGGGCATCCCAAATTTGGAATCCCCGATGGGGGGGAGGGGGTGACTAAATGGACCTGTACTCTATTATGCTTATAAATCTGCTTTATGACAGCTCATATGCAGGGCCAGATTAAGTGTGGTGGAGGCCCCTGGGCACAATATCTGGTGAAAGCCCCAGATACAGTATTTTTTTTCCTTTCCGAGTAACTGATTGGTGGTTGCCTGGCACCCGGCCACTGGAACATCGGATCAAGTCCCTTGTGCCACCCTTGTGCGGGTGCGTGCTGCTCGGGAACTCCAGCCATTAGTGTATAGTTGCCCTGCTGTTCCCTGCATTGAGCTGCCAGTGGCTGTGTATGGCGGCTTATGTGTAGTGAGAGATCGCCAATTGACAGCTCTGCACGCACCCATCACTGTAGTGTTGCTGGCAGCGGCTTTTCTGCTCTAGACTATACGTCCTGCCCTGTGGGGGATTGGGTTCGTTGCTGGACCATCAGACCAAAGACTGAAAAGCCTCTTAGACCAGATCATAACCCAAAGGTTGGTGGAGGCCCCCTTTGCAGGGCAAGTTGTGATAGCTCATAATCCTGTCCTGCTCATAAGCCTCACATCAGGCATCAGTAAGCCCCATGTGGCTCCCAAGTTACAGGCTGGTTACTCCAATCTAGACATCGGATGTCTCATCTATCATTTATGTTCTACTGAAATACCGGGAGAGGAGTGCACAACGAGTCCAAATTTACATGGCACTTTTTCCCCACCAGTTGCCTTATAAACCCAAAATCAAGGCCGGTGCCAGCACAGGGCAATCCTGGGCAATTGCCAGGGCCCCTGCCATCTTCAGGGGCCCACTTAGGCTCACACTTGGCCATGGAAATATTTTTACAGTGGACAGAACCACTGAATGCTGTCAGCAGACCAGATCATGGCTGGCCTTAGCAACAGGGGATGATCAGCAACAATGGAGGAGGTGGCATGTAATGGAGGAGGGCTATTGATGGAAGCTCAGAAAGTGGTGACAAATGAAAAGGACTGGAGGGTGATCAGCAGCAGGAGATGACCCATTTGTGGCAGCGGAGCTGAAGGGTGACATCATGTGACTACTTTGGGGCCCACGGGCAGGCTGATTCATTACTAGCGCCAGGTACCGGCAGATGAGCGTCTGTAGCGAGGCGCTAAGAGCAAATGCTAGTAGGCGCTGTGATCGGCTATGGTTCGCTGTTCCCGAGTGCCTCAGTCGCTGGCCGTCATTGATGAATTTGATGTGTGAGTTGCTATAACACCAGTACAGAGCTATATGGGAGCGAGCGGTAGCGACTGGTCAGTGTGAGCGACTCAAACCATATTTATCAGAAAAACAGCCTCACACAGCGCCGGCGCTCAAAATTGGGTCGCTGTAGCCCAGAGCACCAGAAGCTGTGTGATTATAGTCCATTTTTGAACACATATCCATTAGTAACAAAGCGAAAAAACACACGGAATGACATTGTTATTACATTGTGACATTAACACTTTAATACCAGACCTGTAATGACAATTCTGCATAAAAATATAAAAAATGAAAAACGTTTTCAAAAATTACATTTAAGGTGAGAGGTCACACAATGATTTGATTAAAAAAAAAACCCTGTTTAAAGTGAAGAGAAGTAACGTTCATTGAAATGTATGGGAGAGCGACAGGTAGCGATGGTAATACCAGGCACTCTGGAAGGCAGAGCGCCGGTGGTATACGCTGAGCCATCTGTGATGATGAATCAGATGCTACATGGTGCTGTTAGAGTCGCTCACCGAAATCGCTTTGATAAATGTGGTATTGCGTACAGCGCCCGACGGTCACCGTTAGCTACCTGTCGCTGCGAGGCACTACCTGCCTCTATTCATTGATGAATAAACCCCTAAGACACTCTTGCCCAAGGGCCCCCACAAACCTGGAGCTGGCCCTGCCCAAAATGGGTGAGATATATTCGCTGGGAACTATTGCTCTTCTTCTCGTCTGACATCAGCGGATCACACATAGGCGGGCAGTGTAAGTGTATATTTACAATCCATTAGCCAAACAGAGACTAACATTACAATTACACTACTGGTAATGGCCCAATCTCTCATGACTTTTAAACCTCTGAGTAATTTTAACATATCCTGTATCCCGTGACCTCATATGATGTGAGTAACGCTTTGCTGCGTGTATTCTTGGCATGCCATAGGTTGCACAGAGCCAGAAAAATCTCTCTTTTTCGCACCATGCAGCTTTCTCTGTCAGGTCCAGCTCACATTTTCCTCTGGAATCACAGTGTTCCTTCTAAATGGCCTGACGATTAGAGGTCAGACTAATTAGAAGCCACAGTATAAACCGAGGGCAGAAGATTGAGACAATAAGAACTAATCTCTCAGCAGTGTCTGGGGAGGAGGTGTATAAAGTAACTTGTTCTGGTCACTTTATTCTTCCTGCGGCCAAGCACAACAAGCAACAATGTGCTTTTATCGCCTCTATTTTCCTCTCCTTGCCTCCTACCCACCTTCTTCCACCCCACCCTTCCTCTGCTCAGCTTCACGTGTGGAATTTTCCACATGTATAGTGGCAGCCAGGGCATAGCACACACTCATATTCCTCACTCACACTTTATTCTATAAGCAGTAGGTACATAACAGTCTCTATTCTAAATTGCTAACATTACCGTCACCAAAAGAAACTAGGAAAAATCTCCCTAACTGACTCCATAAACTGACAGACAGACCTTTCTCATAGAGTTCTATTTTCCAGAGGAGCTCAAAGAGGCCCGATCATGTTCTCTCATGGAGGGTATCCCAATCTGGCTGGCAATCTAATAGTAAAAAGGAAGTCTGAGAATGTAGCAAGATCAGGGACAGCTTTTGGGCTGTGCCCCTGGCCGGCCCATGACATCCTTGCTCAGGCCCCCCCTCAATCATGATGGCGGGGCTATAGCATTGGGAGGCTGGGGTTCTTTGGCTTGTGGGTACAGTGGGCTGAGAGGGAGACTAAGGGGCAGTGCAGCCAACAGGGCATTGTTCTGAGTCTTCCTATGGCCAGTCCGCCCCTGGGCTCTGTCATTCTCGGCGTAACGATGGGGCAATTTTTTTTAATAAACCAGTGCTGCCTCTGGCCAGTCCAGTCCTTCTGCTAGTGTCCTGAATGGAGGGCATGCACAGTGTGTGTTTTTCCCAAGCAAGGTAACTCCTGCTCACCTCTATCAGATTTTCTTTTTCGTGGATGGGGGGTTTATTGGAGGGCACAAATTCTGTTTTGTTCTCAGGGGCACCATCTTGCCATCTTGTACAGGTTGTCTTCCAAACTTAGGCCAGCCCTAAGTAGCATACTTACCACTTCAGTAAACCTATTGAGTTTCCCTGGTGAATGTGTCACCTGGGGCATAATTGGATGGGGAGCGGGGCAAGTGCGGGATGCCCTATCGAAAGACCTTGAAGGGGTGAGCCCTCTGAGGTGGTACCTGGCAAAAGGACAGTGGTCTGACACCAGCAGCCAGCAGAAGGCTAGATCACATCAGCAGGTGCAGATCCCGACTAGAACTGTCTTTTTTTTTTTGCCTACGGCTGAACCAAGCCGTAACATTTGGAGGTTTTTGGTCACAAGGTTTTGAAATATGTATATATAGCAGCAACTAGGCAGACCTGCTCTTGTGTTATTATAATTCCTGCGTGCCGGCAGTAGCGGACAGGTGCAAAAAATCAGCCCGAGATTTCACCAGCACCTGGCCTGCCCATGACCAGCCAGTGGTATCTCTGCTGCTTCCTGGCCAGTCAACCAATGTGCTCCAAGACTGAGTCTATATCATTAGGGTGAGGACATGGGCTGGGGTTGCTTGGGTGAGGGGATAGAGTGGAGAATGGCATGGGGAGGGGGGCTGGGATTGGATGAGAATGTTAGTAAAGATAGCAGCCCAGACTGCCCCAAAGCATTGCGGCCTACCGGGCATTTGCCTGGGTCTCCCTATGGTCTTTTTGACTTGGAGAGCTAGTCTGTGGGGGTCATGCTAATTGTTTGGCAAAGCAGGGTGCACCGGCTGTGCGAACTGCAACCTGCATCTCTGTGAGATTTTTAATTTTAACACAGAAGAAGGTACATCATTTTTCCAATGAGGTATGAGTATTTCTTTAAGAATTTAAAAACAAATAGGCCCTATGGGTTATGCAGAACAAAATGCCAAAATATTCTGTATAGGCCGTAGGACTCCGTTTTTTCCAAACTTAAAAAAATACACTTACCTCATTGGAAAAATTATGTTCCTCAGCTATAAAATGCCCCATTGCTGTAAAAAATCCAACGGAAACAATATATTGCACTTGTGCTAAAATTAAAAAGCTCATCGGACTGAGGCTGAAGTACACACTACAAGGCACAATGCTGGTGCACTATGCTTTACCGAATAATTAGCATGCCCCTCATTGTCCTCAACAAAAACCAGCTGGTAAATCGATTCCACAGGAGATGTGCCACTGAGTCATAACACAGGTCCAAGCCCCACCCCTCTTCTCTTGGGCAGAAATATATGGTCTGACGTGATTTGATTCCCTGCTCTATGAGTTGATTTTTACCATATTAATGTAATTGGAAATTCTATAAAGATTCTTATTTTAATACTACTTTCACACTGGGCCATTGAAATGTGAAATGGGGCCCATAGAAAACTATGTGCACCTTCACACACAGGTGAGGCGATTGCAGGCCATTTCCAGCTGCCCACAAAAGCCCTGCAAGAGGCGTTTTTGCAGCAATGGCGTTTGTGATCACTGTATAGCAAGTAGCGATCGCAAACTAAACTTGCTACTAAACTGCCTGCCAAACGCAGGCGTGTGTAGCTAGACTTAAGTAAGTTGCTTCTTTCGTTGTGTAAATGATACAGTTTGAGCTTCCCCACCATCCCTCTAGCAGGGCGCGTGCCCACGCCAGGCATTTGTGAATGGCCGACGCAGGCATGCTCCTTGTTAGAGTGAAGCAGGGGATGCGGCCGCCAGCACGTTTGGAGTCGCTGCCCTTAGACGAAGGCTTAGACGATGTGACGTCAGTGGCTCCGAGCGCGCTGATTGGATGAGCGGCTGCGCATGTGCCGTAGGGCCGGGAAGAGGTGGATTGCGCTCGCCGATCTGTGGGATTTCACACAGTGGGGCACCCCCGACCGGGGTGCCCGGGGGAAAGAACAAAAATCCTGGGTTTTGGTTCACTGGACAAAAATCCACAACACCTGGCCCTAGATTTGAAAATAGGGACTGGTGAGAGCCCTCCTTAGGTGTATCCCGTTGTATGAAACTCCTGGGATTGCTCATATCATACCTCATTCTAGATCTCATAGTGCATGTCTCCCCTATACCACTCCATCCTATGTGTGCAGCCTCCCCAGGCAGCTTGCATGGGGCCCCCTTCTCCCTAGGGGGGACTAGCAGCTATGATATGTACATCCCTGCCACCACTACGTCAGCACCCACTGCAGCTTTGCCAATTCCCCTTGTATAGATAAGAATTCAAAATGACTCCGCCTCATACATATGTTGATAGTTCATTCTGCATGAAAGAAGTTTGTTATATATGTAAGATACACAGTAGTAAAAGAGACCCATTGCAAGAGATAAAATATTAAATATTATGTTTCACCACAAAAACCTCAGTGTATCTGAGTAACACTCAAAGCTTTAACACAATGTAGAGCTTCAAAAAAAATCAATGAGAAAATCTATTGTCTAAAAATGTACCAAGCAAAGCTTATAGCCTGGTCTAAGCTTCCTGCTGACTGTCTGTCCAAATGGGGGACTGGAATACAGTGCTGCAGCAGGTAGTGCCTATTGGATGGGGCGCCACAGGGAGTTCCTGAATCACATCAGATGAGCAGAGTATAGATCCCTGTTAGGTTGCGGGGGAGGGGGGGCTTGTGGCATTAAAGAGGACCTACACTAGGGTGTAAGTTTAGGCAAGCATCTCCTCAGCCCTAAAAAAACTCACTCCCACCAACCCCCAACCTTGCATTGAGTCATACTCTGTCTATTGCACTGCACACACTGTACCTGCTTATGCCCCCTATTGGTCTGCATGTTAAGGTTTTCTGGTCCCCAGAACAAGGAGACCAAATGGTGCAATAGGTGAGTCTATCAAAGGGAGTATTTAGGTCGGTTTTATAGCCACAGAACGAAAACTCAGCAATGATCTGAATGTAGGCAACAGCTAACCTATTTAAAGAGGAGCAACCACCCCCCTAGAGTCTATAAGAATTGTGATGCCCCGCTGTGTGTTGCACCCCTCTATACGTTTAGCCTAGGCGCGTACCTGTCATTTCTAAATGGCTTGGGCGGGCAGGCAGGCAAAAGAGCGGGCCAGAGACACGCACTCCAAAATGAGAATTGAATGCAAACTGCTGATTGGCTGAGTGGCCCACGCATGTGCAATGGAAATGAAAGAAAGACAAGTCTTTGGGCTATCCTGGAGGATACACAGCGGGGCACCCCAAATCAGAATGTCCCAGACTGGAGGAGCAAAACCCAGGATAGTGAAAATCCCGGGGGTTTTTCCTCTTTAAATAGGCTGAAGCAGCATAATAGCCTTTGGACCAGTCAATGCCAAAATCAGCTGAATCATGCCTTTATGTACTCTGTATGGATATAAGCAGGAAATCCAAGGTTAAGGTAAACCTCTGGTCTGAGAGACACCAAGTTTTATTCAGGACACAACACATCTTCTTAATAGACTATCTGCAATTGGACCTTTACCAGAGGGAACCATCTTGGCCACTATGGATGTAGAGTCACTTTATACCAACATCCCACATGATGACGGTATAGCTGCTTGTGCAAGGTACCTACAGGAACACAACCTACCTGCAGATGAGATCACCGAAATTATACATTTCATCCTGACCCACAATTACTTCTGTTTCGGCCAAGATCTATATCTGCAGCAGATGGGTGTGGCAATGGGCTCAAGATTTGCACCACAATATGCAAATTTATTCATGGCAAAACTGGAAGAGGAGTTCTTATCACAATGCGCCACTAGACCAGTAGCCTATTTTCGCTACATTGATGACATCCTAATCATCTGGTCTGCAAGCCAGGAGGACCTCATTGACTTCCACATGAATTTTAATGACTTCCATCCCACAATACGTTTGAAACTCACCCATTCACCAACAGAAATCAATTTCCTTGACACCACCATACGTGTTAAGGGCAAGGCCCTACAAACATCCATCTACCGGAAACCCACAGACCGACCTGCATACCTTAACCATAACAGCTTCCACCCAAACCACACCAAGAGGTCCATCGTATTCAGCCAGGGAATCAGATACAACAGAATCTGTCCTGATACCATGGACAGAAACGCACATATGGACAATCTAAAAATGGACTTCATTAGGCAGGGCTACAAACCATCAGAAACAGAGGCCCAGTTACAGAAAGCACTCCACATCCCCAGACACAGACTCCTGCAGTACAAAGAATCCCAAAAGAAGAACCGTGTTCCTCTAGTTGTCACATACAATCCACGTCTGGAGATTCTAAGGAAAATTGCGAAGGAGCTCCAACCCCTTTTACACAGGAATGAGAGACTTTCTGAGATTTTCCCAGATCCTCCTCTGTTGGCAGACAGACAGCCTCTCAACCTCAGAAAACTCATTGTGAGGAGCTCCCTAAGTGTTCCAGCACAAAATGGGACATGGCCTTGCCTGCAGAAAAGGTGTGAAACCTGCACACACATCTACACCACTGACAGAATAAAGACACCAGGTATGCAACATGATTACAAAGTACAGGGTAGTTTCACATGCAAATCCCCTAATGTAGTATAACTGATCATGTGTGTGCGGCCCCTCAGCATTTTACATCGGGCAGATAGGACAAGCGCTAAGAAAGCAACTAAATCTGCACAGGTTCACAATCAAAAATAATAAAACTGATGTGCCTGTTGCAGGCCATTTCTGCAGATCAGGCCATGGCCTATGTGATCTCAAACTCACAGTGCTCAAGGGGGGTTTCCGCTCACAAAAGGAGAGATTGGAATGGGAGTGTAAATGCATCCAAATCTTTAAATTGATGGACTGTGGGCTAAACAGGGACATTTTATGTGTCATTATGACACATGGATTGAATAGACAAGACTCATCACAAGGTCTGATATTAAACAGACTGTCTGGCCTGGTGTGAGAGCAATAAAAATTTCACACACTTTCTCTCCCCCTCTCATTCTTATCAGCCCACCATTAATTGTTATAATCCCCTGATTCTTATCTCACAGTATACGATTTTACGACTTAGCTATTTTTCATGTGTGTCAGTGTAAAAACAATTGTCACTCCTTTGTAGTGTTTTGTATAAATGTGTTTCTAAGTTACAGATCTGTATTATGCCTGAAGAAGAAGCTTGAACAGCTTCGAAAGCTTGAATTTTCAATCTTATTGAGATAGCCAATAAATGGTATTACCTTAAAGTGGACCAACACCCAGGATTTTGACTATCCTGGGTCTTGGTCCACTTTGGTGGGGCACCCCCGATCGGGGTGCCCCGCTGTGTGAAACCCCCCCCGATCACCCGAAAAACTCACCTCTCCCCGCTCCCAGCGCCGACGGACAAGAGATTTGACAGGCGCGGACAAGCGGCTCCCCCGCCGCCGCCTCCCGCGCATCAAGAGTGTATCCATTCACAGACGGCCGGCGCGGGCGCACGCACGTCTAGAGGGGCAACACACATACTGAGGAAAGGAAAATAGGATAAAGTACAGGGGGTGGGTTATAGCTGTGCTTTGCACCGACAGAGCAGAGCTGGGGTCAGGGAAAGGACAACAATCCCAGAATGCAGAGCAGCACAGTCAGAAGACACTTCCTGTTTGCAGGCTGCCTGATACTCCATGAACCACCATCTTGGATATTTAAAGGCTCATAACATGCAGTAGATGCAGCTAGGATGATTTTTAATGTGAGCAATCTGTATGTACAGGGTGTGGGAAACATACAAGATAGGCTCTTATTCAGGGTGAAGGTCCGCTTTAAGTACTCACACACCCTATAGATTTGTCCTTCTTATGCCCCCCCCCCATAACTCTAGCAGATGTCCACAATTTGTAATGTAAAGCCTGTGGACAGAACACCAGGCAATTCTACGATGCATCCTGTTTGAATGAAGTGGGCCATTCTGAATTCCCCAGTTGAGTTTAAAAGCTGGGGACACCAATGAGGTGTGCTGTGGAGAAGGAAAGGTAAGTATTGTATGTATTACCCTAGAACTGGCCTTTCAAATAGACTCATTGCGTTACATCTAAATCTAATACGATTCCTATAATTGTATTGCTGCTCTTGTTTTTTTATTCACTTATGCTGCCAAGTTTAACAAGTTATTTCCATTTCAGCTGTTCAGATGCATAAACCAAAGGTAAGACATCTGCTTTAAGATTACATTACAGTTTTGGTAATAGCGTGAAACTGTTTCCCATGTTTGCTACAGTAGATGTTTTGTCTGGCTGCGCTCTAAACCTCTTCCCCCACCCGGCTCTCCATATGTGTAATTAGATCAGTAGAGCTGCCTGACTCCATGCATTTACTGGGCCAGCCCTGCCATGCTCATACTGGAAATAAACATTTTATAGATGTCAGCTAGCTATATATATACACTGAGCCCAGGAGAACGTAAAGCTTGGGCATGTACAACATCACACACACTGCATGACAATATGGGTTTCTTGTCAACCCAGGACATTGGCCACATGCACAAATTTGGACAGATTATGTGATTATGTTTACTGGCAAAAAGAATATATTTGAAGGCAAGGTATTATATGGGTCTCCAGGGAATGGGGGGGGGAGACCCTGGGTGGGGTGGTTTAGATTAGGCTATAGATTTAGTAGTTAGAGTAGTTGTAGTTACTTCGGGAGGCCACTAGATGCCCCCATTGCATAAGGCATAGCATAGATATTTTAAGACAATTAACAGGGGTTAATCGGGGTACAGACCACTCCCATGATTGGTTAGTTTTCAGAGCGTATAATAGGGACCCAAGGGGGAGGGAGCAGGAAGAGTTCCAGTCAGCCTGAGTTGAGAGTGGATAGAAGAAGAATCCCTGATGAGAAGTGGCCCTGGCCAATCCATTCCAATGGGAGTGGCCGTGGAAACCACACCTCCCTCCCTGTGAGGAGCACCAAAAGAATATCTAATACCAATCTCTATATACAAAAGTTTATTGTTACATATAAATGCATAAAAATTACATACATACACACATAACCACAAGACAAATTAAAAGCAAAAATATACAGGTCCCTATTTTATATCACTATCTATATAACAAGCCCAATCATGGGGAATCCACTATAATTATCTGTAATGCAGACAAAGCTCCAATTATTTGAACATATATCAGGGGGCAATCCAGTCCCTATAAATAAGATGCACGGGTCTGCACGTGCAGAGATTATGAATCTCTACACCCACTTACCCCTGCATGTGTGCCGGCACTAGGGGACCAAAAACTGGTGACTCTATACGTCATACCAACCTAATCAATAACATTAAAAACTAATATATAATCACCAATTGTAAAAAAAAAAAAAAATGTAAATATACTAAAATGAACAGAAACAGATATATATTTGTGTAAAATTTAAGTCTCCTAGAGACCAATATACTGTGCAAAATATCCAAAACTAAAGTGCTTAGTGCTATACACGTGTGTGTTTAAAACACCCCTGTGCTATATAAATATGAATATATATACAATAAAGGTAAACCTGCTACCTAAATACTCAGAAAAATTAAATAATCACAAAAAATATATACTCAATGATAGTGCCAGAATTAAACTAACATAAAGGAACAAACATGCATGTAAACCAATATACCAGGTGGTATGGAAATCAATGGACATTCAGAGCCCAGAATACTATGCCTGCACAGTGAACAACAGATATATTGTCAGTGCCCAGAATCACACAAATGGAGCAGGAAGCCTGTCAGCAATACATCACATAGAAGGGACCGCAAGAGAACCTGGCCACCCGCGCCCGCCGCCCCCGTGCGGCTTCTGAAGGGTGAAGGTAAAATGTTGCCATTGTCCAGACTCCTATTTATATATCCACCTACCTGTCTCATGTCCCGCCAGCACTCCCGCCATCCCCACGCCGCCCAGGCGCACGCCCACAGAGGGAACGTGCATCCGGACGGGACGTAGTGACGTCAGCCCCCCGCCGGCGTCACGTGATCCAGAAGGCTGACAAACTGTCAGCTGGCAGTGACGCGTCACCGCTGTCAGTCCGCCCCGCCGCGAGGGCCCACACAATAACTGGAGGACCTCCTCACAGCTGGGCAGGGGATGACAGCCACCCGGAAAACCGGAGGCTCGCCACCCGCAGCTGGCAACCAGGCGGCCGTGGCAGGCCAGAGAAACCCACATAGCAAGAGTGCTGGCGGCACAGGACCTGGCCGTGGTACAATAACACAAACTAAATAAAGAGATGTATATCAAATAAATTGTTTACAATTGTCTTTCACTTATGGGTAAAACCACATATATCCCACACTATGGCCCGATTTCAAACCAGGAGCCCAGGTGTCTCCCTAAACAACAATTCTTACATGTGCCTATATACATATTTACAGCTTAAAAGAATACTTCCTTGATGTGCCCTATAGTGTGAGAAACACTGGCCACACCACATAAAGGACATGAATAATAAGGGCACCAAAACTATAATCTCTTATCAAGCATCAAATCATATCACAGGAGAACAGGATAAGAGTCTAATTTTCAAACTTGTCAGCATAAGGGGTGAGATATGTCCATGGGTCAAACTGGATTAGCCCTTTTCTCCTAATCCCAGACGACTGTATTTATTGGGCGCTTAACTCATACTGCCCGAGGTGCCCCTCTATTCTGGAGTGCTTTTATGGAGGGACTTGGTTAGCTATAGATCTTCCGGGTTGGACTCTCCCGATCTCCAAACCGATCTTCCCAAGGGAGGTACTTTATTGGCAGTGACGAGATATCCTCCACCATCCGTGATCCCACATTTCCCACACACAAACGTGCTCAACTGCAAAATACTGAGATATGAGCTGAAACAAAAAACAAACCATAAGTAAAACTTTAATAGCAAGTGAAAAAATAATGTGATAAAGGTCATTGATGACAAAAAACTAATCAATCAATGTCTATAAAAATTTATATAAATAAATAAATGTACTGTGATCAAAACACAAATGTATACCATCTAAATTGAAGATGTGAAAAAAATGAAGACGTAAAAAAAATTTTTTATCAAGCATCACAAAAACCAAAATGTATAATAAAAGTGAAACGTCCACTGTCAAGCCCCCCCCCAAAAAAACTCCACATGGAAGCCCACACCTCAACCTGAATTCAATCAACCAAGAGATGAAAGAAATCCCTACTCCATAAATATGGCACCACAGCCTATATCTGGGAAATATCCCAGACATAGACCAATAAGACAGCACCCCTCAACAGTGAAAAGAAAAGGGGGGGGGAGGGGGAGGGAAAGAAAGGAGGGAGAAGAAAGGAAAGGAAGAGAAGGAAAGGGGGGGAGAAAGGGAACAGGGAGAGGAAAGGAAAGAAGGGAAAGGGGAAAAGGGGAAAAGGGGAAGGGAGGGGGAAGAAAAGGACAAAGGGGGGGAGAGGGGGAGGGGAGGGAGGGGGAAAGAGGGAAGGAAGGGGAGGAGGGGGGGAAAAAACAGGAAGGAAAAAAGAAAAGGAAAAAAAGGGAAAGTAGAAGGCCACCTCCACCCCCAGCGACACATTAGCCTAAATATGGGGAAAACGACCACTCTTCATTCAAGCCCATCGGAGATCTGGTGTTTAATTCAAATATCCATCGTAACTCCCGCTGTAGAAGTCGGCGTTTTAAATCGCCGCCTCGAGGTCCCAAACGGACCCTTTCTATACCTGTCACTCTGAGAGAGGAGGGGTCCCCCCCCATGGACCTCAAAGAAATGTCTGGCCACTGGTGAAATTGGTTTACCTGCATCTGCATCACGTCTGGCCAGTCTGATGTTAGATAGGTGACCTTGTATGCGGGTCCTTAAGGCGTTCTGGGTTTCCCCTACGTAGCTCTTAGGGCAGTCACAACTGAGCAAATAAACCACAGCGCGAGTCCTACAGTTGATAAAGGAAGAGATCTTATAGCATTTGTGTGTCTGGTCGTTCCTAAAATTTGTGGATTTGGCCATATACGAGCAGATGGAACATTTACCACAAGCATAGGATCCCTTGGTGCCAAGCTTTGATAGCCAGGTGTTCGTTGCTGATAGATGGCTTCTCGACAATTTATCCCTGAGATTGGGAGCTCGCCGGGCTGTCATCCGTATCTGTTCTCCCAAAAACTGAGAAATCAGAGGATCCGAAATCAATATATGCCAGTGCTTTGTCACCATACGTCTGACCAATTGCCATTGAGCACTATAATCCGAAATAAATCTTACCTCCTTTTCTGATTCCTTCCTCCTACTGGACCTAGTCCCGGAGCGCAACAGTCTCGATCTCTCGGTTCCTTTAGCTCTCACATAAGCATTATGTATCACCCTAGATGGATAACCCCGCTCCATAAATCTCATCTTGAGGATATCTGCTTGTTCCTCAAAGTGGGCCTCCCGGGTACAGTTGCGACGAGCTCTCAGGAATTGTCCATACGGGATACCGTCTTTCTGATGTCTAATGTGGGAGCTGCTGTATTCCAGAAGACTATTAACAGCAGTGGGCTTTCTATATAAATTTGTTCCAATGGATCCATCAGGCTCCAAGGTAAGCTTCACATCCAAAAAGGTGGCCATGCTAGAAGAAAAATCCGCTGTCAAAGTGACATTCACTGCATTGTTATTAAGAGATCTTATAAATTCATGACCAACCTCCTCTGTCCCTTGCCATACAATCAGGATGTCATCTATGTAACGGTACCACCCCACAATGTGGGGGTGGTACCGTTCATAGTCGGAGTTAAAAATGGACGTTTCTTCCCACCATCCTAGGAACAGGTTGGCGATGGAGGGTGCACATTTGGCCCCCATCGCCACACCCGAGACCTGCCTGTAGTAATTTCCATAAAACATGAATATGTTGTGGGTCAAAACGAAGTCAACCAAAGACAAAATCAGATTGTGTAGTTGCCTTCTCTCTTGAGATTCCTTGGCTAAAAAATGTTTGACCGCCTCTGTTGCCAAATGATGCAGTATTACTGTGTATAGAGCTTCTACATCACATGAAATAAACATAGTTCCTGTAGGTAATTGGATATGCTCTAATTTGGACAACAAATCTGTTGTATCCCTAATGTAGGAGCTAAGGCTCACAACATGTGCTTGTAAGAACGAATCCACAAAAGTACAGACTGGCTCCAGGAGACTGCCGATTCCTGAAACAATAGGACGGCCTGGTGGGGAGACTAGATTTTTGTGTGTCTTGGGGAGGAGATAAAAGGTAGGGGTCACAGGATCTTGTATTAACAGAAAGCTGATTTGCTTATTGTTAATAACCCCTTCCTCAAATGCTGTGTGAACCAATTGGAATAATTCTTCCTTGTATTGAATCGTGGGGTTATTTGGCAATCTCACATAGTGTGAATCATTGCTCAGTTGCCGATTAGCCTCTGAAATGTACTTAGTCCTGGACCACACAACCACATCCCCCCCCTTGTCCGCTTCTCTGATAACCACCGAATCATTATTCTGTAAGGCTTTTAGGGCCTGCCGTTCTTCCTGTGTGAGATTGTCTCTGCTGAAGCCTACAGGCATGTCCAGTATATCCTTGATGACAGAATCAAAGAATACCTGAACCGAAGGTGCACCTGACAAAGGCGGACAATAAGTAGGGGGGCGTTTAAGCCCACTAGCAACTCTTACCAAGCCTTCATCAAGCGGGGTTGTCCGATCCTGCTCCTGTAACAGTCCATGCAGATTAAGAAGGGCCTCCCGATCCCCTGGGCCCAGAGTGATCGCCGTATCTCCCGTTGTTGACTGGAATTGTTTTTTTAGAAGTAGTTTCCTACAAAAGAAATATAGGTCCTTAATTAAACCAAACTTGTCTAATCTCTGTGTAGGTGAAAAAGAAAGTCCTTTAGACAATACTGACTGTTCTGCTGGGCTAAGGGTGTGCTCCGAGATGTTGATTACTTGGAGGGATCTGTTATCCGGTTCGGGCGTGCTGTCAATCGCTTGTAGCCCCACCGGTCCCTGCTCCTTAGGGCCCTTGGCCCATCTCCTGCCGCCCCTCCTGGTTCGTCCTCCAGTTCGCTGCCCGACGATAAAAAATGAAAGGCATCACTTTTTGAATTATTTTGTGAACTGGAGGTGGGACCCATGTTGGTTTGGGACATGTATCTAGCCTTATTGCGGCGTGCATTGCCTACATGTTGCCACCTGAATGCCCTCCTTTGTGCAAAGTCAGACATATCTCTCTGTAATTTACGTCTCTTGGTTTCCATAACCACCTGTTCATACCGATTCATGTCCACCATTAAGGAATCCAGAAAAGGTTTGACCTGATCATGCTGGTCATGTTGTTCAAGTTTGACCTTCAGCTCGGAAAGTTGACTTTTTGTGATTTTTAATAAGTCACTATCATGTCTGATTAAAATTTTCAAAATAATGTGTGATGCCTCCAACAGGCCTTTTTCCCAAACCTCTCTAAACGACATATCAGCCTCCCAAGCTGGAAATAACTGGATTCTTAATCCCCTTGGACATATATTTTGGGCAACATAAGTTTCTAGACTATGCACATTCCACCACAGTCTGGTATAGTTTTTCTGTGCTTGTCTAATTTATCTTGTCAATGTTAAAAAATCTCCTGTATTCTCACTATTGACGTTACTACCATTATCCATCAATTGTTGTAACTTATGGGCCCACTGGGCTTCCTTATCTTCAAAGTTAAAGGCCATATTGTGTGCAAACTCCCACAAAAAATGTACAGATAAAATACCTGCACCAATCTAGAAGCCAACATATACTATGGGGTGCACCACCAATGAACTGTAATGATGTGCTCGCTCTTAAACTAGTCAATCCATTCCAATGGGAGTGGCCGTGGAAACCACACCTCCCTCCCTGTGAGGAGCACCAAAAGAATATCTAATACAAATCTCTATATACAAAAGTTTATTGTTACATATAAATGCATAAAAATTACATACATACACACATAACCACAAGACAAATTAAAAGCAAAAATATACAGGTCCCTATTTTATATCACTATCTATATAACAAGCCCCAATCATGGGGAATCCACTATAATTATCTGTAATGCAGACAAAGCTCCAATTATTTGAACATATATCAGGGGGCAATCCAGTCCCTATAAATAAGATGCACGGGTCTGCACGTGCAGAGATTATGAATCTCTACACCCACTTACCCCTGCATGTGTGCCGGCACTAGGGGACCAAAAACTGGTGACTCTATACGTCATACCAATCTAATCAATAACATAAAAAACTAATATATAATCACCAATTGTAAAAAAAAAAAAAAATGTGAATATAAAGTGGCCCTGGCCAGAGAAGTCTGATGTAGAGGAGGCACCAGGAGGAGCTGAGTACCCGGAGATGGGGTATCAGGCAGGTAAGAAGCTGGTGCAGGTGTGGACCTTGCCACCTACTCTAAGTAGCAGAGGGCCGGATGTTAAGGAAGAAATAAAGTGTAACCTGAAATCGGTTGTGAAACAAGAATGAACTGTTTGACTATGCCTGAATAAAGGGAGGGGCATCCCACAGTTGAAACTGCACTTGATCTGTGTCTGAGTTCATTCTCCTGCTTACTGGACACAAGAGTAACCACTTGTGGCTACAACCAGCATGAGTACTGTGCCCCATCCCTGGCGAACCCCCTGAGCCCACTTTGAAGGACTTTTGCCTTATTCATCCCAGCATCCCAAGCGCATGCACAATCCACTGTGTGATGTTTACATACTATACACTAATGTAGTCATTCATTTTTAAAGAGGGACATCAGAGATTCTGGAGTATAAAAAATGTTGGTGTCTCCTTAGGAAGACACTGGGGGATAATCAAAAATGGCAATTCATTGCCAAGTAATTCGCAGGAAATTCACAGGCACTTTGCTGCCCCCTGGTCTTATCTGGGGTTAAGGAACAAGTCAGCACCAGTTGAGTGAGTACGTTTATCAGCTGATGCTATAGCATTGTAGGAACAGATCATGGGCAGGGGCAGATATGTGATGATACTGATGGTAGGGGCAGATATTGTGACAGTATGCCCACACAGTCATGATCACAAATTAACAGTATATCCTAGTTGCTGGCAATAAGATTAATAAGATCAATAAGATCAACCTCTGCCTATGAGGTGATTTGATCTGCATATGATAAGTAAAGGGCAGTTTCTAGGCAAAATAGTGCTAACTGTAGAAACAAAAAAATTCTGCCCCCTCCTCACTCATCCTATGGTGCTGCTGCCTCATACAGGCATGTGTCATGCCGTGAATCTACCATATCAGCAGGAATGCCCCATAACTGAGCCTAATATGGGGAGGTAAAGGGTCTTATGGAAGGAGCGTAGCTAGGGGGGAGCAGGGGGACACTTGCCCCGAGTGCAGAAGGTCAAGGGGGCACCAAAGGGGGGGGCCTGAGAACCGGTTGGGGGAGCCATTTTGAATCTTTGCCCTGGGTGGCAGAAACCCTAGCTACTCCTCTGCTTATGGCATGCACCACCAGTGGTCCTGATTCATCTACAGAAAATAGGATGGGTGGGAAAAGTGCCCCCAATAGCCTTGGCTCCCAGAGTGATTGCTTTGCTCGACCTCTCCTTAAAAACATCTCTGTAGTAGTACAATAACTTGACAGTACAATAACTTCCATTAACTAACATTATCTTCATTGAGTCAGGTTGGTCTTCTCTGATAGCCCCCCACTGCAACAACAGAAAACACAAGGGTGGGCTCACTGCGTGCAGGGCCAATATCGACATATTGCAGACAGTAAAAACAGCTTCCATAAAACATACATTTGCTAACATAAGGAAAAAAAACATACCAGATAAGCACACCACCTTGAGGACCTAATGTTGGCCCACAACAATTATACACTTTCAAAAATGCATTGAAAATTGACTTTCCTTTTACATATTTAGTTGGTTCCAAGATGATTCCGTAGCCATTTATCTTAGTTTCTGCATGCAGTCTTTAATTCATGCTGTGAGAAGACATAATCAGTAATCATTTCAACCACAGTGGCCACAGGGGCCAACTCTGGAGGGGTCTTTTGATGTTTTTATCCTACAGGATCTGATCAAATACTCATTAGCAGAGGAGCGTGAAGTCCTCAGATGTCCATGATGTATATCCAGTCTGAATGAGAAGTATTTGTCCATATGCCACCAAGCACATAGTTATGAATATATTATAATCCCACTCTCACATCTACTGTTACACATCCTATTCCTGAAGTGCATTTAGCATTTCCAAGATTCACATTTGCATACTATGCTGAACCATCTATATAATAATATAGAAATAATGATAGATATAATATCTATCATTTTTTAAACAAATGATCACATCCCTAATCGCTGTATCAGGTGAATGGTGCTAAATAAGGTCATGCCAGATGTCTATAAAGCTGTATCTGTACTTATCATAACACCATGTTATAGATCAGGGGTCTCCAAACTTTTTTTCATGAAGTACCACCTGCGTGGCCACAAAGGGGATTGGTAAGCCAGGTGGCGCATGCGCAGTCTGACACCAGTGATTTTGCTTGTTCTGCTACACTTGTAGCGGACCGCCATACACGGTGGGTATGCACGTGTGAAGGGTGCTTCCTGGTGCCAAAAGGTCTTTAAAATGAGGCCCAGGCCAAGGAAGATGCCTGGAGATCTTCATAGAAGTGATGCCTGCCACCTACTCCTGTTGCACGCTAACTACTCGTTTTGGCTCTGACCACTTGCTTGGATGACTACTTGCTCTGGCTCTGACCCCTTGGCTTTGGATTATAACCCTGCTCTGGTTCTTGACCACCTTCAGATGACTACCTGCTCTGGCTTTTTTAACTCTGACTCTAGATTACAAATTACACTGGCTTTGGACTTCCTGGCTCTGTTTCAGCAATCTTCGCCACTACTTGAACTGGACTTTCCTCATACTGAACTTTGGGCTCGCTGGTCCTCCCTTGTGGGGGCAGTGGTGAAAACCTGTGCATGGTGTAGTACTCTGCCAGTCGCTTATTGCTGGCTCCTTCCAAGTACATACTGAGTTAACTCCTTTCTGTCTTCCAGCTCCTGAGTACCCTGAATATCTGCTCTGCTAACCAGAACCTCCAACACATCTTGACACTCCAGCCTTTCCTTCTGTTGTGTTTCCCTGGTACCCATCATCTGGGGAAACCGCAGGTGTTACTGATGGTGGTGGTCTGTTTCAGCCTGATCTCCAACAAGATACATGGGATACTGAGTGGTAGGCTTGTGCTGTCAACTAAAACTGCATTACAAATGCACAAAATCTAAAATGCACAGGTTCTTTGGCCCCTTTTGGAGCAAGTTTGTACTTATGGGGCAAATCAGGCTTGGGTAAAGTATACATGACAGCAGATCAGATTGGTTTACAAATCATGTCACCTGATACCCATACCACTGCATGCTGATGCCGGAACTGGAGCTGTGCTTTACCACTAAGGCATGCAGCCCGCTAATTAGGTAAGTAATATCAAACCAATTTACAGTTTTGGATTATTGTTTTAACAGCAACTACACCTAAATGCATTTGCAGCTTCGCATCATAGACATCTTATTTTATTCACAATTTGTTCTTGGATGATTTGTTATTGAGCTGTAAAAGATCTATAATAATAAAGAAGAGACTTGGGCCCTTATTTATGAAGGAATAGCGACAGGTAGCGACCGGTAATGACGGGTACCGCCACGAGAACGCCGGCTTCCCACCACAATCACACATTTATCAAGCCAATCCTGCTCAGCTATCCTGAGATAGCGCCAGATAGCCACTCATTCATCATTATTCCAGCCTCAGCCCACAGCGCCAGCGTCCGACCTTGAACAGCGACAGGTATGACCTCTCGCTACCTGGCGCTCTCCAATGCATTTCAATGGAACAATCTTTAAATATTCATAATTAATTGTTATTAATGTTTTTTTTTTTTTTTTTTTTAAATGTGAAAAATTCTGTGACCACTTCTGCCATGTTAGATAATTTTTTTAAGGTAAAAAAAAAAAAAAATTGTGCAGAATTGATATTACAGGTCTGACATTATTGTATTCATATTACTAAATTCTTAAAAAATTTTTTTTTTTAGGTTTCCAAAAATATGGTGGTTTAGGGGTTAAAAAACTACTTTTAACACATCGTCTCCAGCGCTCTGGGGTTTAAACATGCATTTCACAGCGCTTGAATTTTTTGAGCGTGATATTTTGATGAATATAGTGGGAGCCGGTCGCTCTGACCAGTCGCTATCATGCGCACCCATACATCGCGGAACCTGTCAAACAGCGACTCGTCACCCCGTATTCAACATTACTGCAAACCGACTGAGTCGCTATCAACAACCGAACAATGGCCAAGCACAGCGACTACTAGCGGGCGCTGTGAAAATACTGCTACAGTCGCTCAACTGTCGCTACCTGCCGCTATTAATGAATCGGCCTCTTAGTTAGGTTTACACTTTTCCTGGTATTGCAGATATTATTATTAATAATAATAATAATAATTAATTATTATATTAAAATATTAAAAGAAGAAATCCAAACTCAAAAAGACAAATATTCTAATGTGGGGGTTGAAATAGCTCAGAAATAGACGAGATTAGCCAGGAAGGTGGTTCATTGTTACAGTTAATAAAGAGCACAACACTAAAATTAAATTCAGCAGCAAGAGGCCACAGCATTGCAGGGGTAAATCTTTTAAAGGTAAAAACAAGACAACAAGAGCAACACAAGTATTGTGATCTGCTCAAAAAAGAAACAGATGGCCCATTGTGGGTGGTATGTTTCAGCTCTCGCAGAACAATAAAAGTCCATGGTGGGCATCCAGGTTGACAGGGGCGGGCATGTTCGGGGCTGTCTGGTTCGGGGCTCCCTCTAAATCTATAACCAGAGGGTGGAGGTAAAGGGGACCTAAAATCGTTTTTTATTTTCTTTGCTCACCATTTAAAGTGGACCAACACCCTGAGGTGATTGGCCCGGGAATCTATAAGATTCCCGGGCCGATCACCTCACACACCGCGGGACATCCGAGATCGGGATGTCCCGCGGGGTGAAACCCCCCCAAACACCCCAAATCCACCTACCTGGTCTTCCTCCCTCGCGCCCCTCTAGGCGTGCGCGTGCCCGCGCCGGCCGTCTCTGAATGGCCGGTGCGGGCGCGCACACGTCAAGAGTGACGCGCGGGAGGCGCCGACGGGCAAGCTGCTTGTACGTTGCTGTCAATCAGCTTGTCCGTCGGCGCCGATTGGACGGCGCGGCCACGTGGGAGCGGGGAGAGGTGAGTTTTGGGGGCTTTCTGGGGGGTTTCACACAGCGGGGCACCCCCGATCGGGGTGCCCCGGGGAAGTGGACCAATACCCAGGATAGTCAAAATCCTGGGTGTTGGTCCACTTTAATGTACCAATTATGTGTGTTCTTATGTGTGAATATATGATGCTTGTATGAAAAGGTTATTTAATTGAGATATAACAATCCAATGTCATCACAAGGGCAAGAAAACCATTCAGAAGCCCCCCCTGGGGTGGACATTAATGTTGTATACAGACAGATATGTCATAGAATACAAGAAAGAGTAAAAAAACATATCTTCGATACTGAACGTAAGCTTGTTTTACATAGGGTACAATGCGGACTCCTAGCATGTCTGGGATGTCTCCTGGGATGGATCGTTGTCACCCAAGAGGGTAATAAATAAAGCAGATTCATGTAAACAAATCCAAATGGCCTAGGGTGAACTTGAAGACATCACATATGTTCATTTGTCTTCTGCTCTTTCTTAAAGGGATACGTTTCTCATATAGGATGGAGCATCTGCTGGTAAGTATTGATGGGTGACGTCTAACTTGGGATACTCAATTTACATGCTTGCAAATGCCCTTCACTTACTTTCCTAGTGCTAGCAACCTCACTTCTAAATCTAGAGCCGCTTATAATCCTAACCCTACTGTGATGCTATTTCTGAACTAAGCCCTATCATCACATATATCAAAAAGGACCCTGTTTATCAGTCCTGGGAAGATGAAAGATGGCACAGTGAGGGAGGGGGATATGAATAATTCGAGTCACAGGCTAAAAAATGGATCCTGAGCCACAAAATGAGTCATGGGAAATTAGGAGCTACACTGACAATTATAAAGTCCTGTCTTTCAATATTTAAATCTCCGCAGACAAGAAACAGGTGAAATTACATATCTGTGAAGAAGGGAACCAGAATCGGATATTCAGAAATGGTTCAATAAAGATCCATGGTGGTCATAATCCTATAAAAAGCATCTTCAAATACAGATGAAACCTTGTTGATTGTTTATTGGGCCTGATGAAGTGGGTCTTTGTGAGGTGGCAGGTGGTGGAGAGATTTGGACATTTGTGGTATATTTGATTGGCAGGCTGATTCATTACTAGCGCCAGGTACCGACAGATTAGCGTCTGTAGCGAGGCATTGAGAGTGACCACTAGTAGTCGTTGTGCTCGGCCATGGTTCGCTGTTTCAGAGCATCTCAGTCGCTGGGCGGCATTGATGAATATATTGTGCGAGTCGCTCTAACACCAGTACAGCGTTGTATGGAAGCGAACGGTAGCGCCAGCTCAGTGCGACCGACTCACACCATATTCATCCAGAAAATAGCCTCAGACGGCGCCAGCGATCAAAATTGGGTCGTTGTAGCCCAGATCGCCAGAAGCTGTGTGATTAAAGTCTGTTTTTGAACATGTATCCACTAGTAACAAAGCGAAAACATATGGAATTACATTGTTATTACATTGTAACATGAACATTTACCAGACATGTAAGGACAATTCTGCATAAAATTATTATAAATCAAAAAAGTTTTCAAAAATAACTTTAAATAGGCCAGGAGAGGTCAAACAATTATTTGATAATTAAAAAATACATAAATAAAAATAAAACCCTGTTTAAACAGAAAAAAAGGATCGTCCATTGAAATGTATGGGAGAGCGACAGGTAATACCAGGCGCTCTGGAAGTCACAGCGCCGGCGGTATACGGTGAGCCGTCCGTGATGATGAATCGGTCGATACATGTCGATGTTAGAGTCGCTCACCAGATTCGCTTTGATAAATGTGGTATTGCATAAGGCGCCCGGCGGTCACCATTCGCTACCTGACGTTACCTGGCGCTGACAGTCATTACCTAGCGCTATGGCTTAATGAATAAAGCCCTATTTGTACTGGGGCCTGCAGTGGATTGATATTGGTGGTATTATCACTTTTTGATTGGATTTGGTGTGGTTCTTAAATCTGATTGATATTTTAATAGGTGTGGATTGGTAATATATTTGATTATCAGGTGTGGATTGGCAACATACCTGATTTATTTGTTTATGTACATGGTTTGGCACAGGCAGTTTACAAATTGTTGGTTAGAACGATTGATTTTTCAACAGTATCTTATATTGGACAGATAATAATTCTCAAGGGTATTGTTATTTATTTATGTATATTGTTATCCTGCACTATTAGGATCCGGATAATAGGTAGGGCTTTTTGGATAGAATTAGTGATCTATTACAAGATCATTGATTATGGGGTTTATTTAAGAAGGGATAGCGCCAGCTAGTGCCTCGTAGCAGCAGGCAGCGTTTGGTGAACGCTGGGCGCTGTACGCAAAACCACTATGCGAATCTGGTGAGCAACTCTAACAGCGCCATGTAGAGTCCGATGTATTATTACAGGCGGCTCAGCATATAGCGCTCAGGAGCGCCATGTAGTACCTGTCACTCTGTAGCGCTCTCCCATACATTTCAATGTGCTTGTGTTTAAACAGTTTGACATTTTTTTTTTATCAAATCATTGTGTGACCTCTCCTGGCTGCAAACAAACACTTTTAGAAACTTTTTGGACTTTTTATATTTTTATGCAGAATTATTATTACAGGTCTGGCACTAAAGTGTTAATGTCACAGTGTTAAAACAATGTCATTCCATGTGTTTTCGCTTTGTTACAGGTGTATATGTGTTCAAAAACAGGCTATAATCACACAGCGTTGATACTGGTGTTAGAGCGCCCAACATCCATCACATTCATCAATGCCGGTCAGGTTATACAGCGACTGAGGCGCTCTGTTACAGACGCTCATCTGCCAATACCTGGGGTCAGTAGTAAATCAGCCTTCACGATAGAGTATTATATATTGTGAAAGTACTTATTTATTTATGAATCTAGTATTTTTGATCAATTTCTCTCCCCTTCGCCTACACCGAGGAGGCCGATTCATTAACAGCGGCAGGTAGTGACAGTTGAGCGACTGTAGCAGTATTTTCACAGCGCCCGCTAGTACCGGCTTTCCCCGATAGTAAGACACCCCCGATTGTAAGACGTATGGGGAGTTTCAGAGGGGTCGCCTAATATAAGCCGTACCCCGAAAGTAAGACATATGTCTTACTTTCGGGGAAATAACATTGTTGTCGAACGGGGCTGAGGGAAGCGATATAGCCCCCCCCCCCCCCGGCGTGTATCCCCCTGCGCCGACGGGACCTACCTGAGAGGAGGAGAGGCGGCGGTGGATCCGGGGCTGTGAGCGCAAGAGCTGAGGCACGGCCGCCATCTTGCCACTGACCTATCGCCCCCACTGACTGTAGAGGCCGGGGCATCTGTACGGGAGGTCCGCTTTGCCGGGCGGTCTCCCCCCTCCTGTGCCCCAGAGACCGCGGGTGACCCACAGAAGACGAGCGGCGCCGGGTGCAGAGGAGCGTCTGTCATCTGGCTCTCACTGCAGCACAGAGCGGGAGCAGCGCTGTGACCGGAGGTGAGCTGCGGGTGCTGCGAGGAGCCCGACGTGACTGAACCCCGACCGGGGGCCCCCCTCACCGGTGATCATCCCCGCGCATAGGCTATCACCCCCCCCCTAGGGAAGTCCACGGCGGCCGGCACCGCCGCTCACAGCTGCTGTCGCTGTGAGTTGTTGCGGCTTTGTAAACCCCGCCCCTCCACCTGATGTAATTACTAGGTCTCCCCCTATTGGCCAGCAAGGCCTTCTCTCACACTGCTCTGTCCCTCACATGAAAATGACGGGCTCGCTCACCAACGTCATCCGGCATATTTAAGGGAGTGAGCGAGCCCGCCATCTTTGTGTGAGGGAAGGAGCAGCGTGTGAGAGAAGACATCGTTGAAGGATTCCCCAAAAGTGGGTTTTTTCCAATATAAGACATACCCCGAAAGTAAGACGTAGTGGGGCTTTTGGGGATAAAAAGAAAGTAAGACAGTGTCTTACTTTTGGGGAAACACGGTAGTCGCTGTGCTTGGCCATTGTTTGGTTGTTGATAGCGACTCAGTCGGTGTGCAGTAATGGTGAATACAAGGTTACGAGTCGCTATTTGACAGGTTCCGCGATGTATGGGTGCGCATGATAGTGACTGGTCAGAGCGACCGGCTCCCACCATATTCATCAAAAAATCACGCTCCAAAAATTCAAGCGCTGTGAAATGCATGTTTAAACCCCAGAGCGCTGGCGGCGATGTGTTAAAAGTAGTTTTTTAACCCCCAAACCACCATATTTTTGGAAACAAAAAAAAAATATTTTTTAAAGAATTTAGTAATATGAATACAATAATATCAGACCTGTAATATCAATTCTGCACAATTTTTTTTTTTTTACCTTAAAAAAATTATCTAACATGGCAGAAGTGGTCACAGAATTATTCACATTGAAAAAAAGAAAAAAAACATTAATAACAATTAATTATTAATATTTAAAGATTGTTCCATTGAAATGCATTGGAGAGCGCCAGGTAGCGAGAGGTCATACCTGTCGCTGTTCAAGGTCGGACGCTGGCGCTGTGGGCTGAGGCTGGAATAATGATGAATGAGTGGCTATTTGGCGCTATCTCAGTCGCTAAGCATGATCAGCTTGATAAATGTGTGATTGTGGTGGGGAGCCGGCGTACTCGTGGCGGTGCCCGTCATTACCGGTCGCTCACCAGTCGCTACCTGTCGCTATTCCTTCATAAATAAGGGCCTTTTAAGTCTGTCTTGGGTGTGTTTTTTATAGATTGAATCACTGAATGCTGTCAGCAGACCAGCTCATGGCTGAACAGGTGATGATCAGCAACAATGGAGGAGGTTGCATGTAATGGAGGAGGGCTATTGATGGAAGCTCAGAAGGTGGCGAGCACCAGGTGACAACTGAAAAGGACTGGAGGGTGATCGGCAGCAGGAGATGACCCATTTGTGGCAGCGGAGCGGAAAGGTGACATCATGTGACTCACTACTTTGGTGCCCACTCTCTTGCCCAACGCCCGCACAAACCTGGAACCGGCCCTGGCTATAACCACCTTAATGTGTACCTGAATCCATTTGTTATATTTCAAAAATGCATTTAATCACTGCACAATATGAACCAATGAAGGATACTCAAATATAATGCCCCCAGTGTAGTAGAATTATTGTACAATGACTAAAATAGATAGATGAGGATTCTCAGTAAATGTTATGTGAAGGTGTGATTAGCCCTTCTAACACAGAACAAATTCAATACCAGACATTTAAAAAAAATGTCTAAAACATTTACAAATGAATGTGAAAAAGAACAGATTGGGTATGCACAGCTGTGTTTAACCGATATTAATAAGATAAGGTGCTGGCAAATGAGGACAATATATATAAATTGCTACACACAAGGGCCCTAGATGTGGCCCAAATGTCCTACATAAAAACTGCCGCACACAAAGGCAATATGTATGAATAAAATACTGGAGTCATTTTAGATTATGACAAACAACAACATATAAGACTCAATTAAAAGACATGTATACATATAAGACACACTGGAGATAATGTTCCTGTTATTGGCTCTTTGCTAAAATATCAAGAAATATATGAATCACATTATAATAATAATATACTAAAGTCGCTTTGATATAATGGGACTATTGTACCTGTATGGTGGCGTTTTGAAAAGAAGATATATAATAGTTGTGCTCAAATTAAAAATGTTATTAATAAAGTTCCTATAAAATATTAGTGCAGTGGACTACCCACTGTAAAGTGCATTAGTGCATTAATTCAGTGCAGGAAAAGTGCTCAAAAGAATCTCTAATAAGTTCTGCAAAAGAGCAATGTGCAAATATAGCAGTGCAGAGTCTTAAGAAAAAATCGCCATCATACAGTCAAGTCAATGAATTGAAGAATTAGTAAATTACATCACCACATCTAATGAGCCCAACTTAATAAATCCAGTATTTTATTCATACATATTGCCTTTGTGTGCGGCAGTTTTTATGTAGGACATTTGGGCCACATCTAGGGCCCTTGTGTGTAGCAATTTAAAACATTTACAAGTCAAAAACAGACTGAGGCTGCCGGCACACGAGTTAAAACCCAATCCAGACCCGCTTCCCAGTTTATCTGTGCCTCCAGTGCTTGCTCCTGCCAAATGCTATAGGCCTTCCATGTATGTCTAACCTACTATAGCTAGACTATAACAGATAGCTAGATTCTGAGCTTAATAAATCCTATACTGTATATAGTTTGTTCTCTATTAAACTTCTAAAAGAACCTTTGTATGAAACGTCGCTTGTGCTGTTAATGCCAGTTTGCCCTAACATCTGTTATCTCATAAAACTTCCACGTGTTGTAGGTTGTAGGTTACGCATTAGCAGTTGTAAGTGAGCAGGGCTGTTACTGTGTGTAAGTAGACACACTCTTCCTGATTATGGGAGATACACAGGCGATACGCACAGATGTGTATTAATAATTCATACAACTAATTGTTTAAAAAAGGTCTATTGATTTTGTGCCCCATAAAGAAGTATGTCTATGCTCTGGCACTGTGTCCAGAGGCTCATTTATTTTTTTACAAGCAGAGAGCATTAAAACTTAAAATGAGCAAAGAAGTCTAGAAGAAGAAAGAAAAATGCTAGAACAACTAAAGATGTGGCATATGTGCTGTTTTCCATGCATATAGCAGTACAGGGTTTTACTAAACAATATGGTATCTCCCTCCAGCAACACTACGCTGCATGCATGGAAATACAGGCATTATACTTATGCTAAATTGCCTAAGGGATATGAGCTAAAGTTACAATCAGGTACAAAGGTAGGGATGTAATAAAAGTGGCAAGGGAAGTGGATGGACAAGTGTAAGAGAAACACATTATTTTTAAAATATAAAAAATTGAGTTATCTGAGTTAAGGCATACAGATTACGTTTTGGAGGGTTTCCATACCTTCCTACCAGTACTTTGTTCCTCTTGTCTCAGCAAAATGCTGTCCTGTGAAGTGGATTTAAACCACCACCCCCTTATAATTTGCTTATATCTTAGGCTGGCTCTGGAGTCACATCAAGTCAGTGGGACATGGTTAAATAGGTCCAAATATGTACATATTGCAGGTTTAAATTCTTTCCCACTTTACCCACTAAAATAAAAAATGTAACAGTTCAGAATCACCAGCCACAACACCCTGGTGGAAACTTAAATCTATCGAGAAAATGGCTAAATGATAAAAATCCATATACAAATGCTGGATGGAGGGAGGAGGGGTCACTTATACACCTGGCATAAAGAAATATCCAGCCAGACTAGTTTCTTTCTTTAAATGGAAGGAAGAGGAAACACTCAAACATGTCACCCCTGGACCCTGGATTTTATTCCTACCAGGAGAATATAGACCACAAGCTTGGAGGGAGTTTTATTCAGTTCTGAATGTATAAGTGACCTCTACTCTCATTAGTCAGCAGGTTTATATGGATAGTTAATGTTTAAGGTGCTTTTCTATTTGGCGTTAACATGGCGCACTGCCCTGCTGGTCCTTATACGGCTGCCTGGACTGAACGTTGCCTAAGCCTGACCTTGTCTCTATTTGCCCCACTGAAAAGACAACAGTGCCCTTCCTGACTCTTGGTTTAACTATCTGACTATTATCTGGATAGTTAAAGGGAGGCTAATTTATTAAAAAAGGGGTGAGCGGCGCTTGAGCACCCCGTCCGAGACGCTCGGCAACACCCTCACGGCAACACCGGCTTCCGGCTGGCGTCTCTATCAGCTGTAGTGCTCCTGACCAGGCAGTGTTTGCAGCACATGGCTTTTATATGCCTATGCACTAGCGACACCTAGCGCTGGGCGGGAGCGCCGCAAGACGAAAATATTTATGAAAAAAAAATACATAGCCCTCCCAGAGGCGCTCAAAAAACAGTCCAAGCACGCAGCGCCTGTTGGAATCCCAATTTATAATTTTTTAGGGTTCTGGAATTTAATTTTTATTTTTAAATTAAAAATGAGAATTGCTTTGGGGACAATTGAAAAACATGACACAGCTTTCTCATGTCCCAAAAAATCACAGGAGCAAAGGATTTTTGACTTGATAAATGCACCGGTTTCACTGGGACCTGACATACACCTGACACTCATCTGGCACTGCCTGGCCTTAGCATTTCTTAAATAAACCCAAATGTTTTTATTCTTTGTGGATTGACATACACTGGTAATCCCCTCTGACCCAATCTACATGTGGACCTGGAGTTTAGCTGTCATTTGCTGCCCCAGGAGGATTTAACCTTTGTACACCTTCCTGTGGGTAAAGAATTATGGGGGGGGGGTTCTAAATGATTTTGGCTATTTATGGAGAGGCTGTGATTTGAGAGACAGTGCCAGCTCTTCTCATTCAGAACACAATAAAGTGAAAAGAATAGTTTACTTCTACTTACAAATCCCCTGCAAATGAGATGAGGCAGTTGTACAGCACAAATTGTTTTTAACGGGGTAGATATTTAATTTCAGAAGCCTATAGGGGATTCAGACGCATTAAAAATAAGCCTCTTCTAATGTATTTGGATTTCCTATAGGCTGCTCACATCTCAGCCTCCCTAGAAATATTCAAAATCATTTGGATAACCCCAATAATCTCATATGGCTGAGCAGTGGCTCATTTTTAGGTACCTGTAGCGACAGAGAGGGAGCTTTCGAAGCAGTCTAATAAACTGTTATATTTACCCCTGCCTAACCAATTAAGACATTTAAGAGGAACTACTCAGACTCCTACAGTTTCACAGTTTAATGTATGAATTTTAATAAAGTCTACAATTACTAAGTAATTAATATCATTTGCTGGTAGGGTAGGAGTGGGATAATGGCTGAGCCCACAGAGGAACACTGGTGTCAACAGATTAATTAATCACCAGAGAAAAACGCACTGCTATGTGAAGGGTTTTTATCTCTAATGATCGGGAAAGGACTTCTGGTGGGGATGCCTTATGACAGCATGAATCCAGCTACAGAGGAAACAGCCCGGATGTCCTGTGGCATTATGGGAACACTTAATTCACATACTGAGAATGGTCCAATCTAATTAAAGATAAACCTAGTAGTGACTAGTTGATGGTTTGGGATTTGTCAGCTTCCTGGACTAAAACAGACAAAAGACAGGATAAGAGTGATATGTCCCCATGGGCCATTATTACTGACAACCCCTCTGTAGTGCAACAATGTATACCATCCAACACCCAATGCATATTCTCCCCCTCCCACCGCCCGGTTTCAATTACAAAACCACGCTTGTATTCTAAAAGCAAGCAGAGAAAATTCTTTATGCCATAAATGTGGGGCAGGTGTAATTTTACAACGTGGTCCAAATTTACATACAATATATACATATATATATTTCGTGCCCAAATTTTAAATGATATGGTTTTAATATATTGTAATTTAAATAAATAGTTTTTAGTAAATGCTTCTTTGACCTAGAAACAGGAAACTAAAGCAGGAGTGAAAGAATCTGCTCAGCATCTATCCATTTTATCTTATCCAGAGTTTTGCTTTAAAGCCACCTTGTTCTTCTGCTGAATTTAATTATTTGTCAAAAGCTTTATGATGTGCATTTTGCAGCTTATATGTGTCACCTCTTCAGCACCCCTTCACCCTCAGCTGGGGAGGGGGAGTCATGCCCTATGATGACCATTGTACGCTCTTGTGGGAGTCTACAACAACACATGTGCCTGATTGGTCACTGGTTTCTGTCATCATTCCCCAGCATCTTCTGGTGGTCTTTAGGTGACTTTCTCAGTTTGTCTGTTGCCTGTGACAGTGTTATCTACTAGTTTGGGTGTGCTGTATAAATGTTTGGATTTCTATTGCTGATCTTAATTTGACCTCATGGACCAATTCTTGAAGTTTAACTACAAGCTAAAGCCCATGGCACTTTTGCGGCTCCTGCGTCCAGCCATTCAGAAAGTCTGGACGCAGGAGCACGCACGACAGCAAGGGAGCTGGGGATGCGGCCGGCAAAGGAATCGCGCCACGGGGTCAGCGGGGTTTCACACCATGGGGCATCCAGTGTAGGATGGCCTGAGGGTTGCCTAGCAGTCAGGCCTGGAATCTTTTCACTACACAGGTTTTGACCCACTTTAACGGGGAGGCTGATTTATTAATAGCGACATGTAGCGACAGTTGAGCGACTGTAGCGGTATTTTCACAGCACCCGCTAGTAGTCGCTGTGCTTGGCCGTTGTTCGGTTGTTGACAGCGACTCAGTCGGTGTGGCGTAATGTTCAATACAAGGTGACGAGTCGCTATTTGACAGGTTCCGCGATGTATGGGTGCGCATGATAGCGACTGGTCAGAGCGACCGGCTTCCACCATATTCATCAAAAAATCATGCTCAAAAAATTCAAGCGCTGTGAAATGCATGTTTAAACCCCAGAGCGCTGGAGACGATGTGTTAAAAGTAGTTTTTTAACCCCTAAACCACCATATTTTTGGAAACCAAAAAAAAAAAGTATTTTAAATAATTTAGTAATATGAATACATTAATATCAGACCTGTAATATCAATTCTGTACATTTTTTTTTTCTAAAATGGCAGAAGTGGTCACAGAATTTTTCACATTAAAAAAAAAAAAACATTAATAACAATTAATTATTAATATTTAAAGATTGTTCCATTGAAATGCATTGGAGAGCGCCAGGTAGCGAGAGGTCATACCTGTCGCTGTTCAAGGTCGGACGCTGGCGCTGTGGGCTGAGGCTGGAATAATGAGTCGCTATATGGCGCTATCTCAGTTGCTAAGCAGGATTGGCTTGATAAATGTGTGATTGTGGTGGGGAGCCGGCGTTCTCGTGGCGGGGCCCATCATTACCGGCCGCTCACCAGTCGCTACCTTTCGCTATTCCTTCATAAATAAGGGCCTAAGTTAGGTTAAGCTTGCGACCATTTTGCAAAAGGATGTGGGTTTACTGTTTATATGCTAATAAATTTGGAGCTTTGTTAAAGTTTTCTATTTGTTCAAGCAATGGCCACTTGTGTAATAAATCAATATCAGGTGAATATGGTGGTACGTGGTGTTTTTTTATTAGCTAAGGCTAGAGTGAGGCTAAAGAAGTAGAGCTTCCCCCTTAGATCACCATGGACTGTGATTGGCTCATATCCTGGTTTCCAAGCGCTGGCATGTCTTTTTTACCAACCTAACATTTTATGGCCCCTGTAATTTACTGATCTCCTCCACCTAACCTTTATATTTTGCACATATATGACCTTAGCAGGGTAAATGTATCATGTTCCATATGTCCATCCATTCCATCCGCTAGACATAGGTTACTATGTAGCACATCATTCTCCCCCCCCCCCCCCCATGTGAGGCTCAGTAGCCAGCTACTTATAGTGCTAGTGCATGCAAAGGTAATTGTTACACCATTGTGTTGGGCTACATTTGGTGCTGTCCCAAACTGTTTTCTGTTTTTAAATTGAAGCATAAACTGTCAAGATATTGGGGTTTACAGGTTCAGCCAATGACATTCCCTTTTTCATCCAGTCCCCTCAATCAGCTCAGCAGAGCGGGACAGAATTGTTGGTCCCTCCCGTCCCTTTCTCCACCTCCTCCTCCAGATTCATTACATTGCTGTAAGCGCAGAGAGCCGATTATTATGCAGCATCGATCAGGATGCGTCCAATGTATTTTCAGGGGCCCTACCTTTTGGGGGCACTAATGCTGAAGGGCATGTGGGCTGGTATTAGCATTGCCAGAGGCCCTGCTACCAAATGTTCCATGCCATTGGGATACATGCCCATTTTCTTGGTATGCAGAATGGTTGTCCTTGGAGAGAAGATCATACATTAAATGACTAAAGCAGGGTTGATGAAAAAAATAGCATTATAGCTTCATTATATACATGCAAGCTTTTTAGACACACGTGTGATCCCTTTGTTTTAATTTTTATTCCTTTATTGAGTCAAAGGTGTTTAGAAATGTAATAAACATGCACTTATTATTCCAAAAATATAGGTACAAATGAAATATTGCAAGGGACTATCCAGACAATGGCACTAATAAGACAGCAAGCAGTTCTCCGGTTCCATTTCCTCCATTGCAGCACAGGGTAGAAGCCTAAGCAGGGCAGTTTGTCCTCCTTTCAGTTTCATTCCTCCAGTAACGTGTCCCGTGGTGCTGTCAGTGAGCATAGCAAGCCACAGTGACCCCAGAGAATTGAGAAAGCCAGTCGAATGATTAGAAACATAGAAACATAGAAGGTTGACGGCAGAAGGAGACCATACGGTCCATCTAGCCTGCCCTTATGTGTATACTGTATGTACTCTTTATCTTAGGATAGATGAGTGCTTATCCCAGGCATGTTTAAATTCAGTGACTGTTGATGTTTCAACTACCTCTGCTGGAAGTTTGTTCCAAGCATCTACTACTCTTTCTGTAAAATAATATTTTCTAACATTGCTCCTGATCTTCCCCCGACTAGCTTCAGGTTGTGCCCCCTTGTTCTATCATTAAGCTTCTTCTTAAAAACACTTCCCTCCTGAACCTTATTCAGTCCCTTCACATATTTAAAGGTCTCAATCATGTCCCCCCTCTCCCTTCTTTCCTCCAGACTGTACAAATTAAGTTCTTTAAGTCTCTCCTGATAAGTTTTAAGTTTAAGTCCTTCCACCATTTTCGTTGCCCGCCTTTGGACACGTTCTATTTGAATAATGTCTTTTTGCAGGTAAGGTCTCCAGAACTGCACACAGTATTCTAGCTGTGGCCTCACCAGGGCTCTATACAACGGCATCACAACCTCCCTCTTCCTACTGGTGATGCCTCGAGCTATGCAGCCGAGCATCCTGCTTGCTTTTCCCACTGCCTGGCTACACTGTCCACTCATCTTGCAGCTATCAGTAATCAGTACCCCTAAATCTCTCTCCTCCGAGGTCCTGGCTAACACAGTGCTGCCCATACGGTACTCAGAGCAGGGATTCCTTCTACCCAAGTGCATGATTTTACATTTAGAGACATTAATAATAAGATTAGTAAAACATCTTCAAGAAAATGAAACAGCAAGTCCAGTTGCCTGGATTTCTACCTACAGATACAACAATTTGGATGTTCCATTTAGTTTACAAGTTCAGTGCTCACTATGTAAGTCAATGGGAGCCTCCATCCTGAAGCCAATACAGCAGGTAAAGAGTTAATTTATGGCATATAACTCGCTGCCCCCTGGGTGAACATATTTGTAAACCTGTTGGCATTAATGTGATATCTTGCTGTTGGTAACATTATATTATTTAAATGAAGTGTTGCATGATAACCTGTCATTATACAGGATGTTCATCAAGCATCAGATATGCAATGCTCAAGCTGATAGTGATAGTGATGACACACAAAGGTTTAATGACAATAATGGGCTATTACAACAAACCTGTTTAACTGTTGCATTAAGGTATTGTCTCATTATTGCTGTCAAATAAAGTAGATCACTGTGGATGATTCGATATTCAGTGGATAACAAACAGTGTCTGTTGGACCTTAGTTATAGCAGACCTGCACCCTACAGTGGCCATCACAGCCCCTGTGTCCCCTATTTCCTAGGCTTGCTGAAAAAGTAATTGCCTTAAACCGGACCAACAGTTTGGAAAGAAACCCCCCCCCAAAACTCCATTGCCCCATCTGCATGCATGATACTGAATCATTGTCAGCACTTACATTTGCTCTTGCATCCACTCAAAGCTAAAACGCAGCCTCACCGATTTTCTAGTGGTAACGGCCATTTTTGAGCTTCCTCCCCAGTATCTCAGCCATGCTGCTCACTGGATTCAAGTGACGTAACTGATAATGCAGAGTAACAGGAAACTCAGCAGCACTTCCTGTTTGCAGGCAGCTTGCAGATACATGAGATGCCATTCTGTCTTTAAAATTGATTACAGCAGAATTTTTAAAAAAAGGAAAATAATTTTCCCTTGCAGCAATCTGAATTGCCCTGGGGAGAGATGCATATGAGCGCTGTGTTGTTGTAAGTGTTAAAATGATACTCACCATTGTGGTAGTACATTATTGGTCACATGCAGGTGAAGTGTACAATAGGTTTAGGTAACCGTACCCCTAGGGCATACCATGGAGAATAGGGGCTTAAGACGGGTGTAAGTCTGCTTTAAAAATATATCCTTTTTAGACTGACAAGATAGTGCCAAGCCTAAGGCCGTAGTCAGAATTTATATGTGTTAAAGAGGACCAAAACCAGGGATTTTGGACTTTGCTCCCACGGCATCTTGATTTGGGATGCACCGCTTTGTGAACCCCCTCGGATTGAGTATAAAACTGACCTGATCGCAGTTCCAATGGCGCATGTGCAGGTGAATAGCCAATCTGCGTACTCTGCTCACATCAGCTTCTCTTCGTCAATTAGATACCTTGTTGTCTAAGGGCCGAATGGAGCCACATGCCCTCTAGCCTCTAGCTGGGGGCGTGCCCACACAGGGCATTGAAGAAAGCCTGGCACAGGCACGCACCTAGCTAAAGGTATAACAGAACGTGGTCACAGGGATTCAGGAGGTTTCACACACTAAGGAATCCCAAATGGGGATGCCCCAGGGAGTGGTAATCAGGCAGCCCTTTGGTCCACTCTAAAATACACTTAAAGTGGACCAAATCCCAGGATAGTCAAAGGTTTGGCTATCCTGGGTTTTGGTCCTTTCTTTGGGGGCAGATCGGGGGTGCCCCGCTGTGTGAAACCCCCCAGGACCCCCAGGCCATTCACAAATGCCTGGTGCAGGCACGCACACTGATTGAGGGAAGCGGAGGAATCGCCCGTCAGAGCCGCTGTTCTTAGATGCGTCGTGGGACTGGAAAGAGGTGAATTGGCTGGGGAACTCTGGGGGGGGGGGGTTGACACAGCATGGAACCCGCGATCGGGTGCCCCCGAGGAAAGGACCAAAACCCAGGATAGTCAAAATCCTGGGTTTTGGTCCACTTTAAAAAAAAACAAAACAGTAATTCAATATCTGTATATTTTAGTGCTCCCCAGAACATATTCCCTCATCTTTGTTTCTCTTGAGCCCTGCGGAAAATGAAAATGTTCTTGCTTAAAAACTGGTTACACAAGTTTTTGTATTTGTCATAGTTCTGCAACATTGATTTCACTGTAATGCAGAGCGTTTATTGCACCAGAAATGGAAACTAGATAAATCTGGCCACCATACATTATAATACCCCGCACCATAATCCTGGGAGTAGGACTAGTGTGAAGGCCTCATCCTTTATTGCTCACGTGGTCATAAGACCGATTACTGGCTACCATTGTGTCCCAAACTCATTACTGAAGAGGACAGATGTAGTGCAAGCTGCCTTCCTCTGCCACCTCTTGTGTGGATACCATTGTCTTGGGTGCAATTTTGGCAGAGTGGGCAAGACTCACCAGACCCCTTGCAGGACTGGTTCACTGGGGAACAGAATAGAGGCAGCTGCTTTCCCTGCCACTACGTATGTACACTATTGACTAGGCCTCAAATAACCTTACCAAAGCTGTACCAGCCATGATACGGCCTGTACCACAAATAAACGGTTGTAAAGCACCATCTGGTGGCCAGAGTCCAGAACACACAAATGATTTATATAGCGGTTGGCAGGCTACCGACCCTAGCCCAGTCCATGGGGTCCTACAACTGGAAATGAGAAACAGTCCTTTAGCCATAGTAGCTGACTGTCTATGGAAATGGGTTAATGAGATTAGATTGTAATTAGATTTTGTTACATAGTTTATAGCCAAACTAAAGGTAGAATTTGTATGTGCCTGGTCCTAACCAGCAGCACAGCTCTTCTTTATAGAAGCTAAAACAGACGTACATGTACATTAGTATGGCTTCCTCCCCTGAGCCTTATATATCTTATATACCTTATATATCTTTCTTCCTGTGTCCAGCCTAATAAACTGGCAGATGGTCATAGAGTTTCAGCCCTCAACAAGGAAGGGAGGAAGGGAGGAAGGGGTGTGCAATTCTCGGACATCTGCAATCTCTGTTTCAGCAAACTGTCACAAATACCACAAGTACATGTCATGGAGACCTTGGCCCTGGTCTTCTGATGCAGCACCAAAGAGGAATTACCTTTCGAGAAGGTGTTTCAGAATCAATATATTTTCAGTAATGATAATAGTAAAGCAATGATCCCCAAAAGGCATAAAGGTAGCATTCCCTAAAGTGGGTTAATCACCAGGATTGGTCCCTGCCCTGGGGACATCCTGGTGTAGGATGTCCCCCTTTGTGAAATCCCCCAGATCACCCACTTTCCCTCACCTTCCTGCCATTTCCATGGCACATACAGAGGCGCTCGGCCAACAACGCTTTATGTGGCACATACTAATGCGTGGCATAAAGCTGCTGATTTGAACGTCACACCGGCATAGGTGCGCTGGCGGGTTCATCCCCAGCTCCCCTGTAGAGTGCGCACTCCCACACGCCCAGACTCTCTGAATGGCTGGGTGCGGGGAGCTTGCACAGCTACAGAGAATCCTGGGGTTCGGCTAGCGAGGAAGACACTGGTGTCCCGTGGGGTTTCACACAGCACGGCATCCATTATACGATGCCCCAGGGGCAAGGGGTTATTGGTCCACTTTAAGAAAAACATGTTTTTATTTTCATTCTTTATTTTTTAAAATAAATTAAAGGCAAATGGGGGGAAGGTAAATGCTGGGCACCCTAAATGGTTAGGGCCTAGTCACACCCTCTTTGGCATGTATCACATATTGTAAATGCTTTTTGTAGCCAGCCAAGAGTCTTTCAACTCTTGTTTGAGGGATTTTTATCCATTCTTCCAGTTCTGTGAGAGCTCATCTCGCATGCGCTGCTCTTTTCATCTCTATCCACAGATTCCAATGTTCAGATCAGGGAGTTGTGAGGGTTATGGTAAAATCTTTAGCTGGTGCCGTTTGATGTAGTCTTTTGTGGATTAGGATCAATATACATTTGTAGAATCCATCATATTTCCAGCTTCATTCTTTAAAGCCGGTGTTATGTTTCCAGAATGTGGAAATGTATTGAATCCATGCTTCACACTACCTATAAATAGGTTCCCAGACCATTGGCTGCAAAACAACCCCAAAGCATGATTGATCCACCAACATGTTTAAGGGTTATGGGTGTCCTTTTCATGAGCATCTGTGCCCTTTTTTGTCTCCAAAACATAACTTTGGTCATTGTGGCCAGATAGTCCACAGGGATTGTTTCCAAAATGCACCGGGCCTGTTCAGATGTTATTTTGCAATCTTCTGATGCTGACTTTTGAGTTGAGGAGACAGGAGATAACTATTTCATGAATACCATATTTGTACAGGTGTGGCTGAATAATAGAACAATGTATCATTCCTGTCTGCTATATCTGCCTAAAGTTATTTTGCAGTGAAGCGGGGGTTCTGACTTGCCTTTCTAGCAATGATCTGCTGTCTCTGAATTTTTTCTTGGTCCTTAAAACATTTAATTGACTTCCACTGTTACTGTTAACTTCCATTTCTTAAACAGAAACATAAAAAGTTGGAGGCAGAAGGAGACTGTATGCTCCATCAAGTCTGTATGTATGTGTGTATGCTCTTTGTATATTAGGATACATTAGGATACATTTCAAAATGAGGAAGTGCCAACCCTAAACTGTTTTGCTATCTTCTTTTAGCCTTCTGCTTGTGGGCATCACCTCTTTTCGTAGCGTTAGGCAGTTGCTTAGAAGAGCACGTGGCCGCTGTGTTTTGAGACAAGGTTAGAGAAGTGTGCATATTTACAGTATAGTAGTACAGTACAAGACTTTGACATTTGCATCACCTGGATTTTTCTAACGATGATTGTGAACAAGCTTAAGTCTAAAACCATAGTCAAAGATATCAGAGCTCACACATCTCCTTGGGTTCCTAAACTTACTCCCCAGAGTGCGCATGGCGCAGGGGATGCGGCAGCACACGCTCCCCATTGAAGTTAATGAGAGCCGTTTGCCAAAGGATGTAAACACAGCAACTGTTCTGATGCCCATGCATTGTAGGAACAAGGAAGTGGTGAGTTGTACTGGGCGTTCTGGGGGGTTTCACACAGCGGGGCATCCCAGTTTGGGATGCCCTTAGGGAATGAAACAAAACCTGGAAAGCCTAATTCCTGGGTTTCCACAATTCAAATTCCACAGAAATTTTGACCAAAATGTCCACAGTTGTGTATTTCAGGGCCATCCTCTGCTGATCTGTTTGCTCTATAAGCAAACGGAATGGGGTTCTAGAGCTGTACAGTTGTTTTCTGCAGGAAGGTCATCATCACCAATAATTGAAAAGCTTTTATCACCTAATCACAGCTGAAGTTCCTGGAAGAGGAGGCCGACCTCTATGATCTTATTGTGTAAGAGGTGCAATGAGTTGCTTTGATGGAAACCTCCTTGTAGTATTTATCGACTTCCATGGCTTGCTCAGAGGTACCACCAGAAAGAGGATTTTATGGTTACCGACCTCCTTCAGGTTATACTTTACAAAATAAGAATCTTTCCTCCAGCTCTCTTGCATAGTCCTCCTTTGCAGCAGATGTTTAGGCCTGAGCGAAGTTAGTGAATAGTAAGTATTTTAATACTTAATAACTTTCACAGCAGTTTTCCTACAGTAAGTCACTGCTCATTCACTACTGGCTGTGTTGTTCTGCTTTTCATCCACTTCAAAGTCTTATTTCCTCTCAAATTCATTAAGTAAATGAACATATCCTTCTCACATAGGCTCACATAACGGCCTTATTATTGCCAATGCCTGTCCTTTTAAATTCTGTCTCTGAGCATATAGTCACCTTAGCTCAGAGGAGTAGCTGGACTTTCTGGTACCCGGGGCAAAGATCCAGAATGGCGCCTCCCACCTGTTCTCAGGCCCCCCTTCGGTGCCCCCCTGACCTGCTGCACCCGGGGCAAGTGCCCCCTCTGCTCCCCCCTAGCTACACCCCTGCCATAGCTGGCCTGCAACGGATCAGGCCCACACTGGATCTTCTGTAATGACCAATTATGAGGAGCCAGGTCCCAGCATTCACACCTGTTATCATTAAACTATTAATTACCTGCGGTCTATCTGAGAGGCTGGGCATGGAAGTGCGCCTAAGCTGCCGGGCTGTGGCCACGGCCCCTGATCATGACGTGGGAATTCGGAAAGGAAAGTGATTTTGGGTTTGCATGGGGGGTTCACACAGTGGGGCATCCCGGATCAGTGTCTTTTAGACTCCAGGGTCAGTCTTGGAGGTGAAAAAAAGTCAAATGACTTTAGACAGAGGAGTAGCTAGGCTTTCTGGGACCCGGGGCAAACATTCTAAATGGCGTCCCCCACCTGTTCTCAGGTCCCCCTTTGGCACCCCCCTGACCTGCTGCACCCGGGGCAAGTGCTCCCCCCCTAGCTACACCCCTGACTTCAGATTCCTTTTAACAACCACCCCCAAACTGGAATGTCCCCAAAATAAATGATTCCCATTAAGGCCATGATCATACATGGAGCGCTGTATGAGTGGTGGATTAGTTTAGATTGGCATCCCTATGAAACAGGAGCTTCCTTTGCACAGAGTTGGTGTAGCTAGGGGGGAGCACTTGCCCCGGGTGCAGCAGGTCAGGGGGGTGCCAAAGGGGGACCTGAGAACAGGTGGGGGACGCCATTTAGAATCTTTGCCCCGGGTCCCAGAAAGCCTAGCTACTCCTCTGTCTAAAGTAATTTGACTTTTTTTCACCTCCAAGACTGACCCTGGAGTCTAAAAGACACTGATCCGGGATGCCCCACTGTGTGAACCCCCCATGCAAACCCAAAATCACTTTCCTTTCCGAATTCCCATGTCGTGATCAGGGGCCGTGGCCACAGCCCGGCAGCTTAGGCGCACTTCCATGCCCAGCCTCTCAGATAGACCGCAGGTAATTAATAGTTTACTGATAACAGGTGTGAATGCTGGGACCTGGCTCCTCATAATTGGTATGGCATGTTTAGGTCTGTGTTGAAGGAATCCATGAAGAAGACAATGCTACCATCTAGTGTTAATGAGAGAGATCTGCATTTCCATGACACCTTGCACAGGGAGGGACATGGTCAATGAATTCCAGGTCCCTCCTGTGTGTATTACTTTCAATATAAATTACAGTATGATGTGACAAGACGGGCCAGCTCTTCCTGTTGTGTGACCCAGATGCAGCAGTGATCCAGAGGTGGAGCAGGTAGCGAGGGAGCGACTGTCACTGTCATCTCTGCACCTCTGTTTATCTGCCAGGTATTGCAGTGTATGTGTGTGAGTGTTGGGATTATATGGGAGACATGGGATCTGAGCATAGTGTGTACACGCGATGGTGCTGCACGATGACATCACGTCTATAAAATTGAGAGTGGGCGATGGCTGTCTTGTTTCTCCTAAATACACATTAGTTTTCTACCTGATGAAATTGGGAGGAATGTTTTCTTTGGCATGCATTTTGTTCCTGATTAAAGGGTTTGTGTACATAGGCATTTATCAGAGATGGAAGCATTTATTATTTATTCTTTGCATAGCGGTGACATATTCTCTTGCCCTTTATGGAGCAAATAGTTCTTTTTGTCCATAAACCTTTGTCTCTTTTTTTCTCATGGCGGCCCTACACCTTACAATCAGGTTGTAAACTAAGTATTAAGACCTTGACACCTAATCAGTGCATTCTGATATTACGCAGATATGACATCATAATACCGTATATACAGTCATTTTGCTAAAAAAAATGGACACTCAAATTTTAGCTCTAATATCTTTTTTTTTTTAGGTTTGGATCAACCATCTTTATAAATGTATTAAATCATTTTTATTAAAGCGGTAGTCAAAAAACAAACAACCCACCCAACACCCTCGCCAGCACCAAGACTTTAGGGTTTTATTTAAAAATAAGACGGGGAGGCCGATTCATTAATAGCGCCAGGTAGCGACAGATGAGCGACTGTAGCGTGATTTTTTCAGCGCCAGCCAGTATTCGCTGTGCTTGGCCGGCGTTAGCTTGATGACAGCGACTCAGTCGGTGTGCGGTAATGTTGAATACGGGCTGGGGGGTCGCTGTTTCACAGGTCCAGCGTTGTATGTGAGCGCCTGACAATGAATGGCCAGAGCGAACGGCTAGCTTCATATTCATCAACAAATCACGCTCCGAATGTGCTGTCGCTGTCCATTCCTTGTTTAAACCCCAGAGCGCTGGCGGCGATGTGTATTAACTAGTTTTTAACCCCTAAACAACCATATTTTTGGAATGTAACATTATACATGTGTTTAGAATCATTTTGTAATATGAATACATTAATCTCAGACCTGTTAGATCAATTCTGCACAAATTTGTTTTAATTTTTTTTTTTTACTTAAAAATAAATCCTAACATTGCAGAAGTGGTCTCCGAATTGTTGACATTAAAAAATAAAAATAAAAAATTAATACCAATTAATTATGATTAATTATAGATTGCTCCATTGAAATGCATTGGACATCGCCAGGGAGCGACAGCTCATACCTGGCGCTGTGAGGGAATTTGCAGCGGCGCTGTTCGGTCCAGGCGGCTTCATGATGAATGCCGCGCTAGCCGTCGCTCTCGCCGGCGCTAGCCTCATTTTGCTTGATAAATGCGTCATTGTGACCGCCGCCGGGCGTACTTGAGTCGGTAGTCGCCGTTAGCTGCCGCTACCTGGCGCTCGTCAGACACTACCTGGCGCTATCGCTTGATGAATAAGGGCATAAGTTGTTTGCCTGATCCCACAGCGGCATTCCTTTATGACTGCTGGGCCTGTGCCCCCCCCCCAAGCAGCTGCACTGAACTTTAATTGGACCTCCAGTCGTCAATATAAAGTTGATGCCCTAAAGCCCCTCTTTGTCGATCAGTGGAATTTGATGTTTGGGAGGACTGAACCCCATGCAGATGTCGTAGAATAGCTGTGCTCTTAGAAATACATGGGAGTCAGTATCTTGGATCACACCTGAGAGCCCTGCTTACACATGAGCATGAGTGAGGGGTTGGGGGAGAGCCTTTACCAGCTCACAGACACACTGCATTTGAGATGCATTTATGATCAGTCCAATCACCCAGGGTGAGATTTTATCTGTTTCTACACAGAATGATAGAAAGAGATAAAATCCTTCTCTAGTTGGCTGCATTGATTTAAATGGATATTTCAGGCAAAGGAAATTGTTAGAAAGAGAAAAGGTTCCCAGCTTCATGTGAACTGCTAAAACATAGCATTTAATGAAGTCCATTAAAACTTGATAGGTGATGACATACCAACTCCTAGTGACAAAAAGATTCCAACAAGTGACGCATTTTGGGGGTGATATCCCTTAGTCTTACCTGGTTAATCTCTGGACTCATTAAAGTGGACCAAAACCCAGGATTTTTGACTGACCCTAACCCCCCAGAACGCAACCAACTCAATTCATTCCAGTCCTACAGCGCGTCTAAGAGCAGCGGCTCCGAGCGCGCTGACAGCCGCATCCTCGGCTTCCCTCTAACAGGGAGCGTGTCTGTGCCGGCCATAGTCAAATGCCTGGCGCGGGCATTCGCCCTGCTAGAGGGATGACAGGTATGACTAAGGTCCTGGCTATGCTGTACACCATATTTACACCATTTCTAAATCCCCTTATATACTGTTTGTATACTTATATACTGCTGTCTCTAGCTATGGACTATAAATCATGGAATACTGCTCCATGGATATATATGATGTTTTTGTTGCTTTCCAATTTATGGACCAACCACAATAAGTTACACATAGGTGTGAATATAGCGGTGTACCTACTTTTAGGTACACCGCTATATTCGGCTCGTGCATGCGCCGTTGGACTGGGAAACGAGGTAAGTGAATGGGGGCGACCTGGGGGGTTTCACACAGCGGGGCATCCCGATTTAGGATGCCCCGAGGGGGAATCAATCAGCCCGGGAATCTTATAGATGGTGTTTCATGTGCCTACAAGATCTTTTTAATGCCTCCAGGGATACACATCACTCAGGTAGGACGAAGGGAAATCACCCCTGAAAACCGTCACCTGTTGGAATGTTTTCGTCACTTGGAGTTGGTATGTCACCACCTATAATGCTTTAATGGACTTCATTAAATGCTATGTTTTAGTGCTAAACAAAGGTTCCCACGCGAAGCTCTTTCCGGATCTCTATGGAGCTGCCTAGCTCTCATACCATGCTTTGAACATGTTTGTAGGCAATTGTTACACCATTGTGTCGGGCTAAATTTGACACTGTCCTAAAATGTTTTCCATTATTAAATTGAAGAATTGGTTGAGATATCGAGGTTTACAGTTTTACACTATGATTTCTCTTGTGATGCATGTGGGCGTGGCTTGGCATAATAATCAGCAAAATAGGTGGGGTCTGTAATATCCAGAGATCTTGCTTCAGACACAGGCATTCACAAGGGTTCCCTGGGCTAGAATGGCAGCTTAAGCTATCAATACAGAGGGGGTGGGAGTTGGGGCTAGTATCGGTGCGTGTCAGCGGGTGGCACTGGAGGGACAGATGAGGACGTGTATTTACTCATTCACTGTGCCAAGCTGAGATGCTTGGCAGTGTAAGCTGCTGTTTTCTTTTTTTTAACATTTTTGGCATGAAAAATCCCTGCATGGCTGCAGTATGTCTGTGTGATATTAGTTCTCCAAACAAGATAGGCTGTCAGCATTTTGTGATTTAGCTCACACCTGAGAGAGAGATTTGCAGAGAAAAGAGACCAGCATGTCTGTGATGTTACACACACAGTGAATCACCAGCTGCTGAAGGGGATGAATGTAACTATGAGTCACTGTAAGTCAATGGCCTCTGCTGCAGCAGAGCATTGCAACAGGTGTTTATAATGTTGTTCGCTGCTTCCTGGGCATTGGCGAGTCATTATAATTGATGTTTTTTTCATTCTAGCTAGAGCTAAAGCATTATTTCAAAGAGATTTAGGGTAATTTTGACTGTAGAACTGGGTTCTTCAGAAGCAGTGCTGTCAAGATTGTGGCAAGATGGATGCTCCCATGCAGTCCATGAGCATAGAGTCTGTCTGCTATTCTACAACATCTGAATGGGCGGGGGGTAGAGGAGCAATTTACTAATGCTTTTTTGACTGAATGTCCGCTTTAAGTGACCCATTATTACACAGTGGCAGAACCGCTTCTCTATGGCCTGGGTGACTAAGCAGACACTAAAATTCAATGTGTTAACCTTAAAAAGCTAAAAATGCTCCGCCACACCATTTCTCCTGCCAGGCCACTGGACACCCAGTGCAATGTTTTTTACATTTTAATTCACGTAATCAAGCTTAGAGCTGGGGGGGAGGGGTGGATGTTTTTTGATAAATTTGGCACCCTACTGTTAAGGTGTATGTAGGGGTGGTTAGCCAGGCTTACTTCGCTGTGCAGCCCCCATCCCTCCAATATTGATCCTCTTTGAAGCGGACCAACACCTGTGCGGGCGCCTGCTATAAGACAGTCTGGAGGGGGGCATCCAGAATGCTGTAGCTCCCCCCTGTACATAACCTGTCTCTTCCAGCTTCAGGCCCGACAGGCCCACTCCCCCTGCTTCCACCATAGGCGCCGCCATCTTCATGAATAGCCCCGCCCCTTCTGACAGTTGTCAGATGCGGTGAACGCTGGCGAGAGGGGAAGAGGGGCATGGGATCCAGCGATCACCGCATCCGTCATCGAGATTGGTGAAAGACAGAGGAGCTGACGATCGGAGGCGTGTAGTGTTTTTTATTTTTTACATTTAGCCCTTTGTGAACTGATCCATGAGATCCATGAGACCCCTATACTAGTTCACAAGGCTCTGGCAAGTCACCTGCTGCTAGCAGGTGAAAAAATAATAAAATATTTTTTCTCTGTGTCCATGTTTTTTTTTACTTTTATCCCTTTGTGAATTGATAAGGTATCGATGAGACCCCTATACCAGTTCACAAGGTGGGTGACTTGCCATTAACCCCAACCCCCATTACCTGCCTCTCCAAAGCCCAGGGGGGGCAGAAGGGCCCAGGAGCCAGGCTTGTAGCCTGCAGGGCGGGGGACCACCGAGGCTGGCCCCTGCGCCCTGTTCTACAAGCCCCCATAGCTGGTCCCTGGGCTGGTTATGCTGGGTAGAGTTTTTTGTTTTTAACCCTTAAAACTCCCCCCAAAAATTGCCCCCCCCCCTTCCGGGAAGGGGGACCCCACGCCAATTATTTTTTTTATTTAACCCTTTATAGTGTGGATAGTAGTTGTATTTTATTTGTAAATGTTATAAAGTGCTCTTTTCAGTTTGGGGGGTCTCCTGGACAATACATATGTGGTACCGTTGTAATCAGGAGTAATGGGGCTTTCACATGCAATATGGTTCTCTTTAATAAAATAAATGTTTTATTTAAAGTAAATGAGACATTTTTTTTAAATAATTGTTTACATTTTGTTTAGTTTTTTTACTCAAAAATATTTTAAAAAACAGTGAAAAAATTACAAACAAGAGATTTCATGTTAAAGCCTAAACTGTCACAAAAAGAAAATATTTCCTGTAAATTCCTGCAAAAATCACAGTTAAACTGGACCTGCAGCATCAAATAATGAAAATTAAGTTTTTAGGCACTTACTATTCTTTCCCCTGCTGGGCTGTACCTCTGTTCAGGACTCTAGGATACGGGCACCGCCATCTTGCCTCAGAAGCATCACATACTGAGGAGAAGAGGAGGAGGGGGGAAAGTGCAGGAGGGTGGGTTATACCTGTGCTTTGCACAGACAGAGCAGAGCGGAGGTCAGGAAAAGGACAACAATCCCAGAATGCAGAGCAGCATAGTCAATAGACACTTCCTGTCTGCAGGTAACTTGAGACTCCATGAGCCGCCATCTTGGATGTTTAGAGGCTCAGAAAAAGCACTAGATGCAGGTAGAATGATTTCTAATGTCAGCAATCTGTATGTACAGGGTGTGGAAAACATATAAGATCTGCTTTTATTCAGGGTGAAGGTCTGATTTAAACATAATGGTGAAAAATGATCTGTCAACAGAGGGTGACAAAATCTCAAGTAGGCTGGCAGTAAACAGGGTTAAATACCCTTACCCGTATGCTTTACTTTGGGGTGTTTGGTAACTCTTCCCTTGACAGTATCTATGCATGTTGGGTATTGTTCTGTTCGGGGGACCTTGCATTTTCAGATTTTTTTCTTGTTTGCATATTGTTGTTAAGGAAAATGTGGCTTTTATTCTGCTTTCTTATTCTTTTTTAGGGAAACCCTGTGCAACCAAATAATTCATTGAAGGATTATTTCCAGGAAACTGTGCCTACATCAACAAGCCTGGTACACCTAGAAAGGTTAAGGTGAGTACTTCCAGAGAATATATAGTTTGTGGGGAGCATTTCAAATGTAAAGGATTGTTTCTTTTAAAACCTGCAAGATGCACATAGCAGTTGTATTTTATCTGAAAATCTCCTAAAGCACTGTTTAAGTTTGGGGGAGTCTCCTCTGCAGGAAAGTGTTTCTACCAATACATATGTGGTACCGTTTTAACCAAGAGAAATTGAGCTTTTACATGCAATAAGATTTTATTGAAAAACTTACACTTCTCATTATAAAAAAAGCAGTACAAATTGTAAAAAACTGATTTTTTAAAAAATGTTTGCACATATTTCACCAACAATGTTGAGAATACACTTACACACAAATGGCAAACAAGACATTTCATGTTAAAGCCCAGACTCTGCTGAAAAAAAACAATTTATAATTTTTCCAGGAAATCCCTGGAAATCCTTTCAAAACTCACATTGAACATGTGTAGCGCAAAATAGTGAAAAATGGTCTGGCAACAGAGGGTGACAAAAACTCCAGATAGGCTGGCAGGTAAAGGTTTAAGGTAAGCTTTCAAGAAAACTCTAAATTGCATGAAGATGCCGCCAATTAAGCAAAGGCCGGCAGGTATTTTATTATAGCTAAAGGGGACTTATTTTATCAGGCTAAACTGTTTTCTTTTAAGGAAATCCAACATTATATACAAAGGTTTTACTATAGCTGAAGTAGCTTCTTCTATTAGGGGAACTATAGGAAAGTCACCACTTCCTCATTCATGGTGTATGGCACAAAATAGCAGTTAATCACGTGACTGCTGGTGACTAATATGAATTTCCCAGTGGGCTTGCACATCCAACCTGAAGAGTTTTTGTTGGTCACTTGATTAACTGCCATTTTGTGCCATGTACCACGAATGAGGAAGTGGTGACTTGCCTAAAGTTCCTCTTTAATTTGGGAAGAAGTCAATCCTCCATGTCACATTAGCCTCCACTCTTATAGGGAGATTTGTGGCCACTGATATTGGGTGAAGCCTGACTTGCAGTTGATATTACTTTCATATTTGAGATGTTGGATTGGCTTGTGAGCTCGCTGCAGATTAGAAGTATAGCAGTGGTCAGTTTCACACCAATCAGATATCACAGCAATCCTCCTATATTGTGGGTTCAAGTTGTCACAGACCCCAAATATGCAATAAAAGGTAAGTAATGAGGCAACTGACACTCCATGTTTTTTATGCAAAAAAGGTGGTTGTAAAATAATTGAGAGTATACAAAAATTCAAAACAGTGCAATACAAAAGTAATGCCACTAGGTGGCATGATCCTCCAATAGACTCACCAGCTTTATTGTTGTCTGGATGAAGCGAAAGGATGGTGAGGAATGGTCCATACTGAGCGAACAGCTTCATGGCTACTAAGAAAATGGCCTTTGAGGAAGAGGGGCTTGATCCACTATAGTCAATGGGTAGGCTATAATGACTACCAGAGAACAAACTCAAGGAAAATCATGCTTAGTATGGTAACGCTGAAAACATAACATGACTAGTGTTGGTCAAACCCAGTCAGAAGTCTGTGTTCAGGTTCAGCGTTCGGGTCAGCAATAAAGCTGGTTGATGGGCTTTTAGCCCTCCTCTTGTCAAATCAGATTGGCCAGTAGGCTGGCAATCTCGCTGCCCCCCACCAACCCAACTAACCAGACCCCCCCCAACCAATCTGGAAGGAGAGCAGGTGTGGCATAGATGGGGACAGGCCGCGATGATGCACGGCCACAAGCTGGCGGGGACTACATCGCCCACCGAGTTCTGTCACACAGCCTGCTATGGGGTGATGGGGGAGGCACTGTCACACAGTCTGTTATGGGGGGATGGGTGGCTCTGTCACACAGTCTGCTATGGGGTTATGGGAGGGTTCTGTCACACAGTCTGCTATGGGGGTGGGGGGATTCTGTCACACAGTCTGTTATGGGGTGATGGGTGGCTCTGTCACGTAGTCTGATATGGGGTGATGGAAGGGTTCTGTCACACAGTCTGCTATGGGGTGATGGAGGGGTTCTGTCACACAGTCTGCTATGGGATGATGGAGGGGTTCTGTCACATAGTCTGCTATGGGGTGATGGGGGGTGGTCTACCTTACGGCCTGCTATAAGGTGATGGGGGGGCTCTGTCACACAGTCTGATATGGGGTTATAGGGGGATTCTGTCACACAGTCTGCTATGGGGTGGTGGGGGGCTCTGTCACACAGTCTGCTATGGAGTGATGGGGGCTCTGTCACGTAGTCTGCTATGGGGTTATGGGGGGATTCTGTCACACAGTCTGCTATGGGGTGATGGGTGGCTCTGTCACGTAGTCTGCTATGGGGTTATGGGGGGATTCTGTCACACAGTCTGCTATAGGGTGATAGGTGGCTCTGTCACATAGTCTGCTATGGGGTGATAGGAGGGTTCTGTCACACAGTCTGCTATGGGGTGATGGGTGGCTCTGTCACGTAGTCTGATATGGGGTGATGGAGGTGTTCTGTCACACAGTCTGCTATGGAGTGATAGAGGGGTTCTGTCACACAGTCTGCTATGGGGTGATGGGGGGATTCTGTCACACAGTCTGCTATGAGGTGATGGGGGGCTCTGTCACACAGTCTGCTATGGGGTTATGGGGGGATTCTGTCACACAGTCTGCTATGGGGTGATGGGGGATTCTGTCACACAGTCTGCTATGGGGTTATGGGGGGTTCTGTCACATAGTCTGCTATGAGGTGATGGGGGGGCTCTGTCACACAGTCTGCTATGGGGTTATGGGGGGCTCTGTCACACAGTCTGCTATGGAGTGATGGGGGCTCTGTCACATAGTCTGTTATGGGGTGATGGGAGGGTTCTGTCACACAGTCTGCTATGGGGTGATGGAGGGGTTCTGTCACACAGTCTGCTATGGGGTTATGGGGGGATTCTGTCACACAGTCTGTTATAGGGTGATGGGAGGATTCTGTCACACAGTCTGCTATGGGGTGATGGAGGGGTTCTGTCACACAGTCTGCTATGGGGTGATAGAGGGGTTCTGTCACACAGTCTGCTATGGGGTGATGGGGGGGCTCTGTCACACAGTCTGCTATGAGGTGATGGGGGGCTCTGTCACACAGTCTGCTATGAGGTGATGGGGGGCTCTGTCACACAGTCTGCTATGGGGTTATGGGGGGATTCTGTCACACAGTCTGCTATGAGGTGATGGGGGGCTCTGTCACACAGTCTGCTATGGGGTTATGGGGGGATTCTGTCACACAGTCTGTTATGGGGTGATGGGAGGGTTCTGTCACACAGTCTGCTATGGGGTGATGGAGGGGTTCTGTCACACAGTCTGCTATGAGGTTATGGGAGGATTCTGTCACACAGTCTGCTATGGGGTGATGGAGGTGTTCTGTCACACAGTCTGCTATGGAGTGATAGAGGGGTTCTGTCACACAGTCTGCTATGGGGTGATGCGGGGGCTCTGTCACACAGTCTGCTATGAGGTGATGGGGGGCTCTGTCATACAGTCTGCTATGGGGTTATGGGGGGATTCTGTCACACAGTCTGCTATGAGGTGATGGGGGGCTCTGTCACACAGTCTGCTATGGGGTTATGGGGAGATTCTGTCACACAGTCTGCTATGGGGTGATGGGGGATTCTGTCACACAGTCTGCTATGGGGTTATGGGGGGTTCTGTCACATAGTCTGCTATGAGGTGATGGGGAGGCTCTGTCACACAGTCTGCTATGGGGTTATGAGAGGATTCTGTCACACAGTCTGCTATGAGGTGATGGGGGGCTCTGTCACACAGTCTGCTATGGAGTGATGGGGGATTCTGTCACACAGTCTGTTATAGGGTGATGGGAGGATTCTGTCACACAGTCTGCTATGGGGTGATGGAGGGGTTCTGTCACACAGTCTGCTATGGGGTTATGGGAGGGTTCTGTCACACAGTCTGCTATGGGGTTATGGGAGGGTTCTGTCACACAGTCTACTATGGGGTGATGGGTGGATCCTGTCACACAGTCTGTTATGGGGTGATGGGAGGATTCTGTCACACAGTCTGTTATGGGGTGATGGGAGGATTCTGTCACACAGTCTGCTTTGGGGTGATGGAGGGGTTCTGTCACACAGTCTGTTATGGGGTGATGGAGGGGTTCTGTCACACAGTCTGTTATGGGGTGATGGAGGGGATTCTGTCACACAGTCTGTTATGGGGTGATGGAGGGGTTCTGTCACACAGTCTGTTATGGGGTGATGGGTGGCTCTGTCACACAGTCTGCTATGGGGTGATAGGAGGGTTCTGTCACATAAGGGTTGATTCAGAGCCCCTTTCTTGCTACCAAACAAAAAACCATGCAAAAATGAAAACATTTCACACCAAAGTTCTCGCAGAAAAAAGGCTCTGCTGTATCAGACGAGGGGAAAAAATTAACGAGAATGGAAATATTCACGCAAAATGAAAGGGGCGGTGAGAAAGGTGACCTTCAGTTAGCTGTGTTTATTTCATTGCCAGTCACACAGGGGTTACCAGACAAAATCGCCACTTTTCAGCCACAGCATATAGGCAATTAAATATTTATTGCTGCCAGGTATTCACTGTACTTTACACATATACTTGGAATTCCATATTGCAGGGAGGTTATTGTTATTATTGTTTATTTATAAAGCACCAACATCTTCCATAATGTTGTACAAGGTGGGATTACAAACAGGGTAAAATAACGAAGTTACAATACATGAGCATTATGAGTCAGGTGTGACAGTCATACTGAAATACACTGGATGAGGGCCCTGCCCCCGTGGGCCTAAATTCTGAAGGATAAGGCTTGAAGAAAAAGGTAGGTCACAAATAATATATAGTTAATATGATGACAAGTGATCTTAAGTGGTTCGGGCTTATTTAGGCAAAATTATAGGCTCATCTGAATAGGTGGGTTTGGGTAGGGCTGTGGAGTCAGTAAGCCAGAGAACAACTCTGACTCTAGCTTCAACTCCTTACCAGCCTCTTCATACTTACCAATAAGGAAGAACAAGCATTCCCATCCTCTATCGCTGGGCAGACATGGAGGAGTCCAAGGTCAAGGTTTATGCCTCCTTACACTCCTACTTCACAATAGAAACATAGAAACATAGAAACATAGAAGGTTGACGGCAGAAGGAGACCATACAGTCCATCTAGTCTGCCCTTATGCGTATACTGTATGTACTCTTTATCTTAGGATAGATGTGTGCTTATCCCAGGCATATTTAAATTCAGTGACTGTTGATTTTTCAACTACCTCTGCTGGAAGTTTGTTCCAAGCATCTACTACTCTTTCTGTAAAATAATATTTTCTAACATTGCTCCTGATCTTCCCCCCGACTAGCTTCAGGTTGTGCCCCCTTGTTCTATCGTTAAGTTTCTTCTTAAAAACACTTCCCTCCTGAACCTTATTCAATCCTTTCACATATTTAAAGGTCTCAATCATGTCCCCCCCCCTCTCCCTTCTTTCCTCCAGACTGTACAAATTAAGTTCTTTAAGTCTCTCCTGATAAGTTTTAAGTTTAAGTCCTTCCACCATTTTCGTTGCCCGCCTTTGGACACGTTCTATTTGAATAATGTCTTTTTGCAGGTAAGGTCTCCAGAACTGCACACAGTATTCTAGCTGTGGCCTTACCAGGGCTCTATACAGCGGCATCACAACCTCCCTCTTCCTACTGGTGATGCCTCGAGCTATGCAGCCGAGCAGCCTGCTTGCTTTTCCCACTGCCTGGCTACACTGTCCACTCATCTTGCAGCTATCAGTAATCAGTATCCCTAAATCTCTCTCCTCCGAGGTCCTGGCTAACACAGTACTGCCCATACGGTACTCAGAGCAGGGATTCCTTCTACCCAAGTGCATGATTTTACATTTAGAGACATTAAACTCTAGTTTCCACAGTTTTGACCATCTGTCCAGTAAAGCTAAATCATTTTCCATGTTGCAGACGCCTCCAGGAATATCCACCCTATTACTAACCTTTGTATCATCAGCAAACAGACAAACTTTTCCTACCAAGCCTTCTCCTATGTCACTTACAAATATATTAAAAAGAATGGGGCCCAGGACAGAGCCTTGCGGCACACCACTTGTAACTCGCCTTTGTTCAGATTGCACGCCATTTACAACAACGCTCTGATACCGATCCCTCAGCCAACTGGAAATCCACTGAACTATCCAGGGATTGAGTCCTACCTTCAATAACTTATCTATGAGCTCCTTATGTGGTACAGTGTCAAAGGCTTTGCTAAAATCCAGATAGGCGATATCCACAGCACCACCTTCATCTAACACTTTAGTGACATTGTCAAAGAAATCAATAAGGTTGGTCTGACATGATCTGCCCTCAGTAAAGCCGTGCTGTTTTGGGTCCAATAGGTCATTAATTTTTAGATGGGAAATTATCTGTTTTTTTAAGAGTGTTTCCATTAATTTGACCACTATAGATGTTAAACTAACTGGCCTGTAATTACTGGCTTCTTCTCTACTCCCCTTTTTATGGATTGGTACGACATTGGCCATTCTCCAATCATCTGGAACCTCACCAGTTGAAAGGGAATGGTTAAGTAAATCAGTTAGAGGGGCTGCAATCACAAACCTAAGTTCCCTTAGAACTCTGGGGTGGATTCCATCTGGACCCATCGCCTTACTTACCTTTAGATGTGCCAGCTCGGATAGGACATCAGCCTCCAGAAACTCCGGAGCTGTAACCTCCCAGCTGGATGCTGTGCTATGGCCATGCCTGCTACTATCTGAAAATACCGAACAAAAGTAGCTATTCAGATGGTCAGCCACAGCCTTATCTCCGTCAATATATTTATTTTCCCTATTTCTAATTTTTGAGACTGCATTGTTTTTCTTCTTTCTGTCACCAATATATCGGAAAAAGGTTTTATCTCCCCTCTTCATAGATTTGGCCATTTCTTCCTCTTTTTGCCCTTTAGCAGTCCTTATAATTAGTTTTGCTTCCCTCTGTTTAATTTTATATGCCTCTCTGTCAGCTACACTTCCACTTACTTTATACTTCTTATAGGCAGACTTCTTATCTTTTATGATAGTGCTGACTTCCCTAGTAAACCATAATGGTTTCTTCTTCCTTTTATTCTTGCTAGTTTGTTTCACATGTTGCTTAGTTGCCTTTAAGATGGCCATTTTTAATAGTGACCACTGGGCACTCACTTCTGCTACTCTGTTCCACTCACCTAATTTTCTTTCTACATACTCCGCCATTTCCTTGAAGTTTTTCTTCCTAAAGTCTAGCACTTTGGTTCTGGTGTGTGATTGCACAATGTCTGTTTTTATTCTGAACCATAAGCATTGATGGTCACTGGAACCCAGATTTTCTTCAACCCTGACCTCGGACACCAGATCCCCATTGGTCAGAACTAAGTCCAGAATGTTATCTTCTCTAGTTGGCAATGTCACAAGTTGTTTTAGAGACACTCCATTAAGTGCCTCTAATATAGTCCTGCTCTTGCATGTCGATGCACTTGGGATATTCCAGTCCACATCAGGCATGTTGAAGTCACCTGTAATTACAATGTCGCCCTTCTCTGCCATTCCACTGATTTCATCTATTAACAGGTTATCTAGATCCTCAGATTGTCCAGGGGGCCTATATATCACACCAATTCTGACCACAGCTCCCTCCTTAGTCTGCATGGTAACCCAGAGAGTTTCTAGTTCATTATGTGTATGCTGAATTATTGTTGATTGAAGGGTAGTCTTGACATAAATGGCTACTCCACCGCCCTTTCTATCCAATCTGTCTTTTCTGTGCAATGTGTAACCGGTAGAGATGAGCGAACCGGTTCGGACGAACCGGAATTCGCTCCGAATTTCAGGAAATATTTGATTCGGCACGAACCCGAATATTTTGTGGTTCGTGCCGATCGAATTTTTCCTGAAATTAAAAAAAAAAAATGCCGGCATGGTGGGAGCGGAGCCGGCCGGCCCGCTCCCACCATGCCGGCATTTAAAAAAAAAAAAAAAAAAAAAAAGCATTTTTGCCGGCATGGTGGGAGCGGAACCGGCCGGCCCGCTCCCACCATGCCGGCATTTAAAAAAAAAGGCAAACACTTACCTGCAGGTCCGGAGCGTGGAGGCCGGCGCCGCTCTCAGCTGTCATCTGAGGGCGCGTCATCAGAGGGTGCCTTTGTGAAATTCGGCGAATCGGCCGAATCGAACTTTTCAAAAGTTCGCTCATCTCTAGTAACCGGGTATGGCTATCTCCCAGTCATTGTGATCCTTGAACCAAGTCTCTGTTATTGCAACAAGATCCAATTCATCTCTGGATATGATAGCCATTAATTCACAGAGCTTGTTGCCCAAGCTGCGAGCATTGGTACACATCATGTGGATGTTGTTGGTATTGTATTTTAGTGTGTCCTTGATCTTTTCCACCTCTAGCCTACCACTGACCGGGTTTCCTGCTTCAATGTCCTGCTTCATCCTAAAACAATGGAGGTAGCCTTTTAAGGCTAGGCGTGCTGAACCTGTAATAAATGGAGTAGGCTTGTAGGGTCATTAACAAGGCTCCATAGGTGCCTCCATGAGGGACCGCTGGTGCTGGAACATGGAATCGTTTGCCCCCCCCCACCATTGGTAATTATGAATATGCGGCCACTGCATGGAGAAGCTGCGAGGGAACACCAAATAACCAGATCAGAATTTGGTCCAAATTTCAGGAAACAATTGATTCGGCACAAAGCCAGGCAGAGGAAGCCCGCACCTGCCTCCTGAGAAGCTAGACAGAGGACCCCCCCACCTGTCGGGTGGAGGAAGAAACCACCCACCCACCACCAGAAAAGCCGGGCACAGGAAGCCCCCCCACCCGCTGCCAGAGATGCCCTGCACCTACACCTACACCTGCCACCTTGGAAACCAGCCAGAGGTGCCTCACATGCCACCTCGGAAGCAACCACCCGCATGCAGAGAAGTCGGTCAGCTGGTAGCCTGCCTGGCCACTGAGATGGTGGCTAGATCCTGCCTGCCTGCCAGCTGTGTAAAAGAAATTCGTCAAATTGTCTGAATTTTTGGGAAGTTTGCTCATCCCTAGTCAGGAACATCAATCAACAAATGAACACAAGCTGGAACAACAGGTCACAGCCACCTGACAATCCAATCAGCACTGTGCTGTTCCTGGAGGTGGCATTAGAAACATACCTCCCAAGTGTCCCTGATTTGGAGGGACTGTCCTTCTTTTGAGTCTGTGTCCCCATGTCCCTTGTTGTTCTCATTTGTCCCTCTTTGAGGTGTAACATGCAGATCTGCATCAATAAATGATTAATTTGCTATTTGAAGTGTTTATATTGTTTAACTGTTACAACCTATTACCTATCTATCCCTCAATGAGGGGGCGTGGCCTAATTTCTAGCCTCTTTCCCACCCTGAAACGTTGGTAGGTATGTTAGAACCAGCTGTGTACAATCAGCATAGGCAGCATTGGATAAGTATCTCCAGAGTCTTGACTAGGCTGTCTGGCACCCGGGGCAAAGATTCAAAATGGCGCCCCCACCTGTGCTTAGAGTCTGTGCTTTGGCACCCCCCTCACCTGCTGCACCTGGGCCCCCTGCCCCCCACAGCTATGCCCCTAAGTATCTCCTTGTGACAATTATAAGCTACTTTGTTTGTCCAATATTTTGCAAATGGCAGTTTGAGAACTGTAGCTGCAGGGTGAATGGGTTCATTATGTGATGCTTTACATAGCTGACACGTAACAAAGGAGCCATCAGAGGAGAAATTTGCATAGCCACTCTTTCCACATACAAGTATTTGTAATACAGGGCATTAATAGAAAGATAAATTTCCCTAAAGACAGAATAAACCATCACCATAAAAAAAGCTAAATATATCCATACTGAGCAAAGGGGGTGGGAGTAGCTCCATCACTATTATTTATACAAAATGATCATCATTATTATTCAGGGCCTGGAAACCAATTTACCGCCCAGTTTAACCCTCTCATCATCCAAGTATTAAGCACCGAACATGTCTAGCTATGTGGAAAGACAGAGATTTGGTTGCACATATCTGCAGATACATGTGGAAGCCACACTGCCCCGACAAGGCACTCTGTGTTTAGTGTGGTCCCTACTCTTATTTTTGAGTCCCCAAAGTTGGGACATGCAATGCAGCCAGAGCTACTCACCTGGGAAGTTGCCAGCCTCCCTTTAGAACACTCCATATGATAAACCCTTTTCGATATTTACATGTATACACTGTATGTTCACATTCAAGATAACAAATAAAATTTCCTCTTGAAAGTAGCGCTTTCTAGGTGGCTAGTGAATGAATGTGAGTTGTGAATGAGAGAGAGGAGTCCAGTATAACCCCAAGGCATTGTGCTTGGGGAGCTGCAGTAATTGTGAGGTCAGTGACAGATATAGTTCATGTGGAGGCAGTAGGAGAGTTTGATGGTGGGAAGATGACAAACTCAGTCTTGTCCATGTTTAGTTTGAGAGAGCGAGATGACATGAATGATGAGATAGCTGTCAGATGATCAGGAACACGGGATAGGAGAGAAGAGAGATCTAGGCCAGAGAGGTAGATTTGAGTGTCGTCAGCATAAATGTGATGAATTTATGAGTTGTCCAAGACCATAGGTGTAGACAGGAAAGAAAAGGTGTTCAAGAACAGAACCTTGTGGTGCACCAACAGACAGAGGGCAGGGAAATGAAACCATGTTTGGGTGGGATTAGGCTAAGCGATTCAGTCAGATGCTATAATCGCTGGGCAGAGGAGGAGAGAAGCAGGTGATCCTCTGATACCCTGACTCCCCCCTCCAGCGATCATTGCATCTGTCATAGGAGATTTTTTTTAATAAAGACATTTTTTTTTTACTGTTAACCCTTTGTGAACTGGGTAACAGGTCCATGAGACCCCTATACCAGTTCACGGGGCTGGAGGCTGGCAAGTCACCTGCGGCTAGTGGGTGACTTGCCATTAAACCCCGGCTCCCCAATTACCTGCCTCCCCAAAGCCCAGGGGGGGGGGGGCAGAAGGCCCGGGCCCATGGAGGCTATGCGGGCTTTTTCGCCGGCAGGGCGCCACCAAAGCTGGACCCTGTGCCCTGTTTTACAAGCCCTGCATAGCTGGTCCCGGGCTGGTTATGCTGGTTAGGGGGGACCCCATGTAATTTTTTATTGGATTTTTGGAGTTTAACTCTTTAACCCTGGAGTGCTTTAACCCTTCCTGACACAGAGTCAATAATCCAATAATACAACTAGCTAAAAGGGATCTGTTTACCCCACAGAAGGGACAACATCCCATTTAAACAGCAATACCCCTAAAAGGTTGGCAGGCCGAAGTACCGGGCACACATGTATGTAAGTAATACAACCCAATGTGGGAATTACCTATATGTAACTTCTGTAGCAAAAGCACTCACCTATCCCCCATGTACCTTCACTAGAACTGTTTGCACTGAAGAAGCTCTTCGGAGCGAAACGCATATGCTACAAACGAGGGATTTATTTGCAACCCAGCAACTTGCTACAAACGAGGGACTTTGAAAACCCCAAAAACTGACATTTTGCTACAAACGGGGTACCAAGAGAAGGACTCCACGGAAGGTAGGGCACATTCGTGCCCCCTTCTACACCCAGACCACCTATCTGTCCGACAGACAGGACATGAAGGTGTTGGGCTACCTTCCTTTGTTCCCTTTTTAACCCTTTTGATTTAGGAACCAGGTTACTGTATTATGTATAGCACATGGTGAATTTTTCTTTATACATAAAAATGTTAATAATAAATGATGTAAACTTGAAAAGTACATATTCTATATACTAAATAAGGGTAATATATTATAATGACACTGGGAATTGATTAAAAAGTAAAGTCTCAATCTTTGCAGATGTGTAAAGTAGTTAACACAAAAGAGGACGGCAGGCAGCTACAAACAGATAGATAAATTGGAAGCATGGGCCGTTAATTACAAATGAAGTTTAATACGGATAAATGTAAGGTTATGCACATGAGAATGTGAGAACATGTGCCACGATTACTCCCAAAATAAGGAAATGCTTGGTAAAACTACAATGGATCCTAGGGGTTTTAGTTAACAATAAACTTAACTGTAGTGTCCAATGCCAGGCAGCAGCTGCCAAGGCAAACAGGACCATGGGGTGCATCAAACGGGGTATTGGTGCCTATAACCATTGCATCATTATACCCCTCTAGAAGGACATATCAGAACTGTGTGAGTGTGTTCAAAGGCGGGCAACTAAATTAATAAACAGATTGAGGGGACTAAAGTATTATGAAAGATTGTCAGAGTTAGGTTTATTTTAGTTGGGAAAAAGACACCTAAGGGGTGATCTAATAACTATGTATAAATATATCCGAGGTCAATACAAAGGTCTGTCCCACAATCTATTTATACCCCGGGGTGTGACCATAACCCAAGGGCATCCACTAAGGTTAGGGCTGCCACCGACTTCTAGTCCCTTCACTCTGGACTTTCCTTTCACTGCTGCTGCTGCTGTTACTTCTCCTCAGCTACATTCACAGATCTTCCCCTCTTGAGATAACACTTCTAGAACCTTCTTTAAGGGTTGGGTCCTCCGTTATATAACTTCCTAAATGTTGCTTCTACAAACTGTGTATCTAACTCCAACCAATGGCAAAGCAGGTGATGTTGCTAATGCCATTTGGCTTAGTCTCTATTTACCTAACTAAAGGAGTACACTACGCTATTTAATGTTAACTACTCTTATTCCTTAGGCAACATTGCCATCTTGTGGATTTATGATGTAATGACACCCAAGTCCTGCTATTTATTATCATAGGAAACTATTGTATAATTGAACTAATACTATTTCTCTCATGGCTGCTGCTGTTGAGAGGGTTCTAATCCGTTTTAACTGTACTGGACCTTCAGCATGATTTAATGAAAAGCCCAAACCATTAAAAAACTATTCCCCAGCATCTAAAATTAATATATTTTAAGTTTTTAGTCACTTATTATTCTTTCCCCCACTGGGCTGCAACTCTTTTCTGGACTCTAGGATACGGGCGCCGCCATTTTGACTCAGAAGCATCACAAATACTGACGAGAGGAGAGCGGGATAAAGTGCAGGGGGCGGGTTATAGCTGTGCTTTGCTCAGACAGAGCAGAGCTGGGGTCAGGAAAAGGTCAGCAGTCCCAGAATGCAGAACCGCCATCTTGGATGTTTAAAGGCTCATAACATGCAGTAGATGCAGGTAGGATGATTTTTTAATGTGAGCAATCTGTATGTACAGGGTGTGGGAAACATATAAGATAGACTCTTATTTAGAGTGAAGGTCCGCTTTGAACTGTACCTACCCGTCACACATGCTATATCACTATGTTACTATATATGTTACATTCTATGATTTTGTTTTTTCTCTGTGCTTTCCATTTATTATTTTACATTTGTTTACCGGTATTTCTTTCCATCTATTCACTTTCCGTCATTGTTTTCTGTCTTTCTTTCTTTCTTTCCTGCTTTCATCTTTCTTTCTGCCATTCCTTCATTTCCATTATTCTTTCATTCTGTCACTTTGTCATTGCTTTTATTATTATTTGTATTATTATTATATTGTATGTCTTGTTATTCTTTAGCAGTATTCACCATACATGCAACGTTCTCATCATGATTGGAGTATCATACCACACCACAAGGGGCCTATTGAGACTCTATCAGCCAAGGGCCCGCATAAACCTGGAGCCGGTCCTGAGTAGAGGGCTACCTCTTGAGATTTAGTGGCTAATTTCTTAAATTCAAATTTCAGACAAAATATTTATGGGTAAGGATTAACATCATGTATCATGTGACCGCCAATCACCTTTCTAAAGCCAGCACATGAAGATGGCTGCTCTGGTGTAGCTGAGAGCTGCCGGGCTCTAATGACATCACAAAGCCCAGGAATTCCCCCCCCCCCCCCCCTATTCATTTACTGGCATAGCAGCCCTTTCTCACCCTATTATTTAATCACAGAGTAGCAGCAATGTCCTTCTACCTCTTAAATTGTAGTCAGCATGATAGTGCCCCTCCCCTACTTATTCTAAAATACTATCGTCCTAGTCCACAGGGACACTAACTTAACATTGTCCCTCCCCGTCCCATCTGTGAGACCAGCATAGATCAATACTTGCCTTTTCCTTGCTGAGCTCAACCCAACAGAACACCTTGTATTTGCCCCTGCTTTCGGGTTGTCTGCTGGATGGAGCACAAGGAAAGGTAAGTATTCCTCTAATGTGGGGCAGATGGCTGAAATGGGTGCTTTAGGGTCCCTTCAGGACAGGGCTCTCCCTGGTGGAAAGTTGCTTTAGGCAGGGCCCTTGGGCTGCATGGTCTCAGTGGCCCCTTTGTGGTGAAGAGTCTCATCACTTCACCGAGGGACGTCCCAAATCTGGATGCCCCCTAAGGATCATGCTATTTGGACCAAAACTCTAGTTTTGGTCTACTTTGAAGTGCACCAAACCCCTTTAAACCTGACCTCGATGTCTAAACGAATCTAGATCCTCCTGATTTTGGATGCCCCTGTGTGTGATCCCGCCCTTTCCCTTTGTTCATTACTGTCCTGGAACTGGTGAATGCACTGTGGGATCGCCAGTTTGAGTTAACAGCCAAACCAGGGGGGTTCTTTCACAAACAGGGGCATCCCAAATTGAGATGCTCCTGTAAAGCGGACCAAAACCCAGGGGTGGAATTGCGTGCATAGTGGGTATGCCAGAGATCCCAGGGGGTTTCACACAGTAGGGTATCACCGATTGGGATGCTCCAGGGATAGGAAATCAGCTGGAAAAGCAGAACAAAACCCAGCACTTCTTCCCCTGGAATCTAAATCGGGATGCCCCGTTGTGTGGAACCCCGCCATTCACCCAGTAAACTCACCTTTCCTCAGTCCAACGTCTCATACGTGGCCTCTAGTCCAATCATCATCGCTCGCATCCTTCGGCTGTGCGAGGCCACTCCAGCCATTCAGTTGCCGCGGGCGTGAAAGGAAGCCAGTGATGCCATGGCTGGCCCTGCATTTGCCATGGGCTCGTTAAACAGGTAAAGATAACAGTCAACTGGGAGGGGGGGTTTCAAATAGCAGGGTATCTCGGACTGTTGGAGTGGGAATCAGCCAGACTTTGAGTCTCATATACTCCAGGGCTGGTTTTGGTCAGCTTTATTTTGAGGGCCTAGTTGATCTCCCAGATCTCTGTGTATGGCCACTTACCATCAACAGCAAACCTGATCCCACCCCAACCACCTCCTCCTCGTGGAATTGACAGGAGAAAAGAAAAAAAACCTTTAAAAATAGAAACTTACCTCTACAATGCTTTCCCTCTCGGCTCGCACTCCCGGTCTACTTGTTGCCGTCTGCTGCTTGATTGCCCGCAGTCCGCCGGCGCGCCTGTCAGGCGTTTCGGGGTGTGGAGGCCCCTGGCTCTCTCCCCAGACAGCACAGGCAGCAGCGGAATCTTATTGCTAGATAGTGTTGTTCCCGCCCGGCGGGGATAATGAGTTGCACCGACACCTTGGTCATCGCTGGCGCACCGCAAGGAGATGTGGGAACCAGCTGAGGTGGTGACTTCTCAGTCCCCCACCAGTCAAGCGCCGGCCCTGTCAGTGGGCCCCCCTGGAGCCCCCGACAGCTGCCCACCTTGCCGGGTGCTGGCGCCTGCCCTGGCTTTAGGTCTACTTTAAAAGCATAGGAGCATGTCTCACTTCCTCTGATGGTCCAGTAAAGGGCACCATGAACATGTTCACAGCTGCATTGTGTGGCAGAGATAAACTTACCAAGGTGGGACTCAAAGTAGGCCACTTGGGGTGTGGCAGGGAAGTGGTTTGGGGGTGTAGCTTATCCAGTGGCTTTTGAGGAACAAATATCGCAGCATTCTATGCAACTCTTTTATGTGTAAGTGCATGTTGCCTCACCCCCAGACATATGCTTGAAGAGGAACAACACCCAATTAATTTGACTTTCTTGAGTTATGTTCCTCTATGGTGGAGCATCCCAATTTGGGATGCCCCAAGTGTTTGGGGTCCTGGGGTTGCCCTTAAGCCCATGTTTTCATCATTCCCACAGCACATGCAGGCCATTCAGAAAGGCCTAGCTTGGGTGTGCCCCTAGATGGAGCTATGCTGGGGGCTGCGACTCGACACAGATGCTGCGAGGGCTCATGGAAGAAATGAGTGGATCAGGGTGATGTGAGGGATTTCATACAGCAGGGCATCTCCATCCAACCCCCCGACGCCACCCCCTACTTAAACATGCCTTTCCCCGTATCTTTGAGCTGTAAGTACAATCCTGGCTGGGGGCGGGAGCGTGCAGGCTGCGGGAGATGCCACTGCTGTGCTTCCGATTACCAAAGCTCTGCTTGTAAACAGAGCTATTCTTGGTGTGCCACACACCCCGCTTCACTTCTTAAATATTCATTACTTCATGGGTTAATCACCTGCAGGTGACGTAGTGCAGAGAGGAAGTCTTGTAACGAGCCCCACCTTCCGGCCTATATATACCTGGTACCTCCCTTCAATCACCAGTATTTTTCTCTCTGCGTGACAAGCAGAGGTTGGAAGTTTCCTGCTTACAGGTAGGTCGGGGCTTACCCCGCCACCCCCCTTTTGGTCTATTTCTGCCCGGTTTGAGTTGTATACCTCTATGGTGGATAGGAAGCCTCCCAGCTTAGGCTGCTCACCGGGTAATTGGTAGATGGCACTATTGGTGCCTAGGAGCTTATCTCCTCCGCTCATCCCCCTCTTTTGGGGGCAATGCGGCAATCCGGCATGGTGATCCGGAAATGGGATGCCCCTGTCCCGAGGGTCCCCGTAGCCCTTTCTCCCCCGCTCCGGTCCTTTCTCCCTTCACTTGGGGGGGGGGGGGGGGGGGGGGGTACAGAGGGTTGTGTATCTTGTATGATGTTTTCACTGTGTGTTATTTCTGTGTGTTCACTTTTACATAGTAACTGTTTTTTAACCTGGGGCTCCGGGCAGATGCTTTAGGCATGGCCAGTGTATTTGGTCTGCTTTATGGGGGTGGGGCAGCGGACCGCGCTCAGCTGGCCTCAGTTGGTTCCCTCCCGCCTCCCTTCCTTCCCCGCTGCTCCGTGCGGCAGCCTGTGTGGCTGCGCTTGTGTCTCTTTTTCCCCTCCTCCTCCTCCGCCGGCTCGGTGTCAGCCAGCGCAGCTGGTGGCATTCCCCCGTTGATTAGAGCAGGGCAGCTCCCTGTGACGCGGGGGGGGCGTGGCGCCGGCGGAAGCGGCGCCGGCGGAAGCGGCGCTCGGCGGCCTCAGCCTCGCTTCCTTCATGTTGCGGTGAAAAGAGGTCACGTGGGGGGGGGGGCGCGCGCTGCAGCAACACATGAGTTTGTGTGCTGCGGCTGCTACATGTCCCTCCGGTCTGGCTCCTGGCGTCGGTAACAGGTAAGCGGCCTCGCTTTTGTGGGGCCAGAATGAGTTTTACTCATGGGGCTGACTTTTAAGGAGGCACTCTCTTTGTTGTACTATTGTGAACATGCTGCTTGTTACTCTCACAAGGGATCTGATGGTTTGTTTTTTCTTTCCTTTCAGATCCTGGGATCCCTCTTTTACTGCGGCCTCCGGCTCTATATTGCCTGGCTAGTCTTTCTTGATATGAAATTGCACATTTTGGATACATATATACATATATATATGTATATATATTTATTTTGAGACTGTTAAGGGGGACCTTTTTCTCTTAAAAAAAAAAAAAAAAAAAATATAAAAATAAAAACCCTCCCTTCCGGGACATTCTTATAAAGGGGCATCCCGGGTTGGCTTATGCCTTAAAAGTCCCAGTATTTGCGATACCATAAATCACCAATATGGAGGCTTCTGTTACTACCGGAAACGACTCGTCAGAGCCGCCCAGGGGGTGTGTAAAATGTGGGGCTGCGCTCCCTGCTGATGATATCTTTATTTGCATTTCTTGTGCAAGGCAGATTGTTGCGCGTCAGTCTGTTGATCCGGCGGCTGACCCGTCGCAACCTCTATCATCTCCTGCCTCTCCCTCCCTGTTCCGGACCCCGCATGACATTGTCAAGGGTGGGGATTCGCAATCCGAGGTGGTGGTAAAATCAGCCAATCTTCGGGAAGTATTGCCCGTTAAAGCGGGGCTAAAGGCCTCTGCAAAACGGAAGCGCCTGACTCCGGTTTCTTCGGCTCCTCAGGACGAATTATGTGAGCCTGTGGAATGGTCCGATGGCTCCCCGGATGAGGGTGAATTCCTCTTGGAGTCAGATGAGCCGGCAGGTCAGCTTAAGGCTGATGCGATTGGCGATTGGTCGGCGGGGGTTGCCCTTGACACCCCCTCCGTTCTGGCACAAATGTTTGACATTTTGAATTTAGATCCGCCTGAGGCTGTCACCCGGCCAAAGGGTCAGTTGTTTGAAGAGCCTCAGCCGCGTTTGGTTTTTCCCAGACAGCACCACTTTGAGAGGGTGGTCCTGAAAGAATGGGAACATCCCACACGGTTATCTGGAATCCCTCCCAGTTGGGAAAAGCGTTATCCTTTTCCGCCAGAATTGCTGAAGCTTTGGTCCGTCCCTCCTGAAGTCGATACCCCTGTGCTAGGGTTATCTAGCTCCGCTATGGTACAGTCTGCTGAGACCTCTGTCCCTAAAGATGGGAAGGATCGTAGAATTGACCAGTATGCTCGCTATGGCTTTGTTTATGCTGGGTCAACAATGCGCCCCTTGTGCGCTTCGGCCCTTCTTCTTTTAGCGGTAAGATCTGTTATCCAGGGGCTATGCGAGGATCTCAATCCCGCCTGTGATGAGTTCGCTGCGCTTAAGCAGTGCGATTCTTTTGTGTCTTACGTTCTATCCGCTCAGGACGATGCGCTGGCTATGAGTAGCAGGACAGCGGCAATGCTGGTCGCTATTCGTCGGTCAGTATGGCTGCGACAGTGGTCGGCGGACTCAGCTTCTAAAAGGGTGCTCACAGCTCTCCCCTTTTTGGGGCTGCGGCTGTTCGGGGAGAAAATTGATTCAGTCGCAAAGGGTGGCAAGATGCCACAACGCAGGAGGCCTCGACGCCCCTTTAGAGGGGCTGTTTCTGGTAGGCCGTCCTTTCGAGGATACAGAGCGGGTAGGGGGACTTCCCTTCCCTCTACCAGTCGTACAGGTTGGACGCGGGGAAGGGGCCGTGGCCGTCCCGCCCAGTCCTGGGGCTCCAAGCCCAAACCTGCGGGTAAGCCCACTCAGCAATGAGGGGCCGCCCTCACCCGTGCGGGTGGGGGGACGATTGCGACACTTCTCCCAGGTTTGGAACCGGGAGGTTCCGGACAGGTGGATTCAGGAGATAGTGTCGTCCGGTTACAAACTGGAGTTCGAGTCTCGCCCTCCTTCACGGTTCTTTCGGTCTCGGGTGCCCATCGATCCTTCGGCTGCACAGGGGCTCCTGGCGTCGGTAGAGAATCTGTTAGAGATGGCGGTCATCCGGCCGGTACCGCGTTTAGAGATGGGCCTCGGTTTCTACTCCAATCTGTTCGCTGTCCCCAAGAGGGATGGGTCGGTTCGTCCCGTCCTGGACCTGAAGTTGCTCAACAGGTTCATCCGTTTTCGGAAGTTTCACATGGAAACCTTGCGCACTGCCGTCGGCTCTCTTCGGCAAGGGGACTTCATGACGTCTATAGACATCAAGGATGCTTATCTGCATGTTCCCATCTGCCTCCCTCATCAACGCTTTCTTCGATTCATGATGAAGGATCGGCATTATCAGTTCGTGGCACTTCCGTTTGGCCTTACCTCAGCTCCAAGAGTGTTCACCAAGGTGCTGGCAGGGGTCATGGCCATTTTCAGAGCTCGGGGCATTCGTGTCGTACCTTATTTGGACGACCTTCTTATCATGGCTCCGTCACCCGATCAATCGGAGAAAGACACCAGGGTGGTGCTCTCCACGCTGGAAAGTTTCGGTTGGGTGATCAACCTCTCCAAGTCCTCCCTCGCTCCGGCCAGGGTGGTGTCCTTTCTGGGGATGCGGTTAGACTCTTATCAACACAGAGTGTTTCTCCCTCAGTCCAAAATTCTTTTAATTCAGGAGTTGGCTCGGGTCCTACTCTCCAATCCTCGGCCGTCCATCCGTCTGGGGATGAGGCTGGTAGGGTTGATGGTTGCCTCCTTCGAGGCAGTTCCTTTTGCTCAATTCCACACGAGGACGCTTCAGCTTTATCTGTTGGCGTCTTGGGACCGGCAGCCTCGGTCGCTGGATCAGCCCTTCCAGTTGTCCTCCCGGGTCCGGCAGTCCCTCCAGTGGTGGTTGGTCTCGACCAATCTCGTGAAGGGCAGGTCTTTCCTGGCCCCCCTTTGGGAAATTGTCACCACGGACGCCAGTCTGTCGGGATGGGGCGGATTCTGGAAGGAGCTGCAGTTCCAGGGGCAGTGGGGACCTCGGGAGGCCCTCTTACCCATCAATATTCTGGAACTGAGAGCCATCCGTCGGGTGCTTACTCTCCTGACTCAGCACGTTCTGGGCCTTCCGGTCCAGGTGCGTTCAGACAATCGAACAGCGGTTGCTTACATCAATCATCAGGGAGGGACTCGCAGCCTGAGTGCTCTCAGGGAGGTGTCCCTGATCCTGACCTGGGCAGAAGCCCATGTTCCTCGTCTCTCGGCGGTATACATCCCAGGAGTGGAGAACCTGAAAGCGGACCGCTTGAGCAGGGGCTCTCCCCGTCGGGGAGAATGGGCCCTCCATCCTCGGGTATTTCGCTCACTGTGTCGCCAATGGGGGACTCCAGAGGTGGACCTGTTTGCCTCTCGTCACAATCACAGGCTCCCGAACTTCGTATCGCTCTCCCAGGATCCTCTGGCTCTGGCAGTGGACGCCATGTCCCTGAGCTGGGGGGATCTGGGGTTTCTGTACCTGTTTCCTCCGACACCCATGCTAGGCAGAGTGCTTCGGAAGTTGGCTCTGGAAGGGGTGTCCGCCGTCCTCGTGGCCCCAAGGTGGCCGAGGCGAGTGTGGTTCGCAGACATCGTTCGGCTGGCAGTGGACCAGGTCGTTCTGCCCCTTCGGCCCGATTTGCTCACTCAGGGTCATTTGTGTTACCCCAATTTACCAGCGCTAGCTTTGACGGCCTGGCTGCTGAGACCTCCATCCTAAAGGAAGAGGGTCTTTCTGATTCTGTCGTTAAGACTTTGATCAGTGCCCGAAAGAGGTCTTCTTCTGTCATCTACTATAGGACCTGGAAAGCCTATATCGCTTGGTGCGAGATGAGATCTTTTTCTTGTAGGGTATTTTCGGTCCCCAGGGTTCTGGAGTTTTTACAATCTGGGCTGGACTCTGGTCTTCAGCTAAGTACGTTGAAAGGGCAAGTTTCTGCCTTATCTATCTTTTTTCAGAAGCGTGTTGCGCTTAAGTCTTTAGTTAAAACCTTTTTCCAGGGGGTTACGCATGTGCGGCCTCCCAGGAAACCATTACTCCCGGTTTGGGATTTGAATTTGGTTCTTTCTGCTCTTCAGGCTCCTCCTTTTGAGCCTTTGCAAGGGATTGCTTTATCTACCCTGACTCAGAAGATTGTCTTCTTGGTAGCGATCACTTCGATCCGGCGTGTCTCGGAATTGGCGGCCTTGTCTATTCAGGCGCCCTACTTCGAGAAGCATCGGGATAAGGTGGTCTTTCGATTCAAGCCAGACTTTCTTCCTAAGGTTGTTTCTGCTTTTCATTTGAACCAAGATATTGTTCTTCCCTCCTTATGTCCTAATCCTAAGAATGACAAAGAGAGGGGTTTGCATTGTTTGGATGTAGTACGCTGTGTTAAGTGCTACTTGGTTATCACGTCTCCTTTCCGTAGGACGGATTCCTTTTTTGTTGTGCCCCATGGGCCTAGGAAGGGTTTGGCACCAGCCAAATCTGCCATTAGCAAGTGGATACGTCAGGCCGTTACTGCGGCCTATTCTGCCAAGGGAAGAGTTCCCCCTTTTCGTATCACTGCTCATTCCACTCGCGCTGTTGGGGCGTCTTGGGCTTTTCAGCACCAAGCTTCGGTTGAACAGGTTTGTAAGGCCGCCACTTGGTCTTCTGTTCACACTTTTTCTAAATTTTACAAAGTTGATGTGCGGGCCTCAGCGGATGCTGTTTTCGGCCGCAAAGTTCTGCAGACTGCAGTCGTTTAAGTTATGCTTCACCTGGCCTTGAGTTGCCCAGCCCTTGTGGACACTGCTTTTGGATGTCCCATGAAGTAATGAATATTTAAGAAGTGAAGCGGGGTGTGTGGCACACCAAGAATAATACCATTTTGTGAGTACTCACCTGAAAAATGGATATTGTTGGTGTGCCACACACCCCGCTTCACACCCGCCCTTTTCGGTATTACCGAAGCCTTTATATGGTGAAGCCTTTTTTATATCAAATTTGATTTTGAGGTTACTGGTGGATTACTGGTACCTTGTATTACTGCTTTGTTGATTATACTGGTGATTGAAGGGAGGTACCAGGTATATATAGGCCGGAAGGTGGGGCTCGTTACAAGACTTCCTCTCTGCACTACGTCACCTGCAGGTGATTAACCCATGAAGTAATGAATATTTAAGAAGTGAAGCGGGGTGTGTGGCACACCAACAATATCCATTTTTCAGGTGAGTACTCACAAAATGGTATTTTTTGCCAAGCATTACATATGCGCGTCAAACAGCTTTGATTGGACAAGAGCCCCTACATGCGCCGTAAGACCAGGAAGAGGTGAGTTGTTCTGAGTGATCACACAGTGGGGCATCCCAATTCCAAATACCCCCGGGGCAGGGAACACAACCCGGGCTAGTCAAAATCCAAGGTGTTGTTCCTCTTTAAAGCAGACCAAAACCCACCAAACACACAAAATACATTTGGCCAAAACCCCTGCTGATATTCCCTTCTTAGGGTGTAAAACTAGAAATGGATATTTCCGCTTTTTAAATCGCCCTGAAACACTGATTTTTTGCTGTCCCTCTCTGTAAGATGGCAGATAATCAGTCATTGCATAGGTGTGACATCATTGCCACACACAACAATGGCAGTGAATGGAGGAGGCGGAGCTTTACAGCTAAAACAAACGCCATTATCGGGGATTAGAATGAAACATGAGCACTAAAAATGAGCAAAATGTAGTCCTCATGGGGGGAGAAATTTAGGGGATGCTAAGGCCCTTATTTAACAAGGAATAGGGACAGGTAGCGAATGGTGAGCGACCGGTAATGACGGGCACCGCCACGAGAACGCCGGCTCCCCACCACAATCACACATTTATCAAGCCAATCCTGCTTAGCGACTGAGATAGCGCCATATAGCCACTCATTCATCATTATTCCAGCCTCAGCCCACAGCGCCAGCGTCTGACCTTGAACAGCGACAGGTATGACCTCTCGCTACCTGGCGCGCTCCAATGCATTTCAATGGAACAATAGTTAAATATTCATAATTAATTGTTATTAATTAGTTTTTTTTGTTTTTTAATGTGAAAAATTCTGTGACCACTTCTGCCATTTTAAATAATTTTTTTAAGGTAAAAAAAATATTAAAAAAAAATGTACAGAATTGATATTACAGGTCTGATATTAATGTATTCATATTACAAAATTATTTAAAAAACGTTTTTTTGGTTTCCAAAAATATGGTTGTTTGGGGGTTAAAAAACTACTTTTAACCCATCGCCGCCAGCGCTCTGGGGTTTAAGCATGCATTTCACAGCGCGAGAATTTTTTGAGCGTGATTTGTTAATGAATATGGTGGGAGCCGGTCGCTATGGCCAGTCGCTATCATGCGCTCCCATACAGCACGGAACCTGTCAAATAGCGACTCCTCACCCAATATTCAACAATACGGCAAACCGACTGAGTCGCTATCAACTACCGAACAACGGGCAAGCACAGCGACTACTAGCGGGCGCTCTGAAAATGCCGCTACAGTCGCTCAACTGTCGCTACCTGCCGCTATTAATGAATCGACCTCCCCGTAAAAATGTGGGTTTTGGTCCGCTTTAAGTTTAAATCATTGGAATCAGGAAGGACATGACTAAAATCAACGTAGAACAAATGATGTTAAATTGCATTCCGAGCTTTTCTATTCATCTCATTGGATTAATATCAGATTCATTGAAAAAAAATAATTTTATTTAAAAATTAAAATTATTTTAAAGTATTCGCCAGTCTTGTTTATTCATCTGATCATTTGATGCCATTCTCAAGCTGTATCGAGAGAAAAACCTAAAGAGCTCTACACACATCAGGGCTGATTCAGCACCGTGAAATATTTTTATTCCCACATTCGTTTGTGGGCAAAATTGATTTTTTTTTTTTTTTAGCTGTGGAACGATTTACAAAAATGATTGGCTAAAATGATGCTGAATTGCACAAAAATGTGAGAAAAAAATCTCCCGGTGCTGAATCGGCCCTATGGTGATTAATAGAGGAGCAAATGAAAGGAGTCCATGGTAATTATTCTGATCCTTTGTTCCAGTCTGACGGATTCCCTTCTCCATCTGATCGGATTACAATCAAATCGATGGAAGGAAATCAATGTGTGTGTGTGCAGATCTATAGGCAGAGGCAATCGCAGCATCCCCCCCTAGCGCAATGGCGTTTGCAATGTGATTGGTGGCTGTGTGCGGTGCAGACACTTTTCTTAGATGAAATGAGCCCCTGTCTGCGCTGCATACAGAGGGCCAGTTAGGCGTCTCCAGCTGCCGCTGGTCCTTTCACTGGGCGCACAATGTATTGTTGTATGCTTGGGGGGAGCTCTATTGATGGCCTCTGCCGTCTCCTTGTGGCGGATAATAGAGAGCGTTAATCTCCCTGGAGAGGGGGATGAATATTCACATCACCTCTGAGCTGGGGGAATGGGGGGAGCCTGCGTTTGCAGGGCCTTTCTAAATGCTGTGAACTTCTTCCCTCCTCCCACTGGAGGCTCCATCCTCCCTGGTACCCTGTCCCCATCCATTTCCTCCGCCACTTGTCTGTGTGTGACAAGGATCACAGGCTGGAAGAACGGCGAGGTGAGTCCATCTACCTGCATTCAGTCTGCGTCTGTATGACATCATTTCTTTATTTGTCTTTACGCTCTTTATTTACTGAGTAGCCATGAGAATGTAACTGATCAGAACCATTGCAGATCATGTATTAGGGGTTACAATCAGCAATCGCCTTTTATTGTTCCGGATGGGGTACCGGTCCCTATTGCTGGTGCAGAGATTATTCTCTATTGGGGATCATAAGTAAGATGAAGCAACGCAGATCCGGCAAGTGCAATAGTATCAGTATTGCGCTGACAGATTGATGATGGAGGACCGATAGCTGGGGATGCGGCACTCTGTACCTATATGATGAACGAGCCTATATATATGATGGCAGCTTAGACTCGGTGTGCTGCATCCGGCGGTCCTCTGTCCCAGGGTTTGTGCCATTGGGGGGAAGGGCGGCATCCATTCAAATGCTAACTACCCCGAATCGGAATTGAAAAGCTGCCATCTCCCACTTGTGTGATTTCTCTGTAGAGTTACTTTATTAATTGCTTATTGTGCTTTAGTTCATACAGTGCTAGTGTATTCCAGCAGAGATCATAAAGGACAATGATTATATTATACAACAATGTGCTGGTACCCCCAGCAACCAATCAGCATGCAGCATCCATCCTTAGAAACACACGAAAGGCAATATCTGATTGGCTGGCCATACTAATGAAGCACAGTTAAAAGTCCAATTTTTCCGATCTTTAATACTTTTCAATGGCTTCTGTGTTTGTGACAGAGATATTTATTGATTTTATTGATTTCTGATGGTTTCGATCACAGAGGCTTGTTCTAAAAATCACAAGTAAACACAAATCTAACTGGACAGAAATGTAAAAAAAAAAAATATTAGGCAAAATGGTCACTATACACACATTGCAAACTTTGATTTCGCAATGAAGCCAGATCCAAATTGTGTGAAAGCGAAAAAATCGAGTGAAAGTGAAAAAAAGAAATTAGCGATCGTTGAATAGATCTTTTGTTATGTCGGGGGGTCTTATCAAAGAAACAAAAGCAACACGTGTGCAGCATCATGTGATCATTTATTCTGATAAGATAATGATTAAGGAAAAACAGGATCGATTAAGAAACAATCAGAATGGAAATTCTTAGATTGTAAGCCCATAAGGACAAGGCTCTCTGTTGTATATTTATCTTGTTTCCAACAAACACGAGAGGTACTGTGTTTCCCCCGAAAATAAGACAGGTCTTAAATTCATTTGTGATAAAAAAAATAGGTGCTAGGACTTATTCTCAGAGGATGTCTTATAGCTGGCTGGTAGCTGTCAGCGGGGGATTCGGTCATGTGACCGGCATAGCGGCAGGTTGGGGTAGAGCCAGCAAGGTCAGTATTTTAACTACCAACAGACAAGCTTACCTGTGTGACTTGATGTGTCCTCACCCTCGTTTACAGTCGCTCCTGTCCCTCTGTTGAAGCCCGGCAGCTGGATTATGAATTGTTACTAGGGTTTATTTTCAGGGTAGGGCTTATATTTCATGCATTAGCATAAAAATGCTGAAAAATCTTACTATGGCTTATTTTTCGGGAAACAGGGTAATAAGCTGCAAAGGTGAATCTGCTTTATTATGGAACAAAATCCAAGCATTTCACTTTAACACTGGCAGAGCATCCTGACTTGGGATGCCCCACTGTATGTATGTATCCCAAAAAGCGTAAAAATCCCGAAAACATACCTCTCCATCCACACTCATCTCATCTGTGGCCATGCCAGGCATTCAGAAAGGCCCATGCCTCAACTAGAGGTATCCTGGGGATGTGGCCATGACCACGGCCCCAAAAGTTTTTTAGACTGAGGTTGCATATTCCTTGACAGGTGATGAGTGGGAAACTGGACCTGAATAGAATGACCTGATGATGTGCTTGCTAAAAGAAATGAATCCGTGAGAGCGCTTAAAGTGGACCAACACCCACCGCTGATCGGCCCGGGAAACTATAAGATTCCTGGGCCGATCAGCTCCCTCCCTGCGGGGCATCCGAAATCAGGATGCCCCGCTGTGTGAAACCCCCCCCGGACGCCCACAAACCTTACCTTCTCCCGTTCCAACTGCGCATGCGTGGGCCGCTCGTGAATGGCCGGCGTGGGCGCGCTCCCTGTAAGGGGGACGCGCGAGAGGCGGCGGCGGCGGCCTCAGCTTGTCCGTCGCTTGTCCATCGGCGGTGAGGTAAGTTTTTTGGGGCTTTCTGGGGGGTTTCACGCAGAAGTGGACCAACACCCAGGAAAGTGAAAATCCTGGGTGTTGGTCCACTTTAACAAGTTTGAAAGGTTGATGAATGGCAAATGGTGCAGGAGAAAATGTCCCAGATGGGTGGAGTGCATAAGAGAAGTCTTGAAGATTATGTAGAAGCATGAGAGACCAAGCGATCCTGGTTTGAAAGTGATTGACCAATGACTTTAAAATCAACTGCCTGGCAACTTACCGGATGCAGTGTTAGCCCCATGCTGTCTCTTTGCTCTGGTCACAGAAAGGAAGATGAATTTATTCTCTCCTCTAGCACCTCCCCCCTGATCTGGACCACAAATTCAATATGGAGGCTTGTGTCTAGTGGACACCCCCTGTTAGTGACAGCTCACTCCAATGCAATGCAACCAGTGTGCTTGCGTCACTTAGCCTTGCCACTCCCATCACTCCTCATTCATTGTATGGTTGCCAATCACATGCCTGTTGGTAACTAATTGGGTTTTCCCAAGTTGGCTTGCACATCAGACCTGAATGATTGCTGGTGGTCACATGATTGGCTGCCATTTTCCATGTGAATGAGGGAGTGGTGATTTGACTAAAGTGTCCCTTTAACATCTGCCCAGAACATTGCATGATGGGTACACACATCTATATTGGCATGCTTCGTCTTTATGGGGAGGCAAGGGGCTCTTGGATCTTCAGGTAAGTATTGAAGTTCCACAGATTAAAAGCTCAGCATAGGATTATTTGTGTTATATTAGGAGGCCGATTCATTAATAGCGGCAGTTAGCGACAGTTGAGCGACTGTAGCGGCATTTTCAGAGCGCCCGCTAGTAGTCGCTGTGCTTGGCCGTTGTTCGGTAGTTGATAGCGACTCAGTCGGTTTGCCGTAATGTTGAATATTGGGTGAGGAGTCGCTATTTGACAGGTTCCGCGCTGTATGGGAGCGCATGATAGCGACTGGCCATAGCAACCGGCTCCCAGCATATTCATTAACAAATCACGCTCAAAAAATTCAAGCGCTGTGAAATGCTTGTTTAAACCCCAGAGCGCTGGCGGCGATGGGTTAAAAGTAGTTTTTTAACCCCCAAACAACCATATTTTTGGAAACCAAAAAAAAACAAGTTTATTAAATAATTTCGTAATATGAATACATTAATATCAGACCTGTAATATCAATTCTGCACAAATTATTTTTTTCCTTAAAAAAATATCTAACATGGCAGAAGTGGTCACAGAATTTTTCACATTAAAAAAAAACAAAAAAAAACAAACCATTAATAACAATTAATTATGAATATTTAAAGATTGTTCCATTGAAATGCATTGGAGAGCGCCAGGTAGCGAGAGGTCATACCTGTCGCTGTTCAAGGTCGGACGCTGGCGCTGTGGGGTGAGGCTGGAATAATGATGAATGAGTCGCTATATGGCGCTATCTCAGTCGCTAAGCAGGATCGGCTTGATAAATGTGTGATTGTGGTGGGGAGCCGGCGTTCTCGTGGCGGGGCCCGTCATTACCAGCCGCTCACCAGTCGCTACCTGTCGCTATTCCTTCATAAATAAGGGCCTAAGCTACAGAGGATCTCTAAGTTATAGGCGTAGCTAGGGGGGAGTATGAGGGGCACTTGCCTGGGTGCAGCAGGTCAGGGGGGCGCCAAAGGGGAGCGTGAGCACAGGTAGGGGGCGTCATTTTGAATCTTTACTCTGGGTGCCATAAAGCCTCCTTTGTCTAAGTCCTGACCAGATTTGTGACTCATTTATGACAAAAACTTTAGCCCAACCAAAAACCCATTTGTGACCCATCAGAGAGATTGATATGATCAAAGAAAAGCCGTGTCTATGTGTGGAAGTGGGATTAGGCAAAAATAATCAAAATCCTTAGCCTGCTAATAGTCACATTTTGGTTTCTTAACTCAATTTTACGTTTAAGTCTGAGTGCCAGTCACTATCTAGGGTTTTGTCCATTGGCTATGAGGCATTTTTGCCTGATTTTGGTGTGTGTGAAGCCTCCTGAAATGCTGACTGTGCTTAGCCCTCCAGTGATGTCATGCTGCATGTAGAGGCTCTCCTCCAATCAGTGTTCTATGCTGAACATAATAATGAGCGGCATAGCACGATGAATAGAAGAAGAGCAGCAGGCATCCCTGCGGTCCCTTACCGCTGGGTGTGTGCACCCATGTCGGCCAATCATGTAGGCGTTGGAGTGTGCAGCAACCAGAGGATCTCATGGGACATGTGAGGGGGGCACTGGCCAGTCACATGTCCCATGAGATTGCTGGAAAGGTACGTTTTAAGGTCCTGGATCCTGGGGGTTTCACAAAATTGGGATACCCCAAAAAGAGGGAGACCACAAGCCCTAGCGTCTTTTAGACTTATAGACTTTAAGCTGGCGGTTGCTTCTTTTTTACAACCATAGGAAGCTTGAAAACATGCTTTCATTACTGCACTTCTGGGATCCACCACTATGGCAACCACAGAACTCTCATGAGATTGATTGGCAGTAGCAGACCTAAAGTAAATTTTTACTTTAGTTCTACGTTAAGGAGGGTTGTAATACTGTACCATCTGTACATTTACTGTTGACTATGTGAATGGCCCTTTTAATGGTTAGGAAATGCTTATAAAGTGAAAATCTTGAGTGGCCGACCGTGGAATCCAGAGCCAGACGCTTGCCTTCCTCCGGGGCATCTCTTTTTGGGGTGCCCTCCAGATCGCATATAATAACTCACCTCTTCCCGATTCAATCAGAGCTGAGATGGGAGCATGCTTGCCACTGGGGATGCAGGCACCTGCGTTCCCCATTGAAGCACATCAGAGCCATTTGCCAAATGTCATAGTCACGGCAAACGGCTCTGATTGGACGTCCGCACATACGCCATTGGACCGGGAAGAAGTTAGTTATTATGTGTGATCTGGGGGGGGGGGGGGGGTTCACACAGCGGGGCATCCCATTCCAACCCCCCCCCCCCAGGCAATCCTGTTTTGAGATGCCCCGCTTAGTAAATCACTTTCAGCTTGCCACAAATGTACTTCGTCCCTCAATCTCATGGTGCATATGTGTCCCCTTTCAGCATCCTCAATCTGCATGCATGCGCTGGTCAGAGGGAGAGCAGGGATACCATCATCCCATGGTGCATATGTGTCCCCTTTCAGCATCCTCATACTGCATGCATGCGCTGGTCAGAGGGAGAGCAGGGATACCGCCATCATCCCATGGTGCATATGTGTCCCCTTTCAGCATCCTCATACTGCATGCATGCGCTGGTCAGAGGGAGAGCAGGGATACCGCCATCATCCCATGGTGCATATGTGTCCCCTTTCAGCATCCTCATACTGCATGCATGCGCTGGTCAGAGGGAGAGCAAGGATACCGCCATCATCCCATGGTGCATATGTGTCCCCTTTTAGCATCCTCAATCTGCATGCATGCACTGGTCAGAGGGAGAGCAAGGATACCGCCATCATCCCATGGTGCATATGTGTCCCCTTTTAGCATCCTCAATCTGCATGCATGCACTGGTCAGAGGGAGAGCAAGGATACCGCCATCATCCCATGGTGCATACGTGTCCCCTTTCAGCATCCTCAATCTGCATGCATGCGCTGGTCAGAGGGAGAGCAGAGATACCGCCATCATCCCATGTTGCATATGTGTCCCCTTTCAGCATCCTCAATCTGCATGCATGCGCTGGTCAGAGGGAGAGCAGGGATACCGCCATCATCCCATGGTGCATACGTGTCCCCTTTCAGCATCCTCAATCTGCATGCATGCGCTGGTCAGAGGGAGAGCAGGGATACCGCCATCATCCCATGTTGCATATGTGTCCCCTTTCAGCATCCTCAATCTGCATGCATGCGCTGGTCAGAGGGAGAGCAGGGATACCGCCATCATCCCATGGTGCATATGTGTCCCCTTTCAGCATCCTCAATCTGCATGCATGCACTGGTCAGAGGGAGAGCAGGGATACCGCCATCATCCCATGGTGCATATGTGTCCCCTTTCAGCATCCTCAATCTGCATGCATGCGCTGGTCAGAGGGAGAGCAGGGATACCGCCAGCCACTGCAGAAATAACTTACAGTAAGTGCTAAAGTGTGCTTATCATTGCAGCAGCTCCTGGCGGCAGCCCCACACCCTCTTACCTGTGTGGACCTACTTTCAGCCATTAAGTCTGCCGGACTAGGACCACGCATGAGCTGTGGGATTGTGGTAGGTGTACGGGGATGCCCTCGGGGGTTGGGGAAGATTCAGCTGGCCCTAAAGTTTTTTAGGGACCTGGACTCAGGGGTCCTTTTGAGGGCCACCAAAAGCTTATTTTCAGTGACAATACAGTCTGGTATAATGTTTCCGTGCATGGGTCCTGAACACTGAAGCCAGTGATACTTGTATCAAAATCAGCTCTAATGGTGGTGGGCCCCAGACACCCCAGACTCTGTGGGGAGAATCTCAGATGTACAGAACATAGCTTAGGCTATCAATCGGCCTGTAAGGGGTTCCCTTCCCCAGCTCTTAGTAGGGAGATGGCATCTATAGGCATACACAGGGCCGGAGTATGAGGGGGGCGCAAGGGGCGCGAGCCCCGGGGCCTCCACCACTTGCCCTGCAAAGGGGGCCTCCACCAACCTATGGTCTGGTCCAAGAGGTCTTTGGTCTTACAGGCCACAGGGCCAGCAACAAAGCTATCAGCGGCAGTGGGCCGTGCCTGGGCAAGCCATTTTTTGTTCTTGCAAACCTGCAGCCAAAGCCACCACAGGGCAGGATGGAGAGTCTAGAGCAGCAAAGCCGCCGTCAGCAACGCTACAGTGACGGGTGCGTGCAGAGCTGTCACTGCACATAACTCACCAACACAGCCACTGGCAGCTCAATGCAGGGAACTGCTGGACCAGCTGGGTGACTACACTACCCCCCACCCAGAATGGCAAAGTAGGAGTTCCCGAGCAGCACGCACCCGCACAAGGGTGGCACAAGGGACTCGATAAGTAAGTAGGCGGGTGCCAGACATCCACCAATCAGTTACTTGGCTGGACTATTATTTTAAAGGAAAAAAATACTGTATCTAGAGCCTCCACCACACTTAATCCGGCCCTGGGCTTATACCTACTTTGCAGTATAAGCAGCTCAATACTCTGGACTCTTTATAGAGCGTGAGCAGCTTGAGTTCAACACTTTACAATAAATATCAGTTATCATTTAATGTTGTAAGAACAATGCTAGCCAACTGTGTGCTATTAAAGCCCCCGGGAAGTCCTAACGCCAAGCTGATAACATTTGGGCCGCTGACCGGCTTCTTCCATAGAGTTTTGTGGAGGAAAGTTTCCCAGGATGTGCACTAATCATAGAGCGGAATCACTGAAAGGAGCGCGGCGGCACCTCCCTGACTCGAATATCAGCAGCGTAGAATCAGTAACAGACAGCACTTTGATAGGAATAGCCGTCATGTTTGATCTCCCAGCGGCAGGCTTAATAGCATTACATTGGCTGGAATTCCACCTCCATTCAGTTTGTTTTTCAGTATAAAAAGTGAACGATGGATAGATGCAAACAGCGCTAAAGAAACACATTAAACCGGACCTTCAACGTCATTTAATGAAGAGCCCAAACCCTTAAAAAATTATTCCCCAGCATCTAAAATTAAAATATTTAAAGTTTTTAATCACTTACTTTTTATTCTCTTCCCCAATGGCCTGCAACGCTGTTCAGCACTCAGGATATGGGCACCGCCATCTTGGCTCAGTAGCATCGCATACTGAGTAGAGGAGAGGGGTCAAAAGCACAGGGGGGGGGGGCTATAGCTGTGCTTTGCACATACAGAGCAGAGCTGGGGTCAGGAAAAGGTCAGCAATCCCAGAACACAGAGTGGCACAGTCAGAAGACACTTCCTGTTTGCAGGCAGCCAGAAACTCCATTGACTGCCATCTTGAATATTTAAAGGCAGTAGATGCAGGAAGGATAATTTTTAATGTGAGCAATCTGGGTGTACATATAAGATATGTTCTGATTCAGAGTGAAGGTCCAGTTTAAATAACAAGCTGGTTGTTGGGTTTAGGGCAAATATTATATTATGTGCATATTAGTTACTGTGGTGCCTGCATTCATCTTCCTCACCTCACCCCTTCCTGTCATTTGTCATCCTCACTGCTCTACTGAGCTTTCCCGATCCCTCGCCCCCCCCACTTCTCTGCGCCAATCATCCTTGCTGTTTCCAAAGTCTGGATCAAGGCTTAAAACAGACCATTGGATTTCCATTCACCAGGGTTTTGCTTCCTCTGGTTGGGATGCCCCTGTGTGGAACCCAATATTTCATCCATTCATTCATCTCGGCACATGCTGGGCTTTTGTAGAACTTAACATTGCCCATACTGATGCCTAGAAGAAAAATATTGCTGTGCGCCTTCTGCTCCCAGCCATTGGGTAGAGGAATCAGGTGAGTATCTGCTGAGGGGGGTATCCTAGATCCTGATGCACCAGGGGAGGGCTTTTAACCAGCCCTTGCATCTTTTAGATGCCAGGGCTGGCTTGACTGGGTTTATAGGAGCTCTATCGAAGTTTTGTAATATTAAAAACCAGGGCCGGATTAAGTGTGGTGGAGGCCCTTGGGCACAAAATCTGGTGGAGGCCCCAGATACAGTATTTTTCCCAAGTAACTGATTGGTGGTTGTCTGGCACCTGCCTACTTACTGGAACATCAGATGGAGTCCCTTGTGCCACTCTTGTGCGGGTGCGTGCTGCTCGGGAACTCCTGCTTTGCCATTCTGGGCGGGGGGCAGTGTAGTCTCCCAGCTGGTCCAGCAGGGAACAGTTCTCTGAATTGAGCTGGACCAGGACCAGACTATAGTCCAAAGAATGGTGGAGGCCTCCTTTGCAGGGCAAGTGGTGGAGGCCCCCCTTGTGCCCCCCTCATAATCCTGCCCTGTTAAAAACCTATATAAACATGCTAGATAGTGAGGGGAGGAGTTACCCCGACTTAAATTCCTAAAGTTTGTGGGTTTCTTCTACTGGGAGGAGAATCCAGAGGTTTTTGAGCTTACCAGTCCACTTTTATTGAGGGAACTGCTTACCTCTACCAGCCTGTCCCCTGAACCAACCTGTGGGGAATAGTGATAGGTTCATCTTAAAGCAGTACAATAAAAATGTCACCCTCCCCCAACCTCTTACCATGATTACTGCAAAATATTCTCATCTGGTCTGCGTTGGGAGTCCTTTTTTCCTCCAGAAGTCTCATCCTCTGAGGTTCTGTGAAGAGCACTGCAGTGATTGGGTCCTATTCCCAAACAAGTGCCAGGGCCCCATCTTTAAGGGCTCTCTAGGTCTTGGATTGGGCCACAGGATTATTTTCTGGTGGGTCCTAACAACTGAATTGGTATGACATGTGTTCCATGTGCAGACCTGCTCATGGCTGGCCTCAGAACCAGTGACCACGGAGAAGGGGGAGAGGGGAGGAGGGCAATCGGTGGCATCTTGGAAGGTCAGAAGGACCAGACGATGATTTGCAGAGGTATTGGACCCTTCAGTGGCAGCGATGGTGGCACCATGGACAATAAGATGGTGGACTTTGCGAGTTCTGGATGATAATCAGAAGCAGTGTTGAAAGCAGTAGGGACTTGAGGGCAATAGGTGGCAGCAGAGAAGGTGGCAAGGACTAAAGCAGAGACGTAGCTAGGCTTTCTTGGCATCAGGGGCAAAGATTCTAAATGCCCCCCCTCCCATTTCACACCAGGGCCTATTTTGGAGAATATGGGGTAAAAATAATCACCCCGGGAATGGATGCATGACAGGAGAGAATCTAAGACCTGTCATGTGGTCTGACTGCAGCAGCCCCCAGAGAATCTAACAAGCCTTGGTCCTAAATGAATCTTACCAGTGAACACCAAAATGCTTGCGGGATGCTTGCTACTCCCCTTCCATTCAGCGTTCTATGCCATGAATTATTATCCACAGTATAGAATGGTAACTGGAAATGGTAACAATGTGGGTTTCACTCAGGGGACATCCCAAATCAGGCTTACCCTGGACCCCAAGAAAACCCAGCAGAGGGGAAATTCCAGGTTTTTTTCCCCTCTAAAGGTGTCCAAAAATCAAAACAGACTTTTGGTCCAATTAAATATGTCCTGGGGCATCCCAATTAGGGAAAAACCTTAAGGACCCCTCACAGGCTGGACCGCAGCGATCAAATGTGGCCACGGGTGGTGTGGCTTTGCTCTGCACCTTTATCCGTGGTCCCTCTGCTGTGTATGCCCCATCAGGTCTGTCGGGCACAGCATATAGAGTGTGGATGCCACTGCAGAGAGAAGATACGCTACTCAGTGCAAGGCAGTTGAGGGTGTGTGTGTGGGGGGGGGGGGGGGCTTTCTTATGGATTTACACAGTGGAGGATTTTTTGACTCTTGGTCTGCTTTAAAGTTAAACAGAACCCACCAGTAGCTGTCCTGGAATCTAAAAGCTGCTGGCTTTTCCCTAGGGCTTCCCGAATCAGGAAGCCCCCTATGTGAAACCCCCCAGGATGCCCGTACACACTCACCTTTGCCCGGTCCAACGATGCATGTGCAGGCTCTGGTCCAATGAGAGCCACCCACTGAACTAAACTAATTCGGCAGGCGACTCTCATTGTTGTCAATGGGGAGAGTGCGCTGCCGCATCCCTGGCGTCATGTGCGCGTTTCTGCCCTAGCCCCCAGCTTTATAGTCAATGAGACACATTTGCCAAAAGATGTAAACATAGCAAATGGCTCTCATTGGCTGAGCACCTGCACATCGCCGTTGGACCACGGAGAGGTGAGGTTAACTGGGCAAACTAGGGGGTTCCATAGTAAAAATCCCAGGTTTTATTCCACTTTAAAGTAAACCACTTTGGCTCTTAGTAATAAAAAAAAAAACACGAAAAACATTGTTGATCTGCAATGGAGGGGTGTTATCCCATTTGGTGACCATCTATTTTAAAATGCAAGTCCACCCAAATTAGAACTCCCATTTTTCATGCTTTTCCTGGCACTTGGTCTAAAACAAAGAAACAGCCCAGTGCCAGGTCCTTGATCCCCCGGTGCTGCTGCTGCTCTGATTGGCTGTCAAAGCAATTACCCACACAACTCACCTTTCCACCATCTGTGGCACCTGACCCACTGCACCTAGGGCATGTGCCCAACCCCTGCCCCCCTCTCCACCAGCTACACCCCTGACCAAACAGTGAAGTCTCGGTGAAGAGGTCAGTGAGGACTGGAGGTCAATCAGCGGTGGATGACCTATTGGTGGTAGCAGAACTGAAGGGTGACATGGGATAACGTAGCCAGTGACATGACACACTGCTAAGTAGCCCAATGAGAGTCTCTTGCCTCATGAGCCACATAAACCTAGAGCTGGTCCTGCTGAAGGTCCTAGCAGTGACGACCTATAGAGCAGCACAGGGTTTCTGGCCAGGTAAATATATTTATGCTCATTATGGTAATCCGAGTAAGTGGGATACGGGGGGGGAGGGGGGGGTAGAAGCCTTCTTCATTTTACAGTTTTGCCCACTTTCATTGTCTTTGCAAGGCTTAGTTACATGAAAATACTTTTACCATATGCTCACATAAACATTGACTTTGATGGTGTTTAATTAGACTGATATTGACTGATGCAATTAGTTAGCGGTATCCACTATTTATTAACCAACCAGCCTCATTGATTTTTCAAAATAATTATTGGGGAAGAATTTTAAAAATATTATTAATACATTATAAGTAAACCAGGGCAAAATAGAAGCGTGGTTGTGGGCCTGCCATTTCTATGTTATTTAATATTAAACAGAGGGATAAGCACATTGTCCTATTATTTCTAAGTGGGCCCTTTAGCGCTTGTGTATATTCCCATTTGCATAAAGAGAACTGTGTGTCTGGTCCTTTTGTCTTTATATATGTAATGCTGTCGTCTCCTTGTACCGTGGAGGCTAATGAGCGTGTAGGACGCAGTGTGCGGCGGAGCACATTTGCGAACAGATCTGGGAGTGGGTGGTGGGTGGGAGGGAGGTGTAGGCAGCATCTGGCTTTCTCTGCATAATTAATACCTTAAGGAGCAGAGAGCCCAAAATACAGAAACCTGGGCCGCTCACATAAATAAGATTACAGTCTCTGAGATCAAACTCGCCTTGTCTATGACTAGGAAGCCGAAAACCTCAGGGGACAGGGAGGAGGGCATGGATGAGCTGTCACAAAAGACCAATAAAATAAAAGTGCTCGCTTTATATACTGCATGCATTTTATCGAGTGGAAAAGAATGCTACCAATAATTATAAAACATGTGGCAAAACCAACCACAGGGACTAATTGCTATCAGTTCAGTAACTTACCATCTGGAAGGATATATTTACCCTTTCTGTTACTGGGTCTGTACAGACATAGAGATGTCATGTTGCAGGTTAGTCACCTGTCACCTAAACACTGTTGAGCTCTGTCATCACAAAATATAACATGATAAACCCAACCACCAAGACTAATTGATCCTCAGGTACTGCCTATACCAAGATATTCCAGCATCTGCGCTGGCTGAAGGACCTCAGATATAGGGTGGGTTCATGTTACTGTAGGTGGTATGCAAGGGCGGACCTGGGTTAAAAAACGGCCCCGGACTTTTCTGGTCACACACTGGCCCTTCTACTGTGTGTCTGTCTGCCCCCATATCAGGCAGTGTGCAGAACCCCTCTCCCATCCCCCATAACATGCTGAGTGGCACAATCCCCCCATAACACGCTGAGTGGCAGAATCCTCCCATAACATGCTGAGTGGCAGAATCCCCCCATAACATGCTGAGTGGCAGAATCCTCCCATAACAGGCTGAGTGGCAGAATCCCCCCATAACATGCTGAGTGTCAGAATCCCCCCATAACAGGCTGAGTGGCACAATCCCCCCATAACAGGCAGAGTGGCACAATCCCCCCATAACATGCTGAGTGGCAGAATCCCCCCATAACATGCTGAGTGGCAGAATCCCCCCATAACATGCTGAGTGTCAGAATCCCCCCATAACAGGCTGAGTGGCACAATCCCCCCATAACAGGCTGAGTGGCACAATCCCCCCATAACACGCTGAGTGGCAGAATCCCCCCATAACATGCTGAGTGTCAGAATCCCCCATAACATGCTGAGTGGCAGAATCCTCCCATAACATGCTGAGTGGCAGAATCCCCCCATAACATGCTGAGTGGCAGAATCCCCCCATAACATGCTGAGTGGCAGAATCCTCCCATAACATGCTGAGTGGCAGAATCCCCCCATAACATGCTGAGTGGCAGAATCCCCCCATAACATGCTGAGTGGCAGAATCCCCCCATAACATGCTGAGTGGCAGAATCCCCCCATAACATACTGAGTGGCAGAATCCCCCCCATAACATGCTGAGTGGCAGAATCCTCCCATAACATGCTGAGTGGCAGAATCCCCCCATAACATGCTGAGTGGCAGAATCCTCCCATAACATGCTGAGTGGCAGAATCCCCCCATAACAGGCTGAGTGGCAGAATCCCCCCCATAACATGCTGAGTGGCAGAATCCCCCCATAACATGCTGAGTGGCAGAATCCCCCCATAACATGCTGAGTGGCACAATCCCCCCATAACATGCTGAGTGGCACAATCCCCCCATAACACGCTGAGTGGCAGAATCCCCCCATAACATGCTGAGTGGCAGAATCCCCCCATAACATGCTGAGTGGCAGAATCCCCCCATAACATGCTGAGTGGCAGAATCCCCCCATAACATGCTGAGTGACAGAACCCCCCCCCCCCAATAACTGACGCGGCCTACGACGTCCGGGCAGCAACACAGCAGGGACTCTCATGCTGACGCTGTGCGTCCCCCTGGCGTCATAAGAAGGCCACCACCTCTCTTGCATGCCAGTGTAACGCCAGCTTCAGCTTCTAGCCAGATACTCTGGGTGGCCCACAGTGACTCCCATTTACCCGGTTTCCCACAAGGAGCCAGAGCCCGGTATGTCCTATGGCCAGTCCTCCCCTGGTGGTATGTTGAGGCGTCCACATATTATTTTGTACTCATTTTTCTGGTAAAGATGTGACCTGACTATGTCTGCAGACAGGGCCAGATTAAGTGTGGTAAATGCCCCTGGGCAGAGAATCTGGTGGAGGTCCCTGGCGCAGTATTTTTTTCCATTAAAGTCCAGTTTGTTCATAACCCCATCATTACATGGGTGGGCAGATGCGTGCACAATGGGGGAGAGGCCCGTGTCATCTCCAGGCAGCCTCTGTGATAAACAGGCCATCCCCTTGAAGTGCACTAGTACGACGTAAGGTTGCATCGGCACACGTTCCTTTAGAGCGCCACCTTCTTGTCGGGGCCTTACGGCTCCACCAGAAGAATTTTTAAAGCTGTAATGCTCCGCTTTGTCTCGCACAGAGCACCTTTGCTTTGAAAGCACTTTTAAGCCCCATCCCCCTTAATTTATGTCCCGGCCATAATACTTCGTTTTTTATGTGTGTTTTCACGTGTGATTGTTCTTGTTGTGGGTGCCTGGACCCTTATGGGCCCTGTCCCCGAGAACGGGGGTGGAAGACGTTATAGGTCTTTTGGCCTCGCCTCAGAAACCCTGCCCAATGGATCCCCCTTGAGGCTCGGGCTAGTACTAGGCAGGTCTTAATAGCCAGCCAAGGAAACCCCGGTGCTGAAGCGAGTTAGTACCTGGTTGGGCAACAGCCAGGGAAAGCCTTACGCTGAGGGATCCAGCCAGTGGTCCACAGGGAATCTTTCGATTAGTACCTGAGGACCAAGTTCCCTCTTCTCCTTTGGGAGGGAGGGATATGTATCCTTGTGCTGTCTGTCAGGGGGTTCGCCCTCCAGGAAAGTTGGGGAAAGGGGCTCTTTCTCTTTTGAATGGGCACCCCAAAGTGTTTTTCAGTGTGTTTTGCACTTTTCACTTTGGGTGGCACATATTTCAGTGTGTTTATCACACAGGCCATCCCCCTGTCATCTGTCACAGTGGTGCTGTCACGCCCACTCCATTTACTGTGATAGAGGGGACATGACCGGGTTTACATGTATGTAGAAACGGGTTCCCCATCCCCTCACTTCACACACTTCGTGGATAAACCATGCTCCTCCTCTCCTGTAAAACCGCAAAACCAATCATTGCTCCTTACTCCAATCACTCCAATGATCACAACACTGAGCGCTATTAGACCAATACATACACATGTCAGTAACCAATCCCACTAAGAAACAAAACACAAGCCAAATTCTAGAGGAGTATGTGGGAATTTAGATAGGAATTCCTATTAGATAGGAATTTAGGATAGGTAGGCAGGTGGGTGAGTAGACATGTGGATACATAGGTCAGTAGGTAGGTGGGTGGATAAGTAGGCAGGTATATAGTTGGCTAAGTAGGTAGGAAGGTGGGTGGTTAGGCAGATAGGTGAGAGGGCAGGTAGGGAGGTTGGTAGGAGGGCAGGTAGGGACAGGGGCATAGCTAGAGGGGAGCAGGAGGGGCACTCGCCCTGGGTGCAGCAGGTCAGGTGGGCACCAAAGGGGGGCCTGAGCACAGGTGGGGGGGGTGCCATTTCAAATCTTTACCCTGGGTGCCAGAAAGCCTAGCTACTCCTCTGGGTAGGGAGGTGGGCAAGTGGGAAGCCCCTCAGCTTTAAGATAGGTAAGGGTGGGTTCAGGGCTTTTTCTAGGGGAGGGCGAACATGGTGGTCAACCTAGGTGTCAGGGCCGGGCCATGGGGGGCGCCTTTATCCCAGCCATGCTGTTTTGTGCAGATGAGTCAGGGCCAATGTTAGTGGTGCAGGATATTAGACAGGCCCCCCATATTGGGACTCATGGTAGGAGGCAATGCCAGCCGCAAAGGAAAAGGGGCAGCATGGCACATACTACTATGGGGCAGCAGCAGAAACATAGGAGGAGGGGACAGAAATTCTTCCTTCCCGCACTGAGCACTATTTTGCCTAGGAATTTTCTGGGTGGGTGCATTTTGGAGGGACCACTTCCTTTTCTCCAGAAAAGTCTTCTGACTAGGGACTTTTTCCAGTCTTCAGATGCCATTAATAAGTAGAATGGTGTAGCAAGTTAATTTAGACACGCCTGAGGTAGTACAATTCTAATCTGATGTCTAATGTCTCAGCCTGCATTGCTTATATTTCCTCACCACAGGTTCTGCAAAGATGAACTCCTCTAACAGTGGTCAAGTTAAGGTGGGAACTACTAATAAATCTGTGAATGCAAGATCCTCTGTAACCAAAACCACAAAGACTGCAAGCCCATCCGCATCTCCTAAAGTAGCTACAGATAATCCCCGACCAGCAACCACTAGAAGTGCAGGTGAGTCTCCTTTTATGGTTTATTACACTTGTATGTAGGAGGCTGGAACCCGAAAGATATTTGGACTACCAGTACAGTCCAAAAAAACCCTATTTTGTAAGCCGCACTTAATAGAGATTAAATATCTATAACAAGTCTTTATTTGAGCAATAACATCACAACATCAAGAACAAAAGACAGTTAAAAAGAAAGTAAAGTGCTTTGGAGATGGACCCTTCAATTTTGTGTCTCTAATATTTGTAAGAGTATACAATTAAAAATTTCAATGATTTAATGGGTACAGTCTTTAAGTGCTACAGTGCTAAACTATACAATCATGCTTAAACCTGTGAAAGAGAAAACAAATTAAATATGCCAGGTATTATTTATATTGTGGAGTCTATAGTGATCAATGCACTATTAAAGTGCAAAAAGTGCCAAAAATGTAATGTTAAATATCAAAGTGACAAGCGCAATATAAAGTGTAATAGTGATGTGCAAAGAATGAATAAGAATCAAAAAGATATCACCAAGTCAGTAGGGCAGATAAGCAGAGCCAGGTCCTTTCACCATTCACTCCTCACATCGACGCGTTGCGTGGTGGAGCACTCCTGAAACATCCTGAGGAAGTGGTGGGGGACCACCATGCAACGCGTCGATGTGAGGAGTGAAAGGTGAGAGGACCTGGCTCTGCTTATCTGCCCTACTGACTTGGTGATATCTATTTTAATCTCTATTGAGTGCGGCTTACTTTGCAAAATAGGGTTTTTTTTTAACTGTACTGGCAGTCCAAATATCTTTTTTTCTGGTTTTCACACACCCTATGGTGGCCCACCTATTAGCCAGCACCTATATCATATCATATTGTCTTAGGATTGATTAAGCAGTGCGGGGTATTTTTGCACTTTTTTGTTTTGAGGCTGGAGCCATTATTTATATATGGAGGTGGTTCCCAAACTCATTTAGGACATCTTTAAATCTTGGTGATCTGAAGCTGAGATTATAGCACTGCTGGGCATCACCCTGTGGGGACTGCTTGCCCAAGACAACAAGCGGGATAACCTAAAGCTGACCATCCTCTAGGCAAAATCTGGGCAATTATATTCTTACAGGAAGGAATCCAGGTTTTTTAGTTGTGCCTAGATTGTCCAGTAAAAGTCCAAACAGAACTATTGGGTTCAGTTTTAGCTAGCTAATGGTCTGGATAACCCCTTACAGGGGAGTGATAATTGTGAAATGGCACCCTGGTTAGTTGTTATATCTTTATGCCATCTGTTCCTATGCTTCTAGCCACAAAAAAGTGTACAAAAGCAACATATTTTCTAATCTGTCCATCTCAACTGTTCAGCATAACTGTCAAGGAAACAATTTATCATAAAACAGGGATGGGAGGGGTTTGAGTGTTACTAAATGCTTTGACTTCTTCTATGTAAGTTTAGCAGGTTTATCACATAACCAAAAAGAAACATAAAAATGTTCCCCCTCTTAAAGGCCTGAAACACAGATATCCCGCTCTGCTGACCTGACTGGGGATGGGATGAAAAAAGATAATATCATTGGCTGACCCTGTAGGCCTCGATATCTCGTCTGTTTATGCTTCCATTTAAAGACAGAAAACAGTTTAGGACAGTTACCTTTGCCTGCAGTAGCATTTTAACACTATGGGAGATGAGCCGTAGCCACATCTTTGATGGCCACAAAAGCCAGAGCCAGAGCCTTGGCACTGCTAAGTATTTCTGTCTGATTTTGGGCTTTGGTTTACCATTACCATGGTAAGGCATCCCATTACTGGAGTGAGGGGGGTGAGTAGACTCCCCAGGTACTTTCGACTTTTGAGATTTAACTTAAAAATATTTTATAGTATCCTTCCATCCTGGATTGTATCACTAAAGATATTGGTCACATTATTGCAGGGCCACGCTGCCTTCCACGGTCATTGGTTGTGGGTACAAGGCTGTGCCACACACACACCATGAGGAAACACATGATGTGTTGTGTGTTCTCTTGTATCACAAGTCTATATTTTTGTGACATCCTATACTTGGTTGGCACAAAGCATCCTGTTATCCTTTGAAGGTCCACTTAACTTTACTTATAATAGATGCTGCCACACTACACATGAGACATTGGGGGGGGGGGGGGGGGGTTGCACCTGTAATGAGGCCTCAGGCGGCACTGCAGAGGGGCAGCAACTGACCTGCTTTTTCATTTATTTTGTATTATAAAGTGGATCAAAACCCAGGATTTTGACTATCCTGGGTTTTGTTCTTCTCCCACGGGGCACCCCAATCAGGGGTGCCCCACTGTCTGAAACCCCCCAGATCCCCGAGCGCAACTCATCTTTTCCCGGTTCTATGGGGCATGCGCAGCCAGTCATCAAATCAGTGTTACAAATAAATTAGGCACAGAGCAAAAATAATAAAATTAATATTCCTTAGAACAGTGAAAGAAGAGTCCAAATATAGGTGTCCCACGGTGCATGCACGTAGACTAGTTGGTCTCAACACCTGTGCCCATCACCTTTTGGATGTACGCTTACCCCAATTCTGCTGATAAAGAAGCCTCAATGTAGTTTACATCAATATAGGACAATAGCGTTGAAATAATTATCCTTCAATTGACCATAGACAATAGCGTTGAAATAATTATCCTTCAGTTGAGTGAATTGTTTAAAAGCATCCCATGAAGATCTCAGGCATAAGTAGAGAAAGAAAGCACAAAAATCTATTTTATTGTATTGCGGAGTTGCACTAGATTTTTATGCTTTCTTTCTCTACTTATGCCTGAGATCTTCATGAGATGCTTTTAAACAATTCACTGAATAGAAGGATAATTATTTCAACGCTATTGTCCTATATTGATGTAAACTACATTGAGGCTTCTTTATCAGCAGAATTGGGGTAAGCGTACATCCAAAAGGTGGTTGGCACAGGTGTTGAGACCAACTAGTCTACGTGCATGCACCGTGGGACACCTATATTTGGACTCTTCTTTCACTGTTCTAAGGAATATTAATTTATTAGTATTATTGTGGGACTTTTACTGGGTAGAAAGTCTGGCACATTGTAGCAATTGTGGTTTGTTTTTAATTGATTATTCACTTGAGAAAACAAAATAGCGCGGTGTTTCATTAAGTCACATCAAATCAGTGCGCTCAGAGCCGATGACATCACAACGTCTAAGCTTTTGTCTAAGGCCAGTGGCTCCGAGTGCGCTGGTGGCCACATCCCCTGCTTCCCTCTAACAGGGAGCGTGCAAGCCCCGTCCATTCATCAAATGCCTGGCACGAGCACGCGTCCTGCTAGAGGGATAGCGGGGATGCAGCCACGCCTCGCACATGCGTTGTTGGACCGGGAAGCAAGGTAAGTGAATGGGGCCACCTTTGGGGTTTCACACAGCAGGGCACCCTGATTTTGGATGTCCCGTGGGGAGGGAATTAATTGGCCCATGAATCTTATTGATTCCCGGGCCGATCGCACTGGGTTTTTGTCCACTCTAAATATATTTAATTTATTTTTACTGCTGTCAAGAGAAGAAAGGCTAGGATCAGCCCTGACCAGGTGGCTGTTCTTCATTTGTATATTAGGTTGGGTAATTGGATTTCAATTATTATTATTGGATTCTACTACATAATTAAAATGCATTTTTAGAAACACGAGGTTCTTTAAATCCATGGCATTTTATTGATTTCCTTTGCTTCCTGCACATATGGTCCAGAAGTCACGCTAGGTCAGAAAAAAATCTGCCCTCTTCCAGTTACATTCTGAGTTTTGTCCTGTGAAACCAAATACCCCACCATGTGCACCATTCAATGCTAATCTTTTTGAACATCACTTTTTTTTTTAAGGGCCACAGTACAAGGTTTCAAGCCCGAAAGTTACTTCTGGGGTAAAGGAGGCAACTACTGCAAAAAGCAGCGTGGCTAGGTAAGATTATTTAGAGAAAACAGCTCAACTGTGCATAGCCCTGGTCTTGCCATAATACGATTATATCTGGAAAGTACATAAGCTACATGGAAGTACATTACGTACATTCCCATTTAAAGCGGCACAAACCCCAACATCAGTCGGCCTGGAATCTAAAAGATTCCAGGGCCAGCCGCAGGATTTTCTCTGGGATCCCCCCCAGGAAGCTCCAAAAACCTCACCGTGCTCCAAGGGCGCATGCGCGGACTCTCATTCAGTGAGAGCCGCCTGCTATGGCTACGTCATTCGACAGATGGCTCTCATTATTTACAATGGGGAGTGTGTGCTGCCGCATCCCCTGCATTGTGCGTGGGCTCCCATCCCAGCCATTCAGATTAGTGTGTGCACTTGCTTGTGGATGCCGGGGATGCAGCAGCTCGTGTTCCCTATTGATTAGAGCGAGAGCTGCCTGTTGAAAGACGTTGTCATTGCAGGTGGATCTCATTGGACGAGATCCCACGCATGCGTCGTTGGAGAGTGGCGAGTTGAGTTTTTTGGGGCTTCCTGGGGGGTTTCACACAGCAGGGGCACGGAACACAACCTGAGTAAAGTCTAATACTTGTGTTTTGTTCCACTTTAACACAGTATATCTCTATCTCTACAGTTTTTATACATCAGGATTTCACATTGTATTTACTTAATATGTCAATAATGTGGTGGGGGGTGGAAAAAGTTTTGCCATTAGTGCAAATGTGTCATTGACCCCACCAGCTATATCAAGGAAACAATCACACAAGTGGCATATGAAAGGACCCTCTTTAACACTACACCCGTTGGTTAAAGGTTAAAGGGGACCAAAAGCCTAAATGGACTTTTGATCCACTGCCCAGAGTCCCTAGAGGACATCTTGATTTGAGATGCCCCATAGTGAGACCATCTAAAGAAAGGTCGAGGTCAAGCGATATACTCACCTCCTTTTCAGTTCCTACAGCAGACTGCATTCCTGTCCACCCCAATCTGCAAACCACTTCCACTCCAGTGGTGCCCAGCTCCAAATTATTGACCAGTTTCCAGCTGCTCTCAGCCCTCAGGTCAAGGAGTTTACAATGACCAACCTAAAATGATTTTCTTATTAGTGTATAGAAATGTATTGGTACATGTTTTGAGGTTGTAATTAGGCTCCATCCCTTGAAGTCCACCTACCATAATAGTTTCTAATGTTTAACTTATTTGATTTTATTTACCAAATAAAGATTTTGGCTATAATTTAGGGTCTCTCCAGCCCAGGATGCCCGTTTTCTAAATCCCCCACCCTGCCACTCTTCCCTAGCGTTGAAGCAGGGCGTGCATGGTTTACATAGATAAAAAACCCTTACCTGCCACAGAATCCAGCGGCGAACCTTTCCTCTTCTCTGAACTCACGATGACTGCCGCCAGGAGTTCTATACTCACCTTTTGTCCCCTGCAAATTACCACTCCTAATCTGGCCAGTCACAGACGCCTCCGTGATGATGGGCCGTCACAGAGGCTCTGGCATGTCCCCTATTGGGCACGCCCATACAGTATGGGGACACTGTAAAGGATGGCCGGGTCAGCCATGTATGCGGAGGCACCATTCCAGGCAACCTGGAAGTCATATTAGATGTTTTTTTTTTTTTAACTGAGCAATACATTTAAAGGGTCAGACCAGCCAGACTGCCCAATCGTAATCCATCTCCCACCCTGCCTTCCTTAGCAAGCGCTAAAGCAGCGCTAATGCACGAACCAACACTTACAATGACCATACTCCGGCAATGACCATCTTACTGGGCAGCACAGTGCCGCCAGACCGGAAGCTCCCCAGGCAGACGATGGGGCGCATGGCACAGCAAGCTTCCGGTCCGGCAGCCCGGCGCCAGGCGCAGTGATCGAGCGATGGTTACCACTGGAGTACGGCCAAGGTATGTATCGGCTTGTTATTTAGAACATTAGTGCTGCTGTAGCGCTTTTTAGGGAAGGCAGGGTGGGGGGTGGCTGGACTGGTCTAACTAAAAATAAAAGCAGGAGGTGGTCCATCATGGGGCAGATGGAAATGTGCTGTTATCAATGATTTAGATTTTCTGTAGGTAGAATTTTAAAGGAGCACTTTAAATGAATTATTAAAGGAACACAAAATTGTGTAATATAAAAATCCATATAAACACCTTGGCTAATGAGAGGAGGGGTCACTTATACAACCGAACTGAATAAAACTCCCGCCAAGCTGGTGGTTTTCTTTTCCTGGTAGGAATAAAATCCAGGGGTGACAGGTTTAGTCTATCAGCGGTGACAGAACCTGTCACCCATTTTCCTCTTTCTTCCATTAATAAATAAAACATGCCTGGCTGAATATTTCTTGATGCTGAGTGTATAAGTGACCCCTCCTCCCGCAATCCATCTATATGGATTTTTATTATTGGGCACCTTTAAATAAGTTCTCACTGAGAAAATCTGCATTTTAAATAAACTAAGCGCAACAGGATCATTGTTTCCCAGATATAAGGAGATATGTTCTCTTCATGAATAAAAATAGAATTCTTTTGTTACAGGGCAGCAGCTGTGGCCCCCAACAAATCCAGATCTGTGACTCAAAAAGGTAAGTAATGTAGAAAAATAGAAAATATTGCTGTATGTCTGAGGTATTATTACTAACATACTAAAACATATATATATATATATATATATATATATATATATATATATATCATACTAGAGACCAATATAAAGATGAAAGCATTCCTAGGCATGTAGGACAGCATAACCAGCCTGACATAAGCATTTCTCTAGCAATCCATCCTGGGCCACAGATATTAGGGCTGATTCAGCACGTGAGCGTTTCTTCAAGTTTTTTTTGTGAGAAAAAGAAAATGAAAAAATCATTATAAAAAAAATGTTCACATAAAAATGAGAAAAAAACTGCCTGCTGAATCGGCCCTCGAGTATCCAGATACTTGTGGGTTAATACTGCAGAAGCTGAAGCATTCCCCGAAGGCTATAAGGAACAAGCTCCTCTCAATAGGGTTGATTCAGAGCCTCTTTTTTGCTTTTTTTTTGGAGCTCTTGCTACCAAACGAAAAATCACGCAAAAATGAAAACATGTCACACAACAATTCTCGCAGAAAAAAAGGCTCTGCTGAATCAGACGAAAGGGAAAAATGGACGAGAATGGAAATTTTCACACAAAAAAATGATGAGAAAGGGGCTCTCAATCAACCCTAATGTACATAAACCATCCCCTACTCTCTCATTTCCCGATTCTGCCTTCAGAACCTTCCTGGAAGGTTCTCTGCACATGGCCGTGAAGGTTTTTTAGTTTTTTCCTTAAAGCGGACCTTCACTCTGAATAAGAGTCTATCTTATATGTTTCTCACACCCTGTACATACAGATTGGCCACATTAAAAATCATCCTATCTGCATCTACTGCATGTTATGAGCCTTTAAACATCCAAGATGGCGGCTTATGGAAGCCGCCATCTTATCAGGCAGCCTGCAAACAGGAAGTGCCTCCTGACTGTGCTGCTCTGCATTCTGGGACTGCTGACCTTTACCTGACCCCAGCTCTGCTCTGTCTGAGCAAAGCACAGCTATAACCCGCCCCCCCCTGTACCTTATCCCACTCTCCTCTCCTCAGTAAGTGTGATGCTTCTGAGTCAAGATGGCGGCGCCCGTATCCTAAATTCCTGAACAGAGATGCAGCCCAGTGGGGGAAAGAATAATAAGTAAGTGACTAAAAACATAAAATATGTTAATTTTAGATGCTGGGGAATCGTTTTTTAAGAGTTTGGGCTTTTCATTAAATCACGCTGAAGGTCCAGTTTAAATGTATTTTTCCTTGGCTTTTTTGTAGACACATTTCCCTTAGCTTAGCAAGGTCTTTACCTAAACAGCTTTCAAGCCCTCAGCACAGTCAGAATGCAGGTGTTAAAGGATTTTAGCACTTGTGCATTTAGGCATTTTTACTGTGTTTAACAGTGTTTACAATGTACATTTAGAGGCCGATTCATTACTAACGCCAGGTAACGGCAGATGAGCGTCTGTATAGCGGCACTTAGAACGACCACTGGTAGTGTGTGCGATATCGGGCGCTGTAACAGAGCATCTCAGTCGCTCTAGTAACCTGTCTCGCATTGATGAATGTGATGTATGTTGGGCACTCTAACACCAGTACAGGGCTGCAGTGAGCAAAAGGTAGCGCCAGCTCAGTGCGCCTGACTCTCGGCGCTCCACACCATACTTATCAAAAAAAGGACATGCACACAGCGTCGGCGCTCTAAATCTGGTCGCTGTAGCATAGAGCACGAGACGCTGTGTGATTAAAGTCTGTTTTTGAACACATATCCACCAGTAACAAAGCAAAAACACATGGAATTACATTGTTGTAACATTGTGACATTAACACTTGAGTGCCAGACTTGTAAATACAATTCGGCATAAAAAACAAAAAAATCAAAAAAGTCTTCAAAAATGACTCTTTTTAGGCCAGGAGAGGTCACACAATTATTTGGGAGAAGAAAAAAAAAAAAGAAAAACCATGTTTAAACAGAAGAAAAGGAACGCCCATTGAAATGTATGGGAGAGAGACAGGTAGCGACAGGTAATACCTGGTGCTGTGGAAGCTAGAGCTCTGACGCTATACACTGAGCCACATGGCGCTACTTGGCGCTGTTAGAGTCACTCACCAGATTCGCTTTCATAAATGTGGTTTTGCATACAGCGCCCAGCGTTCACCAGACGCTGCCTGCCACTACAAGGCGCTACCTGGCGCTATCCCTTCATAAATAACCCCCATATAAGCAGTACATGGTTCAGTATGCCATGACTGCTGTCATACTAGGGTTCTTCTAGGAATGAAGCAGTGGGCTTCTTGTTTGGGAAGTCACACTTCTGCACTTACATGTGGGGCTTCTGCAGGGCACGGCCTGGTTACTTTCATTCACATGTCCCTGTGTCTTGTTAGAGGCTATCACCACTTCTTATACTGTCCTCCGGTAGGTCGGTGGCAAAGTCGGATACAGGGGCATAAAACAATCAGCATAGAAAGAAAATTCCCTGTTAGTCTTAGCGGTAACGGTATTTCTACAAGACCTTCAGGATGGTCAGAGAGAGCGGCTCCTCTCCCTAGAGAGGAAACACAAACTGGGACAAGTTAAAAGTCCCACCCCTTCCTCCCAGTCCTCAGTATAATGCAAGGACCTAAACTAAGATGGGGGAGTTGTAAATGCCGTCCTGAAGAACTTGTAGAAATACCGTTGCCGGTAAGCCTAAAGGAGATTTTTTTCCCACGTCCCTCAGGATGGCCTACAGAGAGGATGAGCAATGAAAAACTTACGGGTGAGAAATCTTCCAGCCAAAAGCCTGCTGGCTTACGGAAGGAAGATCTAGCCTGTAGTGTCTTAAAAAGATACGTGGGGAAGAACAGGTAGCAGCCTTGCAGATGTCTTCAATGGAAGCCCCCAACTTCTTGGTCCAGGAAGTAGCAACTGCTCTGGCGGAATGGGCCTTGATACTTGGAGGAGAAGTCCCTGCACTCGTGTAAGCAAAATAAATGGCCTGCCTAATCCACCTGGTTATCATGGACTTAGAGGCGGGTAACCTTCTATTATAAAATCATAAGTAAGTTTATTAGTAAATCATTATTATGTTCTAAACAGAGGATAAGGTCTCCGCAGACATCTAGGAGATGAGAGGAGTCCTCTGGAAGAATAAACTCCTTACAGCTTTTCTCCCATACATCCCTCTCCCCCGAGCCCTATGTATCCATCCTTGTTACCAGACCTTATTGCCAGTAACATTTTTGGCCCTAGTCCATCCCTGTACATAGTCTGCACAGAATGCAAGGGGGGGGGGGGGTTAAAGCAGTGTGCCGTGTGGGCCAGGGCTCTAGGTTCTGTGGGGTCCAAAAAAAACTCCTGCTTTTCCCTGTGTCCAATAGGATTTTTGGATTGGGGAGGCAGCTTTTTTTTGTTTTACTATAGCCCCTCCCCCAGTGTGCTGATTTCTAACTACCCCCCCTCCCCGCGACAGCCCTCCACACAGACCTTTACCTCTCACTGGATGCCTTTAAATGGTGAAGAGGTTAAGTAGAGGATTAAAGCACACATATCCGCATACTATATCTGTGCCCCTGAATAGATATGAAAAGGAATACATTTTACAGGAATATAAATTACTAGAAGTAAATGAGAGCCTATGTACTAAAGGCCTGCATGCCAGCCTCTACAGTCACATCTGTCTGTGCCACGAGGAGTCTACCTCCTATGTATTCATTTAGTTTTAGCAAATTCATAAAGGACATAGAAAAAACACAAAAATGCCTTACATTTTGGGACAATAATACACCTTAAACCGGACCTTCGCCATGATTTATTGAAAAGGCCAAACCCTTAAAAAACGATTCCCCAGCATCTAAGATTAATATATTTTAAGTTCTTAGTCACTTATTATTATTCTTTCCCCCACTGGGCTGCAACTCTGACTTTAGGATACGGGCGCCACCATCTTGACCAGACCTGGACAATGTACGGCCCGCGGGCCGTATACGGCCCTTTGCTAGGCTCTTACCGGCCCGGGCTGAGCTGGCCAGTAAGAGACGCAGAGGAAGGGAAAACATGCCAGACTCGACGAGCCGAGTGGCCGATCGGCTGCTGCTTAACTTAGGTGATCGCCTGTGTACAGTGTGAGAGGCTTAGGTTAAGCAGCAGCTGATCGGCCGCTCGGCTCGTCGGGTCTGGCACATTCTCCCTTCCTCTGAGGAAGCCAGACCCGATGAGCAGGTGATAGAGACCTGGGGACTTTGGAAGGACAGAGTAGGGGCTCCAGAGCATCAGTAAGTCTGCTCAGAAAGATTATGTAGTTTGCTTGTGTTTTCCCTTCCTGCCTGCTGTCTCTTTTTCACCATGTACCTGCCCACCATGCTCTCACCATGTCCCCTTCCTGCTGCCCACCATGCTCTCACCATGCCCCCTTCTTGCTGTCCACATGCTCTCACCATGTCCCCTTCCTGCTGTCCACATGCTCCCACCATGCCCCCTTCCTGCTGTCCACATGCTCTCACCATGCCCCCTTCCTGCTGTCCACATGCTCTCACCATGTCCCCTTCCTGCTGTCCACCATGCTCTCACCATGTCCCCTTCCTGCTGTCCACCATGCTCTCACCATGCCCCCTTCCTGCTGTCCACATGCTCCCACCATGCCCCCTTCCTGCTGTCCACATGCTCCCACCATGCCCCCTTCCTGCTGTCCACATGCTCTCACCATGCCCCCTTCCTGCTGTCCACATGCTCCCACCATGCCCCCTTCCTGCTGTCCACATGCTCCCACCATGCCCCCTTCCTGCTGTCCACATGCTCTCACCATGTCCCCTTCCTGCTGTCCACCATGCTCTCACCATGTCCCCTTCCTGCTGTCCACCATGCTCTCACCATGTCCCCTTCCTGCTGTCCACCATGCTCTCACCATGCCCCCTTCCTGCTGTCCACCATGCTCTCACCATGTCCCCTTCCTGCTGTCCACCATGCTCTCACCATGCCCCCTTCCTGCTGTCCACATGCTCCCACCATGCCCCCTTCCTGCTGTCCACATGCTCCCACCATGCCCCCTTCCTGCTGTCCACCATGCTCTCACCATGCCCCCTTCCTGCTGTCCACCATGCTCTCACCATGCCCCCTTCCTGCTGTCCACCATGCTCTCACCATGCCCCCTTCCTGCTGTCCACCATGCTCTCACCATGTCCCCTTCCTGCTGTCCACATGCTCTCACCATGCCCCCTTCCTGCTGCCCACATGCTCTCCCCATGCCCCCTTCCTGCTGTCCACATGCTCTCACCATGCCCCCTTCCTGCTGTCCACATGCTCTCACCATGTCCCCTTCCTGCTGCCCACATGCTCTCCCCATGCCCCCTTCCTGCTGTCCACATGCTCTCACCATGCCCCCTTCCTGCTGTCCACATGCTCTCACCATGTCCCCTTCCTGCTGTCCACATGCTCTCACCATGTCCCCTTCCTGCTGCCCACATGCTCTCACCATGCCCCCTTCCTGCTGTCCACATGCTCTCACCATGCCCCCTTCCTGCTGTCCACATGCTCTCACCATGCCCCCTTCCTGCTGTCCACATGCTCTCACCATGCCCCCTTCCTGCTGTCCACATGCTCTCACCATGCCCCCTTCCTGCTGCCCACATGCTCTCCCCATGCCCCCTTCCTGCTGTCCACATGCTCTCACCATGCCCCCTTCCATGCTCTCACCATGTCCCCTTCCTGCTGTCCACCATGCTCTCACCATGCCCCCTTCCTGCTGTCCACCATGCTCTCACCATGCCCCCTTCCATGCTCTCACCATGCCCCCTTCCTGCTGTCCACCATGCTCTCACCATGCCCCCTTCCTGCTGTCCACCATGCTCTCACCATGTCCCCTTCCTGCTGTCCACCATGCTCTCAGCATGCCCCCTTCCTGCTGTCCACCATGCTCTCACCATGCCCCCTTCATGCTGTCCACCATGCTCTCACCATGCCCTCTTCCTGCTGCCCACCATGCTCTCACCATGCCCCCTTCCTGCTGCCCACCATGCTCTCACCATGTCCCCTTCCTGCTGTCCACCATGCTCTCACCATGTCCCCTTCCTGCTGTCCACCATGTTCTCACCATGTCCCCTTCCTGCTGTCCACCATGCTCTCACCATGTCCCCTTCCTGCTGTCCACCATGTTCTCACCATGCCCCCTTCCTGCTGTCCACCATGCTCTCACCATGTCCCCTTCCTGCTGTCCACCATGTTCTCACCATGCCCCCTTCCTGCTGTCCACCATGCTCTCACCATGTCCCCTTCCTGCTGCCCACCATGCTCTCACCATGCCCCCTTCCTGCTGTCCACCATGCTCTCACCATGCCCCCTTCCTGCTGTCCACCATGCTCTCACCATGCCCCCTTCCTGCTGTCCACCATGCTCTCACCATGCCCCTTCCTGCTGTCCATCATGCTCTCACCATGTCCGCTTCCTGCTGTCCATCATGCTCTCACCATGCCCCTTCCTGCTGTCCACCATGCTCTCACCATGCCCCCTTCCTGCTGTCCACCATGCTCTCACCATGCCCCCTTCCTGCTGCCCATCATGCTCTCACCATGCCCCCTTCCTGCTGCCCACCATTCTTACACTTTGCCCCAGCTGATATGAGCTCTCCTTCCAGACTGCCAGAAGCCAAGGGCTTCTCTGATTGGCTGGGAAATTATCACATCAGAACGTTTGAAGTGGACCAAAACCCTGCTTTATCAGCCTGGGAATCTTATAGATCCCCTCCCCGCGGGACATCCAAAATCGGGATGCCCCGCTGTGTGAAACCCCCAGGTCGCCCATAAACTCACCTTCTTTCCCAGTTCAACGGCGCATGCACGAGCTGCGGCCGCATGCCCGCTATCCCTCTAGCAGGGCGCGTGCCTGTGTCAGCCATTTGAGAATGGCCAGCGCGGGCGCGCTCCCTGTTAGAGGGAAGCTCGAGATGCAGCCGCCAGCGCACTCAGAGCCGCTGAGCTTAGACGTCGCTTAGACGCCCATAGCTCAGCGGCCCTCCACAATATTTTTAGTTTCTCATGTGGCCCCATGGAAAAAATAATTGCCCACCCCTGATCTTGACTATAGCTGTGCTTTGCTCAGACAGAGCAGAACTGGGGTCAGGAAAAGATCAGCAATCCCAGAATGCAGAGCAGCACAGTCAGAGGGCAATGTGATGTGAGCAATCTGTATGTACAGGGTGTGGGAAACATATAAGATAGACTCTTATTCAGGGTGAAGGTCCGCTTTAACTATAACTTAATTATGATTCAGAATCATATTCCAAAGGTTCCTTGTTACTTAGTTACAGCACAGAACCACAACTGTGTGTGAAAATATCTGTTGTCATTGTAACAGTTATAATTCTAAATTCTAAAACCTTAGCCTTAGTCTTTTCTTCTGTGTCTTTGCCTACATTGGCCGCACTTGCTGCTTACAGTGGTATCTTACTATGGATTCATTACAGGCTCACATGAGCAGTGCTGTCACCCTGGGTGCCAAAAAGGCAGAAGTGCCAAGCTGGCCACCGAGTCTTGCCTTCTGGCTCTGAGCATGGCACCCCCTGCATTGTACTGGGGCACCCCCTGGGTATTTTAAATTCCCCTTGCCACAGAGAGAGGAAAGTGTGTGTGGGAAAGGGAGATGCAGCAAGACAGGAGCAGAGTGGGGCTGGGAAGCGTTTTGTCATATTTACCCTAGTTCCTGCATACTGCTTACCGTTCTCTATGGCCCAGACTAGTGACATAAGCTATCACTTGTCTCTTATGTTACTTGCCTGAGACAGGATCCAGAATCCTGGAGCCAGGGTAAGTACAGAAGCAAACTTCCCAGCCTGTACGCTACATAGTTTAGTGCCGCCCCTCCCTTAAAATGTATTGATTTATATTTTATAGGGATCATTTTGTACTATTCATATACATTTTTCCTCGCCCCCAAATGTGATTTGCCCTAGAAACTGCCCTTCTTCATACTTAACTAGCGCAGGAGATTTCCAGTGTTCACCAAGTGCTGCTGCCTCTGTACAAGGACAATAATTTGTACCACCTAGAGGCAGCTACTTTAGGATGCTAATACTTCTTAAATTTGTTTAAAGCGGAACAAACCCAGGATTTTGACTATCCCATGCGTTGTTTCATGTCCTGGGGGGCCTCCCAAATTGGGATGCCCCACTTAGTGAAATCCCCAAGAACTTCCCGATTCAACAGCTGATGCACAAGCTGGAGCCATGACTAGGAGGCTGATTCATTAACAGCGGCAGGTAGCGACAGTTGAGCGACTGTAGCGGCATTTTCAGAGCGCCCGCTAGTAGTCGCTGTGCTTGGCCGTTGTTCGGTAGTTGATAGCGACTCAGTCGGTTTGCCGTAATGTTGAATATTGGGTGAGGAGTTATTTGACAGGTTCCGCGCTGTATGGGAGCGCATGATAGCGACTGGCCATAGCGACCGGCTCCCACCATATTCATTAACAAATCACGCTCAAAAAATTCTCGCGCTGTAAAATGCATGTTTAAACCCCAGAGCGCTGGCGGCGATGGGTTAAAAGTAGTTTTTTAACCCCCAAACCACCATATTTTTGGAAACCAAAAAAAACAAGTTTTTAAAATAATTAATTGGTAATATGAATACATTAATATCAGACCTGTAATATCAATTCTGTACAATCTAAAATGGCAGAAGTGGTCACACAATTTTTCACATTTAAAAAAAAAAACAATTAATAACAATTAATTATGAATATTTAAAGATTGTTCCATTGAAATGCATTGGAGAGCGCCAGGTAGCGAGAGGTCATACCTGTCGCTGTTCAAGGTCGGACGCTGGCGCTGTGGGCTGAGGCTGGAATAATGATGAATGAGTGGCTATCTGGCGCTATCTCAGTCGCTAAGCAGGATTGGCTTGATAAATGTGTGATTGTGGTGGGGAGCCGGGGTACTCGTGGCGGTGCCCGTCATTACCGGTCGCTCACCAGTCGCTACCTGTCGCTATTCCTTCATAAATAAGGGCCTATGTCATTTGGCAAACGGCTCTGATCTTCCTCAGTGGGGAGCATCCCCACCTGCATGTGTGCTCCAGCCTCAGCCTATCTGAATGGCTGGGACAGGAGCACACACACAGTCCAAAGATGCAGGGGATGCAGCCGCTCTCACGCCCCATTGTAAACATTCTGGGCACGGCAAAAGGCTCTGATTGAAAGGGAGCCCGTACATCCACCTTGAAGGAAAAGTAAACCGATACCGGTGATCTGGGAGGTTTCACGCAGTGGGGCATCCCAGCTTGGGATGTCCCGGAGGAAGGCCAGGGGCCGGCCCTAGAATCTTTTAAATTCCAATGCCTGCTGCCCTGGGTTTTGTTCCCCTTTAACTAGATAATATAATAATAATTATGTATACCTTTAAATGGATATTATGCTCCCTAAAGAAATTACTCTAATATATATCATGACATTGTTCTGTACTGTATTCTGACTCCAAAATATGTGAGCTTGGAGCCAGAATAGTCAATAAAAAAACATAACTCTTTAGCATTTTGCTACGTGTTACTTTCAAACCATATTACATCTCATATTTTTGCCACAAGTGCTCAACACAATCATTTGATGTTAACTGGAAGAGTCATATGCTGCATTTCCCGAAGCTGGTGAGGGTGTGCTGCAGGGTTCTAAACATTTCAGAATTCAGTTAAAAATTATATATATATATATATATATATATATATATATATATATATATACACACACACGCCAAATTTCCTTTTTAACCTATTCTGTTCTCTTTCAGATCCTGCATCTCCAATCAAACCTTTGCCCAACCAAAAAAATGGTCAATCGAACAAGGATAAAGGGCCTCAGCAGGCTTTGTCATCAATGGTATCAGAACCTGCCAAGAAATCTATGGAAGTTGCACAGATAAGCAAAACTAAGGTAAAGGATGTAGGAAGTTCTGCTCCTATAAAACCAAATGGAGTTGCCAAACGAGAATTATCTAGACCAACTGTACACGGAACAGTGCCAAAAGAAAAAACAGCAAGCCTCCAAACAGAAAGTAATCGGTCTGCACCACAAAAATCTCTAGCGTCCATATCCAGCCCAGCCAAACCTGTGAAAATATCAACCCCAACTAATCCCACAAAGGGAAGTCCTGCACCAAACAAGCCTGCAACCAGTTCCAATGTACCAGCAAAACCTGGTAAAGTAACATCTTCATCTCCCAGGCCAAATGCCACACCACCCCCCAGCACCAAAACAGTAAAAACTGCTTCCCCATTAACTAGGACTTCAAAACCAGCTTCAGTTCCAGCTAAGGCAACCAAATCCCCTACTTCACCAGTTAAATCAATAAATGCAAATTGTGTGCCGGCAAGGTCAAGCAAACCCTCCCCTGTAAAATCGGTAAATAATACCACATCTACCTCCAACCAAGTTAAGTTCGGAAAACAAGTGACAACTAAACCTACTTCTGTGCTAAATAAACCAGCAAGTAGCTCTCTTGCTACATCTAGACCAGCCACTACAACTGGTAAACTTGTCCATGAAAAGCAATCAGCACTTAAGCACGTTAGTAACACTCAGAAGCCAGGCAGTGCTGGAAAGAATGAAGATAAGAAGATTAAATTAGTACAGTCTGAGACAGAACAAATGGACATTGCTTCTACTTCACTCAAAGAACTAATAAATAACCCTATCCTTGACAGCAAGATCCCAGGCAATTCTGTTGAGGCTTCTGAGGGCCTTATATGTGAAACACAATTGACATTAGAGTCTAGCAATGTGCCTCTGGAAATACTTGATTTACATGTTTTAGAAAAGCATGAAGAACATATAGAAGAACCCAGCAGATGCATAGAAGAGTTAAAAAAAGATGTAAGTGCTGAAAATGTGACTACTGTAATGCAACCTTCACAAGAAACACTAGAGTCACCACTAGAAACAGTGGATACATCAGTTGAATCAGTTAAACCATTGAAAGAAGAAGACAGGTCTCCAATCAGTTCTTTGCCGCTGGAACAAACAAAACCATTAACAACTGGAGTAAATAATACAGTGGAAGAAGTCACATATTTGGTAGAACAAGTGACATTGACAACCACAGATGTACACGCTACATTACAACCATCATATGATGAGATTATAGAAACAACAGAAACACTTGCAGAATCAATCACACCTTTGGAAGAGAAAATTAGTGCTCTGGGAAGCGATATACAGGAAGAAACATCTTTGGAACAAACCAAAAATTTAGAGCAACCAATTATTATAGAGGGAGAATTGGAATCTCCAGTAGGTCAAGTATCATTTCCAGGCACAGATGTGACTGCAGAAAAGCAAACCTCACATGAATTATTGTTATCTTCCCTAGAAACAGCAGAAGGATTGACAGAATCTGTTAAAGATTTGGAAGAGGAAATGTCTACATGCAGTTACTTAGTTGAAAAAGCAACATCTCCGGAACCAGTGTATAAAATCGAGCATTTGGTTTCTCCAGCAGAAACCCTACTAGAAGAGAGTTCCTCCCTGGGATTATCAAACATGCTGGTAGAATCATTGGGAACTTCAGATGAGCCAGTGAAAACTCATGTTCAGCTAGAAGACTTTACATTGGAATTAGAGAAACCATTAGGGGAACCAACCACATCTTCAGAGAAGCAAGCAATACAGATCTCAGAACTGCTGGGGAAAGGAGTGCTGCACTCAGTAGAGAATGCTGAACCCTTAGAGAGTGAGCACTGGGCTTCATATTATTCAGTTAATGAAGAAGATCAAAATTCACAGGTGCTTATCAAAACTTCAGATGAACCTCTAGAAGAACCCAGATCCAACGTGCAACCAGACACAGGCATTGTAGAAGTAGAGTGTGCCCAAAGACCTGTAGATGAAATAATAAAATCCCCAGTGGAATATACTGAACAATCTGAAGATGTTCCAACGTCATCTTTGGAGCAGGTCACACCTTTAGAGGAAGGATTAGAATCAGAAGATGAAGTAGGATTCGTAGAAGAACAAGTCACCACTAGACAAGAAAAAAGAAGCACTTTACTAAGGCATGTAGATGAATCAGCATTGTTCCATGAGGATTGCAAGCCATTCAATATCGAGGTGACATCATCAATGGAGGAAATAACACCTTCAGATGAAGAAACTGAACTTTCAAAGGAAGGACAAGAAACATCGCAAGAGATAATAACAGGAGAAGGACAATCACATGATCAAGACTTTAAATGTCCAACTTTCCATAATATGTCAGTTGAAAATAAAACAGAATATTTAGTAGAAGATGTCACACCTGTACAAGAGACTGAGAATTCAGAACAACCTGTAGGGCTTCAACTAGCTAATTGTTTTGAAGAACAACATGATTGCATAAAAAAATCTTTAGAAGTAGAACTAGATACGCATCTCAAGGTTTTTAATGTAGAGGCACCACAGCTTACAGAGGAAGAAATAATATCTGGGACGTCTATTGAAGGCATAGACGTCAATAAATCATTCACAGAAGAGGAAATAGGAGGACAGATTATATTAAATGATCCACTTGATCAGTCTAATTTCATAAATAAACCCTATGACTATATTGAAGACACTCAAAGTGATTTTGAGGGGAAATCAGTGGAATCTGACAATAAAACAACAAACCTGAATCAAAATGAGTTATTACTTGAATCAATGGATTCCAAAGCAGAACCAATAGATCACTTTTCTGGGGTAGAGCTGTTTAAAGAATCAGTAAATATGACACATGAAACAATGAAAGATCCTACAGAATATTGTAATACAACGGAAAAACAAATAGAATCCACAGAAACAGATTATGTGTGCCCTACATTAAATTCAGAACAACCTGACTTACTACAATATGATGCCGAAACCACCGAGAATTTTATTGAGACAGCTGTAGAAAATGTGGAGCAAAGCAACAATGAAAACATTAGTCTTTATACAGAAGAACCTTTGGTTGAAACTATTTCATTTGAAACAGAACCAATAGACAATGCTGCTGGGGTAGACATGTTTAAAACCTCAGCAGATATGTTGCCTAATGTAAGCGAAGATCTTAATACACTGGAAAAAAATACACACTCAGCAGAATCCATATTTGATTCTGTGAGCTTTCAAATAAATTCAGAGCAACCTGACGTATTTGGTGGTGATATGGTGGAATCAGGGGAACATTTAGAATGGAGCAACAACCAGTCAATAAACCTAGAGGCTGAAACAGTCATAGCTGAAGCGGCGCCAAGAAATCACATTGCTGACATAGATATGTTTGAAGAATCAGTGCCAACAGAACATCTTATTAAAGTAGAACAAGAACTAGACTCAGCAGAAACTGATTACATATGTCCTCCAATTACAGAAGATATTGGTTTGATTAGGTATGATGAAGAACTCTTAGGTGACTTGGAGGTGAAATCAGAGGAGGATTTAGAATTAAGTGAGAACATAACTCGGGATCAAGAAGTAGAAGAAAAACTTGAATCTCATGGACAAACAGTAGATTCTGTTGAAGCAGAGATGTTTGAGGAATCAGTACATTTGATGCAAGAATCAATGAAGGAGCCAACAGAACAGATTTTAATGGTGCAAAAACATTTTGACTCGGCGGAAACTGATAGTGATTATGTGTACTCTGCAGTAAATCCAGAGCAACCTGGACTCAAATCTGAACTGTTCCCGGAGGAGCCATTAGCATCCCTGAAGGACGTAGAAATAGCTTTGCTGGAAACAACCAACTATCCAGTGGTAGAACTGAAACCATTATTAGAACCACCAAAATGTGCTGATCATGCAGAAGACATTACAGCTTCATCAATATGCGAATTTATGACTTCTCCTGGGGATCTTCTCACTTCTACAGAAAAATCTGTCGCTGAGGATATAATGGCTTCTCAAATTACAGAACCCTTAGAAGATGCAGAAATGTGTCAAACAGAGTTTCCAAATATCTCAGAAAATGTTCTAGTGGAATCATCTGAGCTGCCTCTAAACCCTGCTTATGCGCAAAGGTTTACTGAGGCCCTAGTGGAGGATCCATATGTGAATGTGCTCGTGCCTTTAGACTCTGACTCTATAAACCTTGGAGACAAAGCAGCAAGCTTTGTAGAGCCAGAAGAATCTATCAATGAAATAACTATGCCCATGGCAACACAAGGGGGACATTGTACAGTTAATTACCCATTAAATCATCCTGAAGAGCCACTTACAGCTTTAACAGAATTGGAAACAGATAAACAAGAGAGTACAGAAGTGAAGCCATTTGCTCAGACTGCTGAGTTAGAGGAATCACCATGCATATTGAGTGATACAGAGTCTGCTGATATTTTATATCTTAGCGAAAAAACATGGAGTCTCTCAATTAAAGATACTGAAATGGACATGTCTCAAACAACCATACTAAATGCTTCAAGTTCATCCAGCTCATTACCAACTGGAGATCATATACATAGATTGAGCAATAAGGAAACAATAGATTATTTTGTTGAACAAACTTTGAACCCAGAAGAACATGCAACAACAGAGACAATTATGTTTTCAGATGATACCATCCATTGTATACCAGATAGAGAGGAATGTGAATATAGCAGAAATGATCTGTTTCTTAGCCCTTCAAAGACAGAGGACTGGGCAAATGGTCAGGAGAGAGAAATAGAACAGTGGGTGCTGGTTGACAAAGAGGAGCTTGTTGATTTTAAGGAAGAAACAGAAGAAAGACCACAGAGGCCAGCCCGGCTAAATCAAGAAGGGGGTGCACAAGATGCAAATAATAAGGCAGAAGAGGAGGCAGTGGAAAGGGCATCAGTATGCAGCACACTGAGCGACCCTCAACTGGCAGGAAAAAGCAGTAGTGAAACCAGTACCCCCGAAGAACTTAGGACTTATGAGGATTCTAGTTCTGGAGTTGAATCCCACTCAGATGATGTAGCCACATCCCCACAAACCACGCTTACCCCCGACCCAGATTTAGGTATCCACATGGGACAAGAAGAAGGCTCAGAAACCCCCGCAGGAACTCCAGCTTCGAACAGTAAAGGGACATCTCACCCTCTTGAGAATGCCGGTGTCAATGAACTTTCTGAAGGGACATCATTTTCTGGAATTATATCAGAGAACGATCAATTATTATGTAAAAAAGAAGAGGCTGGTTTCACTTGCCAGCAGGTTTCATCTGTTTCACGAGAACAAAGATTTGAGGAGAGAGCAGAAGAAGGCAGCTGCCTGCAAGGTAATGGTGACTGACTGTGTGATGCGTGGAATAAACACCTGCAAGTCTAAGAAGATGGGGTGGGAGGGATTCAGAAATTCAGAGCTAGTTAGGCAGGGTATTGTGGACCATACTATGATAAGTTTCATAGAGGGGAGCTTCGTGTTAAAGCATCAAGCATAACAGATTAGAAGGGCCACATATCACTTTATCTGTCTGTCACTTTATGTCTTTTCCTTTCATATCCCCCAAATCTCTTTTATATTTCATTCCCTTTCTCCATTAGTTCTTACTGTTTTCAAACAATATACCGTTTATGTTGCTTTTTTTTTTGTTTTTCTTTTCTTTTTTTTTTTTTACAAATGTTATAATAAACATTGATTTATTTTGTACAATTGGTGACCTCTGTTTTTATTTAAGCATGTGTCATTTGTGTGTTTTTTGCTTCAGTGGCAACCTGTTTAGCATCATTAATTGTCTCATATATGTAGTTTAAGTAATGTGGTTTTGTAGATTATTAGATCATATTGCCGTATGTATGTGCTTATCATTATACTGTACATAGATGTTTCTCATTTCCATAACATTTTCTGAACCAAGAGTTCTCCTCTCTACAATTTCATGCTTGACTCTGTATATATTACATTCCCATTCCTGCATTCAAATCATATTTATATTATATATATATATATACATACCTAGGACATTGTTAGACCTGGACTTAGCTATGAGTGTGGTCTCCTGGCTTTGGACTGCTGTTTAGGGCCAAGTCCATCCAAAAATGGAAAATTAATTTATAGGTATAGACGAGCGGGCTGCTTCTCCCATTTAATTGCCTTACTGGAGTTTCCAGCTCTGCCCAGTCTTACCATATAATTTATTATCAGATGTTCTGCTTTATTATATTTAATTTCAATTGTATAACAACCCAGCATAGATACAGGAAGGGCAAGAGGCTTATGAGCTGTTAAACGTTAGCTGTTACTTAAAACGACAGAAATACTTCTTTCTCATGGAATCTCTGGAAGCAGCATTCAAGCAAAGCAAGGGTTCACCAGCACTCAACTTTATAGATGAGGTTTATTCCTTAAAAAAAAGTTTCGGGATCACACTTTTTTGTATGTCTGGATCGTACCTTGAGGAGTCCCCCTGTGGTCCCGAAAGGTTGGATTTGTGATAGAATAAACCACATCGCCTATGAAGTCAAGTCCTTGTGGATCTTGCTTTTTTTGAATATTGTTTATGACTTCACCATCTGTCATAATACCGTAAAACTTATAAAAAGCATCTTAAGAAGAGCTTTTTACCCTTTCACATATGGAAGCAACACCATGTGTGCTCTTGCACATATAGTGTTTTTACATTTTGAGGGGTATATTTCAAAATGACTAAGACACCCTAAAAGGGCCCTACTTGCTCTTGACATTTAAAGCACTGTGATGGTTCCATATTTAACAAACTAGGGAGAAACAAAGGGAAAGCTCATAACAATCCTGTGTAGAACACCTAAAGCAGTTTGGGAAAATTGGAAAAACTTGGTGCAGAAATCACACCATTGGTTAATATAATAGCCATTCACATGACTCGAAAGTCATCTTTCAATCCTCTTGTCTTAAGTAGCATTTCTATACCCGAAATATTCAGCAAGACTTCATTTGAATTAGGAAATTTCACCTATGAGCTGAAAAGATCCACTAACTCTCCATTAACTCTTGTTAGTGGCAGGCCGACACCTCCCATCAGGGGGCCTCCATATTTCACCACTAGACATGTGCAAGCTGAATTCAGTACTATACGTTACTATTATTTCAGTGAGCAAAGATAACTCATATTAGAATATACTAGGAATATATTGTTTAATATCTCTGATCAAGTTAGATAATAATGAAAAACCTCTAAGGAAAGATTGTTTGCATATAAGAGAAATCTGTCCGTGTCCCCTAACCACTTTTGGGTTATGTTGGCCCTGAAAGTACCTACAAAGTGGCAGATTAAGAGGTTAAAGTCCGGGCATTGGCACAATGTATAACTGTCGCATATCTATTTGGGTTCTCAATAAAACCCATGAAGCTCAGGTTCGTCTGGAGAAGCATAAAATGTACAATGTTTAAATAAAACAGAGGTCATATTTATTATGTGCTGCAGTCTGGGCGTGTATTACTCATTCAAATGGGTATCCTTGGTTTACATTTTGGATATTTAGGCGAAAGTTAAACCAAATATGAAATTAATTAGACATGCATTTAAAATAACATTAAAGCAGACCTACATGCTGGCTAAGACACAGAGTTACTGTTCTGAGTAGAATTTACCTAACCATCCTGAGTTGACACAAGTAATTCCCGGGCCTTGGGCCCAATGCTAGTGGGAGCAATTGCTCTACCAGCCAGTGGAGAGAGCTGAGCTGGCAGAGGAGGGAGAGCAAGTGACCCTTTCTAGTTACAGCAGGAATGGACAAGGGCCATAAATCTGATTTACGGTAGATTTTACTAGCCTTGACCACCCATGAGCTGTTGACTATCTATGAGTGCATTCATCAGCTGAGGCTAAAGCATTGCAGGGACAGATCATGGACAGGGGTGGACCTGGTACTGAAAGCTTCCTTTCTGTCAATGATGTCAAGTGAGATAAATAGATAGATAAATAGAGTATAGGAGCGACAAAGTTGGGGCCCGTGAGAAAAATATATAGATAAATACAGTAGAGGAGCCACAATGTTGGGGCCTTCCTGGGCTCGGTGCGGTCGCACACCTTGTAGTTTTTAGTCTTGACTGAGACCAGGTACAGAAAAAAAGGATGAAGAGAGACATGGGAGGAAGAGGAATTCAGACACAGCCTCTGGCTGTCATGGGCTGCATGTTGGGGGCTATGGCCAGCCCCATTGCGCCCAAAGAATTGCGGCCTACTGGAAATTTCCCATATACTGCTTTAGGCCAGTTCACACCAGCACATCTGTAAGACTCTTTAATGCTGTCACTTAGCTGCCTGAAATTGTAATATTGGCTCATTTTAGAGTAGGAGAGGGCAACACTGCCAACTAGTGAGACTTAGAACCATAAATGAATTAAACTTACCAACCTTTCAAGTTTTAACAAAACTGCATATCATGCTTCTGTACCCTTACGTTGTCGTTGTGCTATCAGCATCTTCACATTCATCCTCTTTACATTCCCACATCTAGTTGTTTGTTTGCCATGTCATGTTTTTACATGTACAATACTACTTCATAGTAATACACTCTACACAGGCACCTCAAATGATGTTGTTGTTCTTTATGGTGGGTAGTTGTAGTCATGTAAAATAGGAAGCATAACCCATGATCATTTATAAATATATAGATCTATACCGGTTCATCTGATCAATGTTGGACTGGGAGCAGCACTTAGGTGCAAGTATTACCCGCTTACATTAAGGGCCCATGCACAGAGACATTATACCAAGCTATACTGGGATGCCACAAATAAGTTATAGAGAGCTTGGAGATGAAGGCCCTTAATGGGGCCCACAGTCTGAGCCTGCATCGGATGATCATTGTTTCACCAATATGGATAAAATGTGTAAAATATGTGTTATATAAAAGTGTGCATCCACCAGGGGTGCCCCAAATCCCAAAGCGGGATATATCCAGAGAATGACAATGGCACTCTATTGAATGTAATTCATAGCAAATTTATTACATGATCAAAATGACATACAAGGACACATTAAAAAAGATTTCTTTAAAAAACATATAACACACATATAAACTGCCATCAAATGAGAGGAAAGGGAGGGGGGGATTTTATCCTATAATATCCCAGTGGGGTACCCTAATATCTGTGCAATAACTAATAATACTATATAGATAAATATATAAAGTGTCAGAGTGCTTCCAAAGTGCATCAGCATCAAATATAAATAAACATTAGCAATGAGGTAGGTGCACCTCAAAGTACGCGTACTCTGCCTGAAGAAGTGACGTCATGTCATGAAACGCGTTGTAGGAATTTGCCTTGGGGCTACCAGTGGGTCTGCACTGCACTTTAATTGACAAGTAAGCTTTTATGTTTTTGTAATTTGTTTATGACTTGCACCTACCTCATTGCTAATGTTTATTTATATTTGATGCTGATGCACTTTGGAAGCACTCTGACACTTTATATATTTATCTATATAGTATTATTAGTTATTGCAGAGATTAGGGTACCCCACTGGGATATTATAGGATAAAATCCCCCCCTCCCTTTCCTCTCATTTGATGGCAGTTTATATGTGTGTTATATGTTTTTTTAAAGAAATCTTTTTTAATGTGTCCGTGTATGTCATTTTGATCATGTAATAAACTTGCTATGAATTACATTCAATAGAGTGCCATTGTCAGTCTCTGGATATATCCCGCTTTGGGGTTTGGGGCACCCCTGGTGGTGGCATTATTTCAGATTAATTGGGATCCACCAGAGCAGGGCACCTATATTTACTATTAGTAACTCACTGTTTGGTGCCACCCATATTCCTTGTTTATAAATTATATAAAAGTGTGTTATATAACAAATAACACACTATTACATCTCGAAGTCCGTTCTGACATATTTTTAAAGAAAGAACAACTTTGCACGTCTTTACCAAGCAACTTGTTCTTTAGCAAGAGGAGGAATTTTGGTCCCTGAAGACATCAGACAAAGAGTCATGAATTGTCTCGTATATGTATATTCCTCTTAAAGGGAGAGTCTAGGCAACAGCAATAATAAGGCAGCAAGCAGCTTACCTGATGCCTGTCCCATGTGACTCTTCTCCATGTCACGGACCGGATGGAGCGGACTCGGGTGTGGATCTGCTTTAACTGTGGAACCGATGGCGGGTACCGTGTCAGGGGAGCGGAGTCTAAGGGGCCACCGGTATTCACCAGAGCCCACTGCAAGGCAGGTTGGTCTTGTGCGGCGAGTGACCCCCAGGTCGCTACCCCCCAACAGCGGCCCAGTCCCACAGTCAGCCGAGGTTCAGCGAGGTACACAAGTGGCAGGCAAAAGGCGTAGTAAGTACAGGCAGAGGTCAGGGCTGGCAGCACAGGTTCGCAGTAAAGGTGAGTAGCCGAGGTCGGGGCAGGCAGCAAAGGTTCAGAATCAGGGACAGGCAGAGGTCAGTACACGGGTGAGCAATGCAAGAATGTCTGACTTTCAACAAGCATGGAGAGACCGGCACTGAAGGAAGGAAGTGCCTGTTTAAATAGGGGAAGATGATGCAGGATTGGATGACATAAACACCAATCAGTGCTGTACAGGCCCTTTAAATCTCAGGGATCCTGTGCGCTCGCCCTCTAGTGGACGGAGACGTGTGCGCACCTGACCATGCAAGGAGGAAGCATGGGGGGAAGGGGGCGGCAGCTGGAAGCAGCCCTGAGGGAAGATGGATGACGGCTGCATGCAGCCATGGAGGTAGGTGAAATGCTGTGAGACGGGCGTGCAGCGCTCGCCCTAACACTCCATTTCCAGTATTATCAGTAGAATCCATAGCAAAGTTCCAATGTTTGCCATTCTTTCATTCCAATGCATGCAAGACCACAGAAAAAAATTGGTCTAACAAACACTCTGTCCCTTGGAGGTCTTGGTGTGAGTGAGCATGGCAAACCACAGGGGCCCCACAGTTTCTGACCACAGCAGAGCATGTGCATGACTCAAAACTGTGCCAGGACATGCCCATCCTGGTTTATCTATGCCCAGAAATGAAAGCAGAGCCAGTGGAATACTCAGGTATTTACATATAATCAGAGATTTTGAGATGCTCATTTTACTTAGTCTCCATGGGGATAAGGTGGGAGGAAGTATCCCCCCTCCCATCATTTATTATTATTTATTTACGTGGATCTTACAATTTCCTGTCTTTTTCGAACTTTAGCATTTTGGTTTTTCCTGTGTGTGCCATTTTACCCCATAAAAATATAAAACAGAGTCTGCAGAAGAAAGGTGATAGATGCAACTGAAAGGATAAATAACGAAATTGTCCAAAACTGGATCACAACCTCTTCAAGAAGATCCTTTGTTGAGAAGACTCCCTAAGAAACTTTCAACTTGCCCCATACTAAGCCGTCTCAGCAAGTTCAGCCTAGAGCAGATGCTAAAGATAAGAACCCCAAATATTCTTTGTATGATCTACAAGTTGAAGTAAAGTAAGTCAGTAAGAAAAAAGCCAGAACTTATATAGGAAAATCCAAGAAGCTGATGTTTCGTGGTCAGCATGAGCCCCTTAAATGAAGCCTCATTTATGAAGATTTACTATAATTAACCAGACTGAACTAGAATCTTGGTGGCTTTTTCCACTATTTTGTATCCTGCAATGGCACCACAAACAATGCACCTACATTAAAGGAGTGAGTGCTGAGGTGGACATATTGCCATGAGAAAGAGACTTCACAAATTAGATCCTCATAGAAGTTCCTGATACTATAGTAGGAAGGACGTGTCGGGACAAGATTCATGTTTTCTAACGGACACCTAGGGAAGCCAAGGACCTTTGGAACAATGTGATCTGGACAGACAAGGCAAAGATAGGTATTTGGCTACAGAGCCAAAATGGCAGAACAAAACTAAAATTTACCAGAAAAAAAGTTAAACCGGACCTTCAGCATTATTTAATGAAAAGGCCAAACCTTTAAGAAACTATTCCCCAGCATCTAAAATTAATATATTTTAAGTTTTAAGTCACTTACTTATTATTCTTTCCCCCACTGGTCTGCAACTCTGTTCAGGACTTTAGGATATGGGCGCCACCATCTTGACAAGCATCACACATGCTGAGGAGAGGTGAGCCGGATAAAGTGCAGAGAGCGGGGTTATAGCTGTGCTTTGCACAGACAGGGCAGAGCTGGGGTCAGGGAAAGGACAGCAATCCCAGAATGCAGAGCAGCACAGTCAGGAGACTGTTTGCAGGCTGCCTGATGCTCCATGAGCTGCCATCTTGGAGTAGATGCAGGTAGGATGATTTTTAATGTGAGCAATCTGTATGTACAGGGTGGAGGAAACATATAAGATATGCTCTAATTCAGGGTGAAGGTGCGCTTTAATAGCAACTGTAATTCATGGTGGTAGCAATGCTGTTTGAGGATACGTCACTGTATCAGGGCAGCTTAACCAATAAAACCATCAAGAAATGGATTATTCTGGATTAGCCAATAGCCAGACTGAATAAATACTAAATTACTATGCTGTGTTAGATTTTAATCCAGCTTCAAATGAAATAAGCTTAGTAAACACTTCACAGCTGACAAAGTTTGCATGGAATAGTGAGAACAGTAGTAGCTGAAGAATTGAATAAAATGCTCTGTTTCTGCCGAAGAGGGCAACATCATGTATTGAAGAGAAACAATGTATCAAATCAGGTTTATTTCACCATATACAGACATCACATACTTACTAGGAATTAGATGTCAGTGAAAAATGCCTGGGATAAGCACACATCTATCCTAAGATAAAGAGAACATACAGTATACACATAAGGGCAGACTAGATGGAGCGTATGGTCTCCTTCTGCCATCAACCTTCTATGTTTTCTATGTGGCAGGTGGGCTACAGGGATACGACAATTCCAGCAGATGCAGAATTGCTTCCTGGATGGTAGAACATCACCAGTGGGAGGATAGAGATTGAAAACATAGGAGGTATTTCTTGCACCAGGTGACTCCCATCCAGGCAGCCATTCCATTCCAGGAGTCACTTGGTGGGATTCCTAATCCAGAAAGTTAAGATTAGCGTGAGATTAGTTCAGTTAGTTATACCGGACCTTCAGCATCATTTAATCAAAAGCCCGAACTATTACCCAGCATTTAAAATTCATATATTTTAAGTTTTTAGTCACTTTTTATTCTTTCCCCAACTCAGCACTTTAGCATACGGGTGTCGTATCTTGCCTCAGAAGCATCACATACTAAGGAGATGAGAGGGGCCAAAAGTGCGGAGGGGCTGGTTATAACTGGGCTTTGCACAAACAGAGCAGAGCTGGGGTCAGGAAAAGGACAGCAATCCCAGAATGCAGAGCGGCACAGTCAGAAAACCATGATGCTCCATGTGCTGCCATCTTGGATGTTAAAAAGCCCAGAAACGCACTAGGTGCAGGTAGGATGATTTTTAATGTGGGCAATCTGTATGTAGGGGGTGGGGGAAACATATAAGATTCAGGGTGAAGGTCCAGTTTAAGAATATAAAGTAGTATACTCTACAGGAGGGGATGTATCAGATGGAGGTACAGTACAGAGGCATTAGATGAAAAGAAACTCCTTTTACCAGGTGCCTCCCCCCTAGGCAGCCGTTTCATTGCAGGTGCCACTTGGTAGAAGATCCCAGACAAAAGAAAAATGAGAGGAAAGTAATGCAAGGAAGTAGCAAATTCTTGCCCTAGATACCATCTACCCAGACAGTCATTGCACTTGGTGGGGTCCTAGAGCAAGAGTAGAGTGTAGCATAAGATCAGAATGAAAGTAAACATTGCTGCGGGGTCTTTGGGTATGGCAGCGGCACTGAGGAAGGAAGGGAGTCTAAAATGAACATTAATTGTTAGTTCACCACATCTCTTTAATTTTAAAAGCTTCAAATGTTTTCTTGCCAGGTGCTGCAACCTCAAATAGGGTTTCCACCCCTTAAAACCCTCAATCCAATACTATATAGTTCAAGTTGAGGTGCGCACTCAGTACATATCACAATAAATGCAAAAAGTTTGTAGTTTCAAAATATAATTAGTTTATTAGCATAAATCACTGTGATTTATTGATTTTTGAAACTACAAACTTTTTGCATTTATTGTGATATGTACTAAGTGTGCACCTCAACTTGAACTATATAGTGAAGGAAGGGAGTCTAAAAGACTTCAGGAATGTCCGATTCCCTATCCCAGTAGCATGTCCCGCTGTGTGAAATCAGTGTGTATAGTTACATAGCTGGTGGTCCCATGGCACATGTGTGGGCCACAGCTACATCCCTGCTATACCTCTATTTGAGGCATGTCCCTGTGTCAGGAATTTGTGATTGGCTGGTGCACAAAGGATCTGATGTCAGAGTGGCTAGCAAAAGCTGTATGAAGCGGAGTGCACTAATTGGCTGCTCCAAACCAGGATGCCCTGCCAAAGAGGAACAATGGCCGCTCTGATCCAAAATAAAAACAGAGAAGTACCTAACTTGCCCCCCACAGCTGTTTTACGGAGGTCTGACAGTCTAAAACTCTGAGAGTGGGTCTTGTGCTGGACCTAGGGATTTCTCAAACACTTGCCAAGCAAGTTCATGGACAAGGCTCAACCCCGTTACAGTGACCAGACTTTGCCGCGCTCTATTCACTGCAACAGAGGGGGCTGCCAGGCACTGCCTCTCTGCACTTAGAGTATTCGATTGTTGGTCCTTCCCCAGGTATCTGTGGTCGAGAAGGAGGTAAGGCCTTAACCAGTGCCTTATGGGGCTAGCGTGAAAATCAACATTGATTGGCTCACACTCATCACTTATCTTGTTGCAATTATTATCAAATAATAATAAATAATAAAATTAAATTTAAGTTAAAACTAAACAATGCTGAGGGAGTGACATTGTTCACAGGATATTGCATTTACTAAAGTGGGGCAAGTGTCAGCATCTCGAACTACCAGCCAAAGAAATAATGGTGAAGCCCCCCTTTGTCTTTTTAAACATGTATAATCTATTAATAAGTTAGATTTCCATTCAAAGTCTGTGAGAATACAATACAAGCTCTATATTAAATGTTCAAAAGAGGAAGCAAATAATCCATGTTATGTAAATGGCGTCCTGACTCTTCTGAACCTCCATTCCCCAATGCTGCTGTGTCTGGCTAAAAATAACATCATATATTCATTTCACTTCCTTTAAAGAGGAACAAAACCCAGGATTTGGACTATGGGGAGTGTATGTGCCCCTGCCCTGGCCTATCTGAATGGCTGGGGCAGAAGCACACGCACATCCTGTAGGTGCTGGGCATGTGGCTGCTCTCACTCCCCATTGTAAACAATCAGAGCCGTTTGCCAAATGACATAGTCATGGCAAATGGCAAACGCCGTTTAACCGGGGGAAAGGTAAGCTGATCTTGGGGTTTCAAACAGTGGGGAATTGAATTCAGAAAGGCCCTGGAAACACTTACATTCGCCCTGGGCTTTGTTCCGCTTTACAACCTCCTTTAACGGTCAGTGGCGTATGCTGTTTGAGAGAGCTTAACTCCATGCAGATATTGTGGAATAGCTGCACTCCTAGAATTACATGGGAGCTGCCATCTTGGATCACAAATGAGAACCCTGTTTACACATAAGATGGCAGCTGCTTGGGATTCTGCTATAAGCAGCCCACACCAGCTAGGATTACCTCAGAAAAAAGATCAGCTTTAGTGTTGGGCAAACCCCCCAATGTTGGGGTTTGGCAAGTTCGGTCGAACTTTGAAATCAATGGGGGCCGGAACTTTGGGGGGCAGTTCTGCCTCTGGGGGCCCTCTCTGCCCCTCTCACCCACCCACCTGGCCCCCCTGAGTCAGAATGGGGGATTGGGGGTGTGTGTGAATGAGGACACTAATAGTGTCAGCACTTCTAGAGCCAGCTACCAGTGTCCTTACTCATGGGAGCAGCGGCCATCATTCTGTAGCCCCTCCTATAGCCTAATTCACACCCGGAATGCCGACCAGGGGGCAGATTATGGGGCTCAGGTGAGTTACAGCTGCTCAGCAGCCCATCAACCAGCTTTTCCGTGTTTGGGCTGAACTTCTGGCTGAAGTCGATGTTCGGGAACCCGAAATACGAACCTGAACTTTATGATTGGGGTTCGGCCAACACTAATGATGAATGTAACTATGTATCAATAGTTACAACAGAGAGAAATCATTATTTGAAAGAGATTTGGGGAAATTTTGAAGCAGCAGCAGGGCTGTCAAAATTGTGACAAGATGGCCACTCCTATACAGTTCTGGAGCATAGAATCTGCCTGCTATTCTACAATATCTGTGTGGAGTTAAGCCTTCTGAAATAGCTGACGTCAATTATTGTGATGGGGGCGGGGGGTTAGGGGAGCAATTTACCAAACTTTGATTTTTTTGACTGGAGGTACGCTTTGAATACTGGCCAATCTAGATGTGCTTGGGAGCCCGGCCACCTCAGACAGTAAGGGTGGCCTAGGGTAGTGTCTGGCACACCCGATCTATTACAGTGAATGGAGTAGTGGATGTACACCAAATATAATGTTAGACAGGGTTGGATAAAGTGTGGTGGAGGTCCCCCTTACAGTAATTGTTTTTTCCCTGAAAAAGTGATAAATGCTTGAAACACACATTCAGCTGAGTTAGTAAAACAAATCAACAGTAAGTGATTTTAAAATGCTGGAGATAAGAATATATCTATCCTAAGATAGCATACACACCAAAGGGCAGACTAGATGGACCACATGGTCTTCTGCTGTCAGCCTTCTATGTTAGGCTGCAGCGAGGAGAAAGCTGTTGGGTAGGGAAAGCACAGGATGCGGCTGATAAACTGCTGCACCTGTGTTAAATATACAGTCAATTAAAGTGTTTGGCAAGTTAAAAGTTGAAAAATAAATATCAGTAGCTTACCTTTCATTAAGTGGCTGCAGCGCTGTCCTTCCTCTCCTGTCTGCCTCCATAGCGAGGAAAACAATGTCCTTATTCAGCTTTTAGTCCCCACTCTGCTGATCTGGTCCATCAATCAACCTTCAGTGGACTAAGAACGGAAACACCCCCACTCCCTTCCCAAACATCCCGATTGGCTGCTTCTCTGCAGCTACATCACAGTGTAGTTACATCACATCGCTGTTGCCACGCCCACTGTTACTCTTCATTTTTTTCTCTGTATCTCCAATGCTCTGATACTTTTACAAATAACTTAGGAACTACATGGTCTTTTTGAAAATGTATTGAAGTTTAGGACAGTGCAACATGTAGCCCGAGACAATGAGACAACAATCGGGCGCTCGCCTTTAGTATAACTTTAAAGATAAGGGCTGTGTGATCCATAAGCTGTCTGATCCAGCGCTTCACCCACTGTTAAAACATAACCTTTACTTAAACCTATTAAACTTTCGTATCGAATATATGCAGTCATGCCCCACCCAAAACGCGTCACTGGGGTGATGTGACTGCACCTATTTAATACTTTATGGAATTTTAACATGATCGAATAAAGGAAGAAAGGGGGGGGGGTAGTGCTGGATCACACAGCTTAACACTTCTACTAAAAGATTACAAAATATAGTTCCCAGTACAGATTTACTATGATTGTATGGCTGCAGGTGTTCTAAAACACATATATTCCCTGACACATTCATATGCCAGTGGCATGGCAGAAGGTAATATAATTGGATCTGAAGGGTTATAAAACGTAAAAGCTGCATTTTACAGTTCCAGGAGAAAGATACACAGGACAATCATCAGTTAGCATTGGATGACTCAGATATTGAATCCTGTGTAGGTTAGCCCAGGCCTTCCCTTAGGTCCCTAGCATTTCTACTCCAGTGTCCTCCTTCAGCAGTTTTGGAGAGGTAGTCATACTTACATGCATGCTCTGTCCAATCGCTGTATGTCAATAGACAATACAATACATCCTATACGTAAAACATATATATTTATGCACATTTGGACATTCACTGGTAATGTTTAGCTTTCCCTGCCCGTTTTTTTCAGGTGAACCCAATCCTACTTCTTCTCCTTCAGACGGGTTATATACAATCTACGAGGCAGAACCTGGACCTCAAGACTGCAGTTCCAGAGGAGCAGAGCTAGGCCTGGTGGAGCAGATCATCGGTAGAACTTTGTTACTGGCTTCCTCTGAAGGTGGATTAAAAGGAGGAGTCAAGGGCCAGGTTGAACTGGGGAAGTGGGCAGAACTGTTGTCCCCACTGGATGAATCACGCGCTAGCATCACCTCTGTCACTAGTTTTTCTCCTGAAGGTGAAGTGTCTTCACAAGGAGACTGGACAGTAGTGGAAGTAGAAACATTTCACTAAGAAAGGCTCCACCTATGAAGAGGAATGTTTGGGAGGTGGGGCAACTCCACCCATGAGGAATGTCATTGTTTAGGTCTTCAGCTATAACCAAGAGGTGCTCTCTGGTAATGTGAAGCAGCCTGAACAATCAACGTGCAATATGTGTGTCTTGTATGAGTGTGGAGCTTTGCACTATTTTAAGATTTTGCTGTTTATATGAATACTGGTTAATGATAAAAAAAATGTTTGTCAATAAAATTCAAATTTAATAATCTGTCTTTGTTCCCTCAACATAAAAACACTAACCACTACAGAGGTTTCTAACATTTTAAATAATTATATATATATATATATATATATATATATGCAATAGTAAAAAGACAAGTCAGCGCGGCGGTTGACACCACATATACAATGTCCCAACACACATGCCAACAGGCGGTATGCACGAATCACGATACACGCTCACCCACACACCCCCCCTACTTTCCCCCCTGAAGGCTACGAGGAGAATGAGGGAGGATGGCGGCCCTTTGTACAGGGCCCACCGCTACACGGGGCATGGGCAATAATGCGGGAGGGGCATCCCATAAAGGCTCACCATCAGCCTAAACCGCCTACACTTTGGTGGGGGACTGCGGTGGAGCATACACATGGTGCCGCCTACCTTCACCGGACCAGCATAGCCCAGGCTGGGAGGCACATCACAGGGAGGATGGGTGGGAATAGTCCAACAGGGCCGCAGGCTAATAGCCCCGCTCACCTGCAAGAGAGTGATACTTCATGTCTTCGCAGTAAGCACTGCAGAGAAATCTGGGGATTTGTGGGAGGTCCCCAGGTATTTGAGGGGCCGGGAGGAGCCTGTTTTACATGTCTCTGCAGTGCAGCGCCATCTGGTGGAGGATAACCCAAGTGTAAGTAATCTATCTGGAGCAGGACGTACTGTATACTAAGAATATATATATATATATATATATATATATATATATATACTGGGAGGAGCTACATCGTTTTATCTTGTAGTCTTGTCCATGTAATACCCCTTCCCTCAGCTTGACTTTACTTCTTGCCCATTCATAAGACTACCCACCACCAGTCTAATTTAAAATATACTTTCGTGTCCAGGGATAGGTTACCCCGGGGGTCCTTTGTAGGCTCAGTCCTGTAACCACACCACTTGTTACTTATAAATTCTAATGTTTATTCAGTGCCAATAAAAACAGTTGATCTAAACAGCTATTTGTACATCAAATTCTTTTCTGTTGTCATGCATCAAAAACATTTTTTTACAACTTTGAATCATCATATCTAAAAATAGTTACAATATATTCATATTTTTGTAACGGGCAGACATGTATCATGTTTCACCAACTCTGGCTTTTTCAATGCCCTATCATATGACAAAACAGACAGATAAATCACAGTGTTAGTAACATGATTAGTGTATTAATATTTAAATAATTGCATTATTAAATAATTAGGGGCACAGAGGGATAGATCAAAATAGTACCTGTTTCTGATGATTTCAAATATTGGAGACATAAATTGCTGTGCACATTCAGACAATCCACAGAGTGAGCCGGTGGTATGCACTCTCCTGTTGTTAAAGCTTGTTTCAATTAGTTTCCATGTGTTATCTATATGGGCAGCACCTTTGTCTACGTTATGCACCCATACCTTAATTGGTTGTGTTCCTCTTTAAGCCTGAAGATTCCTTGTATTTGGCCAAGCAGAGTGGCTGTACTCCCTATATACAGGGGAAAAGCCAAAGGGGGGGCATTTGATTGAATTTATATTGGCGTAGATTCTTTTTAGGGGGAAAGTCGGTTTAAGGCAGACTTACTGTATAAGGTCAGTTGCTGGCATGTGTGGAGCAAGTGCGGTGGCAGGAAGTCCAAGTGGCTGCGGTGCTTCTTTGTCCATTGACAATCGTGGTCACAGTCTCAATGACCGCTGTGCTGCTGATGTCCTGCAGCGGTCCCCGCTCCCCACGTGTCACCCGTTCTCCGCTCCGGATGCTTACCTGCCACCGCACCAGCGACGCTCATTTTATGCGCCCCAGACACCTGGAGCGCATCTACCTCGGTGCCCGGCTTCCGCCGGAAATGACGAGGTGCGGCGCTGGTTCGGCGCCCTATCTCTCAGGCGGCGCCATTTTCTTAGAGCCTCGCCATTTTGTCAGGGCCCAAAAGGCGGAAATCACATATACAGCCTCGCCATTTTGTCAGGGCCCAAAAGGCAGGACTCACATACTGTATACAGCGTCCGCCATTGTGGTGTAGCCTCTTTGCTCATGTTGTTAGGCTTTTCCTATTCCGCTTATACACTAAAGAGCATCTACACATTTCAGTATGGAAGGGAACCGAAAATGCTCCACACAATTGCTTATACTTAAATATAATGTTTGCTGCTTTCTTGCATATTATCTACTCAATAACAACGCCAGTAACATACATATGTTTTTTCGGATCTTTGTTTTTCGCAATTTCCTCATATAGAGGCATTTCACCTGTTGCCCCTATTTGGGCTTAATTGTTGTTCTAGGTAATTCATGGCCTCTCATTCACTCTGACCTACAATGAATCTTAAAGGGGCATTCCACCGATTCACCATGTGTTTACATCTTATTACATGCATTCAAGCTGACAATTGTTATTTATCTCCAATCCTTTTATTGTTAGTATATTTTTTTCCTCTCTATATATGTGTAAATGAAAAAAGGGGGAAAAAACTATTTTTTCTAATATCTCCTCTGGCCTAAGAATCATCCACATTGAGATGTCCAATCACATTGCACATCAAGAGGCAAGCCGTGTTGGATATGTATTTATGGATATTTACAGTGAAGGGTGACTGGGCATTACGCCTCCCCACACGTCCTTCACTGTTCAGAGATAGGGGGCAAAACTTAAGGTTTCATTTAGGCCGGGGTACCGATGTGCCCCTAACCTGAAGATCCACCTTGTTTCAAGTTGCAAGGTGGATTTTTCAATGTTGCCTCCCCGTATTGTAGGATGTATACGGTCCAGTCCCTGTACTTGTAGGGAGCTCGGGTCCCTGTTGTGGTATCTAAGAAAATGACGACCAATTGGTGTTTTATTGGAACCCGTTTTATACTATAGTGATGCTCGTAGATTCTCTTCTTTAGTGGTCGATTGGTCTTGCCCACATATAGGCAACCACATGCGCAAGTTAACAGGTATATTACATTGACTGTATTACAGTTAATAAAATGTTGCGCCTCATATCTGTTGCATCCCCCTACAGAAATGCTCGGGCCCACCTTCACATACTTGCACATGCTGCAGCCCCCGCACCGGAATGTTCCTTTGGTTTTGCAACAGTCATTCGCTCGATTCTGCTCATAATGGCTGTGCACCAGAGTGTCCCGTAGGTTCTTAGACCTCCTATATATGACTTTTGGTGCCTTTGGTAGGAATGACTTTAGGTAGGGATCATTAAGGAGAATACACCAGCGGGTCTGCAGTATCTTTTGTATGTGTTGGTGGGCCCCTGTGTAGGTCATGATCAATGCAGGACCTGATTGTTCCTTATTTATCTTAGGTTTGTATAGCAATTCTTGCCTATCCCTGCTTTTAGCTTTGTTATAGGCGGACCTTAACACTTTGGCCTTGTAGCCCCTCTCTCTAAGTCTAGTTTTTATCCTAGATGCCTCCATTTCAAAAAGTTCCAGGGTGGCGCAATTGCGCCTCGCTCGCACAAATTCCCCATAAGGGATACTTTTCAGTAGGTGTTTTGGATGCGAACTGGTAGCACGCAACATGTTATTTGCTGCAGTTTCTTTACGAAGTAAGTTGGTTGTGATCTGACCGTCAGAGGCTTTAATAATTTCTAGGTCCAGGAACGTGACTTTATGCTGATCTTGCTGGCATGTAAATTTTAAGTTAGCACCATTGTGATTTAGTGCTTCTACAAATTTTGCCAGTTCCTGCTTCGGCCCCTCCCAGATGACTAGGATGTCATCAATATACCTGTGCCACGCTGTCACGTGGCACAGGTACTGAGACATTTCGTCCTCACCCCACAACCCCCTCTCCCACCAACCCAGGTACAGGTTAGCGAACGATGGGGCACATGTCGTCCCCATCGCCGTTCCCTGCACCTGGTGGTAAAGTTGGTCTTTGAAGAGAAAGAGGTTGTGGGTGAGGACGAAATTGAGGAGCCGAAGCAGGAACAGGTTATGGTCGTGGTGGGATATGTCCAATTCGTTCAAGAACGATTCCACTGCCCTGAGGCCTTTGTCATGGGGAATGCTCGAATATAGGGCCTCCACGTCCACGTCCAGAGTCACCAGGGTAGAGTTGGGGCTCACCCACATCCCGTCAAGGATCCTCAGGACATGTCCCGAGTCCTTGACGTATGATGGAAGACCCATGACCAGTGGTTGGAGGTGACGATCCACATAACGGCTGGCGTTTTCCGTGAGAGCCCCCATGCCTGACACTATCGGACGTCCGGGTGGTGCCGTGGTGGATTTATGCACCTTCGGAAGTGCGTAAAATGTCGGTGTTTTTGGGCATGGGGACTCCAGGAAGCCCGCCGTCTGTGGATCGATCACCCCCCTGTCCCTGGCCTCGTGGATGAGCTGATGGTATTCTTTGCCCTGGCGAGTCTGGACATGGAGGCCCTTGCATACCAGTCTTTATTTTTTAGGATGTCTAAACACATCCTTTCATATTGGGCCGTGGACATGACCACAATGTTGCCACCCTTGTCTGCCGGCTTGATTACTAGGTCGTGATTAGATTCCAATTCCTTCACTGCTTGTTGTAATCGTTCATCCATGTTGGACTTATAGCCCGGCCGTTTGGAAAGGGTCTCAAGATCCGACATGATCATCTCAACAAAGGTGGCAACACTGTGGTTCATGCCCATAGCGGGAAAAAAAGTTGAAGGTTTCTTGAAATTTGTATTAACAGGGCTTATCGCCATGTGACCTGCCACTTCTAGGCCCAATTCCTCGATATCTTTCTCTAATTGGGTAATGCTTATAGAGGTCTGTTGGTTTAATGTGGCAGGTTCGTCATCTTTTTTCAGAAAATTACACTAACTAGAAAACAATTTGAGACTGCACAAGTCCTAGTATGTAAAAATATTCGCATAAATACAAGCGGTGTGCTCACATGGGTGACCAATACTCTGAATACGTTATATAGGGCAAGTCCCACAACCCGCCCAGATTCCCATTAAACAGTGGCACAACCGCTAAATTTAATAAAAGTTAATAACTTATTTTATTGAGTAGAAAAATATATGACATACATTAGACAAAGTTAAAAAACATAAAGGACAATGAATACCAAGGAAGGGAGACCTCTGGTGGGGGCAGCGGGGAGTGGACCTAATAACAATTGATGATAACAAGTCTGAGTGAATGAAAGCTGGCTGTGTGTATAAAGTGCATAAGTGTCACCTAATCTAAATACCCTAAATAACCTAAGTATATACAAATCACTGCATTACATAAAATTACACACAATACACTATTGAGACAAAAAGACTAAGGCATCATATATACAATAATCAACAAATCATAATGCCACCATGTGATACTGTGCAAGGACTCTAATGCCGCTACCTCTAAAGATCAATAACGTAAACACAGCCAGGGTAAACGAAAGAAACAATCCCCAAAGAAATAAAGGACTTACATGCAAACGACCACCTGCCCACCGCCCCGCCCGTCTACGCGTTGCGTGACGTCAGAACGCGTCACTTCCTCAGGACAACAGAAGTCTAAACTACACCCTCTATTTAAGCAAACTGACCTGTGTTAACTCCATGACGAGATGCTCTGATAATTGCCACACACCTGCAAGTAATGAGCCTGGAACCGCCGCCATGATGATGTGCGGGCGCGCCCCGGCCGGCGGCGCGCCCACTGTCAATGCTCAGACGCGTCCGGCCGGGACGCGTCTGAGCATTGACAGTGGGCGCGCCGCCGGCCGGGGCGCGCCCACACATCATCATGGCGGCGGTTCCAGGCTCATTACTTGCAGGTGTGTGGCAATTATCAGAGCATCTCGTCATGGAGTTAACACAGGTCAGTTTGCTTAAATAGAGGGTGTAGTTTAGACTTCTGTTGTCCTGAGGAAGTGACGCGTTCTGACGTCACGCAACGCGTAGACGGGCGGGGCGGTGGGCAGGTGGTCGTTTGCATGTAAGTCCTTTATTTCTTTGGGGATTGTTTCTTTCGTTTACCCTGGCTGTGTTTACGTTATTGATCTTTAGAGGTAGCGGCATTAGAGTCCTTGCACAGTATCACATGGTGGCATTATGATTTGTTGATTATTGTATATATGATGCCTTAGTCTTTTTGTCTCAATAGTGTATTGTGTGTAATTTTATGTAATGCAGTGATTTGTATATACTTAGGTTATTTAGGGTATTTAGATTAGGTGACACTTATGCACTTTATACACACAGCCAGCTTTCATTCACTCAGACTTGTTATCATCAATTGTTATTAGGTCCACTCCCCGCTGCCCCCACCAGAGGTCTCCCTTCCTTGGTATTCATTGTCCTTTATGTTTTTTAACTTTGTCTAATGTATGTCATATATTTTTCTACTCAATAAAATAAGTTATTAACTTTTATTAAATTTAGCGGTTGTGCCACTGTTTAATGGGAATCTGGGCGGGTTGTGGGACTTGCCCTATATAACGTATTCAGATTTTTTCAGAAAATGATATTTACATAGTACTTTCCTCGCAAATAGATGAATATCTTTGACTGCTTCAAATACATCTAATTTCCTAGAGGGGCAAAAATTAAGTCCCAGTTTCAATAATTCTAGTTGTTCGTCCGTTAATTTATATTCGGAGAGATTGAGAATATCTCTTTGTGGAGTGCTAGGACCCCCCTTTTGCTGTTTTATGTCTTTGGGGGAGGGAACAGGGTTAGCTTTTTTTGCTCTCCGGCGGGCATTAGCCCTCCTTTTGTTTCGGCGTTGATTTTTTCTCTTTCTAAAAAATCTTTTTTCTGTGCTTGTGTCTCCTCTATCTCCTCTCTTGGCATGCTCCTGTTCTCCATCTTACGTTTTGTTGTATTTACCCCCCCTCTTCATTTGGGATAGTGATCTCTCTCCTTGGTGGCCCTCTCCAGGGCTCTCTATCTCTGGCCCCTTTGGGTTTAAACCTCCTTTGGGGTACTTGATATCCCCCCTGGGGATCATTGGTTCTCTCTCTTGATGAAGAGGTATCGGAGGAGTTATATGATCGACCTGGGTACGTTTTTCTGCCTCTCCCCTGATTTTGTATATTCGGCCACAAATATGCTTCCTTATTTTGGTAGGCCAGCTTGTCCCTTACTAATTTTCTCTCCTTTACCTCTATTAAATCCTTGTTCAGCTTCTCCACTGACTCCTGTACACCTGCATCCCTCTGTTTAAACCTCTCACTCTTTTCTTGTTTATCAAGACTCACTATAACACTTTTGATTTGTTCGTTAATTAACTCAAGATGTTGTGAGTGGTATGCAATTAAAAGCCCCATAAGTTGGAATGAGCATTCCTGGAGGATATTCTCCCATTGTCTTTTGAACTTCTCATCAAAATCCAAAATTTGGGGAAAAAGCCTAATCCTAAGCCCTTTAGGCACCAAATTTTGTTGCATGTATTCACGGAGATACTGTATGTCCCACCAGACCTTAGATTTTTTAGTTAATAATTTGTATAATCTATTGAAAAGTGTATGTGTGACTTCTTGTTTTTCTATGTTATCCTTATGTGTTACTCTGCATTGGGTCAATTCTGACACAATTTTCTCCCAATCACTACTCCCTAATTGGGTCATAGCTGCCCCAATCCTTCCAAAATAGAAGGGACACCTCAATGTGAATGTTCTAAACCCTAATTCCTGATTTATCTGGGGGGGTACACTCTTAGGATCGAAATCCTAAACCTATTTTTAAATATACTACTGTAGGGAGCCCCTCATGGGTTCCCAGAGAGTGACCTCAGACTAACCCCTTGTTGTATGCTTTTTAAGTATTTGTTAGGGTTGGTACACAGCCTGGCCTTTGCTATAGATACTTTCGTGTCCAGGGATAGGTTACCCCGGGGGTCCTTTGTAGGCTCAGTCCTGTAACCACACCACTTGTTACTTATAAATTCTAATGTTTATTCAGTGCCAATAAAAACAGTTGATCTAAACAGCTATTTGTACATCAAATTCTTTTCTGTTGTCATGCATCAAAAACATTTTTTTACAACTTTGAATCATCATATCTAAAAATAGTTACAATAAATTCATATTTTTGTAACGGGCAGACATGTATCATGTTTCACCAACTCTGGCTTTTTCAATGCCCTATCATATGACAAAACAGACAGATAAATCACAGTGTTAGTAACATGATTAGTGTATTAATATTTAAATAATTGCATTATTAAATAATTAGGGGCACAGAGGGATAGATCAAAATAGTACCGGTTTCTGATGATTTCAAATATTGGAGACATAAATTGCTGTGCACATTCAGACAATCCACAGAGTGAGCCGGTGGTATGCACTCTCCTGTTGTTAAAGCTTGTTTCAATTAGTTTCCATGTGTTATCTATATGGGCAGCACCTTTGTCTACGTTATGCACCCATACCTTAATTGGTTGTGTTCCTCTTTAAGCCTGAAGATTCCTTGTATTTGGCCAAGCAGAGTGGCTGTACTCCCTATATACAGGGGAAAAGCCAAAGGGGGGGCATTTGATTGAATTTATATTGGCGTAGATTCTTTTTAGGGGGAAAGTCGGTTTAAGGCAGACTTACTGTATAAGGTCAGTTGCTGGCATGTGTGGAGCAAGTGCGGTGGCAGGAAGTCCAAGTGGCTGCGGTGCTTCTTTGTCCATTGACAATCGTGGTCACAGTCTCAATGACCGCTGTGCTGCTGATGTCCTGCAGCGGTCCCCGCTCCCCACGTGTCACCCGTTCTCCGCTCCGGATGCTTACCTGCCACCGCACCAGCGACGCTCATTTTATGCGCCCCAGACACCTGGAGCGCATCTACCTCGGTGCCCGGCTTCCGCCGGAAATGACGAGGTGCGGCGCTGGTTCGGCGCCCTATCTCTCAGGCGGCGCCATTTTCTTAGAGCCTCGCCATTTTGTCAGGGCCCAAAAGGCGGAAATCACATATACAGCCTCGCCATTTTGTCAGGGCCCAAAAGGCAGGACTCACATACTGTATACAGCGTCCGCCATTGTGGTGTAGCCTCTTTGCTCATGTTGTTAGGCTTTTCCTATTCCGCTTATACACTAAAGAGCATCTACACATTTCAGTATGGAAGGGAACCGAAAATGCTCCACACAATTGCTTATACTTAAATATAATGTTTGCTGCTTTCTTGCATATTATCTACTCAATAACAACGCCAGTAACATACATATGTTTTTTCGGATCTTTGTTTTTCGCAATTTCCTCATATAGAGGCATTTCACCTGTTGCCCCTATTTGGGCTTAATTGTTGTTCTAGGTAATTCATGGCCTCTCATTCACTCTGACCTACAATGAATCTTAAAGGGGCATTCCACCGATTCACCATGTGTTTACATCTTATTACATGCATTCAAGCTGACAATTGTTATTTATCTCCAATCCTTTTATTGTTAGTATATTTTTTTCCTCTCTATATATGTGTAAATGAAAAAAGGGGGAAAACAATAAAAGGATTGGAGATAAATAACAATTGTCAGCTTGAATGCATGTAATAAGATGTAAACACATGGTGAATCGGTGGAATGCCCCTTTAAGATTCATTGTAGGTCAGAGTGAATGAGAGGCCATGAATTACCTAGAACAACAATTAAGCCCAAATAGGGGCAACAGGTGAAATGCCTCTATATGAGGAAATTGCGAAAAACAAAGATCCGAAAAAACATATGTATGTTACTGGCGTTGTTATTGAGTAGATAATATGCAAGAAAGCAGCAAACATTATATTTAAGTATAAGCAATTGTGTGGAGCATTTTCGGTTCCCTTCCATACTGAAATGTGTAGATGCTCTTTAGTGTATAAGCGGAATAGGAAAAGCCTAACAACATGAGCAAAGAGGCTACACCACAATGGCGGACGCTGTATATGTGAGTCCTGCCTTTTGGGCCCTGACAAAATGGCGAGGCTGTATATGTGATTTCCGCCTTTTGGGCCCTGACAAAATGGCGAGGCTCTAAGAAAATGGCGCCGCCTGAGAGATAGGGCGCCGAACCAGCGCCGCACCTCGTCATTTCCGGCGGAAGCCGGGCACCGAGGTAGATGCGCTCCAGGTGTCTGGGGCGCATAAAATGAGCGTCGCTGGTTCGGTGGCAGGTAAGCATCCGGAGCGGAGAACGGGTGACACGTGGGGAGCGGGGACCGCTGCAGGACATCAGCAGCACAGCGGTCATTGAGACTGTGACCACGATTGTCAATGGACAAAGAAGCACCGCAGCCACTTGGCCTTCCTGCCACCGCACTTGCTCCACACATGCCAGCAACTGACCTTATACAGTAAGTCTGCCTTAAACCGACTTTCCCCCTAAAAAGAATCTACGCCAATATAAATTCAATCAAATGCCCCCCCTTTGGCTTTTCCCCTGTATATAGGGAGTACAGCCACTCTGCTTGGCCAAATACAAGGAATCTTCAGGCTTAAAGAGGAACAAAACCAATTAAGGTATGGGTGCATAACGTAGACAAAGGTGCTGCCCATATAGATAACACATGGAAACTAATTGAAACAAGCTTTAACAACAGGAGAGTGCATACCACCGGCTCACTCTGTGGATTGTCTGAATGTGCACAGCAATTTATGTCTCCAATATTTGAAATCATCAGAAACAGGTACTATTTTGATCTATCCCTCTGTGCCCCTAATTATTTAATAATGCAATTATTTAAATATTAATACACTAATCATGTTACTAACACTGTGATTTATCTGTCTGTTTTGTCATATGATAGGGCATTGAAAAAGCCAGAGTTGGTGAAACATGATACATGTCTGCCCGTTACAAAAATATGAATATATTGTAACTATTTTTAGATATGATGATTCAAAGTTGTAAAAAAATGTTTTTGATGCATGACAACAGAAAAGAATTTGATGTACAAATAGCTGTTTAGATCAACTGTTTTTATTGGCACTGAATAAACATTAGAATTTATAAGTAACAAGTGGTGTGGTTACAGGACTGAGCCTACAAAGGACCCCCGGGGTAACCTATCCCTGGACACGAAAGTATCTATAGCAAAGGCCAGGCTGTGTACCAACCCTAACAAATACTTAAAAAGCATACAACAAGGGGTTAGTCTGAGGTCACTCTCTGGGAACCCACGAGGGGCTCCCTACAGTAGTATAATTTAAAATATCCCAAAATATCCCAATCTATAGGCTAAATGTTAAAACAAAGGATAGCATTCACCACTCCTGTCACCTTCTGAACACTTGTCCCAATGACACTGTGTGCGTGAGTCACTTCCTGTTTACTTCAGCCTTTGTGCAGCAAGGACATAGTGAACGCCCTACCTCTGTGGTCTTCTTATAGAAGGGTCTGCTACAATTATAGATGGGGGCCATGTTGCTGCTACCTACCACCAAGGCACAGATGATTGACTGCATCCAAAAGGGCAGCTGTCTGAGAAGGACAAGAACCAATATGGAATCATAAAGTGAGTTTGCATTCTGAACTAAACCAAACACTTGTGGCAGCTAAATATCTGAATTTCTTAACATGCATTACTTTACCCTGACCTTTACCCTGAGTAAGAACCTATCTTATATGTTTCACTTACGCTGTACATACCCATTGCCCACATTAAAAATCATCCTACCTGCATCTAAACATCCAAGATGGTGGCACATGGAGTCTCAGGCTGTGTCTTCTGACAGTGCTGCTCTGCATTCTGGGATTGCTGACCTTTTCCTGACCCCCAGCTGTGCTCTGTCTGAGCAAAGCACAGCTATAACCCCACCCCCTGCACTTTGACCCCTCTCCTCTCCTCAGTATGTGATGCTGAGGCAAGATGGTGGCGCCCATATACTAGAGTCCAGAACAGAGCTGCAGGCCAGTTGGGGAAGGAATAAAAAAAATGACTAAACACTTAAAGTGGACCAACACCCAGGGGTGCCCCGCTGTGTGAAACCCCCCAGAAAGCCACAAAAACTCACCTCTCCCCGCTCCCACGTGACCACTGCTGCCAATCCCCGCCGACGGACAAGCGGGAGGCAGCGACGGACAAGAGAGCGCCCGTGCCGGCCATTCACAAACAGCCGGCGGGGGTGCGAGTCCTGCTAGAGGGATGCGCGGGAGGCGGCGACGGGCGCCGCTGGATCGAGGAGCAGGTAGGGATTTTTGGGTTTCTGGGGGGTTTCACACAGCGGGGCACCCCGCAGTCAGGGGACTGATCGGTCGATTAGTGGAGGGTGTTGGTCCACTTTAAAATATATTAATTTAAATGTTGGAGAATAGATTTTTTTAAGGGTTTGGGGTTTTTCATTAAATGATGCTGAAGGACCGGTTTAATCCTGAGAAATATTTTGGCTTTCCCCACTATGCTAGTTTTTCTTCTGAAAGGAGTCTTCTCCCTTGAATCTGAGAAATGAAGGGGTGCAACTATGTTGCCCTGATTATTTTAAGAGAGGTAAAAAGACCATAAAGATGATCCCATTGCTGAGGGATTCCCCCTCTTCCAGGTGATGTCTCCCATAAGATGCTTGATAAGAGCCTCCAGACAATGAACAGCTTCACTACAGTCCTCTTGTATCCAGTGTAGTCATAGCGTAGCTTCCAGACACATGGGGCATCTCACAATAAAGGGCAATGCCATTGCCAAGGAAGTCATCTCTCCCCTATACAGGGAAGCCCATAAAAAAGCAGGTAGGTATGCCCTAGGTTAACTTTTGGGGTACGGTTAGAGATACAATGCAACACATGATGGACTGGGAGGTCCCCGAGGGTCCAGCCTTCTTCTTTCTCCACCACTCGGAGCTGCCCACCAAAAAGTACCAGAGATCCGTCCTTAGCCAGATGGTGAACGCCGCTAAGGCTTGTATTTCTTCGCTCTGGAAGAGTCCAACCCCCCCAGCATCTCTATGCGGCTGCATAAGGTGGCAGAGATCCAGAGTGTTGAAGGCCTAATTGCAGCGCAAAATGAAGCCTCAGAAGATCACTGCCTTAAGTGGACTAATTGGGTTATTTTCACGGCCTCACAGGACTATGAGAGGTTGCTAGCGGACAGTCAATAGTGGTTGTCAGTCCACAGCTGTCCCAATTTACCCCCCCTCTCTCCCTCTTGTTTCTGTGTTACCCTTCACGCCCCCCTCCCCCTCCGCCCTAGTTTCCACGACTTTCTGTTTCGCAGTAGAGGAGCTGGTGACAACCCCCCATATAGAGGTGTCAGGTGTTTGGACATCTGCTCCTCCCTGTTCAAGGAATTTGGACTTGCAGAATGGAACAGCTTTTTGGGGGGTGCAGCCTCGGCTGTGGCAATGTCTTCCTAACTACTGTGATTGTCGAAATTTGTATATGTTTGACGATGCTGCGCATCTGCTGTCTGTGGATTGATTACCCGTATTCTCTTCTATGCATGTTGAATATCTTGAAAATGATAAAGAATATATAAAAAAATTAAAAAAATAAGCAGGTAGGTGCGCTTTTTGAGAGGTCGTGTTGAAAATGTTTCGATTGGTCCATAGCTTGTGCTTAACACTTAAAGCGGACCAACAGTCAAATCTGAATTAAATCAGATCAGCACAACAAACAGTGCTCATATGCCGGGCTGTATTCGGTTTCCATGCTGCTCTCTCACACACTTTTTGGTAAATAACATTGAGCAGGGCCGGCTCCTGGTTTATGCGGCCCTTGGGTGATAGAGTATCAGTGGGCTCCGTGTGGTGTGGTATGACTCCATGTATGGTGAATTCTGCTAAAGAATAAAAAGAAAAAGGAAATTAAAAGGAATTAAAAAGTATAGAAGGAATGACAGAAAGAAAGAGAAATAAGGAATAGAAGAATAGAAGGAATGACAGAAAGAAAAAGAAATAAGGAATAGAAGGAATGACAGAAAGAAAGAGAAATAAGGAATAGAAGAATAGAAGGAATGACAGAAAGAAAGAGAAATACGGAATAGAAGAAATGACAGAAAGAAAGACAAATACGAAATAGAAGAATAGAAGGAATGACAGAAAGAAAGAGAAATACGGAATAGAAGAATAGAAGGAATGACAGAAAGAAAGAGAAATAAGGAATAGAAGAATAGAAGGAATGACAGAAAGAAAGAGAAATAAGGAATAGAAGAATAGAAGGAATGACAGAAAGAAAGAGAAATAAGGAATAGAAGAATAGAAGGAATGACAGAAAGAAAGAGAAATAAGGAATAGAAGAATAGAAGGAATGACAGAAAGAAAGAGAAATAAGGAATAGAAGAATAGAAGGAATGACAGAACGAAAGAGAAATACTGAATAGAAGAAAAGAAGGAATGACAGAACGAAAGAGAAATACGGAATAGAAGAATAGAAGGACTGACAGAACGATAGAGAAATACGGAATAGAAGGAATGACAGAAAGAAAGAGAAATACGGAATAGAAGAATAGAAGGAATGACAGAAAGAAAGAGAAATACGGAATAGAAGGATAGAAGGAATGACAGAAAGAAAGAGAAATACGGAATAGAAGGAATGACAGAAAAAAATGTAAGCATAAAAGAAACAGAATTGCCAAAAAAGGAAAAAAATAGATGGAACAAAATATAAAAAAAAATGCAAAAGCAACAAAGAGAAAACAAAAGCACAAAATAAAAAACAGGAAACAAAAAATAAATGGAAAGACAGGAAAAAAGCGGGTAAGACAGTGAAGGAACGGGAAAAAAAAGTTGGAAAGAACAGAAGGAATGACAGAAAAAAGAATGCTGCAGTTATTTTTTTTTCTTTTTTACTATAGCTGTAACCTCAGCACCCCCCCTTGCAGGTGGCCACCCTAGGCACGTGCCTAGGTTTGCCTAATGGTAAATACAGCCCTGCTCATATGCTTCCCTCTCCAGGGCACTTTATATTGCTGCTCATAAAAAGGAATTTACCTTTTTTTAATGCCTACTGGGATAAATTTAAAAAACAAATGGCCACTCATGGGCTTGCAGGCCACCTGCAAACAGGAAGTTGTGCTGGGCTTCCTGTTACTGTGCATTTCAGTTATGTCAGTTGGGAGAGCAAGCTCCAAAATGGCCGCTACCTTTCTTTCCCAACTGCCCCAAGCTGTTGGTCTCACTTAAAAGGGACATTAGAGTCTTCACATCCATGTTTGGCAGCAATGATAGCCAACAACCATAAAGACTTGATGTGCAAATCCGATTGGTCACCAGCAGTCATGAGATTGGCAATGCAATCATGGAGGAAGTTGGCAGACTTGAATATTGTGCTGCTTTAAAGTGGACCAACACCCAGGATTTTGACTATCCTGGGTATTGGTCCACTTCCCCGGGGCACCCCGATCGGGGGTGCCCCGCTGTGTGAAACCCCCCAGAAAGCCCAAACTCACCTCTCCCACGTGGCCGCGATGTCCAATCGGCGCCGACGGACAAGCTGATTGACAGCAACGTACAAGCAGCTTGCCCGTCGGCGCCTCCCGCGCGTCACTCTTGACGTGTGCGCGCCTGCGCCCGCCATTCAGAGACGGCCGGCGCGGGCACGCGCACGCCTAGAGGGGCGCGAGACCAGGTAGGTGGATTTGGGGTGTTCAGGGGGGGTTCACCCCGCGGGACATCCCGATCTCGGATGTCCCGCGGTGTGTGAGGTGATCGGCCCGGGAATCTTATAGATTCCCGGGCCGATCCCCTCAGGGTGTTGGTCCACTTTAAACTGGACCTTCAGCATGATTCAATGAAAAGCCCAAACCCTTAAAAAACTATTCCCCAGCAACTAAAATTAATATATTTTGAGTTTTATGTCACTTATTCTTTCCCCCACCGGGCGGCAACTCTGTTCAGGACTTTAGGATACGGGCGCCGCCATCTTGACTCAGAAGTATCACACATACTGAGGAGAGGAGAGCGGGATAAAGTACAGGGGGGCGGGTTATAGCTGTGCTTTGCACAGACAGAGCAGAGCTGGGGTCAGCGAAAGGACAACAATCCCAGAATGCAGAGCAGCACAGTCAGGAGACACATCCTGTTTGCAGGCTGCCTGATGCTCCATGAGCCGCCATCTTGGATGTTTAAAGGCTCATAACATGCAGTAGATGCAGGTAGGATGATTTTTAATGTGAGCAATCTGTATGTACAGGGTGGAGGAAACCTATAAGATAGACTCTTATTCAGGGTGAAGGTCCGCTTTAAGTAGCGAAGGTAGGCCTTGCTGCTGTGCCCAAAACTGAGAGCAGGTTCTTTAGGTGGAACTCTAATCGTTTATCACTAAGCTCCTTCCAGGAACCTGGCTCCCCAGAGTCTGTGGACATCACTATGATCAAATGGTAACCTTTCAGGTGCCTCCATTCTATTATCCAAGCCCTGGGCGATTGTGTACAACCTGCTCCAAGCAGTCGCTGAATTACCAAACTATACTATAAAAGCTGAGAACTGCCCTATGTTTACAATGGCTTCGGCGCACTTTATTTTAAAAATATAATATATATATATATATATATAAAAATATGTTCCAAACTCTAAAATGAAAAGTGTGGATGTTTGGTGTGTTATACATTGGCCAGGGCAGCTCGCCCTTTTATTTGACTCACAGCAGAATCAGTAATTTCCACCCAGAGACAATAGAACAAGGTCCCTGAGCTGCTGGGACCATAGCGCCACACCCCTGCAAATGAGCACTGTGTTGTTCTAGCTGCTAATGTGAGGATTACTTCTGTTACTGACCCGTACTGCCCACAGCAAGTCATCAGGGGCAATATGCACTTTATATGAAAGCTGGGGTGTATAGCACTTCATCTATTTGGATCGCATTGGCTTAAGAATTCCATTCTGGGTTGAGGGTTTACTTTTACTTATTCACAGGTCAGCCCCAATTGGTCGTTTAACAATATGTATTTTCACTAAGGTGTCTGCTTTTATGAGCCATAGCACCGTAAGCTGTTGCTTAAAGTGGACCAACACCCAGGATTTTGACTATCCTTGGTTTTGGTCCACTTCGGTGGGGCACCCCGATCGGTAAACCCCCCAGAACGCCCGGAAACACTCGCCTCCCCACGCTCCTACACGGGCGCTCGTCCAATCAGAGTGCTCAGAGCCGCTGTGGTATGCACGTACAAGCGGTGTCCAACCACAGCGGCTCTGAGCGCTGGAAGCCGCGTCTCGCACAGGTGCGCGCCCTGCTAGAGGGAAGCGCAAGACGCGGTCTCGGCCTGCACATACGCCGTTGGAACGGGGTTAAGGTAAGATTTCTGGGCTTCCTGGGGGGTTTCACCCCACGGGGCATCCTGATTTCGGATGATTTTATAGATTTCCGGGCCGATCCCCCCCCTGGGTGTTGGTCCACTTTAAAGCAGCCCTATCGCAGGGGTCACTTATACCCCCGGCATCAAGGTTCTTTCTTTTAATGAAAGGAAAAGGACATCCAGGGTGACAGGTTCTGTTACCCCTGATAGAATAAACCTGCCACCCCTGGATTTTATTCCCACTATGAAAGAATAAACCACAAGCTTGACGGGAGTTTTATTCAGTTCAGGTATAGAAGTGACTTGTCCTCTCATTAGCCGTTGTGTTTATATGGATTTTTAATATTACACAGTTTCGTGATAGTGCTCCTGAAATCATACTTTAGGCAAAGGTAATTGTTACACCATTGTGTTGGGCTACATTTGCCACTGTCTTACATTGCTCTCCATTTTTAAACTGAAGAAGAAATGGCTGAGATATAGAGGTTTACATTTTCACTTTATGATTGCTCTTCTGAAGCGAATGGGTGTGGCCCTTGGAGCTGTGATGCTGCATTATAATCAGCATAATGGGTGGGGTCTGCCCTCTCTCACTGTTGCTAGGCGACACTGGCCACCTAGACCAGCGCCCCCAGACATGCTTGCACACACACCTGTATGCACATGCATACTCTCAAGCGCACATGCGCCCCCTTCAGACACATGCACTCACTCCCAGATGCACATACACACAGTCCCAAATGCACATTCACACAATTTCACCCCCCCCCCCCCCCGGATGCACATGTATCCATGCACTTCCGGACGCACTGTGTGCACTCTCAAACATGTGCATGCACCCCCAGACGCACATGTGCGCACTCTCAAGAACTTGCACGCACTCCCACACACATGCAAACACTCCCAAATGCACATACACATACTCTCAAATAATAAGGTGGGCAAGTAGTTGGTGGGTGAGCAGGTAGGTAGCTGGGTCAGTGGAAAAATACAATTCTGTGATTACTCACCTTGTAGAATTGGTATTATAAGTATGCAGCACGTCCTGCTCCAGATAATGATTCATAACAGATGGGATTACCTCCGCCAAAGGGCGCCTGACTGCAGAGATGGCAAAAAGAGGCCCCTCCCGGTCCATATATACCCGGGACCTCCCACAAATTCCCCAGTATAGAAAAGCAGTAAGGAGAACCAGGAGAAGCCAATGAAATTAACGTTAACAAGGATAACAATCACCATACAGAGGATCCAAGATAATGCAAACAGGGTGGGGTGGAGCAGGACGTGCTGCATACTTATAATACCAACTTATAATACCAACGGGGGGCCACCAGGATTGCTGGCACCCTTTCCTGAGCCAGCTTGCGCAGAACCCTGCCCAGCAGGGGGAATGGAGGAAAAAGATACAGGAGACGGAACCCCTGCCAGGATAGATTCAGAGCATCCACCGCAAGGGCCAGGGGATCCTGGGACAGAGAGACAAAGACTGGGAGCTTGTGATTGTGGCGGGACGCAAACAGATCCACCTCCGGTACCCCCCAACGGTGACATAAGGACAGGAAGACCTCGCTGCTGAGAGACCATTCCCCCAGGCGAGAGGTCCCCCTGCTCAGGGAGTCCGCCTCCCAATTCTCCAACCCCAGAATGTACACTGCTGAGATGCAAGGAACATTTTCCTCCGCCCAGGACAGAATCATGGACACCTCCTTGAGGGCACTCTTGCTCCGAGTCCCTCCTTGATGATTGATGTAGGCAACCGCCGTCTGGTTGTCTGAGTGAACTTGGACCGGCCGGCCCTGAAGGTGAGGAGTCAACTGGGCCAGTACCAACCAAAACGCCCTCAGTTACAGGACGTTGATGGGGGCATGGGCCTCCTGAGGGCCCCACAGCCCCTGGAATTGAAGGGTTCTACAGAAGCCCTCCCAACCCAACAGACTGGCATCCGTGGTGACCATATCCCAACAGGGGGCCAGAAAAGATCTGCCCCCCAACAGGCTCGAGTCCAGCCACCACAAGAGGGGCCGCCGGGCCAGAGGAGACAGAACAAAGGCCTGATCCAGAGACAGGGGACTCTTGTCCCAGACTGATAGGAGATGGAGCTGAAGAGGTCTCATGTGGAACTGAGCATAAGGAACTGCCTCGAAGCAGGACACCATTTGTCCCACAAGCTGCATCCCTTGCCGGATGGAAGGGCGAGGGCAGGACAGAAGGAAATGAACCAGAGCTTGAAGAGAATCTACCTTCTGCTGAGGAAGAAAAATCCTGGCCTGAACAGTATCCAGATTCATGCCCAGGAAGGAGGTCACCAGAGACGGGGACAGGGAGGATTTGGGGTGATTGATAACCCATCCGAATGTTTCCAGAGCAGCCACCACCTGCTGGGTATCCAATTCTGCCTGCTGGAAAGAATGAGAAGTGATGAGGAGGTCGTCCAGATAAGGAAGAATGCGAATGCCCCGAGATCTGAGGAGAGCCATAACACCTGCCAGCACCTTGGTGAAGACTCTGGGGGCCGAGGTGAGACCGAAGAGCAGTGCTACAAATTGGTAGTGCTGGTCCTCCAATGCGAACCTGAGGAATCTCTGATGCCCTGGGAAGACTGGTACATGAAGGTAAGCATCCTTGATGTCTATGGAGGTCATGAAGTCCCCCGGGCGCAAAGAGCGGATCGCAGGGTCTCCATGCGAAAGTGCCTGGTCCTGATGAACTTGTTGAGAAGCTTTAAATCCAGGATGGGTCTGACGGAACCATCCCTTTTGGGTACTGTGAAGAGATTGGAATAAAAACTCCGACCTCTCTCCCCAGGAGGGACCTGACAGATAACCCCCATGTCCAATAGGTTTTGTACAGCCAGAAAAAGACCCTGAGCTGCCAGGGGTTCTAGAGACCTGAGGAATCTTGGAGGCGGCCAGGCAGCGAACTCTATCTTGTAGCCGGAGGACACTACCTCCAGAATCCACCTGTCTGAGACCTGCTGTCCCTAGACAGGAGTGAAGAGCAGCAGCCGTCCCCCCATCCGGGTGAGGGCGCCCCCTCATGTCTGAGGAGGCTTGGCGACAGATTTGGGCTTGGACCCCCAGGAAGATCCGGAGCGGGCACGACCTCTGCCCCTGCCCCAGAAGTCTCCCCTAGGACCTGCAAAGGAAACCCCTCTCCCAGACCTGGATCCACGGTAGAAGGGGGCAAAGGCACCCGAACCCCGAAAGGGCCGCAGCTGCTTCTTATGCTGAGGCAACTTACCCCCCTTGGCAAACAGGTCCAAGTGATCACCAAATAGGCGCAGACCCTTAAAGGAGAGCCCCGTGAGGGCCTTCTTAGCAGCGTTATCAGCTGCCCACTGACGCAGCCAAACAGAGTGGCGTATAGCAACCACCAAGGCAGAGGTTCTACTACACATCCTAATGGTGTCATCTAAGGCAGAAAGGACATATGCAATGAACATTTCACACTGTGACAAGGCCCTGAACTCGGCACTAGAAGTATCATCAAGGGCGCCTTCCAACAGACCCTTGAGGAGTGTCCTAACAGCAACAGCAGTAATAGCAGAAGCACAGACAGGGCGCAAGGCAGACCCCACACAGGCAAAGGCATGGGAAGCCAGCTGATCAATGCGCATGTCCTCACTATCCTTAAGGGTAGTGGAATCAGGGGAATGGACCACAGATGTGTTGGACAACCCCAATACTGGTGCATCCACCTCTGGGGGGGTTGACCAACATTTAACCACATCAGCGGGGAAAGGGTACCTTTTATCGCAGCCCTTAGGGATTCCGGGAAGCCGGCTGGGACGCTCCCATTTTTTGAGAACAAGATTATTGAAATGGGCCTGTTCTGGAAATTCCAGACGTGGTTTAGCAGGACTGAAAAGTTCCCCCTGTAGCTGGGGAGCCGCAGCAGGAAGAGAGATAGAAAACACATCAAAAATCTGAGTTAACATTCTATTGGTATCATCAGCATCCCAGTGATCAGAGCCATAGTCAGCACCACTGAAATGCTGATCATCAGATAACTCTGAATCTGAGAATAATTCCCCCTCCTCAAGTGGGGTATAGTCAGACAAATCAAGGAAATCTTCAGTCTCCACAGGAAAGGCAGACACACCAGGCGCCACATGCCGCCTTGTAGCCGGGGCCTTATGGGCCGCAGAGCTAGCAATCAGCCTCTCAATGTTAGCCAACCTGGAAGACACGTCAGGCTGAGACTCCCCACTAGTATTTAGCTCACATAATCAGGCGAGGGGGAGTGGGTGAGGACATAGTGGGCGCAGGCCCAGTCACAGATAGCCCAGAATGCAGCGCAGGGTACACAGACCTGCACATCATCGCTCACAGGGGATGCCCCACATACTAAACACAGGGACCCCGAGCACAATATCCTGTGAAGCCTCCATATGGTGATTAAGGTGGCACAACTGGCCAATAGGAATTACGCCGTATAAGTAACCCGGGATGCCCCAAATGTCCGCCAGGGAAGTGGGAGGATTTAACAGTGTAGGCCTCTAATAAAGTTATTAAAACTAATAGAGGGGACAGGACCGGAAGAAACCTCTTAAAAACAGTTATCCCACCTGAAAGACATAATAGTGACACCCCATAAGCACACAGAAATGACAATTGAATAAGAGCCAAGCCCGCAGGGGCACTCACGGACCGCGGTGGGAAGCCAGCAATCAAACCAGGAGAGGACCAAAATGGCGCTGGAGGAACCTCAAGGGGCAGGCCGCAGGAGGGTCCGACGCAGAACGCGCCAACAGAGCAAGCCACGCCCCCTCCGAGAAGCGCAGAGACAGGCCAGACGCTACAGCCAATGGGCGCGCAGGGATTCTTGATGATGCCGCCACGGACGCTAGAAGGCGCGCGTGTCAGTGGCGGCAAATTCAAAATGACAAGTGAAAGACAGAGTGTGGGGGATTGTGGTCGGAGCCAGACTCCGCAAGGAAGAGCACCTGTGAAAGGTGCTGCCTACCATCACCCTACCAGCGCAGCCAAAGCTAGGAGGCATAAGTAATAAGTGGAACGGGTGGGAATAGTCCTACAGGGCCGCGGGCTGTTAAGCCCCGCTCACCTGCGATAAGAGAAGCCATCTTCTGACCTTCGCAGCCGACTGCAGAGAAGGAACTGGGGCATTAGTGGGAGGTCCCGGGTATATATGGTCCGGGAGGGGCATCTTTTTGCCATCTCTGCAGTCAAGCGCCCTCTGGCGGAGGTAATCCCATCTGTTATGAATCATTATCTGGAGCAGGACGTGCTGCATACTTAGAATAGTAGGTGTCTAGGTTAGTGGGTTCGTAGGTAGCTGGGTCAGTGGGTGGGTAGGCAGGCAGAGGTCGGAGCACTACCAGCAGTGATGGCTGCAGGCCAGATGGATCAGAAGCGAGGGCAATGCCCCCCAGGCTGCCCTCAACTCCACTGTTTAAATTTACCTGCCCCACGGCCAGCCCTGCTGCAAGGACCAGCAACAGATGGCTCTTTCCCCTGATGATCAGGTGGGTGCAGGCTGCACTCACCAACGCTGCTCCAATTCTCCCCAAAAATAGGCACTGCACACAGAGGGAAGGAGCCAGGAGAACCTTCCTCTGCTCCCAGCTGGACCACACAGCCGACACTGCAGGAAAAAGCCGGGGGGAACCTTCCGTTCTCACCGCTGGGCAGTGCCTCTGAATGCAGGGGAAGGGGTGTGTGAGAGGTGGTTCTTTCCCCCAGCATTCACAGGTACGGCCCTGCGTCAAAAAGGGAAGGTTGGTCCAGCTTCTTTCTTCAGCAATCGATGGTTGCAGTGTGGGGAGCAGAGGAAGGGTCTCCTGGCTCCTTCCCTCAGTGGTTAGGGTACAGTCCAGTGGGGAGCAGGAGAAAGTTCTCCCAGCACCTTCTCTCAGCGGTCACATCCAGTGGGCAGGAGAGGAAGGGGGGGTGTGGTTCCGTTATTGGTCCTCGAAGGATCATTGGTGGAGCACATTGGCGGGAGGTGGCAATAGCCGCAAATAAGGAAGTATCTTTTCTCATTCACAGTGCTGACACGAAGGGAGGGACAGAGCTGGAGTGACGCAAAGTTAGCTTTTTTTTTTCTTTTACGTTTGCCTGAAATATCCCTTTAACTTTAGGACTTCCAAGTGATGAATGTATTACCACATCTATTGATTCTCTCAGTCCTGGGAGTAGCATTGTACTGAATTCTCCAAGTCTGAAACTAGGAGACCCCCCCAAGGGTTCCTGTTCTGGAGGGACCTGGGTTCCATCTGTGAGGTCAAATTTGATGCTTTCTCTGGACAATGTGTAGCATCCTGCCAATGTGTCAGGAACACTTCAGCGTTTTTTTTTGCCAAGTTGTGATAGAGGTCAGGCTTCCTAGCAGCAATACTATTGGCCAAAGGGATCCATTCACCACACAGATAGTTAAATATCAAATTGCATCCTTTACATTCAGAGAGAATAGGCGTTTGCAACTCAAGCCCAGTTTCTAGCGCTGCATTCAACTGGCAAGAACTTGTCATGTGACTATGCAAAATGGTTACTATACTCATGCCGATTATACTCCTACTCTGGAGAGAGAGAGAGCAACATTTTACTCCCAGAATTGCCCAGGACTACCAACATTAGATCTTCCCTTGCAATTACTCCAAACATACTGACAGAGGGAAGCCCCCAAAAAACAAAAATAGGTAAAGCCACAACCCCATTCCCAGCCTCTGATGCTAACTTGTAGCAGCGCCTCCCCTTGAAGGGACCTACAGTGGTCCCCACTATGGTGAGCATTGGCCTGAGCTAGATATTTCCCAGGCAGTTTAAGCCTAGTGACAGATGTCAGAATTTATTCAGCTTCTTATAAAACATGCCTTTTAATATTATCAGTTAAAATAGCCAGAGTATAGAAAATAGGCAATATAGATAGTTACATAGCCGGGACCCAGACACCAGCACATCCCGCAGCTGAGACTAACGCGTTTCGGGACATATAGGCCCTTAATCATATGGTATGAGTTATGTTTTACAAAAAGCTGGATAAACACCGACATATGTCTAACTAGGAGGAATGACGAATGGATCTTCCTTTTTTTTATATAAGAACCAATCTTTTTATGTTAGAACCAGTCTAATTTTCTCTTTGGACTGCAAGCCATTGTGGAGATGTATTGGGAGGCCACGGGCATCACAAAAAGTAGTAGTAATAGTGCAAATAGTGGCCATTGTGCGTTAATGCACACATCCGCTTTTTCCCATATGTGCACTTGTGAATAAAACATTTCCGCGAACACGCCACTGAATAAACACTATATTAGTGACTACACACATGTAAATTACACACAGTGGACACACCAGTGAATAAACGCCATATGAGTGACTACACACAGGCGAGTAACACACAAAGGGGCAGTGAAGTGCACACATGCCCGAAGTGGTGGGCAGCCCTAAACCTGCCTGGGGAGCAATTGGGGGTTAGGTGCCTTGCCCAAGAGCACTTCAGTCATGTCCCATGGCCAGGAATCGAATAGTCTTCCCGTCATTAGCCCGCTTCCCTACCTCTAAGCCATAACTGCCCCTAGCATGAGTCACAAGAAAGATGTACAGATTACAGACAGATTACGTTACTTTTTTTTTTTAAACAAAACTTTATTGGTAATTTCAAATGTTTACAGTATAACACATGTAAGAAGTGAACGTGTGTCTGTGTACGTGTGCATAATATATATATATATATATATATATATATATATATATATATATATATATATATTTTTTTTTTTTTTTTTGTGAAAACGCAATTAAAATTCACAGCTCTGCCCCCAGATTTTCCCGCTTCCCTCATCATGTTTGTAAAAAGACATCGCAGATTTGGAACATTAATGTTTGACCAAGGTGCGGCTTGACTTCCATGTTTGATCACCTTCATGCTGGATTTAACATGGCCATTTTATTTATTTATATTTTTAACTTAAAGGTCGACACTTCCAAAATTCTTAAAGCCACAGCACAGCTGGGACTTGACGTCACTTCCGAGCAAATAAATAGCTCTGTAGAATATAGATTACTAAGCAATAAAATGAGGTGTATTGTTTATGGACTGTCGGGGGAGGGGACACAAGCCAATAGAATGACTTCCCTCTGCTATTTTGTGCCAAACCAGGCCATTAAATGGAAAGCTATTTTTACAAGGGCTCATTTTGGAACGCTGCCATTGTTCTGATCGGACTTCTGCGCTATGAAAGAAAACATTCAAACTTTCAGGAAGATTCTAAACCATTATTAAGGGGCCAAAACTCACGTTATAACTTTATAACTAAATAAAAGGTGAACTAAAATAGCTTTATCTAATCCGTCTATTGGCGATGTGCATCTCTTTGTCCTAACCACCAGATCCTCTTCAAGACATTAACTTTCAATTTGTATTCTTGTCATAACTTTACTCAAGGAACAGTCTGAACATCCCTTAGAGGGGGGCGGTTAGTCGCTAAAACGCCACACAGTCCTTGCGAGCCTTAAATTCCAGCCACTTGATGACAACAACCAATAAATGAGCCTGTTTACACAGAGGAGAAGGCCTATAGGGAGATACTGGTCACCAGGTAGAACACAGTTTTAAATAGGAAAAACAACTCATTGGGTTCGGTGACCGCTCGCATTCTTTGGAGATAAAGCTGCATTTTTAACTGGGTTAAATTATTAAGCCAATAATTAACAGAATGAAGGACAGCAAAACAATTCTGCTGTTATGCCAACAGACCATAAGTGTCCTATTACCCTCAAATCCCAACATACCCAGCTTCAGTTGTTCTAATAGTGTAACTGCATCAGGGGTCAAGAGGCCTTTCCAAAAAGACCATCATGAAACTCTAAACTCTAGAAGCTCATTAGCTGCCTTTCATAAATGCCGACTGGCCAATACTGCACAGCAGAGGTGATGGGACCATCCTTAATTCAGTTGTAAAAACACCAAAAAAGGACCTACCCGACAAAGACTATGGCAATAATGATGGGAGAGTGGGTCGATACAGAGGCAAAACTGTGGTAAGTGAACTAAACAGTGGTGTGAGTGGGGTAAAAACTGGCACTTTCAGTTTAAAAGTTGTTATAAGAAGGGGGAAGCTGGAGTACAGGACAAGGATCAGTGGGAAAAGAATTTATATTAAAACAGTTCATCATTTTATAAACTATGTAAACTAAATCATTAAAAACCAGTAGCCAAGCTCTTTGAATGAACATGATTTAAAAAAAAAAAAATAATAATAATAATAATAATAACATAGGCCCACCACTCCTGAGGAATATGGGGCCGGCCCCTAAGGTTCTTACTCCACCCTAGAGGAACCACTCACATTTAAATAACTCTCTTGGCCCCTCAGATCGGTCAGGGAGAGAAGCGAGAGCAAGGTGGGGGGATGACAAGAAAACGTATCTCCAGGACCAATCCAAACCAGCACCACCAGATCCAGGATAAAATAAGATGGCCTTCAAGTCGAATCTGAACCACTAATAAGCTAGAGAGGTGGGGAGTGTGAAAGGGAAGGAGAAGTTTATGTGCCGGTCAGTGGCATTCTCTCCATCGGTCGCACTTGACAGTGGGAAGTCTGAGTAATGGCTCCTGCTCTCCCGGCGCTCTTTAGAACTCTGAGAATTCTTTGGCGCATTTATCTGTAATAGAGACTCTGATATCTTCCTCTTCATAATCATCAAAATTACTGGTGTCACCTGGGCCCTTGCACTTGGGTATGAAGGGGGCTTCCACCTGAAAAACAAAAAAAAAAATTCCCCTATAAAATGAGGACTGGACAACTTATATAATCTGTTTGCAATCAGTGACATTACAGAAATCAACTCCTATCCAACTAAACGGTAGTATTACCAGGCTCCCTTTTACTACAACCGTACCAGTAACAATGCACTGTAATCAAATCAAATGCATCTCTGCTCCTGTACTCACTTCCGTTGCCAAATCTGATCCTGTGCTGCTCGAAAGGGGGAAGGGGGCGCATGGGGCTTTAGTAGCAGTCTGACTGGGATGCCCCCTATGAAATCTAAGCTCTTGACCAAAATATAATTTTGCTTCTGGTCCTATTAAAATGACATAGATGCCTACTTGTTCTGTGCATGGGGTCCTTTCTCCAGGCTGGAAGCCGGGGTCTGACTGTTCAGCTGCTATGGCTGCAGGATCATAGGTGGCCATTGCATCATCCGATCCCTACAGAAGATGAGGCTCAGTCATCCAGCGATAAGGAACAGACCGCTCTCCCAGGAGTCCAGACAAGGCCCCCCTGAGGGGCAGAAAGGGAGGGAGCCATAATGGCCACACAGCCCTTCCATAGGACAAAGGGGAACCTGTTCGGAACGAGTTAGGCTTAAAAGGAAAGTCTACTTCCGATGACATATTTGAAAGTGTACCAAGTAAGTTTTTGTATGCCAAAATTATGTTCGGAATGTGCTGAGCTAATCTAGTATTTTTTCCCCTAGGTTAGTAAATGTGTGTTTTATAAAAATAATAAATAAATAATAATAATAAAAAATAATTGGTGACATTATTATGCTTAATTTTGCCTCAATTCTGGTAAAGTTATGTTGATTATACATGCCATGGTATATTGGTCCAACTGATATCAGCACTTTCTGGTCACTCTTTGCACTTGCACTTTCTGCTCCAGTATCTTCTTTGGGGTTTCTTTTATCTATTTCGCTTATCCACAATCTATGTGGTCACGGTTTTTGATTACATATACCTATGAGTATATGCTTATTTGCACTGTAGACAGTTGTACCCTATACACCTGGCATATAACCTATTGTTATATTAACCGAATTAGTGATTGGTAGTCCCACATAGCCCACCTGCAGGGCCCGTTTTCTGGTTTGTGTATATGATTGTATACACATTTTATTGTGTTTAAATGTGGTTATTGTCTGTCATGTTATATGATGTGTCCTTAGTAAAATAAATCTTTATTAATCATTTAATACATTGTGTGTGCGGCTTAGTTCATAGGGTGAGACAATAGCTATCCAACACTGGTGGATGGCCCCTTTGTTAGTGTCTCAGTGGGCCCAATAGTGGACCCTTCTCACCAAGCCAGCACCCCAATTATATTTAGCTGTGCGGGTTTCCTTCAGGTTTCTGTGTTTTATAAAAACGTTTTCATTTCATTTGCAATCTGTTGCCATCAGCAACTGTACACCAAGATCACAAAAAAGAGAGAAGTGATCCCTATGAACACAGAACACTGCTGCTGGGCATGTGTAGGTGCGAGTTACCTCAGCAGCGACCATAGCGGCAGCATTCGGTGTGTACAGGACTCGCTTCTCTCTTCTTTTAGATCTTGGTGTACAGATTTGGTGTAAAGTTGCCAATAGCAGCAGATTGCAGGTAGGAAAGTGCTTCCATAAAACACACATTTACTAACATGAGAAAATATTGCTAAAGCAGCTTACCACATTGAGGACATCATTTCGGCACAAAAAATATACACTTTCAAAAATGCCATTGAAAGCAGACTTTCAGTTAAAGAGGACCAACCACCTTTTCTACAAGACTCCAGGGCTGGCCAATCAAGACCCCCCGCAGTATCCTGATTCAGGAACGACCAGCTGTGTCAACCGCCACAGAATTATTTACCTTTCCAGAATTCCTATGACAGGTTTATGGGCCACATCCCCGGCTTCGCTCCAGCTGAGAATGCTCCTGCACACAGCCATTAAGATAGGCTAGGGGTGGGAGCACGCCACAGACCACAGGGAGGCAGGGTATGCTGCTATTCTAGCTTCCCTATGGCAGGCTCTGTTCCAAGCAGGGCCATATGCAGTGTATTAAATTGCATGAAGGATAGTCTGCCCATGCATGGTGGAAAAGGCAGGAAGGGAAGCTTTTGTGAGGATATGAGGAGTTTCACACAGTGCGGCATCCCAAATCAGAATGCCCCGGAGGCAAGGACCAAAACCCAGGATCAAATTCCAGGTCATGGTTTAATTTAAAGCAGAACAAAACCCAGAGCAGCTGATTTTGGATTTTAAAATATGCCAGGGCCGGCCTTACCCTGGGACATCCCAATTCGGTATACCCCGCCGTGCAACCCCCCCCCCTCCCAGTCACTGTAAAACTCATCTTTTTGGCACTCTTGGTGATGTAAACAATCGCGGCCGCATCTTCAGCATCTCTGGGCTTAGGCATGCTCTTGTGATCAGCCATTTATCTAGAGGGAACTGCAGATGTGGCCGCTCCCACTCTCCGAACGCTGGTCTATACAGACCAGAGGTGTATGCACGGCATGCGGCTCTGATTGGACGAGAGCCCACGCATGGGGACTAGTGACACTGCGGAGCAAGGAACAAAACCCGGGATAGTGAAAATCCAGGGTTTTGCTCCACTTTAAATGCATCTCGACTCAGACCAAACACATGGTGTCTAACCCGGGGACAGGAACCCTATAACGTGTGACTATTACCACCTCTCAGATTAGATGGAATTCCTGTCTTCTGGGACCAAAGAGGAAGTATTGAGGCAGCCATTACCTCACATCTAACAGTAACGGACAGCAACACACCACTATAAATCTAGGCGGCTGATTTGTGAGGCTAATCTCACTTTTTATGTGACCATAATAAGAAGGCAGATTTACCAGCCAGGTAGAGAATTATTTTTTCAGTTACCCATTACCTGCCTTTTCCCTTTTTTGTACTTCCTGTCACTTAGAACCAAACAGGAAGTGAGGGTAAAACATACAGGGTCACACACAGTGCTAATATTGACTTGGTTGCAAAATGTCCCTATTCTAGCCAAAAGCTAGATTTTACCTGAGCTTACTTCTATTCAACCAACTAATATTCATTTATGTTTACGTACTAATCTCCTTATGACCAGTAACTTACCTTCTTTTGATAGACCGCAATCCAGTCTGTGGTGCTGAACCATTTATGGCCCTTTATATCGGTCACACCATTCTTCAGGTTCCCAAATCGTTTGGTAAGATCAACTTGCAAAAGGTTTCTGAGGAGATCTTTTAGATCAGAACTGAAGTGAGAGGGGAAACGTACCTGCAAGGTCGATATAAGAAAGGGAGTGAAGGGCAAATAGGATCAAATAAACAGGACAACAGGAAGGGAGCAGGAACACTTACCTTCCCAGATACAATCTTTTCATAGATCTGAATGGGCTGATCTGCAAAGAATGGAGGATAACCTGCAGCCATCTCATAAATCAGGACCCCAAGAGCCCACCAGTCCACAGCCTTATTATACCCCTATAGAAACAGAGATTAAATTATTATGTTCAATACCATAATAGTGTTGGAGTCGGAGCAATCTGGCAAGTCAGTAACTGTGAGAAAAGAAAACAGACACACCCTGCCCCAGTAGACGTGTCCCTCAACTACAGTATATAGGCCTCGATTCAATAAAAGTAGAAAAAAACTCTCATGGTAGTAAAAAATTCAATTCACGAGAAAAAAGCCTGAGAATGTCACTGTTACTGAATCACCAGATAAAAAGACAATGAAAGTCAATGGAAGCTTTTACTACAGTGTAGAAAGGAGTAAACAGTTCTCTACTTTTCTTAAGAGTAAAAAAGTGCCATTGACTTTCATTGTTTCCTGGTGATTCGGCAACAGTGACATTCTCAGGCTTTTTTTTCCTCATGAATTGAATCTAGTATGCCCCGTAAAAACTTTTTCTTCATGTCACATAAAAAACAAGGCATCGCCTAATTTTTCAATGACCTGTCCCATTACTGGTTTGTAACAATTCTGAAGACATAGGCCGCGATTCAGTAAGAGTTGAAAAAAATTCACATGGTAGTAAAAAATTCACTTTGAGACAATACTATGAAAGTCAAAGGCACTTTATACTACAGTGTAAAAAGGAGTAAAAAGTTCTCTACTTTCCTTAGTAAAACAGTGCCCTTGACTTTCTTGGTTTTCCTATCGGGTGATTCAGAAAGAGTGACCTTCTAATAAAGTGATTTTTTGACTACCATGAGACTTTTTTCAGATTTGACCATGAGACTTCAGATTGGTCTGAATCAAGACCAATCTGTTGGAACAATTTTGTATCTACAGGAAGCAGCATATCAGGGAACAGAACATACAGCCAAAAACAGGGTGGGATCAGTGTCTTCCTTGTGACTTGAAGAAAAAACAAACCATGAGTATTAAAAACTTTTTTCTGTAGCTCTTTCTGCAGACCACAGGGTCTAATGATGACTTGAACTTCTATTTTCTATCCATCTTTCTATCTATGTTTATAGCATTTACTCAAACCCAGCGGAAGCTGCATTTTCTAACCTTTCAGCTTGCTCCCCTGACGAATGCTATAATAATCAGCCTCCATTGGTCCTATGGGTTTTTACACAGCCAATGGCAGCCATTAATGGTGGGTGTCTGGTTTAAGGTTCCAGGATAAGCTTTTAACCATAAGGGTTCTCCTCAAGGCAACAAAGAGGGACATGGATCTGAAAGCACAAATTTGAGCTTGTCATCTAACATTAGCTTGCTGCTGCAGCACAAATAGCTGACTCTTGGACATAGTTACATAGTTAATACGGTTGAAAAAAGACATATGTCCATCAAGTTCAACCAAGGGTGTTGGGGTAGGGGGAAGTTATTTTTTATTTCATAGGGGAAGCCATTTATTTTATTTTTTGTCTTTATTTTTTGTTATTGATAACCACTAGTAGTAACTGTTAATGTTATTTTCTTCAAAATAAGCATCTAATCCTTTTTTGAAGCTGTCAGCGGTTGATGCTGTAACAAGCTTCTGTGGGAGGCTATTCCATAGATTTAGAGTTCTTATGGTAAAAAACGATTGTCGCCTCCGGAGACTAAATTTCTTTTTTTCCAATCGAAGGCAGTGCCCCCTTGTCCTTAGAGAGGATTTTACGTGAAATAGTGTTCCCCCATATTTTTTGTATGGTCCATTTATATATTTATACAAGTTAATCATGTCCCCCCGAAATCGCCTCCTCTCAAGACTAAACAGATTTAATTCTCGTAATCTTTCCTCATAACTAAGATCTTTCATTCCCTTTATTAGTTTGGTGGCTCTCCTTTGCACCCTTTCCAGAGTCAGGGCGTCCTTCCTATGAATGGGCGCCCAGAACTGGACGGCATATTCCAGGTGAGGGCGCACCAGTGCCTTGTAAAGAGGCAAAATTACATCTCTATCCCGTGATTCCATGCCTCTTTTAATGCACGATAGTATCTTGGTGGCCTTGGAAGCAGCTGCTTGGCATTGCATGCTGTTATTTAGTCTGTTCCAGAAGTCAATGACTTGACTTCTGGAACATAGATTCTTCCAAATGTTCTGGAAATTTTCAGACATCCCGCAATCAGCGTAATGTGCTTATTAGGTTTCTTTTCGACCGGATTATACCTCAGCATCATCAGGAATTGAGTCAGCTGAATACAAATAAGAACTTTCATCATCAGAACCAGATTGCTAGTTTGGCGGAAACCAACACAACGCTGACCTGTTCTATCAAGTCACGGCACGGCACGGCTGAACTTTGTTTGACACCAGTAGATATAGAGGATATCTGTCCCCCATGCTTGCTGTGCCTGGGGCATCACCCTGCCGCTCTGTTTCTGCATGGCTGCTGTAGACTTTAGTGACAGATCTATACAGTCATACTGCTGCAGGGGATTCAGTAACTGACCTGTCATTCAGGGTCCCAGCTTCAGTCTCTGTGCAGATTGCCCACCCCCCAGTAAATTGTTATTTATGTACCGTATTTTCACACTATAAGACGCACATAGGATTTGGAGAAGGAATTATGCTTTATATATGATATTTTTCTGATAATTTCAAACCTCCTACAAATATAAGAGTGTGAGCTGTTCATTTCCCTTTTTTGTGGATCTATTGTGAGCAACTTTGGGCTAGGTGGCCAGTAGCCTGACCTTACCTTTGGAGGTTATTAAAAAAAACTATGATCTACTCTGTGTGCATCTATGGCCTAAGTGTATATTTTTATATTCGCCCAATAAGACACCCTTATGGGGGGGGGGGGGGGGGGTGTTTGAGTGCGCCTTTTAGGGTGAAAAATACGGTAATACCCAAAGTGGACTTAGTAAGGGTGGGTGGATTGTTACAAATTGTTAAGTGTCCATCCTGTGGACAACAGACATAACTCATCACAGTAAAATTAGAAGAAGCGTGTCTTACATGTGACCCAAAGGTAAAGCCTAAAGTTAGAATGATTAACTGTTATAAATAGAGTTAATAGGGGACCAGCCCACATCGTCTGTTTTTCTAATGAGCATCTCTATACCGGCCATCCATGGATCCATAAACTGTAGTGTCAGATAACAATAGTGTGTGAATATATATATTATACACACACACGACAACAGAGAGAGCAGGAGGATGTCTCACCTTGCTGAGAATGATTTCAGGGGCTAGATACTCAGGGGTCCCACACAAAGTCCAAGTTCTTCCCTTCACTCTCTTGGCAAAACCAAAATCTGTCACCTACAGGAAAGAAACACACAGAAATGTATAGTAAATATGTTTCTTCACCATCTCAGTTATGCCATAGTCAGGCAACACACATATCACAGATTACTCCTTTTCTCAAACACTTGTCCTATGATTAATTGGGCAGAAGATACGTAGCTAAAAAAAAAACCCTGATCACATTATGATCTGCTTGCATTCTAGCATTTGGTAAGAGCATATGGCGAATGTACAGTGTATAGCAAAAGTCACCACTACTTTAGACAATAAAACTGAAAACCACAGACATGCAATTATTAAATATGGCCAGTAGGTGGCAGTGTCCCCTTCCGGTATTCATAACAGTTGGGTTATTCCGCCACAAGGTGGCGCAGTGGTACTGCAGAAAGCTGTGGCATCTCCCGGCTCCCTATGAAAACGGGATTAACCATAGAGTTCCCAGCGTAGACAAGCAGTGAGACAAGAAGCCGGGAGAGAATAAAGTAAAAAATCACCATAAAGAGGCAACCAAGAATAACGATAACAAGGGTGGGGCGAAGCGGGCCGTGCCATGCAAGAACAAAAACAATTCTACAGGTGAGTACTCACAGAATTGCCTTTTTCTTAATTGCATGGCACGGCCCGCTTCGGTATTCATAACAGTTGGGACATCCAAAAGCAGTGTCCAAAGTAGGGTGGGGCCCCAAAGAGTAACGGCCAGTAGTTCAAGTCACTACCGCCTGAAGCACCTTGCGGCCGAAAGCAGCATCCGCTGAGGCCTTAACATCAACCTTGTAAAACTTAGAAAAAGTATGAACAGAAGACCAAGTAGCGGCCTTGCAAACTTGTTCAACTGAAGCTTGGTGCTGAAAAGCCCAATAGGCACCAATAGCGCGAGTGGAATGAGCAGTAATCCTAAAGGGAGGTTCCTTTCCCTTAGCAGAATAGGCTTCAACCACCGCCTGACAGATCCACTAGCTGGAGGCAAACCCTTTCTAGATCCAGAAGTGAGAACAAAAAGAGCATCAGACTTCCTGAAAGTCTCAGTAGCGACCAAATAAAACTTCAGAGCCCTGACCACATCCAGAGAATGCAGAGTCCGCTCCTTGGAATTAGCAGGATTAGGACACAATGAAGGCAAGACAATGTCCTGATTGAGATGAAAGGCAGACACACAACCTTTGGCAAGAAATCCGGCTTAAGCCGGAACACCACCTTATCCTGATGCCTCTCAAATTAAGGAGGTTTGATGGAAAGGGCTGCTAGCTCAGAAACTCGCCTTACAGAAGTGATAGCCACCAAAAAAGGCTACCTTAAGAGTCAAAATAGACAAGGCAGCCTCACGGATAGGCTCAAAGGGAGGTCCTTGCAGAGCAGACAACACCAGATTCAAATCCCAGACTGGTAGCAAAGGCTCACGGGGTGGACGCACATGAGAAACCCCCTGAAAAAAAGTCTTAACCAAACGGTGACTGGCAAAAGATCTTTGGAAAAAAATTGCCAGAGCTGAAACATGACCTTTGAGGGTACCAAGTTGAAGGCCCAAATCCAAACCATGTTGCAAGAATTCCAGAATCCTGGGAATAGAAAACACCCGACAGGGAAGAAATTTGGACTCACACCAGGCAATGTAAGCATGCCAGACCCTGTAGTAGATAAAGGACAAGGACTTCTTCCAAGCCCCAATCATGGTATCAACAACAGAGGCAGGCAACCCCTTTTCCATCAAATTGGTAGTGCTGATCCTCCAGAGCGAACCTGAGAAATCTCTGATGATCTGGAAAGATTGGAACATGAAAGTAAGCATCTTTGATGTCCACAGAAGTTATGAAGTCGCCCGGGCGCAAGGTGCTGACTGCCAAGCGCAGAGTCTCCATGCAAAAATGCTTGAACCTGACAATTTGTTGAGGCGATTCAAATCCAGGATGGGCCTCAGGGACCCATCCTTTTTGGGAACCGTGAACAGATTGGAGAAGAAGCCTCTGCCCCTTTCTTGGAAGGGCACAGGGCAGATGACACCCAATTCCAAAAGGCTTTGGACCGCAAGCAACAAGCCCTGAGCTGACAGGGGGCCTTGAACCATCCGGGATCTTGGGGGCGACCAGGCTGCAAACTCTATCTTGTACCGGGGAACACTACCTCCTGAATCCACCAGTCTGAGACGCGCAGTCTCCAGACGTGAGCAAAGAGCCGCAACCGTCCCCCCACCCGGATGGGTGAGGGCGCCTCCTCATGCCTGAAGGGGCTTGGGGGAAAATTCGGACTTGGGACCCCAAGAGAGACTGGGGCGTCCACGGCCTCTGCACCAAGGGTCTCTACGTGTCCCCGCAAATGGTGCACCCCGGCCAGATCTGGGAGCACGGAAGGAGGGGAGGGAAGAACCAACCCCCCGAAAAGGCCGCGGCTGCCTCCTGCGTTGAGGCAGCCTACCATCCTTGGCAAATAGATCCAGGCGCCCACCAAAGAGCCGTATCCCAGTAAAGGGGAAGCCAGTGAGAGCCTTCTTAGCAGCATTATCAGCCGCCCACTGACGCAGCCAAACAGAGCGGCGTATAGCCACCAAAAGGGCAGAAGTCTTACCACATATCCTGACCGCATTATCCATAGCAGAAAATATAATACCAATTCTACAAGGTGAGTAATCACAGAATTGTAAGTATGCGGCACGTCCTGCTCCAGATAATGATTCATAACATCTGGGATATACCTCCACAAGAGGGGGCTTTACTGCAGAGATGGCAAAAAGAGGCCCCTCCCGGCCCATATATACCCGGGACCTCCCACTTATTCCCCAGTATAGAAAAGCAGTAAGGGAACCAGGAGAAGCCAATAACAAATTTAACAACGTTAACAATGAAAACAATCACCACATGCTGCATACTTGTAACACCAATTCTACAAGGGGAGTAACCACAGAATTGTATCATTCTAAGTATGCAGCACGTCCTGCTCCAGATAATGATTCATAACATCTGGGACATCCAATAGCAGTGTCCATAAACGGGTGGGGATCCCAAAAAGGCAACAACGCGCAGTTCAAACCACTGCCGCCTGCAGAACCTTGCGGCCAAAAACAGCATCCGCTGAGGCCCGAACATCAACCTTGTAAAACTTGGAAAAGGTATGAACAGAAGACCACGTAGCAGCCTTACAAACTTGTTCAACAGAAGCCTGGTGCTGGAAGGCCCAGGAAGCCCCAACAGCACAGGTAGAATGAGCAGTAACACGGAAAGGAGGATCCTTCCCCCTAGTAGAATAGGCCCCAACAATAGCCTGACGAATCCATTTGCTAATAGTAGACTTAGCAGGAGCCAAACCCTTCTTGGGACCCGAGGGAACCACAAACAAGGCGTCCGTCTTTCTGAAAGGCGCAGTAGCCACCAGGTAGTATTTCAAATTCCTGACAACATCCAGAGAATGCAAGGCCCTCTCCTTGGAATTACCAGGATTAGGGCACAAGGAAGGAAGCACAATGTCCTGATTGAGATGGAAGGCAGAGACAACCTTAGGCAAGAAGTCTGGTTTAAAGCGGAAAACCACCTTGTCCTGGTGTCTCTCAAAGTAGGGGGCCTGAATAGACAGAGCCGCCAACTCAGACACACGCTGGACAGAAGTGATAGCCACCAAAAAGGCAACCTTCAGGGTAAGGATGGACAAGGCAGCCTCATGCACAGGTTCAAATGGAGGACCCTGAAGGACAGACAATACCAAATTCAAATCCCAGACCGGTAACATGGGTTTGCGGGGAGGGCGCACATGAGCGACCCCCTGGAAGAAGGTCTTGACCAGAGGATGTAGAGCGATGGACCTCTGGAAGAAAACAGCCAAGGCGGACTTGTGACCCTTCAAAGTGCTGAGCTGAAGACCCAAATCCAAACCATGTTGAATGAACTCCAGGATCCTAGGAATGGAGAACACACGACAGGGAAAGGCCCTAGACTCATACTAGTCAAGGTAGGTCCGCCAGGTCCTATAGTAGATAGTAGAGGAGGATTTCTTCCTACACCTGACAAGAGTATGAACAACCGAATCAGACAGTCCTTTCTCCTTTAGGATGGAGGTTTCAGCAGCCAGGCCGTCAAAGCCAGCGTTTAAATTGGGATAACAGAGCCGTCCTTGACTGAGAAGGTCGGGAACCAAGGGTAGAGTGTACTGATCCACTGCCAGCTGCACGACGTCTGCGAACCACACCTGTCTTGGCCACCTGGGGGCCACCAGAATGGCTGGCACCCGATCCTGAACCAACTTGCGCAGAACCTTGCTCAGAAGAGGAAACGGAGGGAAGAGGTACAGGAGACCGAGACCCTGCCAGGACAGAGACAGAGCATCCACCGCCAGAGCCAGGGGATCCTGGGAGAGGGAAACAAATGCTGGCAGCTTGTGATTGTGCCGAGAAGCAAACAGATCCACATCCGGCATCCCCCAACGGTGACAAAGGGATAGGAAGACCTCGCTGTTGAGCGATCATTCCCCCCAGGGAGAGGCCCCCTGCTCAGGGAATCTGCCTCCAGATTCTCCGCTCCCGGAATATAAACTGCTGAGATGCACGGGACATTGTCCTCGGCCCAGGACAGAATCAACGACACCTCCTTGAGGGCACTCTTGCTCAGAGTCCCTCCCTGATGATTGATATAGGCGACCGCCGTCTGGTTGTCGGAGTGAATCTGTACCGGCAGGCCCTGAAGGTGAGGAGTCAACTGCGCCAGCACCAACCGAACCGCCCTCAGCTCCAGGACGTTGATAGGCGTGTGAGCCTCCTGAGGGCCCCACAGCCCCTGGAATTGGAGGGCTCTCCAGTAGCCCCCCAACCTGACAGACTGGCATCCGTAGTGACCATCTCCCAACATGGTGTCAAATGATCTGCCCCCCCAGAAGATTCCTCGAGTCCAGCCTCCACAGGAGGGACTGCCGGACCAGAGGAGAGAGAACAAAGGCCTGCTCCAGAGACAGGGGACTCTTGTCCCAGACTGAAAGGAGATGGAGCTGAAGGGGTCTCATGTGAAATTGAGCGTAAGGGACTGCCTTGAAGCAGGCCACCATCTGTCCCACCAACTGCATCCCTTGCCTGATGGAAGGACAAGCATGAAATGAACCAGAGCTTGAAGAGAATCCACCTTCTGCTGAGGAAGAAAAGTCCTGGCCTGAATGGTATCCAGATTCATGCCCAGGAAGGGTGTCACCCGGGACGGGGAAAGGGAGGACTTGGGATAATTGATCACCCATCCGAACGTTTCCAAGGCCGTTACCACGGTCTGGGTATCCAAGTCTGCCTGCTGGAGAGAATGAGATTTAATGAGAAGGTCGTCCAGATAAGGGAGAATGCGAATGCCCCCGGCTCTGAGGAGGGCCATCACCCCCGCCAGCACCTTGGTGAACACTCTGGGGGCTGAGGTGAGACCGCAGGGAAGTGCCACAAATTGGTAGTGCTGGTCCTCCAGGGCGAACCTGAGGAACCGCTGATGCCCTGGGAGGACTGGCACATGAAGGTAAGCATCCTTGATGTCTATGGAGGTCATGAAGTCCCCCGGGCGCAAAGAGCTGATCGCGGAGCGCAGGGTCTCCATGCGAAAGCGTCTGGTCCTGATGAACTTGTTGAGAAACTTTAAGTCCAGGATGGGCCTAATGGAACCATCCTTTTGGGGTACTGTGAAGAGATTGGAATAATAACCTTGACCTCTCTCCCCCGGAGGGACCGTACAGATGACCCCCATATCCAATAGGTTCTGTACAGCCAGAAACAGACCCTGAGATGCCAGGGGGTCTAGCGGAATCTGAGACCTGAAGAATCTTGGAGGCGGCCATGCAGCGAACTCTAGCTTGTAGCCGGAGGACATAACCTCCAGAATCCACCTGTCTGAGACCTGTAGCCCCCAGACATGAGCGAAGAGCCGCAGCCGCCCCCCCCACCCGTAAGGGTGAGGGCGCCCCTTCATGGCTGAGCGGGCTTGGTGACAGATTTGGGCTTGGAGCCCCAGAAGGATCTGGGATGGGCACTGCCTCTGTCTCCCCTGTGCCCCGCAAAGGATACCACCCTCCCTGACCTGGATCCACGAAAGGAGGGAGTAAAGGACCCCGAACAGGCTGCGGCTGTCTTTTGCGTTGGGGCAACTTACCTCCCTTAGCAAAAAGGTCCAAATGGTCACCAAAAAGGTGCAGCCCCTTAAAGGGTAGCCCTGTGAGAGCCTTCTTAGCAGCATTGTCCGCCGGCCACTGGCGCAGCCAGACCGAGCGGCGAACAGAAACAACCAGAGCCGAGGTCCTGCTACACATCCTAACGGTGTCATCTAAGGCAGAAAGAATATAAGCGATAAACATCTCACGTTGTGATAAGGCTCTAAATTCGGCACTAGAAGAATCATCGGGAGAGCCTTCCAAAAGGCCCTTGACCAGAGTCCGAATGGCCACTGCAGTAATAGCAGAAGCACAGACCGGGCGCAGGGCTGATCCAGCACAGGCAAAGGCATGGGACGCCAGCTGGTCAATACGCCGGTCCTCACTATCCTTCAAGGTAGTGGAATCAGGAGAATGCACCACCGAAGTGTTAGACAACCCCAACACAGGGGCATCCACTTCTGGGGGAGTTGACCAACATTTAATCACATCCGAGGGAAAAGGATACCTTTTATCCCATCCCTTAGGGATACCAGGAAGCCGGCTAGGCCGCTCCCATTCTTTGAGAACCAGATTATTGAAATGTGCCCGTTTTGGAAATTCCAAACGTGGCTTTGCAGTACCAAACAATTCCCCCTGTTGCTTGGGTGCCGCAGCAGGAAGGGAAATGGAAAGCACTTCAAAAATTTGAGTCAAAAGTCTATGGGTGTCATCAGCATCCCAATGCTCTGAGCCGGCATCAGTGCCAAGGTAATGCCGATCATCAGAAAATTCTGAATCTGAGAATAATTCCCCTTCCTCAAATGGGGTATAGTCAGATAAATCAAGGAAATCTTCAGTCTCCAAAGGAAAGGCTGGTGCAGCAGGTGCCACGTGCCGTCTTTTAGCTGGGGCCTTACGGGCCGCAGAGCTAACAATCAATCTCTCAATGTTGGCCGGCCTGGAAGACACATCAGGCTGAGACTCCCCATTAGTATTAATCTCACTGGGAGTCATGATAAAGCGAGGGGGTGTGGGAGAATACATGGTGGGCGCAGACCCAGACACAGGCAGCCCAGAGTGCCGTGCAAGCGCCTGCTGGGCGCATAGAACACAGACCCGCACATCATCACTCACAGGGGATGCCCCACACACCACACACAGCCGGGCTTCTCCCGATGGGACCCCTAGCACAATATCCTGTGAAGCTTCCATATGGTGATTTTTGGAGGCACAACTGGCCAATAGGAATTACGCTGTACAGCTACCCGGGATGCCCCAAATGTCTGCTAGGATAGCGGGAGGATTAAATAATTCAGGCATCTAATACAGTTACAGGGAACAAATAGAGGGCAAAGGACCGGGAGAAACCTCTAAAACAGTTTTCCCGCCTGTAAGACATAAGACATTACACCCCATTAGTAATACAGAAGAAAAAATTGGACACAAATATAAAATACAGGCGCACTGGGGCACTCACGGACCACAGAAGAGCTTGCAATCGTCCAGGCAGCAGGGCAAGATGGCGCTGGAGGTCTCTGAAGGGACGGGCCGCATGAGGAGAGCTGCGGAACGCGCACAAGCGCTAAGCCACGCCCCCTCCAGGAAGCATGGGGACAGTCCAATAGGAGCCACGCCGCAGCCAATCCCAGCACAGCAGGCCCCGGAGTGACGTCACCGCTGACGCGGGAGAATTTAAAACTGACCGGGGGAGAGGAGAAGCGCTGTTAGCAGAGTGCCAGCGCGAGTATGCCGACGCAGCCACAGCAATGCTAGTACTGTGAAGCAAGCACTCACACAAACATACAGATGCTCACCCCCCCCCCCCCCCCAGATTGGGCCTCCCAATTCAGGATCACCGAAAACCTGGACCGCCTACCCTTTGGTGGGAGATTTGCGGTGGAGCAAGCTCCTAATAAAATACCTCTAATAGCTGCAGCCTACCATCACCTGACCACGCAGCCAAGGCTGGGAGGCAGAATAAAAGGTGGAACGGGTGGGAATAGTACTACAGGGCCAGGGGCTGTGAAGCCCGGCTCACCTGCGAGAAGAGAAGCCATCATCTTGTCCTTCGCAGCCCACTGCAGAGAAGAAACTGGGGAATTAGTGGGAGGTCCCGGGTATATATGGGCCGGGAGAGGCCTCTTTATGCCATCTCTGCAGTAAAGCGCCCTCTTGTGGAGGTATATCCCAGATGTTATGAATCATTATCTGGAGCAGGACGTGCTGCATACTTAGAATAGAATAAACGCAACAAATTCATAGCAAAGCAGGAGGGATCTATACTCCTCCCCCCTATTGGCATCTGAAGCATTATCCAGAAGGCACTTAAGTAGCCCTTTAATAGCAAGAGCCGTGATGGCAGAGGCGCACACAGGGCGCAGCGCAGTCCCTGCACAAGCAAATGCGTGACAGGCCAGCTGATCCACACACCGGTCCTCACCATCCCTCAGAGTAGAAGTGTCAGGGGAATGCATGACCGAGGTATTGGGACAACCCAAGCACGGGAGCATCGACCTCGGGGGGACACAACCAGCGCTTAACCACATCAGCAGGGAAGGGGTACCTCCTGTCCCAACTCTTGGGAACTGCGGGTAATCTGCTAGGACGTTCCCACTCCTTGAGCACCAAATTATTAAAGTGATTCTGCTCAGGGAACCCCAAGCATTGTTTAACAGTGTGAAAAAGCTCACACTGCTGCTTTTTAGCCGGCACAGGAGGGGTAATACATAGCACTTCAAAAATGTGAGCCAACAGCCTATCAGTATCCTCGTGAGACCATGGATCTTCTCCAAAGGGAGACCCAGTACCGCCATAAATCTCCTGCTGTTCCTCAGAGGAATCAGAATTAGAGAAGAGTTCCCTCTCTTCTAGGGGGTAATGGTCAGACAGAGTGTAATGTCCCGCAGCACTCCCTAAGCACCTGACCCTGGTGCTGTCCTACCTTCACCCGAACCAGTCAGTCGAGGCTGGGAGGCAGTGGGTCCAGAACGGGTGGAAATAGTCCTTCAGGGCCGCAGGCTGGTAAGCCCTGCTCGCCTGCGCAATATAGAGAGCCATCTTCTATCTTCACAGTCCTGACTGCAGAAGGAAACTGGGAATTTGTGGGAGGTTCCTGTGCTTTTATAGGGCTGGGAGATGCCACAAGTCTTTCTGCAGTCCACTGCGCCACCTTGTGGCGGATAGCCCAGACGTAAAGAATTTAGCGAAACAGGACGTGCTGTATACTTGGAAAAACACAGCAAATTGCCATTTCCTTCATTTGTATTAGCCAGGTGCACACATGGAGGCCTGGGGTCTACCCGACTCTAGCAGGTTAGGACTCCTCTGTGTAGTGCCCCGAATGGGAGTCTGAAGCTCTGTAGTTTACTAGCTGCAGTGCTAACTATGAGACTCATACACATTAGAGTAGGGACCACACTAACAGAGTGCCTTGTTGGGCCAGTGTGGTCTTCATATGTATCTGCAGATATATGGAACCAAGCCTCTCATGTTAAGACATGTTTGTTGCTTAATACTTTGACAGGACTGATGGGCAGTTCTACCAGGGGCCTCCCACACCAACTACAATTCTCCCAGAACAACTTACTGCTAACCTCTTCAAAATGTGTACCCTGATCATTTTTATGCACCGGAGAATGTGTTGTTTTTATATTTAAAAGGATGGTAGCGTGCCTTGAAGCGGAGACCCCCCCCCCAGTACTTCGAACACTGCTGTTTGCTTGGTGGTGGCCCAGTTTTCAAATAAAACAGAGTTTCTTCGCCTCCGAAGCCACGCCTTAGGGCACTCCGAAGCCACGCCTAGTGACACACGCCGATTGGCCGATCTCAAAAGGTGCTGTCGTGACTAGGTGCAGCCGGCTGGCCGCATCCCCGGCACTCTGTGCACAGCTAGAGGGGAGCCAGGGATTTGGTGCCGGTGATTAGCGCCGCAGGAGCCGTCTGGTAAAGGTGAGTTTAAAGGAGACCTTGGGAGGTTTCACACAGCGGGGCATCCTGTTATAGTATGCCCTGGGGCAGGCTAGCTACTGGCCCTGGAGTCTGTCTGATTCCAGTGGCCAGTCCTATGGCTTTTGATCCGCTTTAAAATGCAATATGCTGAAGTGTAGAGACACTGTGGTGCTGAAGAAATATTGCTACAGATATCCCTTGGAATCCAACTTTTCTCCAGCTGTCCGATTGAAGACTATTTATTCAGTGCAGGATCCCTTTAACTTGCCAAGATTGAATATACAATTCAGAAGCACCCGGAGCAAAGATTCAAAATGGCGCCCCTCACCTGTGCTTAGGCCCCCCTTTGGCACCCCCCTGACCTGCTGCACCTGAGGCACATCCCCCCCGCGCGCGGATATGTGAGAGTAGGATACCTGTATGTAACCTTGCTGGTCGATGAGCAGATTCTCAGGTTTTAGGTCTCTGTATATAAGATCCAAGGAGTGCAGGTATTCAAAGGTTAATACAATCTGAGATGCATAAAATCGGGCATGAGGTTCACTGCATAGGGAAAAATAAAAAACAATATTATTGATCACTAAATGAAGCAATTCTTTTGGGTTTAATATTTCCGAAACAAGTTATTACCTGAAGCGGCCGATCCGGCGCAAGTGAGAAAACATTTCACCTCCTGCCACATATTCCATAACCATGTATAGGTTACTGTTGTCCTAAAACAAAATACAGGGGAGTCGAGACGTCATTGGATAAATTGGTTCTAGCACCAAAGTATGATGACACAGTATTAGGTAATGCTAATATACGATTCCAATGAGCTTACAGGCAGTGCTGAGAATGAAGAGTGGGGTGTCAGATAGGACATGCTGATGGTGTCATTATATTGGGCAGGAAGCCGGTAGAAGGGATAATTGTACTGGATTGGTAACAGGTTTACCTGACACTAGAACTGTACTTGGGAGGAAGCAGGCAGAGGAAATAACTGCGTAGTATTGGGGGGAGGGGGGGGTTTAATGGAGTTGTTGCACTAAAGAGGAAAAAAGTCAAGTAGAGAGGACAATGGAATGGCACCGAAGAGGCAGAAGATAGAAATGCCAATAGAGTGATGCTGGAAAGGCGAATGATATCGGTGATTAAGGAGTGGTACTGAAGAGGAAACGCTTAGAGGGGATAATGGAGGAGTTGATAGAGATAAATGGTTCTGGAGAGGCAGCAAAAATTGTGATTACTCACCTGTAAAATGGGTATTATAAGTATGTCACACACCCCGCTTCCACTATTCATGACATATGGGTTATGGTCCAGTAGAGGGCAAACTTCTGCAGAGATGAAAGCAAAAAAGAAGCCCCTCCCGGTCCATAAATACCTGGGACCTCCCACACATTCCCCAGTATATGACAGCAGTAAGGGGACCAGGAAGAGACAATAAAACATTCTTAACAATAAAAGGTTCACCATATAAAGGATCCAGAATACCAAAGGGTGGGATGAAGCGGGGTGTGTGACATACTTATAATACCCATTTTACAGGTGAGTAATCACAAAATGGTATTATTCCAAGTATGTCACACACCCCGCTTCCACAATTTATGACATATGGGACATCCAATAGCAGTGTCCGTCATGGGTGGGGATCCAAATACAGCAAAAAATGCACCAAATTAAACCACTGCAGCTTGCAGAACCTTGCGGCCAAAAACGCCATCCGCTGAGGCCCGCACATCAACCTTATAAAACTTGGAAAAAGTATGAACAGAAGACCAAGTAGCAGCCTTACAAACTTGTTCAACAGAAGCCGGGTGCTGAAAGGCCCAGGAAGCCCCAACAGCACGAGTAGAATGAGCAGTGATCTTAAAAGGAGGAACCCTCCCCTTAGCGGAATAGGCCCCAACAACGGCCTGACGTATCCATTTACTAATGATAGACTTTGCTGGCGCCAAACCTTTCCTGGGCCCGGAGGGCACCAAGAACAAGACGTCCGTCTTACGAAAAGGAGAAGTAGCAACCAAATAGTACTTCACACAACGCACCACATCAAAAGAGTGCAAAACCCTCTCCTTTGCTAGGAGATTGCTAGGCTTAGGACACAAGGAAGGGAGAACTACATCCTGATTGAGATGGAAAGCAGAAACCACCTTAGGAAGGAAATCTGGATTAAAGCGAAAAACCACCTTGTCCTTACCAAAAAGGCAACATTTTGCCACATCCTGCACCGGCTCAAAAGGAGGCCCCTGGAGGGCTGAAAGAACCAAATTTAGGTCCCAAACGGGAACCAAAGGCTTTCTAGGGGGCCGAACATGAGTGACCCCTTGGAAAAAAGTCTTGACCAGATGATGCAAAGCAAAGGACCTTTGAAAAAAAGACAGCCAGGGCAGAAACCTGACCCTTCAAAGTACTGAGCTGGAACCCCAGATCCAGGCCGTGTCCAGGCTGGGGTCCAGGCCAAAATCCTAGGAATCGAAAACACCCTGCAAGGTAAGGCCCTAGCCTCACACCAGTCATTATAGGACCGCCAAGTCCTATAGTAAATGTTAGAGGAAGACCTCTTCCTAGCTCTAATCAAGGTCTGAATAACCGCCTCAGACAAACCTTCCTCCCTCAGGAGGAGGGTTTCAGCAGCCACGCCGTCAAAGCAAGCGTTTGTAAATTGGGGTAACGTAGCTGACCCTGAGAGATCAGATCCGGAAACAGGGGCAGCCTGTACTGATCTACCGCCAGTCTTACTACGTCTGTGAACCAAACCTGTCTTGGCCACCTTGGGGCCACCAGAATTGCTGGTGCCCCTCTAGAGCCAGCTTGCGCACTACCTTGCCTACCATGGAGAAAGAGGAAAACAGGTTCAGAAACCCCAGATCCCTCCAGGCAAAGGACAAGGCATCCACTGCCAGGGCCAGAGGATCCTGAGACAGAGATACAAAGGATGGAAGCTTGTGATTGTGCCGAGAGGCAAAAAGATCCATCTCCGGAGTCCCCCACTTGTGACACAGGACCCGAAATACCCTGTGGTTGAGAGACCATTCCCCTCGGCGAGAAAACCCCCTGCTCAGGGAGTCCGCATCAGTGTTCTCCACTCCCGGAATGTACACTGCCGAGATGCAAGGAACATTGCTCTCTGCTCATGTTAGACTTCCCTGAGGGCACTCCTGCTGCAAGTCCCTCCCTAGTGATTGATGTAAGCTACCGCAGTTCGATTGTCTGATCGAACCTGAACCGGTAAGCCCTGTAGAGGGAGTGTCATACGTGACAGAACCAAACGGATAGCTCTGAGCTCCAAGACATTGATGGGGGTGTGAGCCTCCTGAGGACCCCACAACCCCTTGAACTGATGATCTTTCCAGAAACCTCCCCAGCCCGACAGGCTGGCATCCGTGGTCTCCCAACAAGGGGCCAGAAAAGATCTGCCCCTCATCAGATTGCTTGGTTCCAGCCACCACTGAAGGGACTGCCGAACCCTGGGAGACATTGAGGATTGGTTAGAAGAATACGAATCAGATCCTGAACCCTCTGCACCTTTGGCTGAGGTAGGAACACTCTGGCCTGACTGGTATCCAGAATCATGCCCAGAAAAGAGATCTCCCGTGATGGGGAGAGAGAAGATTTGGGGTGGTTGATCACTCATCCGAACCTTTCCAGCGTCGTCACCGCCATCCTGGTGTCCAGCCCCGCCTGGCATAGGGAAGAAGCTGTAATGAGCAGGTCGTCCAGATACGGCACAATGCGAAGAACCTTGGTAAACACCCTCGGCGTCAACCGGAAAGGGATTCTTCCTATCCCATCCCTGAGGAACACCGTGAAGCCGACTCGGCTGCTCCCATTCTCTAAGAATCATGCTGTCAAAAGGATCCTGATTTGGGAACTCCAAGCGGGGCTTAGAGAACCTTAGAATTCCCCCTTCTTTGGAGGGGCCTCCACTGGTGGGGAAATATCCAGAACCTCTAAGAGATGGGCCAGGACCTTGGGAGTATCCACAGCATCCCCCAGCGCCTGCCCTGCATCAGAATCAAAGAACTGCAGTTCCTCAGTCTCAGATTCCTCAAACAGTTCCCCCTCCTCAAGCGGGGAATAATCAGCCCAGTCAGGAGAGTCATAATCATCAAAATCAATTACCGGTGACAGATGCCTTTTCTTAGCAGGGGTCTTTCTGCCCACTGAGCTTGAAATAATTTTCTCGAGGTTGGCCAGCCTAGCACATACATCCGAGTGCGACTCCCCACTAATGACAGTGTCACCTGGGGTACAGATAATGCGGGGTGGGAGATGAGACGGGCGGCACTGACCCAGACGCCTGGGATCCCGACTGCCGCGTTATGGCCTGTTGCGCACATGGTATGCAAATTAGTACATTCTCCCCCGTAAGGGGTATCCCACAACCCACACATAGCCGGGATTGTCCCGAAGGGAGCCCGAGCCTGGTATCCTGTGGAGCCTCCATATGGTAATTTTAAGGTAGTCGCAATGACCAGAGGGAATTACGCTGGTAAGCAACCCGGGATGCCCCTTTTGGTCCCGAGTGGGAGGATTTATAGGTGCCCCAAATTACTCTAGGGACCCTAGGACCGGGAGAACCCCCTTTAAGCAGAGGAGCAGGGAGTCGTCCTGAAAGACACAAGGCAGTGGCCATAAGCACCTGCACACACACACATATGCATAGTACAATCAAAAAAAAATTAACACAGTGTGACCAGCGCTACCCCCAGTCTGAATGGGGCACATGTAAAATACCATAAGAGATGAAAAGGGGGCCCCAGGAGGGCACTCACATGTCTCGCAAGATGGCAGCTCGCAGCACCGAGAAGCAAAGAGAGAGGGAGAAGAAGGGGCGGGCCAGCGCGGATCACGCGCCACGCCTGGCCCCGCCCCCCTTACCTCACAACCAGCAGCACGGTTCCCAGCAGCCGGCTGAGACCGCAAAAGGCGCCAAAGCAGGAGGGGGCGGGCCGCGGTAGCGCCCGGCCCCACCCCCTTCAGCACCGCAGCCTGAGGGGAAGAAAATGCAAGAAAAGGCATAAGGAAAAAATATATATATTATATATATGACAGGGCATCCAAACCGGGATCATCAACCCGGATACCGCCTACCCCCTTGTATGGGGTCTCGCGGGGGGAGCATGGCTCCCTAAACAACTATTAAGGTGATGCCTACCATCACCCGGACCTGCAGCCAAGGCTGGGAGGCTAAAATTGGGCTTAATGTAAAAGGTCCGGGCAGAAATAGGGCAAAGAATGGCCGGGTGTAAGCCCAGCTTACCTGCAAGGAAGAGAAGCAGACATCTTCTGACTTGCTCGCCGTCCTGCAGAGAAGGAACTGGGGAATGTGTGGGAGGTCCCAGGTATTTATGGACCGGGAGGGGCATATTTTTTGCTTTCATCTCTGCAGAAGTTCGCCCTCTACTGGACCATAACCCATATGTCATGAATAGTGGAAGCGGGGTGTGTGACACACTTGGAATAGAGGTGAAGTGATGAAGTGGTGCTGGAAAGGTGGAAGGTAGAGGTAAGAGTCGGGTGGTACTGGAGAGGAAGCAGATGTATAAGTTGGGAGCTCCTGAAGAGGAAGCTTTTAGATGTAATAATGCAGTGATAGAGGAGTAAGATGATAGTATGTGGTACTGGAAGAACATTAGGTAGTGAGGATAATGGAGCGCTATTGGAGAGGAAGCAGTTAGATGTAATAATAGTGGTACAGGAGGGGTAGGAGGTATAGTTAATAATGGAAAAGCAGTAGGTAGTGGTGATAATGTAGTGGTACTGCTGAGAAAGAAGGTAGAGGTAATGATGGCACTGGAGTGGTACTGACGAGCCAAATGATAGAGGTGATAATGAAGTGTAGTAGATAACAACAAAATGGCTCTGGGAAGGGAAGGAAACAAGGCTGATAATTATGGTATTGGGGAAGGATCAGGTAGATCTAATGGAGTGGTACTGGAGGGTCCGGAGGTATCGTTAATAATGGATCGGTACTGGAGGGTCAGGAGGTATAGTTGGTAATAGATCAGTACTGGAGGTATAGTTGATAATGGAGTGGTACTAAAGGGGCTGGAGGTATAGTTGGTAATAGATCAGTACTGGAGGTATAGTTGGTAATAGATCAGTACTGGAGGTATAGTTGGTAATAGATCAGTACTGGAGGTATAGTTGGTAATAGATCAGTACTGGAGGGGCAGAAGGTATAGTTGGTAATAGATCAGTACTGGAGGTATAGTTGGTAATAGATCAGTACTGGAGGTATAGTTGGTAATAGATCAGTACTGGAGGGGCAGAAGGTATAGTTGGTAATAGATCAGTACTGGAGGTATAGTTGGTAATAGATCAGTACTGGGGGTATAGTTGGTAAAAGATCAGTACTGGAGGGGCAGGAGGTATAGTTGGTAATAGATCAGTACTGGAGGTATAGTTGATAATGGAGTGGTACTGGAGGGGCTGGAGGTATAGTTGGTAATAGATCAGTACTAGAGGTATAGTTGGTAATAGATCAGTACTGGAGGGGCAGGAGGTATATTTGGTAATAGATCAGTACTAGCTATAGGATTGCCCATATTGATTCTATATACTCTTGGAGCCACTGCATCACAGAATAATTATAGTGATTTACCCATGCTTTGGGTTGGTTTAATAAAATATATTTAGAACAATAATATTAGGGACCTGCCATTTGGTTTTAATTGTCCTGTGTTGTGTGTGTTTTGTATATTTTTAAGTACTTATATGTATTAATAAAACATTTTGAATATATAGATTGTTAGAAATAATTCTTTGGTGCTCCTCATTGGGAGGGAGGTGTGATTTTTCACGGCCACTCCAATAGAAAAGATCAGTACTGAAAGGTATAGTTGATAATGGAGTGGAACTGGAGGTGCAGGAGGTATAGTTGGTAATAGATCAGTACTGGAGGTATAGTTGGTAATAGATCAGTACTGGGGGTATAGTTGGTAAAAGATCAGTACTGGAGGGGCAGGAGGTATAGTTGGTAATAGATCAGTACTAGAGGTATAGTTGGTAATAGATCAGTACTGGAGGGGCAGGAGGTATATTTGGTAATAGATCAGTACTAGCTATAGGATTGCCCATATTGATTCTATATACTCTTGGAGCCACTGCATCACAGAATAATTATAGTGATTTACCCATGCTTTGGGTTGGTTTAATAAAATATATTTAGAACAATAATATTAGGGACCTGCCATTTGGTTTTAATTGTCCTGTGTTGTGTGTGTTTTGTATATTTTTAAGTACTTATATGTATTAATAAAACATTTTGAATATATAGATTGTTAGAAATAATTCTTTGGTGCTCCTCATTGGGAGGGAGGTGTGATTTTTCACGGCCACTCCAATAGAAAAGATCAGTACTGGAGGTATAGTTGATAATGGAGTGGAACTGGAGGGGCAGGAGGTATAGTTGGTAATAGATCAGTACTGGAGGTATAGTTGATAATGGAGTGGTACTGGAGGGGCTGGAGGTATAGTTGGTAATAGATCAGTACTAGAGGTATAGTTGGTAATAGATCAGTACTGGAGGGGCAGGAGGTATATTTGGTAATAGATCAGTACTGAAAGGTATAGTTGATAATGGAGTGGAACTGGAGGTGCAGGAGGTATAGTTGATACTGGAGTGGAGTGGTACTAGAAGAACAGTAGGTAGTGGTGCTAGGTAATTGTACTGCTAAGGAAAAGGTTAGAGATAATAATGGCACTGGAATGGTATTGAAAAAGCAAATGATAGACGTGATAAAGAAGGGTTAGTGGGGAGGCAGCAAGTAGAGGGAATAATAGAGCGGCACTCAGAAGGAAAGGAAAGAAGGGTGATAACTGTGGTATTGGGCAAGAACCAGGTAGATCTAAAATGGTGTAATACTGGAGGAGCAGGAGGTAGAGATGATGAGAGTGAAATAAAGATGCAGTGGGTGGTGTTTACATTTGGAGTTGTAGTAAAACCATAATGACCATATTACAGAAGAGAGTAATGAGGAAGGCAGTGGGTTACAGTAGTTAGCTGGTAGTAGTTAGGCAGGTGCCAAACCATTGCTTATAGGACTAATAGAGGTGGTAGTAGAGAGTCGGGTTGGTAAGCTAGTTATATCAATAGTAAAGATATAGTATTAGTAGTAGTGTGCCTAGATATAGAAGTGGGTGGCAGAACAAAAAGCACAGGAAATGGGTGGCAGAACAAAAAGCAATGAGAGCGGATAACATAAGGAAACACACAGATATCAGGTCTATGGGTACAGGCAGCTTTGTAAGGGTTTAACAGGAGTTAACAGATTCAAAGGATATCTTTGAAATCTAAGGATAGCTTTGTAGTCTAAATGAATTAATTGCTGTGCATTAATAAGCACGTCAATGAATGCTGATTGGAGGGGGGGGGGCAGTGCATGCATCATGGGAGTGTGGATAGAGGATTTCACACCTAAATCAGGATGCCTCTGTTAAGTGGACCAAGGGAATGAAAATCCTGGGTTTTGGTCAATAGTGGACACATGAATGAATGCCACAGTAATTACCTTAAACGAATACTCCAAGCGCACAAGAAAAGGGAAATTAACGGCCTGTAGGATCCGCTTCTCATTCAGTGTGTGCTCAATCTGCTTCAACTTCACCACCTAGAGAAACACAATTAAATCATCATTATCAATGGAGGAAAACCTGAAGCAGTTATTGTGGGGCCACAAAAAACAGACTCTGCAACACTGGCAGGCCTTTTATTAGTAATGAAGGGCCTGACGCAAAGAGAAAGAAAGCTACAACCCATTGGATGCTCCAGGTGTTCTCACTTAGAAGGGAAAATCTGGAGAGCAGGCTGAGTCATTACTAACGCCAGGTAGAGACAGATGAGCGTCTGTAGAGCGGATTTCACAACGACTAGTAGTAGTTGCTGTGCTCGGCCATGGTTCTTTGTTTCAGAGCGCCTCAGTCACTGGCTGGAATTGATGAATATGATGTGTGAGTCGCAGTACTACGCTATACGAGACCGAAAGGTAACGCCAGGTCAGTGCGACTGACTCACACCACATTCATAAAAAAAAAAAACAGCCTCAAACATCGCCGGCGCTCAAAATCATGTAATTGTAGCCCATAGCGCCAGAGGCTGTGTGATTAAAAGCTGTTTTTGAACATGCCGACCTACCCAGGGCCCGGGAGTTTCTGCCGCCTGTGTGGTTGTCTGTGGGGTGTCTGGTCCCGATGAACGGTTGCTGTGACTTTAAAAAGTCTGGATTCGTCTGGTCTCCAGCAATTCCTCGTTGATTGCTTTTAATAACTCTCAGGACTCATTCTATATTAGTAGAATAAGTTTAAGGCTTCAAAAACATAAAAACAATAAAAAGACAGAGTGCAGCAACTGTGCATAGGTGATGCGGGTATTGAGATTCCCGCTGCTTTCAGAAGGCTTGCGTCTGTCTGAAAAAAGAGCTGTTACTGGGCTGCGCAACTTGCAGCCTCCGTTCAGTCCAAAGGAATGGTTAGAAGTTCTCCAGTAAAACTCAGTTCCGCGAAAATGAAGTCCATAAATCAGTAAAAGTAGCTGCGAGGCTCCATGCGTAGCAGGTTCCTGACGAGCGTTGGTGCTGTCCTCAGGGTGTGTCGTGGGCATGCGTATAGTGGCCCTCCTTATTGGGTGTTAGATGATGCCAAATCTTCACAAAGGATTATGGGATATGTAGTCGGTTTGCGTAGTTCTGTTTAACGCCCAATAAGGAGGGCCACTATACGCATGGCCACGACACACCCTGAGGAGGGCACCAACGCGCGTCGGGAACCTGCTACGCATGGAGCCTAGTAGCTACTTTTACGGATTTATGGACTTCATTTTTCGCTGAACTGAGTTTTTCTGGAGAACTTCTAACCATTCCTTTGGACTGAACAGAGTAACCGTTCTTTTTTCAGACAGACGCAAGCCTTCTGAAAGCAGAGGGAATCTCAATACCCGCATCACCTATGCACAGTTGCTGCACTCTGTCTTTTTATTGTTTTATGTTTTTGAAGCATTAAACTTATTCTACTAATATAGAATGAGTCCTGCGAGTCATTAAAAGCAACCAAATCAACGAGGAATTGCTGGAGACCAGACGAATCCAGACTTTATAAAGTCACAGCAACCGTTCATCGGGACCAGACACCCCACAGACAACCACACAGGCGGCAGAACCTCACGGGCCCTGGGTAGGTTGGCGTACCCCCGGGCCGCGGCGGTGAGTTTTTCCTTCTATAATCGTATATATATTAAGCTTTTCTCATCATTACTTATTTGATTTGAAAACATCTTGTTTGGAGCCGTGTGAATAAAATCACACAGCAAAAAGTATCACTTATCTCACCAGAAGCAATTATTCAAATCAGACACAATTAATTAATTATTTCTGACTACAAACGCTTCTAACAGATTAACATTAAAGCGGATCCAAAACGTTCTTTCTAGCCACTGGAATCAGGTCTTTTCTGTTACAAGAAAACCTGTCTCTGGGCTTTACTTCAACGTGCGCCTAAACCATTATTCTTGTTTCTAAGAATAGTAGGTTTTATTTCTCTCTGATATTCTTAATAAGGAGTGACCCCTTATTTCAGGCAGCTGCTACAACACCAAACCTGAAGCGCACCTTAGCAAATGTAGTAATCTACTAAACTTTCCCCACTTATAAATGTGTAATTGCGTGCCGTCTCCGGCGTTCACCTGCAGCTACCTGCCGCTGTACAGGCACTACCTGGCACTATCCCTTCATGAATAAGACCCTTAGTCTACATTCCCAGCTCCAGGCTTGCAAGGTTAGTGTTGATTGTATATTCTATATACTATATATATGCATACTTGAATGTGACCTTTTATCTATGACTAAGGGCTGACAGAATACCCGAAACGCGTCAGAAGGTCTTGTATGTTTTGTGTCACTCTGGGTCTACCTTTGTATTTTTAGCACTGCTTCTTGACAATTTTTTGGAGATGATTTTAATAATTTTCATTGAAGACTTAAATTTTTAAGGTGTGCGGACCCATTCCCTTTATCCTCCTACATTCCCAGCTGTCTGGCTATGCCTGCAGCATATTTTGCGTTAATAGCTTGCAGCAAGAGTTTTCGTTTTGGAGGTGCGTTTAACATTTTTTTCGATGTGTCTGCATTTTCATGAAAAAAAAAAAAATATGACATGGGTGCCCACCCCCAAAGCCAGCCAGCCGACACAACAGGCATAAGGACTGTGTTCCCCTATGGCTCGGAGGCCACACAGTGGGCCCCTAGCCTTGCCAGCATTCAAAAGTTTAACTCATGGGAAACTAAAATCATTTAGCTCTGTTGTAAAACCACACCGAACATGTGCAATGTTTGTATGGCAGTGTACTGGTTAATGTTTGATTGCCTTATCTGTCACTGATATATTAATACTGCGTGACTTGTCTATAAAGAGGAACAACACTACACTCTCCCACCTGTTTCTCTCCAGCAGGGCATCCTGATGCTTGGAGCAGGTATAAACCTCAGCTAGAGGTATAGCGGGGATGTGCCGTGGGATTGCCGGCTGGTGAGTTCTTACAGGCAGTTCTAACGCTTACACACAGCACGGTATCCCAAATCGAGATGCCCCAGGAATAAGGAAACCGTCCACCCTGGAGTCCCATTGTTCTGCTTAAAAGTTATGCTGCAGGCAAAGCTAAGAATTACACCATTGTATCAGACTACATTTGGCACAGGCCTAATCTGTTTTCTGTTTTTAAAGTTTGAAGAAGAAATGGCTGAGATATCGTGGTTTACAGGTTCACCCCATGATTTCTCTTCTTTCAAAAGTGGGCATGGCCCTTAGATTGGGGATGCTGCTTAATAATCAACATAATGGGCGGGGTCTGTAAGATTCACAAAACTTGCATAAGACCCCCCTGGCTGTGCTTCTCCCCTCTCCCCCGTTGCTAGGAGACATTAGAGCCTAGACCAGCCCTCCCAGACACACTCCCAAAAGCTCATGCTCACACTCCCAAAGCGCATACCTATGGCCAACTGTAGATGTGCACATGCGCACACTCCCAAAGCGTGGGGGGGAAAGAGGAGTAGGTGGAACAGCAATCTTGTCCCAGCTCTCATGAGCTGATTTGGGGACGGGATGGAAAAAGCAAGGCCATTGTCTAAACTTGTAAATCTCAATATCTTGGCCATTTCTGATTCAATTTAAAGCGGACCTTCAGCATGATTTAATAAAAAACCCAAACCCTTAAAAAACTATTCCCCAGCATCTAAAATTATTATATTTAGCATTATTCGTCACTTAATTCTTATTCTTTCCCTCACTGGCCTGCAACTCTGTTCAGGACTTTAGGATACGGGCGCATGCATCTTGGCTCAGTAGCACTACATACTGAGGAGAGGGGTCAAAAATACAGGGGGGTGGGGATATAGCTGTGCTTTGCACAAACAGAGCAGAGCTGAGGTCAGGAAAAGGTCAGCAATCCCAGAATGCAGAGCGGCATTTCCTGTTTGCAGGCAGCTTGCACCTCCATTGGCCGCCATCTTGGATGTGTAAAGGCTCATAACATGCAGTAGATGCAGGTAGGATGATTTTTAATGTGGGCAATCTGTATGTACAGCGTGGGGGGAAACATATAAGATATGCAGTTTAGAACAGTGTCAAATGTAGCCAGATGCAATGGTGTAACAATGACCTTTGCCTGTGGTATCACTTTAAGGAGACTAGTGGAATCCTATATTTTTCTTCCATATGGAACTATAGTGTATGAGGTGAGTAATACAAATGTCCTGTTCTGTAATTTGCAGGAGCATTGCTCAGATTTGCAGACTTTGAAGGATAAATGTACATTATTTAATAGTTCTTCTTCAGAGATCTACCTTTTCTTTATGTGTTCTATTTTAAATCCATAATAAATAGATGATTCATTGCTGTACCTTCTGCTTGTCCAGAATCTTCATCGCATAATGATGGCCATTTTCCTTATGTCTGACCAGCATCACCCGACCAAATGAACCTGTGCCCAGAGTCTTAATGCGCTCAAACTGGTCCAGATGAGCTGTGTTCTGTGGAGAATAAGAGAACAGGGACAATTAATTAATACTGTAAAACATGCAGATTTTGTGGTACCCAGCATTCTGTGCGGTGGTCTTGGTAGTACATTTATAATGTTGAGGCTTGCAACTCACATTGTTCCCTCATGCTTGGCTCTGATGTTCATTAACCTCTCAACATTAGAAACATTCACAAAGGACGACCCAAGAATCTACAAGATGCCTTCACCCACATTTTTTTTTTGACTGGATGTCTGCTTTAAATAGGGGCCTGAAACTGTATTCTCTGGCACTTCCATGCCAGACCACGTCCCCATCAGTCAAATGGTGTGTGGTCACGCCCCCGCCATTCACTACAATAGAGAGGGGCTTGTAAGACTATGCCCACCACCTCCATTGCAATGAATGGAGAGGGTTTAGCCACACCCGCCATTAATATCGGCCCTGGGTTCTGGCTGTGGAAGTCACAGGAGGCAGTGGCTGCCCCGATAGAGCGATAGGGTAAGTTATGGAGCACCAGACCTTCAGTGACCAGCGGTGCAAGACAAAAGGTAAGTACCCTTTTGTTTTTTATTTCCCTGCTGAATCACTTTAAAAAGGAACACACAGGAATTTCACTTTGGCAGATGCCCCGCTGTGTGTATCACCCCAGGTTGCCCTATACCCTCACTTCCTTCCGCTCCCAAAGCGCAGAGCAAGAGCGCTGATTGGCTAAGCCGTCCGAGCGGCGGCGAGTGCGCTGCCAGCTGCATCCTCCGCTCACCTTGCAGCTGTGGCGGCCTTTCTGAATAAGCGTCGCGGCACACTACAGATGCATGGTAAGCGGGCTAGAGGTGAGCGGGTATACAGACGCAGCACAGAGACATGACAAGGGCTCGGGAGAAGGTGAGTGGATCTGGGCATCTGGGGTGTTTCACATTATGTGACATCCCAATTCGGGAAGCCTCAAGGACAGGAACTCGGACAGCCCAGGAGTCTTTTAGACTCCAGGGCCTCCGAAGTTCCCCTTTGAAGGCTACTTCACTCATCTTCTTTTAATATCTATAGTTAGTTAGAGGAACCCGGGCCTTTTTGGGCAGGCTGCTGCATGTGGAGGATATATATATATATATATTTATTATAGTGCCCACCCTCCTCGTGAACCACCTGCCCGCCACACACCAGAAGATGTCACCTGTTGGCATCTGTTCGGCCAATCCGCTGGATGCCGTTCACAGCAGATCTGCATTGCCGTCAGAGATTCTGTTAGGCAACTAAAGCCAGAGAGGGGAGTTTGTCTGACGTCTTGTTGAAGAAGATCCCAATAATTTGAGTAGCCAGGTGTTTTTGTTCCTAAGCACCACAGACCGGAATCCTGATGACCAGGTCAATATAGGGCTGAAGCTAACCAAACCTGAGATAATCAGTTTCTGTAGTTTAAACGAATGCAAGGCCCTGTTACAGCTTGCCCCCGGAAAATCCTGATCTGGGATGCCCTGCCTTGTGAACCCACCACCATTATACTTACCTCAAGATTTAAGCCAATGGCGCATATGCAGGTCCCAGGCACCATGGCCAACAACCCTACATCAAATTATTAAATTGCCACCTTAAGCCGCCCTCTGGTAATCAGTGAGGTAAGTTATTTGGGAGAGCTTAACCCCATGCATATTGCATGAATACCAGGTTAATTCTATGTTCTTGAACACATAATGGGAGCTTCCAGCTTGTTTTACACCTGAGAGCCCTGCTTCTGAAAAATTCAGTCAGAATTGCCTCAAATCTCTGCAGTTATGCCTTATTTCTAGGCAGAATGAGCAATCCATCAGCTGAGAGCCACTAGTTACATTTTAGATATTACACTGTGTGAATGCTCAATGCTCTGCAGTTTCCACAGGATTCACATAACACAAAGAAACAATGTAACAGATTCACATTCACACAGAATTCCTCCAACAGCTGTTTATATCTAGAAGTGCATCTATTCCACAAAATCTGCATGGGGTTAAAAGCAGACCATTCGCCATTGAACTGGTGTTGCTCCGCTTTTAGCCACATTAAAATAGGCTTCAATGCTAGAATGCTGGAGCCCCCCCTATACGAGCATCACCCCCTTGAACGTCCACAATCCTTTTGTCCATCAATCCTCGGTCGAGTATAGCGCCCAGCGATTGGCCACTGGCAGTCAAGTGGGTGGGACCATTCAGCAGCTGGAACCAAGGAAGTGACCCCGGCCAACTGCACACCAGCCAATCGCAGGGCACCATTTACGGCTGAGAAAGGATAGAAAGGTAAGAATTGGGGGCGGGGGGTGATACGTGTGGGGGCTTCAGCATCTTGGATTCCCCCCAACCTGTTTTTAGGCAATTAAAAATACAATTCTGTGAAACTCGCCTGTAGAATTGTTTTTGAATATATCCAGTCCAGGTAGTCCCAGAAGTAATGACATGTGGGCGCTCGACTGCAAAATCAAAAGCTGTCACTCCTCCCGGCCCCCTATAAAAGCAGATGTCTCACTATGATTTTCCAGTGGTTAAACAGCAGTAAGAAAAAGAGACAGGCCGGGAGGCCAAGAAACCATGTTACTTCACATAGCTTCAGCATGTACTCTCTCCAACAAAAAACTTAAGGACAACGGTCCAATATAAAAATGGTAATCACCATAACGGGCAAACAAGAGATAATGAAAACAAGGGCAGGGTGGGACGACCTGGACTGGATATATTCAAAAACAATTCTACAGGTGAGTTTCACAGAATTGTATTTTTCCCTATATCCAGTCCAGGTCGTCCCAGAAGTAATGACATGTGGGACATCCAAAAGCAGTGTCCATTAGGGCGGGATCCCCAGTGCGGAACAGCATGTAGTTCATTTCACTAACGCCTGAAGCACCTTTCGTCCAAAGACAGCATCAGCCGAGGCCCTAACATTAACCTTGTAAAAATTGATAAAGGTATAAACTGAAGACCAAGTGGCGGCCTTACAAACTTGTTCAACCGATGCCTGGTGCTGAAAAGCCCAAGAGGCACCAATAGCTCTGGTAGAATGAGCTGTGATCTGAAAAGGGGGATCCTTCCCCTTGGCAGAATATGCTTGCACCACTGCCTGTCTGATCCACTTACTAAGAGTGGACTTGGCTGGTGGCAAGCCCTTCCTAGAACCTTCTGTTAGGACAAAGAGCAAATCCGATTTCCTGAAGGATTCAGTCGCAACGAGGTAATACTTAACGGCCACATCCAAAGCATGGAGGGTCCTTTCCTTAGAATTAGTCGGTGCTGGACACAAAGAAGGCAAAACCACTTCCTCATTAAGATGAAAGGGAAAAACGACCTTAGGCAAAAAATCAGGTTTAAAGCGAAAAAAACCTTATGCTGCTCAAAATAAGGAAGCTTCATACAAAGCGCGGCCAGCTCTGACACGCGATGCACCAAGGTGATCACTACCAAAAAGACCACCTTGAGGGTCAAAATAGGCAATGCAGCATTGCACAAGGGTTTAAAGGGAGGACCCTGGAGAGCAGAAAGTACCAAATTCAAGTCTCACACCAGTAATACAGGCTTACGTGATGGACGTACATGGGTGACTCCCTGGAAAAAATTCCTGATCAATCTATGATTGGTAAAGGATCTCTGGAAAAAAATGGCCAAGGCAGAGACCTGGCCCTTGAGGGTGCTCAGCTGGAGACCAAAGTCTTGTTGTAAAAACTACAAGATCCTAGGAGACAGAGAATGTGCGACAAGGGAGACTCTTGGATTCACAGCAAGCAATGTAGGCATGCCAAACTCTGTAATATATCATGGAAGAAGACTTCTTCCGTGCCTGAATCATGGAATGCACAACCGTGGCTGACAGCCTCTTTTCCATCAGGATTGAGGTCTCAAAAGCCAGGCCATCAAAGCCAGCATCTGTAAATTGGGGTGCCGCAGCGACCCTTGCGTGAGAAGCCCTGGGTCGTTGGGCATGATGTAGCAATCCACTGACATCTGAACTATGTCCGCAAACCAACTCTTCTCGGCCAGCGAGGAGCCACAAGGATGGTTGGAACCCCTTCCTGGGCTATCTTACGCAGCACTCGGTCCAAGAGTGGAAACGGAGGGAATGCATAAAGGAGCCTGAACTCCGTCCAAGGAATTGCCAGAGCGTCTGTGGCAAAGGCCAGAAGCTCTCTGGACAGGGAGACGAACCTTGGGAGCTTGTGATTGTGTCTGGACGCAAACAGGCTGACCCCAGCGGAAACACAGAGCTGATAGACCATTCCCCCAGATGTGAGGCCCCCCTGCTCAGGGAGTCTGCCTCCTGGTTTTCTACCCCGGGGATGTAAACCGCCGAGATGCAGGGAACATTCTTCTCTGCCCAAGTCAGAATCTGGGTCACCTCCTGAGGGCTCGCTTACTCTAAGTCCCGCCCTGGTGATTGATGTAGGCGACAGCCGTCTGATTGTCCGAGCGAACCTGGATCGCACAACCCCTTAAGTGGGGAGTCAGAAGAAGTAACAACCGGATCGCTCCGGCAAGTGGTTCTCCTGCGGACCCCACTGACCCTGGATCTTCTGCGTCTGCCAAACCCGTGGTAACTATCTCCCACCGGGGAGTCAGAAAGGACTTGCCCACCAATAGGTTTCCGGAGTCCAGCCACCACCTGTCTGGCCAGGGAGGACAGTGAAAACTCCTGTTTCAGGGACTCCTGCATCCGGTCCCAGCCGGTCAACAGGTTCAGTTGAAGAGGTCTCATGTGGAATTGAGCGAAGGGGACTGCCTCGAAGGATGACACCATCAGGCCCACCAGCTTCATCCCCAGATGGATCGATGGCTGCTGACAAGACAGAAAGGCCTGCACCTGCGTCTGAAGGCCCACCACCGCGTCATGCCCAGGAAGGACCTCACCATTGAGGGAGTGATCGAAGACTTGGGGTAATTGACTACCCATCCGAAATCCTCGAGAGTGGATAACACTGTCCGGGGTGTCGCTCTCGGCCTGCTGAAGGGACTGAGCCGCAATCAGTAAATCGTCCAGATAAGGCAACACACGAATGCCCCGATTCCTCAGAATAGCCATGTTGCCCGCCAGCACCTTGGTGAAAACCCGAGGGGCTGAGGATATCCCGAACGGCAGAGCCACAAACTGGTAATGCTGGCCTCCAGCGCAAACCTCAGGAACCTCTGATGTCCCTGGAAAATCGGAATGTGCAAATAGGCATCCCTGATGTCCACCGTGGTAAGGAAATCGCCAGGCCGAAGCGAGCTCACCGCAGACCGCAAGGTTTCCATGCGGAAATGTCCGACTCTGACAAACCTGTTGAGACCCTTCAGGTAAAGGATAGGCCTCCTTCCATCCTTCTTGGAAACCGTGAACAGATTGGAGTAGAAGCCTTGGCCCTGTTCCCGACGAGACACAGGGCAAATCACCCCTAACCGCAGGAGGTGCTGTACGGCATTCTTAGGCCCTGTGCCTTCACTGGGTTCTGGGATATTCGAGACTAAAGAAATCTTGAGGGTGGCCTGACTGCCAGCTCTATTTTGTAACCGGAGGACACCACCTCCTGAATCCACCGATCCGAGACGCACTGTCTCCAGATATGAGCAAATAGCAGAAGCCGCCCCCCCACCCGGATGGGTGAGGGCGCCTCCTCATGCCTGAGGAGCCTTGGCAGGGGGCTTGGACTTGGATCCCCAGGAGAGATTGGGTCGGCCGTGGGACCTACCTCGTCCCCAGGTGAGTACTCACCTGTAGAATTATTTTTACTATGCATGGCACGGCCTGCTTCAAGAAGTCCTTACGTATGGGATATTCCGCCACAAGGTGGCACAGTGTACTGCAGAAGAGTTGTGGCTCCTCCCGCCACCATATAAAAACAGGATCACCAATAGACCTCCCCAGTGTTGACAAGCAGTTATACAAGAAGCCGGGAGATAATAAAGGTAAAAAAGGTAAAAAAAAAGGTAACAACCCCAACTAACTTGGAACAATCACCATAAAGAGGCAACCAAGAATAACGATAACAAGGGTGGGGTGAAGCAGGCTGTGCCATGCATAGTAAAAACAATTCTACAGGCGAGTACTCACAGAATTGTATTTTTCCTATTGCATGGCACGGCCTGCTTCAAGAAGTCCTTACGTATGGGACATCCAACAGCAGTGTCCATAAGGTAGGCTGGGATCCTCAAAAAGTAGCAGCAGGCAGTTCAAACCACCACCGCCGCCTGAAGTACTTTGCCACCAAAGGCAGCATCAGCCGAGGCCTTAACATCAACCTTGTAGAAAAAGGTATGAACAGAAGACCAAGTTGCGGCCTTACAAACTTGTTCAACAGAAGCTTGGTGCTGAAAAGCCCAAGAAGCACCAATAGCACCAGTGGAATGAGCAGTAACCCGGAAAGGAGGAACCTTCCCAGAATAGGCCTGTACCACCGCCTGGTTAATCCACTTGCAAATAGTATATTTAGCCGGAGGCAAGCCCTTCCTAGGTCCCGCAGGAACAAAAAGAGCATCAGATTTCCTGAAAGACTCAGTAGCAACCAAATAAAACTTCAATGCCCTGACAACATCCAGAGAATGCAGGGTCCCTTCCTTGGAATTAGCAGGGTTAAGACACAAGGAAGGTAAGACAATGTCCTGATTGAGATGAAAAGCAGACACAGCCTTGGGCAAGAAATCCAGCTTAAGCCTAAACACCACCTTATCCTGATGCAGCTCAAAATAAGGAGGTTTAATGGAAAGCGCCGCCAGCTCAGAAACTCGCCTGACTGAAGTAATAGCCACCAAAAAGGCAACCTTAAAAGTCAGAATAGGCAACGCAGCCCCATGGATAGGCTCAAAGGGAGGACCCTGCAGAGCAGACAACACCAGATTTAAGTCCCAAACCGGCAGCATGGGTTTACGTGGCGGACGCACATGAGTAACTCCCTGGAAGAAAGTCTTAACCAGCCGGTGATTGGCAAAGGATCTTTAGAAAAAAATAGCCAGAGCTGACACCTGACCCTTGAGTGTACTAAGTTGAAAGCCCGAATCCAAACCTTGTTGTAAAAACTCCAGAATCCTGGGGATAGAAAACACCCGACAAGGAAAAGAATTGGACACCAGGCAACGTAAGCATGCCAATCCCTGTAGTAGATAAAAGACGAGGACTTCTTCTGAACCTGAATCATAGTAACAACAGCGGCCGGCAACCCCTTGTCCATCAAGATGGAGGTTTCAGCAGCCAAGCCGTTAAAGCCAGCGTTTGTAAATTGGGATGGCGCAGCTGTCCCTGAGTGAGAAGATCTGGATCCTTGGGCAAGGCGTACTGATCTACTGCCAACTGCAAGACGTCTGCGAACCACACCTTCCTTGGCCAACAGGGGGCCACCAGAATGGCTGGTACCCCCTCCTGGGCTATCTTGCGCAGCACCCTGCCCAGCAGAGGAAAGGGAGGGAACACATAGAGGAGCAGAAACTCTGTCCAAGGAATCGCTAGCGCATCCGTGGCGAAGGCCAGAGGATCCTGCGAAAGGGAGACAAATCTGGGAAGCTTGTGATTGTGGCGGGACGCAAACAGGTCCACATCCGGCTGACCCCAGCGGTGACACAGGAAGTGAAATACCTTGTTGCAGAGGGACCATTCCCCCAGCCGAGACGTCCCCCTGCTCAGGGAGTCTGCCTCCTGGTTCTCCACCCCCGGAATGTAGACCGCCGAGATGCAAGGGACATTCTCTTCCACCCAAAACAGTATCAGGGACACTTCCTTGAGGGCTTGCTTGCTCCGAGTCCCCCCCCTGATGATTGATGTAGGCAACCGCCATCTGGTTGTCTGAGCGAACCTGAACAGCCCGACCCCAAAGGTGTGTGGTCAGCTGAGAAAGAACCAACCTGATTGCCCGCAGTTCCAGGACATTGATGGGAGCATGGGCCTCCTGGGGGCCCCACTGACCCTGGAACTTCAGAGACTTCCAAAAGCCCCCCCCCCCAACCGGTCAGACTGGCATTCTGTGGTGACAGTCTCCCAGCACGGAGGCAGAAAAGTCCTGCCCACTAGAAGGTTCCTTGAGTCTGGCCAGGGGGGACAGAGCAAATTCCTGATCCAGGGACACAGGGTCCCGAGCCCAAACAGACAAGAGGTGCAACTGAAGAGGTCTCATGTGAAACTGAGCAAAGGGGACCACCTCGAAGCAGGACACATCAGGCCCACTAACTGCATCCCTTGCCGGATGGAGGGATGGGGACACAAGAGCAGGGCCCTTGCCTGCTTCTGAAGGCCCTCCACTTTCTGCTGAGGTAGGAATACCTTGACCTGAGAGGTATCCAGAGTCATGCCCAGAAAGGACCTCACCAAAGACTGAGACAGTGAAGACTTGGGACAGTTGATCACCCAGCCGAAGGACTCGAGTATCCTTCTCGGCCTGATGAAGAGACTGAGCCGCAATCAGAATGTCGTCCAGGTAAGGAAGGATGCGAACGCCCTGGTTCCGCAGCAGAGCCATCACGCCCCCCAGCACCTTGGTGAACACCCGAGGCGCCGAGGTGATACCGAACGGTAAAGCCACAAACTGGTAATGCTGATCCTCCAGAGCGAACCTCAGGAATCTCTGATGACATGGAAAGATTGGCACGTGAAGATCCTTGATGTCCACGGTTGTCATGAAGTCGCCCGGCCGAAGGGTACTGACAGCCAAGCGTAGCGTTTCCATGCGAAAGTGCTTGAACCTGACAAACTTGTTGGAGACCTTTCAAATCCAGGATGGGCCTCAGAGACCCGTCCATTTTGGGGACCGTGAAAAGATTGGAGTAGTACCCCTGACCCTGTTCTTGGTAAGGCACCAGACAAATGACTCCTCACTCCAACAGACGTTGAACTGCAAGGCGCAAACCCTGAGCTGACAGAGGGTTTTGAGACATCCGGGATCTGAGGAATTTCGGGGGCGGCCAGGCTGCAAACTCTCTTGTAACCGGAGGACACCACCTCCTGAATCCACCGGTCTGAGACGCGGAGCCTCCAGACGTAAGCAAAGAGTCGAAGCCGTCCCCCACCCGGATGGGTGAGGGCACCTCCTCATGCCTGAGGGGCCTTGGGAGGGGGTTTGGCCTTGGCCCCTCAAGAGAGACCGGGGCGGCCACGGGACCTGCCACAGCCCCAAGACTCTCTGCGGCTACCCGAGAAGAGGGAGCCATGACCTCCTCTAGAGGCACGAAAGGAGGAGGAGGAAAAGGAAGGCCCCCGAAAGGGCCGAGACTGCTTCCTACGCTGAGGCAGTCAACCATCCTTGGCTAGGACATCCAGACGCTCACCAAAGAGCCGCAAACCCGCAAAGGGGAGCCCAGTGAGAGCCTTCTTAGCTACAGTGTCAGCTGCCCACTGACGCAACCACACAGAGCGGCGCATAGCCACCAAGAGAGCAGAGGCCCTACCACCCAGCCAGACGGCAACATCCATGGCAGTAAGCACAAAGGCAACAAAATCAGAGCAAAGCAAGAGGGACCTATAATCTTCCCTCCTCCTACCAGCCATAGCACCATCGGCAAGACTTTTGAGCTTCTTCTTTAGAGCAATGGCTGTGATGGCAGCAGCACAGACCGGACGCACCCCTGCCCCCACAAAGGTAAAGGCATGGCAGGTCAGCTGATCCATATGCCGGTCCGCGCTGTATTGTAGTGTAGTAGTGTCAGGGGAAGGCATGACCGAGGTGTTGGACAGCCCTAGGACGGGAGGGTCCACCTCAGGGGGGCGCGGCCATCGCTTGACCAGGTCAGCAGAAAAAGGATAGCTCCTATCCAAACCCTTAGGCACCATGGGCAACCTATTAGGATGCTCCCACTCCATATTAGAGAAATGGCCCTGCTCAGGAAACTCCAGGCGCTGCTTATCAGGACAGAAGAGCTCACCCGGTTTCCTCTTAGCCACCTTAGGGGGGGGGGCGATGTGCAGGGTATCGAAAATATGAGACAACAGTCTATCAGTGTCATCAGGTAGCCATGAGTCCTCCTCGGTCACTGTCGTACCCCTCCTGCTGGTCCCCAGAGGAGTTAGAGTCCTGGAAAAGCTCTCCCTCCTCTAGTGAGTCACAGCCACCAAAAGCATCAAGTCCCTCATCAGCAAAAATGGGGGGCGTGGGATCAAGATGCCGCTTCTTGCCATAGGCCTTACCCATCACAGGCCTGGCAAGTTGCTTTTCAATGCTGGCCCCGCGTAGTGCCAGATCAGATTGTGATCCCCTGCTAGTATCCCCTTCACTAAGGCCTAAATGCAGGCGCAGGGGAGTAGGAGATGCCGAAGGGAGCACAGAACTGGGGAGAGAGACGCTCAGCCCAACCTGGTCCGCAATAACACTTTTGGCGCACGGCACACAAACCGCGCCACCACCACTCAAAAGGGATGCCCCACACATGACACACAGCCGGGGTTGCCCCGAAGGACCTCCAAGCGCGCTATCCCCAGAGGCCTCCATATTGTGATTAACACAGGCGCAATAGGCCAGCACAGGGTAAGGGCTAATAAAAGCCACCCGGGATGCCCCCCAAGCGATTCCCCCAGAAGCCAGGAAGGGGAGAGGGGGGGGGGAGCAGGACCGGGAGAAACCACAACAGACAGTTATCCCGCCTGAAAGACATAAGCAGACATACACATAAGCATCCCGCAGCACATGCCCCAAGTAAAAGCAACCCCCAAAGGGGACTCACGGACCAAGGAGGCCGAACGAGCAGCACACAGCCGAAGATCGCTAATCCGCCAGGCCACAGAATGAAAAGACACCGAATGTATAAGTAAAGGTCACACAAAACACCACAGTAATAAAGCTTGTGGGGCAGGGAGGGTATGAAGACAGTGGACATAGGTGGTTCCCACCCCCCTAGGCTCACCATCAGCCTGAGGCCGGCTACCCATTAAACAGGGTCTGCGGGCCAGAGCCTAGCTCTGCCAAACGCCTGACCCCGGCGTTCTCACTACAGTCACCGTCCCGATCAGCCATGGCTGGGAGGCAAGCGTGGGTCTACGGGATCAGTGGTAATAAGGTCACAGCGGCTGACGGGTTAGGAGGCCCCGCTCAGCTGCAATATCCAGGAGAGAGTATCCAACGATCTTCAGCAGCCAGACTGCAAGATGAATACTGGGAAATCATAGTGAGACACCTGCTTTAATAGGGGGCCTGGGGCGACAGCTTTTGATCTTGCAGTCGAGCGCCCCCTGGGGGCGGAATACCCACATGTTATTACTTCTGGGACGACCTGGACTGGATATAGGGAAAAGTGGAGCAACTCATGTTATCCAGCGAACAGTTGTTGGTCGGCTTTAAGTTCTCTCAAATAGTTTATGCCACAGATCATCAGAGGGGTGGTGTAGACCAGCAAGTTACTAAACATTCTGACTAGAGGTCCGTATAAAATAACGTCATTAAACCGGACCTTCAGCATCATTTAATGAAAAGCCCAAACCCTTAAAAAATTATCCTTCAGCATTTAAAATGAATATATTTTAAGTTTTGAGTTCCTTACTTATTTTTTCCCCCGCTGGGCTGCAACTCTGCAAAGGACTCCAGGATACAGGCGCCGCCATCTTGCCTCAGAAACATCACATTTTGAGGAAAAGAGGTGCAAGGGGCAAGTACAGGGGGCGGGTTATAGATGTGCTTTGCTCAGACAGAGCAGAGCTGGGACCAGGAAAAGGACAGAAATCCCAGAATGCAGAGTGGCACACTCAGAAGACACTTCCTATTTGGAGGCAGCCTGGAGCTCCATGGGCTGCCATCTTGGATGTTTAAAAGCTCAAAAAAGCAGTAGGTGCAGGTAGGATTATCCAAGGTGGGCAATCTGTATGTGGGGTGGGAAATGTAAGATAGACTCTTACTCAGGGTGAAGGTCCAGTTTAACACAATAAAGGATATAGGGGAGAAAGGGTTAAGAAGGGACAGATTTAGGAGAAAAATAGATGTGACCCTCAAAATGGCAGAGGAAGCCGGCAAGACAAGATGTTGAGCTTGGTTGCCGGGGCAATAAGAGGAGGATTCTCTTTCCTGCAATACCTATTTAATCGAACATAGAAATCTGTGTGTGTCACAGGAATAGATGGGCCGTCACTGGCACAGAACCATGATGCCACTTGTTTTATGATAAACACTGACCCGGTGTTTTATGTTCTACTCCTTGTCCTTGGGGATCAAACAGGAACTGAGATTAAATCTCCAAAATGGGGCCACAGATCAATAAAAAAAAACTGGTTCCAACTCTCACAGTCTCATCCTATCAAAAACTAAATTAAAAGTGTAGTTGGGCTTATAATTAAACTGATAAGAATAAAAATAAGGAGCCATAAGATGCAGGAAGCAATGGTTCATCAACGGCTTTTTGACAGATATTTATTTGGAATAGGCTCCTACAAAAGTGGACCTAGAATTTATGGTCGAAGGTTAATTATTGGCAAATAATCTACTGTGAAAGACAAAATCGACAGACGTTAGACGTGGCCTCCTAGTGGATAAGGATAGCTTTAAAGAGGAGCAACTACCCCCCCCCCCCCCACGAGTCTATAAGACCCTCGGACAGTGGTCTCCATATTTTGGGGCATACTGCATTAGCATGTCCTGCAATGTGAAACCCCCCAATCACCTCATTTACGCACCTCTTCCTGGAGTCCCGCCATGCATCCCAAGCATACCTCTAGCTGGGCCACGACTTTCTGAATGCCTGCCGCAGGTATGCCCACAGCTAAAGGCGAGTGGGGATGCGAGCAGTGGCGTTTGCTCCATTCAGATGGCTGCACTGAGCTTAGAGCAGCAAGCAAGCGTCACTGACTGGCCGAGCCGCCCCACGTGAGAACCTGGAAGGGATGAGTTTTCCATCAATTCCAGGGGGATAAACCCAGCGGCGCATACCGACTCCAAATGCCCCATCAGGGAGGAACAAAACCTAGGAAAGTGAAATTCTTGCGTTTTTTTCCCTCTTTAGAGATGGCTTTTGCCATACACACATTTATACTGAATATGAACATTTTAGCTGCAGGCAGCAGCAGTGCGCTCTTTGGAGCAGTATATCCATTTATCCAACTACAATAGGACAGAGAGGTTAGCAGGACTAAACCACATGTGCTCAACCTGCGGCCCTCAGAGCAATCAGCCCCCAACCTGCTTTGGGGGAGAGTGGGAGGGGTAAAAAGAAGCGATGTGTAAGAGTAGTTAAATAGGGCACAGTAGGGACAGGCGATTGCATGCAGATTGATAGAGAAGGGGCACATTTGCAAATAGAGGTGACAGTAGTGGCTTGGAGAGATGCAGTGACATTGATTGTACAACAGTCCTGGGTGAAATCTTTTGTAATCATTGGCCCAATTATTTGGTAAAATATTTTTTATAGTAAGTCTATGTTTAGCATTGGTGGGAGCTCAGGGTTGAGTATTGGGAACATGGTTAAGATGTGGGACTGTTGGGGAATAGGCTTTCCATAACGGACCCATATATATTCAGAGAGGTAAGCATGTGCAGTGCTACATTGTGGGGATTGTTACATATGAATGTAGGGGTGTGCTGGAAGGACATATGAGTGGAGTTTGTAGAGACAGTTGGTATCCTGATTGTTGTAGAAAATCTACATTGTGCTATTCCAAATAAAATAATTCTGCACCTATTAATTATGGCCCTCGACCAGGTCCCAATTAATTTAAGTGGCCTACGCTCTTCAAAAGGTCTAAACAAATAAAACAAAGCCACTCTCATCTTTTGTCCCTTGCAACTTTTTCGTCCCCCTCTGGTGCAATAAAGCGATAAAGTCCTGCAGCGTCCACCTCTCACTGGTGACAAACAGGTGCCCCTGGCATCATTCTCTGGAGCATGCACACTCCATTCACTGCAATGAAGGGGAGGTGTCAGGAGCCAGCACATCCCCTCCATTGCAATAAATTGAGTGGCATTCTCAGGAGGCGGAGACTGATGCGGGGGGATGGCAAGCGAAAGGACGGCCTTTTCCAACACGGGACTCAATCTCCGTACCTAGTAAGTTTCATTTAACTGGAGTAGGATGAAAAAGCTTCAGGGGGACAAAAGGTGAGTTTGACTGTCCAGGCTATTAAAAAAACAAATATATATATATATATATATATATATATATATATATATATATATTTACACCACTTGTCCACTGCTGATGACCGCTTGTAGTCCAGCTCTCTGGCTCTTGCATGATTGTCAGATTGAGTCGCACAGCACCGAGCCCCTTTTCGAGTCAAAGCCACCTCTCCACAAATTTGGAATGTCCCCTCCACTATAACCACTATCACTATAAGTGATGGCAGGGGCAGCTGACCATTGAGAAGGCAGATGACCGGGCATGGGACTCAATCCGACAATTAGATAAAAGCCAGTGTGCCGGACTACAAGCAATCATCTGCGGAGTACAAAGGGTGTTTATAAAGTTTTTTTTTTTTATAGCCGGGACAATAAATTTAAAGTTATTGTCCCGGCAATTCCAGGGCCGGCCGCTGCATTTTCCCCCAAGGCACCCTGAATTGGGATGTCTCAGTGTGTGAAACCCACCAGGGTGCTGGTAATAACACACCTTTACTATTGTTTACAATTAGGAATGCATCGGGGGGCATGGAACAAAACCCGCGAGTCAAATTCCTGGGTTTTGTTCCGCTTTAAATTTGCCTGGACAAGGCCTTTAGCAACATTTTCATTTATACCATATATATCATACAGACATTACCTGCGCTGGATTCTCCCATTTTTTCAAAAAGTCTTCCTTGGCTTTGGCTAGGAATTCTTTCACTGCAGAGACAAGAAATAGTTTAGGTGTCTACAAGACATTGGATCAAGTGTAAAAATGAAAAAAAAAACAACCTAATAGTTTAAAAACAAAGTGACATGTAAAACCAGATCAGATTGAGTGTATATTAGAAAATACAATTCTGTGAGTACTCACCTGTAGAATTGTTTTTACTATGCACAGCACGGCCTGTTTCATTTCATCCTTACTTCTGGGTATTCCGCCACAAGGTGGCACAGTTGACTATAGAAGATTTGTGGCTCGTCCCGGCCCTATATAAAGCCAGAAATCTTCAATAGACCCCCAGTGTTGAAAAGCAGTTATGCAAGAAGCCAGGAGATTAACAAAGATAAAATACACAGCCTCAAAAAACTAAAAAAGTTTAAACAAACCACCATACAGAGGCTACCAAGATAACGATAACAAGGCAGTGTCCATAAGGATAGGGTGGGATCCCCAAAAAGTAACGGCAGACAGTTAAAACCACTACCGCCTGAAGTACCTTGCGGCCAAAAGCAGCATCCGCTGAGGCCTTAACATCAACCTTGTAAAACTTGGAAAAAGTATGAGCAGAAGACCAAGTAGCGGCCTTACAAACATGTTCAACAGAAGCCTGGTGCTGAAAAGCCCAGTAGGCACCAATAGCTCTAGTAGAATGAGCAGTAACCCGGAAGGGAGGTTCCTTCCCTTTAGCAGAATACGCTTGCACCACCGCCCGACGGATCCACTTGCTGATAGTGGATTTTGCTGGAGGCAAACCCTTCCTAGGTCCAGCCGAAAGAACACAAAGAGCATCAGATTTCCTAAACGACTCAGTGTCGACCAAGTAAAATTTGAGCGCCCTGACCACATCCAGAGAGTGAAGGATCCGTTCTTTAGAATTAGAGGGATTAGGACACAAAGAAGGTAAAATAATGTCCTGGTTGAGATGAAAAGCAGACACAACTTTGGGCAAGAAATCCGGCTTAAGACGGAACACTACCTTATCCTGATGATGCTCAAAATAAGGAGGTTTAATGGAAAGAGCCGCCAAAAAGGCTACCTTAAGAGTCAGAATGGACAAAGCAGCCTTGCTAATAGGCTCGAATGGAGGACCCAAAGCAGACAACACCAAATTTAAGTCCCAAACCAGTAGCAGAGGCTTACGCGGCGGACACACATGAGTAACACCCTGGAAGGTCTTAACAAACCTGCGATTGGCAAAGGATCTTTGGAAAAAAATCGCCAGAGCCGAAACCTGTCCTTTAAGAGTGCTAAGTTGAAGGCCCGAGTCTAGACCATGTTATAAAAACTCCAGAATCCTGGGAATGGAAAAATCCCGACAAGATAAAGACTTGGACTCACACCAAGCAATGTAAGCATGCCAGACCCTATAGTATATAAAAGACAAGGATTTCTTCCGAGCCTGAATCAAAGTATCAACAACGGAGGCCGGTAAACCCTTGCCCATCAAGATGGAGGTTTCAGCAGCCAAGCCGATAAAGCCAGTGTTTGTAAATTGGGATGGCGTAGTAGTCCATGAGTAAGAAGCTCTGGATCGTTTGGCAGGATGAACCGATCTACTGCCATCTGTACAACGCCCGCGAACCATACCCTCCTTGGCCAGCGGGGGGGCCCCCTCCTGGGCTGTCTTGCGTAGCATCTGACCCAGCAGAGGGAATGGAGGAAAGACAGAGAAGTCGAAACTCTGTCCAGTGAATTGCTAGCGCATCCGTGGCGAAGGCCAGAGGGTCCTGTGACAGGGAGACAAATCTTGGAAGCTTGTGATTGTGACGAGACGCAAACAGGTCCACATCCGGCTGACCCCCAGCGGTGACATATGGCTTGAAAAACCTTGTTGCTGAGAGACCATTCTCCCAGGTGAGACGTCCCCCTGCTCAGGGAGTCCGCCTCCTGGTTCTCCACCCCGGGGATGTAAACCGCCGAAAGGCATGGAACAGTCTCCTCCGCCCAAGACAAGATCAGGGACACTTCCTTGAGGGTTCCTCCCTGATGATTGATGTAGGCAACCGCCGTCTGATTGTCCGAGCAGACTTGCACAGCACGACCCCGAAGGTGGGGGGTCAACTGGGAGAGAACCGCCCGCAACCTGATCCTGATCGCCCGCAGCTCTACCTGATCGCCCGCAGCTCTAGGATGTTGAAGGGCGCGTGGGTCTCCAGGGGACCCCACTGACCCTGGAACTTCAGAGACTGACAAACTCCCCCCCAGTTGGTCAGACTGGCATCCGTGGTAACAATTTCCCAGCACTGAGGCAGAAAAGACCTGCCCACTAGAAGACTCCTCAAATCCAGCCACCAGGAGAGGGACTGCCTGACCAGAGGGGACAGAACAAACTCCTGATCCAGGGACTCCTGATTCCGATCCCAAACCGACAAGAGATGTAACTGAAGAGTTCTCATGTGAAACTGAGCAAAAGGAACCGCCTTCGAAGCAGGACACCATGTCGACCACTAACTGCATCCCCTGCGGAATGGATGGGTGAGGACCCAAAAGCAGAGCCCGTGCCTGCGTCTGAATGCCCTCCACCTTCTGCTGAGGGAGAAATACCTTGACCCGAGAAGTATCCAGCGTCATGCACAGGAAAGACCTTGCCAAAGACGAAGATAGTGAAGACTTGGGATAGTTGATCACCCAGCCGAAAGACTCGAGAGTGGACATCACCACCTGAGTATCCTTCTCGGCCTGAAGAAGAGAGTGAGCAGCAATCAATAGGTCGACCAGGTAAGGAAGAATGCGAATGCCTGGCTTCTCAGTAGAGCCATGGACACCCATCAGCACCTTGTTGAAGACCCGAGGGGCCGAGGTGATACCGAATGGTAAGGCCACAAACTGGTAGTGTTGATCCCCCAGAGCGAACCTCAGGAACCTCTGGTGACCTGGGAAAATCGGCACGTGAAGGTAGGCATCCTTGATGTCCACCGTGGTCATGAAATCGCCCGGCCGAAGGGAACTGACGGCTGAATGTAACGTCTCCATGCGAAAGTGCTTGAACCTGACAAACTTGTTGAGACCCTTCAAATCCAGGATGGGCCTCAGAGAACCGTCCTTTTTGGGTACAATGAACAGAGTGGAGTAGTACCCCCGACCCTGTTCCTGACGAGGTACCCGACAAATGACTCCAGACGCCAGAAGACGTTGAACGGCCATACGGAGTCCCTGAGCCGACACAGGATTTAGAGATATACGAGATCTGAGAAATCTTGGGGGCGGCCAGGCTGCAAAATCTTGCAACCGGAGGATACCACCTCCTGAATCCACCGGTCTGAGATGCGAAGCCTCCAGATGTGAGCAAAAAGCCGAAGCCGCCCCCCCCCCACCCGGTCGGGTGAGGGTGCCTCCTCATGCTTGAGGGGCCTTGGAAGGGGGTTTAGGCTTGGATCCCCAGGAGAGACTGGGACGACTGCGGGATCTGCCTCGGCCCCAGGAGCCTCTGCGATTACCCGAGAAAGGGAGACCACGGCCTCCCCTTGAGGTACGAAAGGAAGAGGAGGACCCACGAAAGGGCCTCCTACGCTGATGGAGCCTACCATCCTTGGCCAAAGCATCCAGACGCTCACCAAAAACACGGAGACCTGTGAAGGGAAGCCCACTGAGGGACTTCTTAGCTGCAGTGTCAGCTGCCCACTGGCCCAACCAAACAGACTGACGCATCGCCACCAGGAGGGCAGAGGCCCTACCGCCCAGCCGGATGGCATCATCCATAGCAGCCAGCACAAAGGCAACAATCAGAGCAAAGCAAGAGGTCCCTATAATCCTCCTTTCTCTTACCAGACATGGAGGCCTCAGCAAGGCGCTTGAGCTTCCTCTTAATGGCAATGGCCGTAATGGCTGCAGCGCAGGACGAGGCGCAAGCCTGCCCCCACAAAGGTGAAAGCGTGATACGCCAGTTGGTCCGCGCTATCATGCAGTGTAGTAGTGTCAGGGGACGGCATGACCGACGTGTTAGACAGTCCCAGGACAGGAGCGTCCACCTCAGGAGGACACGACCAGCGCTTAAACCAAATCAGCTGAAAAGGGATACCTTCTGTCCAATCCCTTGGGCACCGAGGGTAATCTGTTAGGACGTTCCCACTCTTTAAGCACCATATTGGTGAAATGGCCATGTTCCAGGAAACCCAAGCGTTGCTTACCAGGGCGGAAAAGCTCACCCTGCTTCTTCTTCGCCGCCTTAGGGGGGGGCGATGTGCAACGTCTGGAAAATCGCCGACATCAAGGTGCCGCTTCTTGCTAGAGGCCTTGCCAGCCGCCGGTCGGACCAACTGCTGTTCAATGCTGGCCACGCGCAGCGCCAGATCCGATTGCCACCCCCTGCTAGTATCCCCCTCACTGGGGAATAAATGCAGGCATGGAGGGCCAGGAGATGCCGTAGGGAACGCAGGACTGGGAAGAGAAGCGCTCGGCCCAGACTGGTCCACAATAATACTTTGGGCGCACGGCACACAAACCGCGCCACCACCACTCAAAGGGCATGCCCCGCACATGACACATAGCCGAGGTTGCCCAGAGGGCCCCCCCGAGCTCGCTATCCCCAAAAGCCTCCATTTGGTGATTATAGCAAGAGGGCACAGTCAGCACACCATGAATATTGGCTAAATCAGAGCCCACCCGGGATGCCCCCAAGAGATGCCCCACGGAGTTGGGACAGGTGGAGAGGGGGGGGTTATTGGACCAGGGGAAACCACAATGCTGCTATCCCGTCTGCAAGACATAAGCAAGGACAATAATGAGCATTCCACAGCACATGCACCAGGAAATAAACCCCGTAGGATCAACTCACGGACCAGCTACACAGCACGAGCAGGCACCGGAAGACAACCGTGAGGTCGGCCACGCGACGATAGGAGGAGACAGGGACGGACACAGCCCCAGTAGCAGCATCAGCAATGTGGAACTATAAAGATGGCGCCCGAGAAGGAACCTCGAGGGGTGGGTCGCAGAGGGATGGCGTGAAAATAGTCATCCTGCGGCAACTCCCCCCCCCCCCCCCCCCCCCAGGGAATGAACAGTCAGTGCCCACACCAGCAATGGCGCCGACGACATCAAGGTCCAGATCCCCAGACGTGTCCCTCCGTGGATCGCAAAGCCACATACAGCGGGGGAGTGCTCGCGTACAACCGACCCTGCGCCCCCCCCCCCCCGGGCCGTAGGAGAGGGAAGCGGGAGGGGGCGTGGGGAGGGCGACCATGCGCGCCATTTGGCCACAATCGGGACCAGAGGGGGGGTGCGGGGGAGGGGGAACAGAGCCCCCACTGAGTAAAGAGCCCCACATAAAGGCCCCCACAATAAAAAACAATTCACCCCCTAAAGCACAAACACAGCAGCAGTGGTTTCTCCTTCCCCTAGGCTCACCATGTGCCTATGGACCAGCTACCCTTTAGCAATAGGGTCTGCAGTCTGGAGCAGAGCTCACCCAGCACCCGACCCAGGTGCTCCCCTACCATCACCCGATCCGACAGCCGAGGCTGGGAGGCAGAAGGGTCCGGAAGCGGGTGGGAATAGGCTTGCAGGGCAGCAGGGTTGGTTGCCTCGCTCGCCTGCGAATAACTGTAGAGAGCCATCTTCTGGACTTCGCAGTCAAGACTGCAGAGAAACACTGGGGGTCTATTGGAGATTCCTGGCTTTATATAGGGCCGGGAGGAGCCACAAATCTTCTGCAGTCAACTGCGCCATCTTGTGACGGAATACCCAGAAGGAAGGATGAAATGAAACAGGCCGTGCTGTGCATTAGGAAAAAGGACCGCAGGTCTGGTGCTTCATTCCATAAGCTGGATAAGTGCAGCACTTAGACACATCCTGCCTGGAGGAGCATCTAGAGGGCATCAACCACCAATAACTCATAGTATTGCCAATCAGATCCCAGGCTGAAAGTTCACATCAGCCATAGCTATTAAAGCAGTATAAATCATGCTAATTACACAGTAACCTCGGGTGTATCTGGTGTGTGTGTGTGTGTGTGGGTGGATAGTTGGCTTCCTCTTGCAGAGAGATGGAAGTTTCCAGTGTCATGTAAATAATCACAAACTTGCATCATTTTAGGCTACTGGGCAGAAGGTTGGGGCATCTGTTCCAGGGTCACAGGCAAGAATGCAGAAGCTTGTACAGTCATATGAAGCAACTAACACCAACATGCTGGTGTGTCTCTGGTGAGAACTGAATCCATGGATAATACATGAGGTGCAGATAAAGGAGTTTGAATATGAAAAATGGTGTGATAATAAAACTTTTATAAATATGCTAAATAGCAAGAGCAGAGGTTATCTATACACAGGGCTGGCTCCAGGTTTATGCGGGCCCTTGGGCAAGAGCTGCGCAGTGGGCCCCTTGCGGTGTGGTATGGCTCCATACATGGGGATAAAATTGCATGTATGGTGAATACTGCCAACAGAAAGAAAAAAAAGTAATATAAGAAGGAATGACAGAAAAAAAAAGAAAGAAGAGAAAAGAAAGAAAGAAAGAAAGGGAAAGACTAAAATAAGAATAGATGTAAAGAAAAATATTAAAAAGTTAATGGAAAGAAAGAACAAAAGCATAGAATGACTGACATAAACAAAGAAAGAATAAAAGGAATGGCAGAAAAAAGGAATGAGAGAGAGAGAAGGAATAGGAAAAAAAAAAGAAATGAAACGAAAGAAAAAAATAAAATAATAGAAGGGGGGAAAAAAAAGGAGCAGCAGGCCAAGCAGATAAAAGAAAAAGAATAGATGGAAAGAAAAGAATAGGAAGAGAGAAAGGATAGAAGGACTGACAGAAATAACAGAAAGAAATAATGAAAATAAAGGAATGGCAGATAGAATAGATGAAAGAAAGAAGAATATAAAATGAAAAACAGAATAGAAGAAGGATTGAAAGAAAAAAATGGCCCTCTGGACGTCAGTCCTTAGTTACTGCATGGCCTTGTGTCCTGCATGGAGGCTGTCCAGGGTAGAGGGAATGAGGTGGGCCTCCTCAAGGTGCAGGGGCCCACGGCACCTGCCCGGGTACCCTCAGTGCGGACGATGGGCCTGCTTATACACCTGTACAAAAAAAAAAAATCCAGACAAGTTCGTTATTGAAGAGAAGAAGAATCAGGAGGAATGGTTTCATGAATGTACTATTCTGCTTGTACAGGGGAAGACTGATCAACTGTTATCGCCTGTCCCCTGAGCTAGCCAGTGCTGGAACAATGCCCATCACTATAACATCATTCAATGCTTTGCGGGGATATTAAAGTACTTAAACCTGGAACACCACACATTTTTTGAAAAACAGGTGTTCCCAGCTCAGAGAGAAAATCCTATTGTGGGTGCCCCTGTGCGCTAAAGGCGCAGAACAGGAGACATCTTACCGTTCTCCTCGTTGCCCAGAGAACTCCAGTGCTCCAATTTCCTGGTGTGGTCACATGGTACTCATCTGGAAACTCGCTGGCCCCCACCGGCCAATAAGAGCGCTTGATCTCTACGATGGACCAAGGAGAAAGATCAGATTTCTCCCCGTCCTGCACTGTTAACGCGCAGGGGGACATCCGCTATTTTTCTGGTTGCAATGCTCGTCCCCTGCTGCAATGAGTCTGGTGTGACCCATCTTCCAGCGACACCACTTTATCCACAAGACAGGTCTTAACCAAACCAATTTATCATTGGACAGCGGTATAAGAAGTAATGTGACCGTTTCCTGCTCTGTAATTTGCACACAATAGACTAATAGACGGATTCAGCATCATGAGAATAATTTTTCTCTTTTTTTTTGTTGAGAATTTATATTTCAGAATATTTTTTTTTCTTAGTGCAATTCAACACCATATTTAGTTGTGCAAATTGTTTAGTAATTTGCACAGCTAAAAAATGGCGCTGAATAGACCAAGAAAAAAAATTCTCATACAACAAAGTTCAGCCATGTGACACAAAGCTGCTGCAAAAAGGAGGGAAGGTGGCTTACTGGAAGTTTCTGGAGTGCAAAATATAGAACAGCAAATCAGACAGTATATAACTGATGGGGGGGGGGGCATTCTTCCAGATTAGTTGTGTCTATTCAGAAAAGCAGATTTGGCACAAAACACTGCCACACATTTACAGGCCATTTCCAGAGAACTATTAGTGAACGAATAATCACTAAAGCGAATGCAATCAAGCGATAACTGATATGGAAATACCTGTTGCAATCAAGCAGTCAACAAGAATTCACTCGGTTGAGCGTCGTATCATTTTGGCTGACATAACATTTTGCGTACATTGTGTTAACGTCGGCATGTGGAAACACAAATGAGCTGCAAATAGGACTTTACAAACATGATTGTGTCATGCATGTTTAAGAATGCAGAATCTGCCTTGTATTTCAAACATCTGCATGCTGTTAATCCCTTTCAATAAGCTTATGTCACGGATTGCCAAAGAGGGGTTTTAGGGGAGCAATTCAGTAAGATTTGATTTTTTGGGACTGGAGGTCTGCTTTAAAGTGGACCAAAACCCAGGATTTGGGGGTGCCCCGCTATGTGAAACCCCCCAGATCACCAGCTTCAATGCGCATGCGCGGGCACTCGCCCAACAGCGAGCTCGGAGCCGCTGAGCTATGGACATCTAAGCTCAGCGGCTCCGGTCGCGCTGGCGGACGCATCTTGCTCTTCCCACTTCCCTCTCATTTGTGAATAGCCAGTGTGGGAACGCTCCCTGCTAGAGGGATAGCGGGGATGTGGCCGCAGCCCGCACATGCCGCGTTGGACCGGGATTAAGGTAAGTGTAGCGACCGACCTGAGGGGTTTCACATAGCGGGGCATTACGATTTTGGATGCCCCGCAGGGAGGGAATGGATCAGACAGGAAATCTTATAGATTCCGGAGCTGATCCTGCTGGGTTTCAGTCCACTTAAATATCATAAAGGAGCACTACCGCAAAAAATGGCCCGATAATAAAAATCCACATAAACATGAGAGGAGGGGTCACTTATACCCCCGGCATTGGGAATTATCCAGCCAGGCTTGTTTTTTTTTTATTTTAATGGTAGAAAGTGGAAATTACGGGTGATAGGCGCTGTCACCACTAATAGACTAAACCTGTCACCCCTGAATTTTATTCCTACCAGGAAAAGAAAACCACAAGCTTGGTGGGAGTTTTATTCAGTTCAGATATATAGGTGGCCCCTCCTCTCATTAGTCAAAGCATTTGTTTGGATTTTTTAAATTACAAAATTTAAAATTTTGCGATGGTGATCCTTTAATTAAGATCGCGCTGGTAAACATTTGCCGACAAATCCGAAAAATAATGATGCCGGTCTGCACTCCCATAAAACATCCATTTATTGTCAAATTAAAAGCAGCCCAACAGTGCAAATGCAGGGATAAAATCAAACGTGTTTCGGGCGCGACCGCATCCCTTTTTCAAATGTTATTTGCCGACAAATCGTCTGCATCTGAATGCAAGTCGCCTGCTGCATATAAGTTGTACAATCATTCGCTCACTCAACGAACGGTCAGTTCATCTGTGGAAATGGGTCATCATCCTGTAAAGTCCAGCTCTGGCCTTAGGGACAAGTTGGGCTTTAGAGAGACAAAAATGGCTAAATGATGAAAAGGTGTTTTGAGTGCTTGTAAATACCATTTTTTTATATCATATAAGACGCAATTTTTCGGGATGGCGGCGGGGGAACCCAATGTAACCAGGAAGGACAGCTGAGGATGAGAATGGCGACGGGGGGCACCCTCCCCCGATGCCGCCATCCTCGCTGACACCTGGCGCATGAGCAGCAGTGAGGGGAGTGGCCAGCTGGGCGAGAGTCACAGACAGGGCCACAGAATCGGCCGTGGATTCTTGATCTGGACTCTTTGGCAGTGGTAGAATTTAAATGGAATGTGGTCCTGGGATGGGGGGAGAGGTGCCATGCAGCATTCCTAAAGTGGACCAAAGCCTGGGGTTTCCACTATCCTGGGTTTTGGTCCTTGTCCCTGGGGCATCCTGATTTGGGATGCCCCAACGTGTAAACCTCTCATATCACCATAAACACTGACCTTTCCACCGCTTCTATGGCGCATGCATAAACTCTCATGCAATCCGCATTACATAAATCGCTGTTTCAATACAGCTCTGGCATATGACGTGGGGAGCAACCACTGCCCCGGTCTCCCTGCTGTCCACGGCATGCTCCCACGGTCAGCCTATTTGGGGACCCCCGGAAAAGATGACTGTCTGGGGGGGCTCCTGGGAGGCTTCACACAGCGTGGCATCCAAATTTGGGATAATTATATAATTGGTCGGGCCTGGAGTCCTTTAGACTGCTGGACTGGTTTGCAGGGTGGTTGACCCTCTTGTACATGGCATTTTTTGTTTATGTAGCAGGTGGGGGGGGGGGGGGCGGTTACATGTCTGCGGTGGGGTACACATGTTGTGGGGGCCCTTGGGTCAGGGCCAGCAATCTACGCATTGCCACCACACCATCACAGCTAGAAATGACAGGGTGGCAGACTGGACTGGGACTACTGCATGCTAGCCTATCACATGCAGGGGCCACAGGAATCAGTTACCCCTTACTGGTTTATTTTTCCCTTCTCCTAGTATGGATGGTTGGGGGTGTCTGTGTGCCTGCAGAGGGGGGGGGGTGGGACTCAGGTTGGGAGTGTCATTTATGCTGGAGGGGCTGTAATTTTAAGCTGGGTTCTAATTATTTTGGTTCAGATCGTTTTTAAAAATTTTCCTCCTCTAAGTCCTAAGTCCTATGTGCCTCTTATAGAACGAAAATACAGTCAGGCCCAAGCTATTTGTTAACAGTGACTTGGTCCTGTTTTAGGAAGCTGAAAGGTAAAATGCCAAAAGGGCCTGCAGGGGGTTCTGGGGGATCTGCGTCACACGATTTGAAAATGGCTTCCTTTAAACTCAATGGGAAAGGTGGGTAAAGCAGTAAATGCAGTACATGGGTTACATTTTGCTGCTGTGGATCTAGTCGATCAATTTTAAAGGGCAGGGGTGGGTAAAAGCTGGTGACCTCTGCGCTGTAAGGACACAAAAGAGAAACCTCTTAACTGCAAAGACTTGCTTTGTCCCCGGCAAGATAGCAGCTTATAAAGTGAGGAGGGCCTACTCCGTTCTGGCTTCTGTGTGGAATTAAACAGAGATAAGGACGCCAAAACATACAGTGCTGCTTCCACAAGGTCCTGCAAGGTGACACAGGCTGGGTGATCTCCATATGTTGTGTAAAGGATCTGCCCCGGCAGGCCAAGCATTGCTGACACCAGTCAATGAGCCTTGGCAGATAGCAACTGAATACAGAAATTTGATTAGGTAAGCAAGCCACACACCTGACAGTTTCTGAACTGGTTATGCCAGCTGTGCCCATCCAGGGTGTGGAAGGCTTATTGACTGATTACTAGATACAGGGTATACATGGCCTGTAACAGAGATCATTTACCTGTAATCACAGGAGCATGGCAGTCACTGAAGAGCAAGTATACTTTTAAAGCGGACTATTATATATCTTGAGAAACTTTGCAGATATAACCTGTTACGTCTCAAGAGCAGGGCAAATACATTAAGGCCCAACTCTAGCCAAAATATTTTAGTTTTGCATGGAGAAGAGTTAGGAGAAGATATAGGACTACTTGTCTTCCACCAGTCTGTGGTTCTACTCCCCATGTAGCTTATCTCCTTTGTTTAATCACTGAAGACATAATCATCGATAAACAAAAGATCTATGTGTATTTTCAGGATTGAAAGTTTGTGACCAGCAAAAAACTGGATAGAATGAAAGCTACCCAAACTCTTCATAATGAGGTCATAATCAACTAAAGAACACAAGTGACAGAGGATCTGGTAGTGGCAGCCAATACGCTGTGGTCATACTGGCTATCTTTGCATACAAAGCCTTTCTTGGACATTCTAGACGAGCAACCAGTATAGGGGACTGATTAGACCCCCAAAGTATCTGCCTTGAGCTTGTGTCGATACCCAGGCACCTCCATTGGCAACACAACACAAACATATCGAGACACAGCCCCCTGTTCTCAACACAGCTGTGGTCCTCTCCTACTGATCAAGAAAAGAATCTATTGTGAATGGAGAGCCTTTACCTTTATGGACTAAACGCAGGTCTTGTCCAGTGACTGACTGTTTTACTTAACAAAATATGACAACCACGGGGATCTGGTATTGAAGTGTGCAAATACAATTTCCTGCATAATGGCATCAGACTTAGGAACATCACGGATTGATGGTAGGTTGGGTGTTTGAGGCCTAGGATATGCTTGATAAGTGTCCAAAGAAAGCTCCAAACCTGGTAAATCAGGACATATGTCATCTTGATCTCTACCATGGATAGAAAATTCAATTCAGAAATGCTTGGTAGGAGATCATGAATGGTTGGAAGAGTCATTGAGCAAAACTTCATCTTGTCCTGTAAGCTCCTTGATAGGAGCCTCTATCTTTAAAACAGTTTGCCTCTAAATCAAAAGTCATCACATTTGCTTTAACCCCCATGTCCCGGGAACAGTTCTGTGAATTTGACCATCACCCCCATGACATCCATATTGGGGGGAAGCATTGAGTCTAGGCCAGCCTGTTGAGCTGGTCATAAAGGTTCTGGAGGGGGGTGTTCTTAAAAAAGGCGAGTCTCTGGACAGCAGAAGGGTCTGGCTCCTTTAGGAAAGTGTTCCGCAACCCTCTCTTTGAGAGCCAACAACAGGCCACATGTTGTAAATCGCCACCCAAAAGCACAGGTAAAATAATCAGTGCAGCAGCAGAGCTGTAGCATGCCATCTCTAGATCCACTAAACATGGAAAGGAGAGGGTTGCGGAATCCAGCTCACCTGTGGGGAAGAATGAGTCATTACCAGGACAAAGTGAGTCTACACCACTTGTCTAGTAATTCCCATTACATTTGGAGTCAAAAGTTGAGTGGTTATGATGATCCAAACCTAATGCCACCCCCGCCCAGATGTGGCTCTCTGGCTTCTGTGGGAACTTCAGAACTTCTACATCAACTGATTTTAGACACTCGGAGCTTAGGATGTACCCAAGACTTCAGAAGCTGAGTAAACTAAATAATCTGTATCATGATCTGAATGCATGAATGAGGAGTCCTAGCCCATGGGATATATTGTAGTTAACAAAATCCCGCTCCTCTGCCTTGGGGTGTGAAGAGATCCCAAAGTCACCAACGGTTGCACCTGGGCCTTGTCCACACATTTTGCACATTGAGGAGAACAATCTCTTGCAGAACTAGTAGGCATACAATTTAGTCTTTGGCCCTGTAGCTACGCGTACCAAGTCCTGCTGAGGCATGGAATTTGGATCAGAAGTTGCACCATCATAAACAGCTATGGTCCTCCACTCACACAGTGATGTGTAGGATAGCATTAGGGCTGCCTCCCTACCCTGACTTTAGGACAGGCATCCCTACTAGGGTTCAGGCTCACTAATGTAAACAGGAGATGCGAAGGAGAACCTAGCACCTGGCTCCACTAATCTCAGGGGCCGATGCAGATCCACTTTTAGGAGGAAGCAAAGGCAAACGGTAAAATATAAATTTGAAATACAAACATATTGTAATCCTGTTCAACAACTTCTGTGATTTAGAAATCCCTGATGGACCTATAGGCCAGGGGCAATTCTAATCAATATGTAGCTTCCCATGTTGCCTGCTAATGCATAATGGAGTTAATGTTATACTAAAGGCAAGCATGATTGTTGTCCTATTGTTCCGGGCTATAAGTTGCACTGTCCCAAACTTCAATCCGATTTCGAAAATACTCGAAGTTCCTAAGTTAATTGTAAAAGTATTAGAGCAATGAAGATGCAGAAAAAAAATGGAGACACCGTGGGCATGGCAGCAATGTGATGTAAGCACACTGTGTGCTTTACAAATATCATAGTAAAAACATAAGTGCCTCTAGTTATTATTGCCAGAACAGTGTGATCAGAAAAAGGGAGTGAGAGATGCTGCAGGCTAAGAGCGTCACCAGCCTGCCAGCACAGTGTTACCAGAGAGGAGGTAGGGGTTTCATAGCTGCAGAAAGAGGCGGCCAATCAGAACATCTGGGGAGAGAGTTGGGGGGTGTTTCTGTTCTCGGTCCACTGAAGGTTGACTAAAAGACCAGGTCAGTGGGGTGGAGACTGAAAGCTGAATGAGGGGGCTATTTCCTAACTATAGAGACTGGCATAGCAGGAAGGAGAGTGCTGGAGGGACTCAGGGTAAGCTACTGATATTTATTTTTTAACCTTTGACTTGCCAATCACATCTCCAAGTAACATGTTATCCCCATACCTCAATATTGACCATAAATTTGTCAAATAATAAAAATACAATTCCGTGAGAACTCACCTGTAGAATTGTTTTTACTATGCACAGCACAGCCCGTTTCATGAAGTCATTACATCTGGGGTATTCCGCCACAAGGTGGCGCAGTGCACTGCAGAAGACTTGTGGCTCCTCCCGTCCCCATATAAAAACCGGAAATCAGTCATAGACCTCCAGTGTTGACAAGCAGTTATACAAGAAGCCAGGAGGTAAAAGGGAAAAAAGGTAAAAAAAAGCTTAACTAACTTGGAACAATCACCATAAAGAGGCAACCAAGAATAACGATAACAAGGGAGGGATGAAGCAGGCCGTGCTGTGCATAGTAAAAACAATTCTACAGGCAAGTACTCACAGAATTGTATTTTTCCTAATGCACAGCATGGCCTGCTTCATGAAGTCATTACATCTGGGACATCCAAAAGCAGTGTCCATAAGGTAGGGTGGGATCCCCAAAGAGTAACGGCAGGCAGTTCAAACCACCACCGCCTGAAGTACCTTGCGGCCAAAAGCAGCATCAGCTGAGGCCTTAACATCAACCTTGTAGAACTTGGAAAGTTTGACAGAACAGTATGAACAGAAGACCAAGTAGCGGCCTTACAAACTTGTTCAACAGAAGATTGGTGCTGAAAAGCCCAAGAGGCACCAACAGCACGAGTGGAATGAGCAGTAATCCGGAAAGGAGGAACCTTCCCTTTAGCAGAATAGGCTTGTACCACCGCCTGACGTATCCACTTGCTGATAGTAAATTTAGCCGGAGGCAAACCCTTCCTGGGTCCAGCAGGAAGAACAAAAAGAGCATCAGATTTCCTGAAAGACTCAGTAGCAACCAAATAAAACTTCAATGCCCTGACAACATCCAGAGAATGAAGGGTCCGTTCCTTGGAATTAGCAGGGTTAGGACACAAGGAAGGTAAGACAATGTCCTAATTGAGATGAAAAGCAGACACAACCTTAGGCAAGAAATCCGGCTTGAGCCGAAACACCACCTTATCCTGATGCCGCTCAAAATAAGGAGGTTTAATGGAAAGCGCCGCCAGCTCAGAAACTCGCCTGACCGAAGTAATAGCCACCAAAAAGGCAACCTTAAGAGTCAGAAAAAAGCAAAGCAGCCCAATGGATAGGCTCAAAGGGAGGACCTTGCAGAGCAGACAACACCAGATTTAAGTCCCAAACCGGTAGCTGAGGTTTACGGGGCGGACGCACACGAGTAACTCCCTGGAAAAAAGTCTTAACCAGCCGGTGATTGGCAAAGGATCTTTGGAAAAAAATAGCCAGAGCCGACATCTGTCCCTTGAGGGTACTAAGTTGAAGGCCCGAATCCAAACCATGTTGCAAAAATTCCAGAATCCTGGGGATAGAAAACACCCGACAAGGAAGAGACCCTGTAGTAGATAAAAGACGAGGACTTCTTCCGAGCCCGAATCAGTGTCAACAACAGAGGCTGGCAACCCCTTGCCCATCAAGATGGAGGTTTCAGCAGCCAAGCCATTAAAGCCAGCGTTTGTAAATTGGGATGGCACAGCTGTCCCTGAGTGAGAAGATCTGGATCCTTGAGCAAGACGTACCGGTCTGCTGCCAACTGCACGACGTCTGCGAACCACACCCTCCTTAGCCAACAGGGGGTCACTAGAATGGCTGGTACCCCCTCCTGGGCTATCTTGCGCAGCACCCTGCCCAGCAGAGGAAAGGGAGGGAACACATAGAGGAGCCGAAACTCCGTCCAAGGAATCGCTAGTGCATCCGTGGCGAAGGGCAGAGGATCCTGCGATAGGGAGACAAATCTTGGAAGCTTGTGATTGTGGCGGGATGCAAACAGGTCCACATCCGGCTGACCCCAGCGGTGACACAGGGAGTGAAATACCTTGTTGCTGAGGGTCCATTCCCCCAGCCGAGACATCCCCCTGCTCAGGGAGTCTGCCTCCAGGTTCTGCACCCCCGGAATGTAGACCGCCGAGATGCAAGGGACATTCTCTTCCGCCCAAGACAGTATCAGGGACACTTCCTTGAGGGCTTGCTTGCTCCGAGTCCCTCCCTGATGATTGATGTAGGCAACCGCCGTCTGGTTGTCCGAGTGAATCTTAACAGCCCGACCCCGAAGGTGTGGGGTCATCTGGGAGAGAACCAACCTGATCGCCCACAGTTCTAGAATGTTAATGGGTGCATGGGCCTCCTGGGGGGGCTCCACTGACCCTGAAACTTCAAGGACTTCCAAACTCCCCCCCCCCCCCCCCCCAACCGGTCAGACTGGCATCCGTGGTGACAATCTCCCAGCACGGCGGCAGAAAGGTCCTGCCCACTAGAAGATTCCTCGAATCCAGCCACCATGAGATGGACTGCCTGGCCAGAGGGGACAGAGCAAACTCCTGATCCAGGGACACAGGGTCCCGATCCCAAACTGACAAGAGATGCAACCGAAGAGGCCTCATGTGAAACTGAGCAAAGGGAACCGCCTCGAAGCAGGACACCATCAGGCCCACTAACTGCATCCCCTGCCGAATGGAGGGATGATGACACAAAAGCAGAGCCTGCGCCTGCAACTGAAGGCTCTCCATCTTCTGCTGAGGGAGAAATACCTTGACCTGAGAGGTATCCAGAGTCATGCCCAGAAAGGACCTCGCCAAAGACGGAGACAGTGAAGACTTGGGATAGTTGATCACCCAGCCGAAGGATTCGAGAGTGGAAGTCACCATGTGAGTATCCTTCTTGACCTGATGAAGAGACTGAGCAGCAATTAGAATGTCGTCCAGATAAGGGAGGATGTGAATGCCCCGGTTCCTCAGAAGTGCCATTACGCCCGCCAGCACCTTGGTGAACACCCGAGGCGATACCGGACGGTAAGGCCACAAACTGGTAGTGCTGATCCCCCAGAGCGAAACTCAGAAATCTCCGATGACCTGGGAAGATTGTAACGTGAAGATAGGCATCCTTCATGTCCACAGTGGTCATGAAGTCGCCCGGCCGGAGGGTACTGACAGCAGAGCGTAGCGTCTCCATGTGAAAGTGCCTGAATCGGTCAAACCTGTTGAGACCCTTCAAATCCAGGATGGGCCTCAGAGAACCGTCCTTTTTGGGCACTGTGAAGAGGTTGGAGTAGTACCCCTGACCCTGTTCCTGGTAAGGTACCTGGCAGATGACTCCTGACTCCAACAGTCCTTGAACTGCCAGGCGCAAACCCTGAGCTGACAGAGTTTGGAGACATCCGGGATCTGAGGAATCTTGGGGGCGGCCAGGATGCAAACTCTCTTGTAACCGGAGGACACCACCTCCTGAATGCACCGGTCTGAGACGTGAAGCCTCCAGACGTGAGCAAAGAGCCGAAGCCGCCCCCCCCCCCCCGATGGGTGAGGGCGCCTCCTCATGCCTGAGGGGCCTTGGGAGGGGGTTTGGGCTTGGAACCCCATGAGAGACCGGGACGACCACGGGATCTGCCACGGCCCCAAGAACCTCTGCAGCTGCCCGAGAAGAGGAAGCCACGACCTCCTCTGGGAGCACGAAAGGAGGGGAAGGAAGCGGAGGGCCCCCGAAAGGGCCGAGGCTGCTTCCTACGCTGAGGTAACCTACCATCCTTGGTCAGGACATCCAGACGCTCACTAAAGAGACGAAGCCCCGCGAAGGGAAGCCGATGAGAGACTTGCAGTGTCAGCTGCCCACTGGTGCAACCAAACAGATCGGCGCATAGCCACCAAGAGGGCCGAAACCCTACTGCTCAGCCGGACGGCATCATCCATCCATGGCAGACAGCACAAATGCAACAAAATCAGAGCAAAGCAGGAGGGCCCTATAATCCTCCCTCCACCTACCAGCCATGGCGCCATCCGCGAAATGCTTGATCTTCTTCTGAAGGGCAATGGCCATAACGGCTGCGGCACAAACAGGACGCAGGCCTTCCCCTACAAAGGTGAAAGCATGACAGGCCAGCTGATCCATATGGCGGTCCGTGCCATCACGCACTGTAGTAGTGTCAGGGGACGGCATGACCGAAGTGTTAGACAGCCCTAGAACAGGAGCGTCCACCTAAGGGGGACACGACCAGCGCTTGACCAGGTCAGCAGAAAAAGGATACTTTCTGTCCAACCCCTTGGGCACCGTGGGCAATCTGTTAGGACGTTCCCACTCCTTGAGCACCATTTTGGAGAAACGGCCCTGCTCCGGGAACTCCCAAGCGTTGCTTGTCAGGGCGAAAAAGCTCACCCTGCTTCCTCTTTGCCACCTTAGGGGGGGCAATGTGCAAAGTCTCAAAAATGTCCAACAACAGTCTATCAGTGTCAACAGGGAGCCCAGTATCCTCATCAGAGGCTGACCCCGGGTCACTGTCGTACCCTTCCTGATGGTCCCCAGATGAGTCTGAATCAAAGAGAAGCTCCCCCTCCGCTAGGGAGTCACAGTCGCCAAACATATGAAGGCGCACATCCTCCTCGGCAAAGAGGGAAGGAGCGGTGTCAAGATGCCGCTTCTTACCCAAGGCCTTGCCCATCACAGGTCGTGCCAACTGCCTCTCAATGCTGGCCACGCGTAGTGCCAGATCAGAGTGGGACCCCCTGCTAGTATCCCCCTCACTGGGGGCTAAATGCAGGCGAGGGGGAGTAGGAGATGCCTGGGGGAGCGCAGAACTGGGAAGAGAAGTGCTTATCCCAGCCTGGTCCACAATAATGCCCCGCACATGACACACTGCCGGGATTGTCCCGACGGACCGCCGAACACGATCTCCCCAGAAGCCTCCATATGGTGATTAACACAGGCACAATAGGCCAGTATAGGGTAAGGGCTAATAAAAGCCACCCGGAATGCCCCCCAAGGGATGCCCCCCGAAGAAGCTAGGAAAGGAGAGGTGGGGGGGGGGGGGAGAGCAGGACCGGGAGAAACCACAACACACAGTTATCCCGCCTGAAAGACATAAGCATCCCACAGTACATGCCCCAATAAGAAAAAAACCCCATTGGGGACTTACGGACCAAAGGGTACAGCGCGTGCAGCCCACACAGATATCCCCCTCCGATCACTGCACAACCGGCCGAGCAGGAAGGCAGAGCAGCCGACAGATCACACCGCAGTACACGCTGGAAATGGCTCCCGAGACCAGACATGCGCCCGCAGCAGCAGCGAAATGGCGCCGAATAGAGAACCTCGAGGGGCGGGCTGCGGGGGTATGAAGCGATACGTGTCATCCCCTGGCGCCGCCCCCCCCCCCCCCCGAAAGCGCGCCCACGTGACCATGCCAGTGCCACGACAGGCCGCAGCAAGTGAAGCAAAATACCATTTTGTGAGTACTCACCTGTAAAATGGTTATTACCAGTATGTCACACACCCCACTTCCAAAGATACATGACACTTGGGAAACCGGCCTGTAGAGGGTGATCTTGCAGAGATGACATGGAAAAAGGAGCCCCTCCTGGTCCATAAGTACCGGGTTCCTCCCACCATTCCTCAGTCTTATTAAAAAGCAGTGAGAACCAGGAAGAGCCAATTTTATTCAATAATAATCACCATATAAAGGATCCCTAGAACAAAAAGGGCGGGGGAAGTGGGGTGTGTGACATACTCGTAATAACCATTTTACAGGTGAGCACTCACAAAATAGTGTTATTCCTAGTATGTCACACACCCCACTTCCAAAGATACATGACACTTGGGACATCCAATAGCAGTGTCTATAATGGGCGGGGATCCCCAAGGAATAATGCATAACTTAAATTACTGCAGCTTGCAGAATTTTGCGGCCAAAAGCAGCATCCGCTGAGGCCCGCACATCAACCTTGTAAAACTTAGAAAACGTATGCACAGAAGACCAAGTTGCAGCCTTGCAAACGTGTTCAACAGAAGCCTGGTGCTGAAAAGCCCAAGAAGCTCCAATAGCACGAGTAGAATGAGCGGTGACACGAAAAGGGGGAACCTTCCCCTTAGCCATATAGGCCCCAATGATGGCCTGACGTATCCACCTACTAAGGGAAGATTTGGCAGGAGCAAAACCCTTCTTGGGCCCAGAAGGCACAACAAAAAAGGCATCCGTCTTGCGGAAGGCCGAGGTAGTAACTAAATAATACTTAACACAACGAACTACATCCAAAGAATGTAAGACCCTTTCCTTGTCGTTACCAGGTTTAGAACACAAGGAAGGATGAACTATATCCTGATTTAGGTGGAAAGCAGACACCACCTTAGGAAGGAAATCCGGTTTAAAACGGAAAACAACCTTATCTTGATGCCTCTCAAAATAAGGGGCTAGATTAGACAAAGCCGCCAGTTCAGAAACTCGGCGGACAGAAGTAATAGCAACCAAAAAGGCAACCTTCTGAGTAAGAATAGGAAGAGGAATATCCTGCAAAGGCTCAAAGGGAGCGGCCTGCATAGCTGAAAGCACCAGGTTAAGGTCCCAAACAGGAAGTATAGGCTTTCTGGGAGGCCGCACATGCGCGACTCCTTGGAACAAGGTCTTAACCAAAGGATGAAGAGCGAACGACCTTTGAAAGAAAATAGCCAAGGCAGAGACTTGCCCTTTCAAAGTACTAATCTGGAATCCCATATCCAGACTTTGTTGCAGATATTCCAGAATTCTAGGAATAGAAAATACTCTACAGGGCAAAGCCCTGGATTCACACCAATCAATATAGGACCTCCAAGTCCTGTAATAAATGACAGAGGAAGACTTCTTCCTAGCTCTAATAAGAGTCTGAATAACCGCATCAGAAAGACCTTCTCCTTTCAAGATGGAGACTTCAGGTAGCCATGCCGTCAAAGCCAGCGTTTGTAAATTGGGGTAACAAAGTTGTCCCTGAGTGATGAGATCTGGAAGAAGAGGCAGATGGGACCGATCCACTGCCAGCCTTGCGACGTCTGTGTACCACAGACGTCTTGGCCACCTTGGCACCACCAGAATTGCTGGCGCCTCCTCCAGTGCTAACTTGCGCACCATCTTCGCTGATCATGGAGAATGGGGGAAACAGATATAGGAACCCCAGATCCTTCCAGGCGAGAGACATGGCATCCGCTGCCACTGCCAGAGGATCCTGGGATAGAGACACAAAAGCTGGCAGCTTGTGACGAGGAGCCAACAGGCCCAACCGTGGAGTCCCCCACTTGTGACAGAGGAACTGAAAGACCCTTGGATTGAGAGACCATTCTCCCTGGTGAGAACATCCCCTGCTCAGGGAGTCCGCCTCCACATTTTCTATCCCCGGAATGTAAACTGCTAATATGGACGGAACATTGACCTCTGCCCACTGAAGGATCAGAGACACTTCCTGGAGGGCACCCCAACTGCGAGTCCCTCCCTGGTGATTTATGCAACAGCTGTTCGGTTGTCTGACCGAATCTAAACTGGCAGATCCTGTAAGAAATGGGTCAGTCGAAGTAGAACAAGACGTATGAGCTCCTGGCCCTGCCCTCCCCTCTCCTCCTCTCCACAGCTGAGGAGCAGCAGCCTAAACCAGCTGAAAATCAACAATGGCCGAATTTGAAGATTACACCATCTATTTTAAAAGCAAAGACTTGCCAAAAGCTGAGCTTCCTGCGATACTTCTGCTGTTGAACAGTGCTAAAACACACACAGTTATTATGGGAGAAAGGCCACCCCCCTCCCCCCAAGGGGCACGGAGAGACACTGCAGGGGGGGGGGGGGGACCCACACCAATAGCTGAAAGGGCAAGAGGGACAGGGCATCGCAAGCCGGGGATCACCAACCCGGACACCGCCTACCCCTTAGTATGGGATCTCACGGGGGGGAAGCAAGCTCCCCTATGCACCCAGAGGTGCTGCTACCATTGCCCGAGTCTGCAGCCTAAGCTGGGAGGCATATTGTTATAGCTTAATTTTTAAAAGAAAAAGAAGTCCGGGCAGAAATAAGACATAAAAAAAATGCCGGGAGTTACCCCGGCTACCTGCAAGGAGGAGAGAGTCATCTTCTGACTTGCTTCGCCGTCTGCAAAGACAAAAGACTGAGGAATGGTGGGAGGAACCCGGTACTTATGGACCAGGAGGGGCTCCTTTTCCCATGTCATCTCTGCAAGATCGCCCTCTACAGGCCGGTTTCCCAAGTGTCATGTATCTTTGGAAGTGGGGTGTGTGACATACTAGGAATATAGCGCTGCCCACCACGGAGCGGAGTACACCCGTGGCGGCGGCAAATGGGGGATAAACCAAAACACCCCCCCGCGAAACACCCGGCGGGGAGAGGGGCAGAAGAGAGGAGGGCAGGCAGCGTCAGGAGTCATCCGGCGGGGCCCAGGGGAGTGGAGAGGTGACAGGAGACACAGGGAAGGGGGAAAAGAAGGGGAACATAATAACACAAATCGCCAAGCACAAACTCACCCCCTCACATAGCGAAGGCAGGAGACTTCATCCCTCAGCAGGCTCACCATAAAAGCCTATGGCCGGCAACCCCTTGTGGTACAGGGTCTGCGGCTTGGAGCAACGCTTCCGAGCACCTGACCCAAAGTGCTCCTCTACCCTCACCCGATCCGGCAGCCGAGGCTGGGAGGCACAGAGGGTCCAGAAGGGGGTGGAAATAGACTTGCAGGGCCGCAGGCTTGGTTGCCCCGCTCACCTGCACAACATAGAGAACCATCTTCTTTGCAGTATCACTGCAGAGGAAACACTGGAGGTCTATGGCTGATTTCCGGTTTTTAAATGGGGCCGGGAGGAGCCACAAGTCTTCTGCAGTGCACTGCGCCACCTTATGGCGGAATACCCCAGATGTAATGACTTCATGAAGAAGCCGTGCATTAGGAAAAATACCGTTTTGTGAGTACTCACCTTTAAAACGGGTATTATGAGTGTGCCATACACTCCACTTCGATCTTCATGACATGTGGGTAATCTCCAGAAGAGGCCGAACTTCTGCAGAGATGAATATGCAAAAAAAGAAAGCCCCTCCCGGCCCATATATACACCTCCCACCAATTTCCCAGTGTAAAAAAGCAGTAAGGGGACCAGGAAGAACCAATTATAACCTATCAAAACCAATGGTTCACCAAATAAAAACTCCAGAAAACCTGAAAAAAAGGGGTGGGGCGAAGTGGAGTGTATGGCACACTCATAATACCCGTTTTAAAGGTGAGTACTCACAAAACGGTATTATTCTAAGTGTGCCATACACTCCACTTCGATCTTCATGACATGTGGGACATCCAATAGCAGTGTCCGTCATGGGTGGGAACCAGAAATAGTAAAGAATGTACCAACTCAAACCTCTGCAGCTTGCAGAACCTTGCGGCCAAAAGCAGCATCCGCTGAAGCCCGCACATCAACCTTGTAAAACTTGGAAAAAGTATGAACGGAAGACCAAGTAGCAGCCTTACAAACTTGTTCAACCGAAGCCTGGTGCTGAAAAGCCCAGGATGCACCAACAGCACGAGTAGAGTGCGCCGTGACCCTAAAAGGGGGAGTCCTCCCCTTAGCAGAATAGGCCCCAACAACGGCCTGACGAATCCATTTACTAATGGTAGACTTGGCGGACGCCAATCCTTTCCTGGACCCGCAGGGCACCACGAAAAAAGCATCCGTCTTGCGGAAAAAAGAAGTAGTCACCAAATAGAACTTCACACAGCGAACGACATCCAAATTGTGCAGAACCCACTCCTTGTCATTGTTAGGCTTAGGACACAAGGAAGGGAGAACAATATCCTGATTGAGGTGGAAGGCAGACACCACCTTAAGAAGGAAATTTGGCTTAAAGCGAAAAATCACCTTATCCTGGTGTCTCTCAAAGTAAGGGGCCTGAATCGACAGATCCGCCAACTCAGAGACACGCCGAACAGAGGTAATAGCCACCAAGAAGGCAACCATCTGAGTGAGAACCGAAAGAGCAATATCCTGTAGCGGCTCAAAAGGAGGACCCTGGAGAGCCGAAAGAAAAAATTCCAATCCCAAACCAGAACCACAGCCTTCTGAGGGGGGCGCACATGCGCGACCCCTTGGAACAAAGGTCTTAACCAGCGGGTGTAAGGCAAAAGACCTCTGGAAGAAAACCGACAGAGCAGAAACCTGTCCTTTCAAAGTACTAAGCTGGAACCCAAGATCCAGATGATGCTGAAGAAACTCCAAAATCCTAGGAATCGAAAACACCCTACAAGGCAAGGCCCTAGCCGCACACCAATCAATATAGGACCTCCAAGTCCTATAGTAAATGCCAGAAGAGGACCGCTTCCTAGCTCTAATCAAGGTCTGAACAACGGCCGCAGACAAACCTTCCTCCTTCAGAAGGTTTCAGCAGCCAAGCCGTCAAAGACAGCGTTTGTAAATTGGGGTAAAGTAGTAGACCCTGAGATAACAGATCCGGCAACATGGGAAGCCGGTACTGATCTACGGCCAGCCTTACAACGTCTGCGTACCAAACCCTTCTTGGCCACCTTGGAGCCACCAGAATTGCAGGTGCCCCTTCTAGAACCAGTTTGCGAACTACCTTGCCCAGCATGTAGATGGGCGGAAACAGGTACAGAAAACCCAGATCCTTCCAAGCAAGGGACAAGGCATCCACTGCCAGAGCTAGAGGATCCTGAGAAAGAGACACAAAGGCCCGGAAGTTTGTGATTGTGCCTCGAGGCAAAGAGATCCACCTCCGGAATTCCCCACTTGCGGCAAAGATCCAGAAAAACCTCGGGTTGAGAGACCACTCTCCTTGGCAAGAGGATCCCCTGCTCAGGGAATCCGCATCCGTGTTCTCCACTCCCGGAAAGTAGACTGCCGAAACGCAAGGAACATTGCTCTCCGCCCAGTGCAGGATCAGAGACTTCCCTGAGGGCACTCCTGCTGCGAGTCCCTCCTTGGTGATTGATGTAAGCTACCGCCGTTCGGTTGTCTGAACGAACCTGAACCGGTAGACTCTGTAAATGTGAGGTCAGCCGTGCCAGAACCAGTCAGATGGCTCTGAGCTCCAAGACATTGATGGGGGTGTGAGCCTCCTGAGGACCCCACACCCCGCAGAACTGATGACTTTTCCAATAACCTCCCCAGCCCGACAGGCTGGCATCCAAGGATCTGCCCTTCAACAGGTTGCTCGCGTCCAGCCACCACCGAAGGGACTGCCGAACCCTGGGAGACATCCTGAAAGGTTGATCCAATGACTGCGGACACCTGTCCAAATGCGTCAATAGGTGAAGTTGAAGAGATCTCATGCGAAGGGTACCGCCTCGAAGGAGGACACCATCAAGCCCACCAGTTTCATCCCCTGTCGGATAGAGGGACAAGGACTGACCCAAAGAAGGATGATCAGATCCTGAATCCCCTGCACCTTGGTCTGGGGCAGAAACACACTGGCCTGAATGGTATCCAGATTCATGCCCAGAAATGAAATCACTCGTGACGGAGAGAGAGAAGACTTGGGGCGGTTGATCACCCACCCGAACCACTCCAGAGTCGACACCACCTGGTGGGTGTCCAGCTCCGCCTGACGGAGGGAAGAAGCTGAGATCAACAGGTCGTACAGATAAGGCACAATGCGAATGCCCTGAGCTCTGAGCAGAGCCATTATTCCCACCAAGGCCTTGGTGAAGACCCTCGGCGCCGAGGTCAGTCCTAAGGGAAGGGCTACAAACTGAAAAAGTTGATCCTCCACCGCAAACCGGAGGAATCTCTGATGTGCCGGAACATGCAGATACGCATCCTTGATGTCTATGGATGTCATAAAATCCCCTTGGCGAAGGGAATTGATAGCCGAGCGCAGAGTCTCCAAGCGGAACTTTTTGGCTCTGATAAACCTGTTGAGAACCTTGAGATCTAGAATGGGTCTCACCGAACCCTCCTTTTTGGGAACCGTGAAAAGGTTGGAGTAGTAACCCCTGCCTCTCTCCATCTGAGGCACCGGGCAAATAACTCCCATGTCCAGAAGGTTTTTTACTGCTAACAGGAACCCCTGTGCAGCCTGAGGGTCCGAGGGCACCCGAGACCTTAAGAATCTTGGAGGCAGCCAGCACTCGAACTCCAGTTTGTACCCGGAGGAGACCACTTCCAAAATCCAAATGTCTGTGACCTCCCGGGCCCAGACCTGGAAGAAGAGCCACAGCCGTCCCCCCACCCGTGCGGGTGAGGGCGCCCCTTCATTGCTGAGCCGGTTTAACGGCGGGCTTGGGCTTGGAACCCCAGGCAGCCGCGGGACGTGCCCGACCTCTGCCCCTGTTCTAGGCCGAGCTCCTGACACCCGAGAAGGCCAAAACTCTAGCCGCTCTGGCCCCTCGAAAGGAAGGAGTGAACGAGCCAGCCCCCCGAAAGGGACGGCACTGTTTCTTCCGCTGAGGTAACTTACCTCCCTTAGCAACAGCATCCAATTTATCTCCAAACAGCCGCGCACCCAGGAAGGGAAGAGCTGTAAACGACTTCTTGGCACCAAAAGCCGCCGTCCACTGTCGGAGCCAGACCAATCTGCGCATAGCCACCAATAGGGCTGAAGTCCTGCTACACATGACAATAGAATCTTCCATAGCAGCCAAGACAAAACCCATGAACATTTCACATCTCTTAAGGGTAGCGAACTCGGTGCTAGCCGGATCAAACTGAGCGTCATTCAGCCAGTCCCTGATAAGAGGCCTGGTAGCAAGCGACACTAGGGCAGATGCACAAACAGGCCGCAGGGCCGAGCCCACGCTGGCAAATGCGTGACACACCATCTGATCAAGGCGCATGTCCTCGCCATCCTTAAGGGAAGTGGTGTCAGGAGTGTTCAGCACAGAAGAGTTGGTCAAAACCAAAACTGGCGCATCGACCTCGGGAGGAGAAAACCATCGCTTAACCGCCTCCACCGGGAAAGGATACTTCTTATCCCATCCCTGAGGAGCACCAGGAAGCCGACTGGGCCTTTCCCATTTTTTCAGGATCAGCGCATCAAAGTGACCCTGGGTAGGGAATTCCAGACGGGGCTTGTGGGCTCCAAAAAATTCCCCCTTCTTGAGAGGAGTCGTCTCAGGCGGGTCAATATCCAACACCTCCAATAGATGTGACAAAAATACAATTCTGTGAAATACTCACCTGTAGAATTGGTATTATACGCATACAGCACGTCCTGCTCCCTCTATAATACTTACACATGGGTAATCCTCCGCCAGAGGGTACCGTTCACTGCAGACATGCAAAAACAGGCTCTTCCCGGCCCTTCATATACCCAGGGACCTCCCACAAATCCCCAGCATAGAAAAGCAGTGAGAAAAGAAGCCGGGAGAAACCAACCACCAACTGGTAACAATGGTAATGATAACAATCACCATACAGGGGATCCAGAAAAATGTAAAACCAGGGTGGGGTGGAGCAGGACGTGCTGTATGCGTATAATACCAATTCTACAGGTGAGTATTTCACAGAATTGTATTATTCTAAGCATACAGCACGTCCTGCTCCATCTATAATACTTACACATGGGACATCCAATAGCAGTGTCCATAAAGTAGGGGCCCAAAAAAGGCACAGCAGACAGTAAAGGCGCTGTCACCTGCAAAACTTTGCTACCAAGTACGACATGAGCAGAGGCTCTAACGTCAATCCCATAACAAAACCTTTGAAAAGGTATGAACAGAGACAAGCAGCGGTCTAGCAACTTATTCAACAGAAAACCTGGTGCTGAAGGGCCAAAAGGTACTCAAACACCAATATAATGGAATAAAACGAGAGAGGGAGATTCTTCTCCCTTAAAGGAATAGGCCAGGGTAACGGCCCAACCAGCCCACAGGCAACAGAAGCCTTGGTAAAACTTAGAAACTCTCCCCAACGGGGAAATGAAAACTGGTCTCCCGTCGGACAGGCGGGGATACTGACCCCTTCACTAACAAGGATCAGCAAGAAGCCGAAACCTTTACTCAGGACTAGGAAGGCAACCATCCAAGTAAGAACAGTCCAAAGGGCGCATTGGCCCTGGAAGCAAACGAGATCAGGCGCATACATAAGGAGGCACCCGCAGACCCCAAAGGGCATCAGTCCCCCTAAGGGACAAGAAACAACCAGGAAAATTTCAACACCTGTTGAGGGAATGTAGACCCCTTACTTTATTTAGATTATTAAGAATAAGGCCCATAGGCAGACTAAAAGGACTTCATAAAACACATATATATATATATATATATATATATATATATTAACGAGCGAAGGCTAAGTAAGCAGATCCACCTTCTCAGGCACACGTCTGACTGAAGCAAGAGCCCCCGGAGAAGCGACTTGGACCACAAAACAGCTCAGACAGCATCCAGAATAAGTCCCAAGGGAACAATCCGCAGGGCAAACAGAATGAAAATTGATCCCAACAGGGACCATAGAACTACTTGGGAGATGCCCCTGAGCAATCCCCAAGAGAACTCTTTGCAAGGAGGACCGACCCAGACTTCTACAGGAAGACAGACAGGACAGAACCTGAATCTTCAGAGTACCTAGATGGGGAGCCAACCCCAACCTATGCTGTAATGACTCTAGAACCCTGGGAACTGAGAACGTCCAACAGGGAAGAGACCAAGACCCATGCCAATCAATATGGGTACACCACAACCCACGAAAGACGGAGGAAGAGGAAGCCAAGGAAGCTTGCTCCTCGCCCCCCATATACCAAGTCACCCAAAAGATAAACCCGTCTCCAAGGGGTGAATGAATCAGCTGTCAGGCCCCAGACTAGAGTCTGCAGATTAGGACGACAAAAGAAGGGGCCTGGCAAGGGCAGAACCGCATTCCTGAGAGAGCGTACAGATCAGCTGACCTCAGCAGAAGCATCTGCGAATCACAGTTCACTAGGCCACCCAAGGGCCATCAATCTCACTGGTCTCTTTATCAGAACAACCGTGTGCCGAACCCTTCATAGTAGGGTGAATGAAAAGAAGGCATATAGGATAGAAAGTCCATGCATGATTTTACTAAGCCCCCATGACCAGGGTCAGAATATTCTGGGACAGTTAAAAACAAGGGCAGAGCCCCTGTGGTATAAGCGAGACCCAACAGAGCCACCCTAGTTGGTTCTCAGAATGAAACCAGGATAGCAAAACCTGCCACTGAAAAACATCCATTGGAGCGAATACCGCTGAGGAGCAGGGGGCGTAGACCCCCGCCCAGATCAGGATCAGGAACCCTCCAGAGGGATCATCCTGCTTAAAGCTCCAGACCAATAATAAAACAGGCCATCGTCTTCCAACAGGCCAAGATTCCCCAAATAGACAGGTCCTAAAATAGGAGAAGTCCAGCCATATAGAGTCAACGGAAGGCTCATGTTTTAACAAACCAGTAGGTAAGATGGACCCTCTAAGGGACCCTACCCAGGAGCCACAGGGGGTTTTTGGAAGAAATTCCCCCCCACCGCCAACCTGCGAGACTTGGTACCCAAGGCGACCATTCACAGGAAGATGCAAGCAAGGAAGGGGGTGCCCCCTGACAGGGTCCTTGAATATAATCAGCTCAAGAGGAACCACCGTACCAAGGGGGAATGAGCACAGACCTAGCTCCAGGGGTGCTGGCACCCCATGTAGGATCAATAAGCTACTGTGCCGAAGAGCCCAAGGGCTCGATATAAGGGACATCATCTGATACGCCACCACGGGCCCACCAGCTGCAATCCTGCCTGGTGAAAGTAAGATGTCAGTAAAGGGGGACAGAGCCCCCGTGACCAGGAGTCCACTTGTTGTCAAGGGAGAAGGCTCAAGCCTGAACTGAATCCAAGGAATGGAGATAGCGGATAAGGGACCATGAGGGATTGAGGTGACCGAGCACCCATCCAGTAACTTCCAGGGGACACCGCCTGCCAACTAATCCACTCGGCCAGGCATGTCCCGAGACATCACCCCCCTTCGCGCCATGCCGAGCAGCTTGGGAGCGAAAGAGAGGCCAAAAACGAAGCCTCCAGGGTTGGTCCTGCAACACCGACTAGTAACGGTCTTGGTGTCCAGAAGACACAGGGGGAGCTAATAAGATCTAGAACTCCACAGGAGGCCGGAAGCCCCCCTTGCACAGGGCGCCTGTGTCCCAAGACAGAGATGCCATATAGGGACTACCTGTGAGAGTAGAATTGCCAGGCCTACCATAGGCCAGCATGGCCCAGACTGCCTCATACTGTTGAGGAAAGGAGGAAGGTCAATATAGAGGCCATAGCCCCATTCAGTTAAGGGCAACCTGTAAGTAAGCCCAAACTCCGTAGGCCTAGTACGGCCTGCACCAAATCCTGAGGGGAAAACAGGGGCTAGAAGCACCCTGACAACATCTGAGAGGGACCGCCCAGCAAATGCTAGAAGGGCGAGGGCGTCCCTTCATGCTTGGGAAGTCTTGGCAGATTTGGACTTAGTCCTGCCAGAGGGCCCAAGGCGTTGCCTGCCCACCCCATGGTGGAAATCCACACTGAACAATTGGAAGCACACCTCAGGTTCATGTTTGACACCAACGTAGGGAGGGGGAGGGGTGTCCCTGCCCCGAGGAGGCCGGGACGGCCTTCTGCGTAGGGGTGCCTTACCCCTTTTTCCAAAAAGGTCCAAACGGGCCCCAAATAGTCGCCGTCCTCTGAAGGGAAGGCCAGTGAGCGCCTTTTTCGTAGCATCGTCAGCACCCCACTGTCGCAGCCAGACAAGGCGGCGAATAGCTACCACAAGGGCAGAGGTTCTAGCACACATCTTAATGGTGTAATCCAGCGCTGAGAGGATGAACCTCACAAACACATCACAGTCTGATAGCGCATTAAACACCCCCAAGGGGAGGTCTTCAGGTCGGTGGTCAAGTACTTTTCTAACGAGAGTCCTGGCGGCCACCGCCGTGATGGCCGCGGCACAGACCGGGCGCAGAGCCGTCCCTGCACACGAAAAGGCATGGGAAGCCAGTCTGTCAATGCGCCGGTCCTCAGCATCCCGAAGGGTATGGTAATAAGGAGCCGTCATGAAGGGGGGGGGTTAGTAACCCCTATAATCGGTGCATCCACCACAAGAGGTGCTGACCAAAAGTTAACCACATCAGGAGGGAAAGTGTACTTCCAATCCCAGACCTCTGGGACCCCTTTAAGTTTACAAGGCGATTCCCATTCTTGGGATATAAGATTCTGGAAATGTTCCTGTTCCAGGAATTCCAAGCGCGGCAGCGATGTGTGGAAACTCTCCTTCTTAGGCTTGGGAGCCTCTCCAGGAGGGGAGATTGCCAAAACCTCAAAGATCTTAATAAGAAGTTCATCTGTGTCACACAGGCCCCAAGAACCGGGCCCAGAATCATCACGGCTCCCGGGCATCTCATCCGAGGAGCCCGAATCTGAGAATAGCTCACCTTCCTCAGAAGGATCAAAGTCCTGCATAGCAGCAGAGTCATCTGTACCATTAGGAACCGGAGAGCCAGGAGGCGTCAGGGATCGCTTCTTTCCAGGGCCCATACGCTCCGCCAAACTAGACAGCACCTGCTCCGCCGTAGGCAGCCTGCGCGGCACGGCTTGCTGGTCATCCCCGCTCGAGTGAGACTCATCAGGAGTGAGATTTGGTCTGGGGAGACGGGTGTATTTAAGGGAGGTGCAGCCGCTGGCAAACCTGATTGCAGGGTCAGTGCCTGTTCAGCACACGGTCCACAGACCCGTGCTCTGTCAGCATCAGCATAGGGCTGACCACACACTGCACACAGCCGGGAGAGGGACCCCGGATACATAATTCTGAGATGCCTCCATATGGTGATTATCTGAGCAGTATGTCCGCAGGGATTTACGCAATAGGCAACCCTGGATGCCCCAAGACCTGCTAGGAAGTGGGAGAATTTGTTATGTCCCCCCGCATAATATATGTTAGGCCTGGAGAAGCCACCGAAATCCTGGCGTCTGAAAGACATAATGGGATAAGGGGGGGGGGGGGGGGTGTCAGTGCCATGCGCAGCCGAATAAAACACATAGGAACAAATACCGCCCCGGAGGGCACTTACATGACCAAGGGAGGAGGCGGATCGCACCACGCATGCGAAGATTGTCAAGATGGCGCCAAGCGAACCTCGAGGGGCGGGCCTGATCTGGCTGTGACGCGGAGCGCGTCATGCCGAGTCCCCGCCTCCCCCAAAGAGCACGAAGCTCTAACCATCGAAACGTGAACGACAGTAGTGGATAATACGCACATACATAATGTTGCTGTCACACTAGAAAATACATGTAATGAAAGGACAAACAGGCGCGCAACCATAAACTTATGTGGAGCAAGGAGCGCGACACTGACACCCAAGTTCAATGAAAGATCAAAAGACTTAAACGTGTTACATTACACTAGGACTGCCACACATAACCCCCCCCCCCCCCCTTTATTTTCCCCCGAGCTACAGGAGGAAGCGAGGGAGAAGCGGACCTGCGTCCAGGGATTAATGCTGTGAGGGACACGGGCAACAGTGCGGGAGGGGCATCTAATGGAGGCTCACCATCGGCCTAAACCGCCTACCCTATGGTGGGGGATTGCGGTGGAGCATAGCTCCGTAAGCACACACGGTGCTGCCTACCTTCACCCGACCAACGCAGCCCAGGCTGGGAGGCATATTCTTCACAAGGAGGACAGGTGGAAATAGTCCCGCCTCGCCTCGCTCGCCTGCGAGAGCGTGATACTTCATGTCTTCGCAGTGAGCACTGCAGAGAAATCTGGGGATTTGTGGGAGGTCCCTGGGTATATGAAGGGCCGGGAGGAGCCTGTTTTTGCATGTCTGCAGTGAACGGCGCCCTCTGGCGGAGGATTACCCATGTGTAAGTATTATAGACGGAGCAGGACGTGCTGTATGCTTAGAATACAGTGGCCGTATCGACGGCATCCCCCAGCACCTGCCCGACATCAGCATCACCAGACTGTACATAGTCAGTCTCCATTTCCTCATACAATTCCCCCTCCACTAACGGGGAATAATCCGACAAAACAATGGAATCGTCGTCAACATCCCACAAGGGCTGGGCCGACGACAAATGTCTCTTTTTAGCCTGGGCCTTCTGGCCCACAATGCTACCAATACATTTCTCGATGCTGGCCAACCTAGCACAAACATCAGAGTGCGACTCCCCGCTGGCACCAATGTCACTTGGGGTACGGATAAGGCGGGGAGGGGAAGGCGATGAAGCAGGAGGAGCCGACCCAGACTGCCGCGTTATGGCCTTTTGTGCACATGGCATACAGATCAGCACATTCTCCCCCGTAAGGGATACCCCACACCCCACACATGGCCCAGATTGTCCCAGAGGGAGCCCGAGCCCAGTATCCTGCGTAGCCTCCATATGGTGATTTTTGTGGTCAGTCGCAAGACCGCAGGGAATTTACGCCTAAGCAACCCGGGATGCCCCTTAAAAGTCCCGGTGGGAGGATTTGAGGTGATCAAATTTACACTAGGGACCCCAGGACCAGGAGGAACCCCTTAACATGCACAATAATGAAGCAATCTGCAACACACAATAAGGCATATCAATTACTATACAATATATATATATATATATATATATATATATATATATATATATATATATATATATATATATTAATTAAATGGCAAAGCCTGCAAAAAACCAGCACCACAGGGGGCCCCCCCACCAGAGAGGGACCCCCAAGTGACAAAGAGGTGTCCCCAAGAACGGTAGCAGCAACCGCAGCAAGGCAGCAAAAATGGCCCCCGATCTGAGGAGAAACCGAGAAGCAGGAAGAGAAGGGGGCAGGCCAGCGTCGAAGGCGCGCTTTTCCGGCACCACCCCCCTCCCAGCAGCGCGGATCTGGCCAGTGAAGCCCCCACAAAAACGCGCCGAACGAGCGCCCGGCCCCGCCCCCTTTTCTTAACACAGCCTGAGGGAGAGAAGCTCCCCAGGCTAACAGGAAAGCCACCACGGGCTAGTAAAGCACCATGCACCAATTCATCCGGGGATACTTCCAGGAGATCCACACTCACACACAACTCAAAGTAAAGTGAAAACACCAACACACACATACACTCATATATAAATCTTAATAAATGAAAAGGGAGAGACCGAGGATGACGGCGCGCCAGACCCCTCCCCCCCCCAGAGGGAAGTAAGGGACCCGGAATGGGGGGTGGGAACCCGGCCATAATAAGGCCACAGGCATGTAGGGATGGGGCATCCCGCACCAGGATCACCAAAAACCTGGATAACCGCCTACCACATAATGAGGCCTCTCGGTGGAGCAAGGCTCCTTCCGCACCCATAGGATGCTCCTACCCTCACCAGGACCCGCAGCCTAAGCTGGGAGGCTCAAACAGGGGCAATTTAAAAAGGGTCCTGGCAGTAATAGGGATAATAAATGGCCGGGCGCGGGCCCGGCTTACCTGTAAGTAAAGAAGTCTTCATCTTCTGTCTTGTCACCTTCCCTGCAGAGAAGGAACTGGGAAATTGGTGGGAGGTCCCAGGTATATATGGGCCGGGAGGGGCTTTCTTTTTTTGCATATTCATCTCTGCAGAAGTTCGCCCTCTACTGGAGATTACCCACATGTCATGAAGATCGAAGTGGAGTGTATGGCACACTTAGAATATCAGTTACATAATCAAATATTTTCTCTGGGCTGTCGCTCCCAGAGCATGGCAAGAACCCTAACCTCTGTTATTTCTGTTTCAATCTTTTTATTGAAATTTTGGTATAAAGATAAACAGTACAACATTTTGTTCACTTACAAATAAACTCTAAGACATGGCCCAACCAACCAACCAGGAGCCTCTCCTGGCCTGTATTGGGCCCCAGCAATGTATTTGTTGCCACAGGCAGGTGGAGTTTTGGATCAACCATAAAGAGAGGCTTAGGTGAGGTTTGGTCATACATCTCTTATTATTCCCCACTACCCAAAACTAACACCGCCAGCCTAGCTGCACTGGGGCTGATAGGGGCGAAGCTGAGCTACATTATGTCTCTGGGATTTAAATTGGTCCCTTTGGCAAGATTCACACAGGGGAAGCTTCAGCTTTAACCTGTGACAAAAAAGTGGGACACAATGGAAATCAGGATTTGGGTGCTGATTTGCTGCCAATTATTCCTAAGTAAAAGCAAACGGATAGGTTCCATATAGTATTGGTGCCCCGATGGAGATCTGGGAGGCAGTAAGAGCAGCAAATTCATCCGGTCATAAGGTGTTATTAGTCCTCATCTTCTTTAACTTGCCACAATATCAGCAAATGTAATAAAACGCCTGGATAACAGATCCCTGAACAAGCAGGTCCTGTTACATTGCAGGGCCAGGGCTGGATTTTTCGTGTCACCACTATGCCAGATGGATCTAGCTTCTCGGATGAACAGAAAAAGTTCTCGTACAATGCAGCCATTCGTGCCACACACCGCACCAATACATGCTATACAAATGAGGGCAAGGCCAGAGTGTCCGCAGCCTAGAATTTATCTCTGCAGAGAGATCAGTAAACATACACACAGGCATTAATTACTGGTTATTTCCTGTTAAATACACTTGTCACATTTAGTTAACTGCAGGCAAAAGCAAACAAATCCTCTTACTGAAAGTATGCTGAACAGCAAACTGACCCCGCCCCCAAATCCTCAGCCTGTAATACTGATACAAACTAAAGAGAAAAGCAAAAAGGCCTGGCAATAAAACAGGAGCCATCAACATTCTTCTGTCAGTAATCATCTGGCCAGGAATTAAAGTGGACCAAAACCCAAAATAGTCAAAAGTTTTGACTATCCTGGGTTTTGGTCCTTTCCCCGGGGGCACCCCGATCGCCCCGCTGTGTGAAACCGCCCCAGGACGCCCGAATGGACTCACCTCTTCTCTGACGGCCGCAACCTCCGCGTCCCTCTAACAGGGAGCGTGCCTGCGCCGGCCATTCACAAATGCCTGGCACAGGCACATGCACTGCTAGAGGGAAGCAGAGGATGTGGCCGGCTGCTCTTAGACAAGCCGTGGGAACGGGAATAGGCGAGTTGGCTGCGGCGATCTAGGGGGTCCCTGGAGAAAGGGGATAGTCTGGGTTTTGGTACACCTTAAGACAAGTATATTTGATTTTACACTTAGCATGTAAAGGATTTAAAAGGAACAGTCCAAAAAAAGTCTGCAGGGCCAGCATTGCGCGGGGTTAACTAGAAGAACCCCCTACCTGACCGCCAGGGCCGGATTATGAGGGGGCGCAAGGGACGAAAGCCCTGGGGCCTCCACCAACCTTTGGGTTATGGTCTGGTCCGGAGGCTTTTCAGTCCTTGGCCTGACGGGCTGCAGGGGCGGCAAGAAAGCTATCGGTGACAGTGGGGCCCTCTGGGCAAACCTGCAGCCAAAGCCACCACAGGGCAGGACAGAGTCTAGAGCAGTTAAGCCACCGTCAGCAATGCTGCAGTGATGGGTGCGTGCAGAGCAGTCACTGGACATGAGCCACCAAGCACAGCCGCCGGCAGCTCAATGCAGGGAACCGTTTCCTGCTGGACCAGCTGGGCGACTACACTACCCCCACCTAGAAAGCAGGAATTCCCGAGTAGCACGCACCCACACAAGAGTGGCACAAGGGACTTGATCTGACATTCCAGTAAGTAATCAGTTACTTGGCTGGACTATTATTTTAAAAGAAAAAAAAATACCATTTTGTGAGTACTCACCTGAAAAATGGATATTGTTGGTGTGCCACACACCCCGCTTCACTTCTTAAATATTCATTACTTCATGGGTTAATCCACCGCAGGTGACGTAGTGCAGAGAGGAAGTCTTGTAACGAGCCCCCTTCCGGCCCATATATACCTGGTACCTCCCTTCAATCACCAGTATAATCAAAAAGCAGTAATACAAGGTACCAGTATTCCACCAGTAACCTCAAAATCAAATTTGATATAAAAAGGCTTCACCATATAAAGGCTTCGGTAATACCGAAAAGGGCGGGTGTGAAGCGGGGTGTGTGGCACACCAACAATATCCATTTTTCAGGTGAGTACTCACAAAATGGTATTATTCTTGGTGTGCCACACACCCCGCTTCACTTCTTAAATATTCATTACTTCATGGGACATCCAAAAGCAGTGTCCACAAGGGCTGGGCAACTCAAGGCCAGGTGAAGCATAACTTAAACGACTGCAGTCTGCAGAACTTTGCGGCCGAAAACAGCATCCGCTGAGGCCCGCACAACAACTTTGTAAAACTTAGAAAAAGTGTGAACAGAAGACCAAGTGGCGGCCTTACAAACCTGTTCAACAGAAGCTTGGTGCTGAAATGCCCAAGACGCCCCAATGGCGCGAGTAGAATGAGCAGTGATACGAAAAGGGGGAACTTTCCCCTTCGCAGAATAGGCCGCAGTAACGGCCTGACGTATCCACTTGTTAATGGCAGATTTGGCTGGTGCCAAACCCTTCTTAGGCCCATGGGGCACAACAAGAAAGGAATCCGTCCTACGAAAAGGAGACGTGATAATCAAGTAGTACTTAACACAACGTACTACATCCAAACAATGCAAAACCCTCTATTTGTCATTCTTAGGATTAGGACACAAGGAGGGAAGAACAATATCTTGGTTCAAATGAAAAGCAGAAACAACCTTAGGAAGAAAGTCTGGCTTGAACCGAAGGACCACCTTATCCTGATGCCTCTCAAAGTAAGGCGCCTGGATAGACAAGGCCGCCAACTCTGACACGCCGGACCGAAGTGATCGCTACCAAGAAGACAATCTTCTGAGTCAGGGTAGACAAAGCAATATCTCGCAAAGGCCCAAAAGGAGGCGCCTGAAGAGCAGAAAGAACCAAATTCAAGACCCAAACAGGGAGTAATGGTTTCCTGGGAGGCCGCACATGCGTAGCCCCCTGGAAAAAATTTTTTAACTAAAGGTTCAAGCGCAACACTCTTCTGAAAAAAAAAGATAGATAAGGCAGAGACCTGCCCTTTCAACGTACTTTAATTTAATTTAGTTAAAATACAAACACAAAAGTTTGTTATAGAAGAATATCCTTGGTGCTTGCCATGCTACCAATCCAATTCCCCATTGAATTCCACAATGCAAATGTAATCATCATTGTACTACAAAAATTTTTTTTTTTTTTTTTTTTTCCACAGTTGTCAACTGTCTTACTTGCCAATGCGCAGGTTATTACTAACACAATAGAACATATTGTACATTACAGACAATTAAACTTGCTCAATGATTCACTTGCCCAAATCATAGCGGTGAGTAATATCATGTAATAAGCGGTAAACTAGTTTCACCCCCACTAGGGGGCTTCTTCAGTACCAAACCGCACTTAAGGGCACTTGATCAGCCCACCCAGGCCCGTTAGATTATTACCAAAAGCCTCATGTCCAGGTGCACAATCCCAAAATTGATGCTGGATGGACAGGTTTAGATATCCCAAGTTAGTTAGTGCTCCGTTCGCCAATTATGAAGGAACGGCGTCTGCCCTATGTTGAGAGGTTCCCTATTCCTCAATGATAAGGGAAGCAGAAATACAGGCTTGGGGTCCGCTCTCTCAGCTAAGATGTAATCCGCTGGTCTGCCTGGTAACCATCCAGGGCAGATCTAAAGGAGCCCGCCCAGCAATACACGTCCGTGCATGTTGTGCTGTATGCTTGACCCGGATACTTAGCTGGAGACCAGAGTCCAGCCCTGATTGTAAAACCTGGAGAGCGAAAAGACCCTACAAGGAAAAATCTTATCTCACACCAAGCAATATAGGCTTTCCAAGTCCTATAGTAGGTGATGGAAGAAGACCTCTTCCGGGCACTGACCAGAGTCTTAAATGACTGAATCAGAAAGACCCTCCTCCTTCAGGATGGAGGTTTCAGCAGCCAGGTCATCAAACCCAGCGCTGGTAAATTGGGGTAACACAATTGACCCTGAGTGAGCGGATCGGGCCGAATAGGCAGAACGAACTGGTCCACTGCCAGCCGAACGATATCTGTGAACCTCACTCGTCTTGGCCACCTTGGGGCCACGAGAACAGCGTACACCCTTTCCAGAGCCAACTTCTGAAGAACCCTGCCCAGCATGGGTATCGGAGGAAAACAGGTATAGAAATCCCAGAACTCCCCAGCTCAGGGACATGGCGTCCACTGCCAGAGCCAGAGGATCCTGGGAGAGCGACACGAAGTTCGGGAACCTGTGATAGTGATGAGGGGCCAACAGGTCCACCTCCGGGGTCTCCCATTGGAGACACAGTAAGCGAACCACCCGAGGATGGAGAGCCTATTCTTCCAGATGGGGAGAGCTCTTGCTCAACCGGCCCACTACCTGTTTCATCACCACTGGAATGTGAACCGCCGAGAGACAGGGAACATGGAACACTGCCCATGTCCGGACCAGGGACACCACTCAGAGTACTCAGACTGCGCGTCCTTCCCTGAAGACCAACGTAAGCAACCGCTGATCGATTGTCTGAACACATCTGGACCAAAAGGCCCAGAACGTACTGAGTCAGGAGAGCAAGCACCTGACGGATGGTTCTCAGATTCAGAATATTGATGGGACAGTGGGGCCTTTAAGCTCTCCACTGCCCCTGAGACCGCGGCTCCTTCCAGAATCTGCCCCATCCCGACAGACTGGCGTCCGTGGTGACAATTTTCCAAAAGGGGGGTCAGGAAAGGCCTGCCCTACACAAGATTGGTCGAGACCAAACACCACAGGAGGGACTGCCGTACACGGGAGGACAACTGGAAGGACTGATCCAGCGACTGAGGATGCTGGTCTTAACACGCTAACAGAAATAGCTGAAGCGTTCTCGTGTGAATTTGGCAAAAGAAAGACACACTCTGTCTTGATGAGAGTTCAGGCCAGGATGAACCGACCCATGAACGGACCGTGAAGGAGGGTGAGACTCGAATTCCAGGCCGTAACCGGGCGATACTACCTCCTGGATCCATCTGCCTGGAACCACTTGGTTCCAATGGTAGAAGTGTCGCAATAGTCCCCCCACCCGCACGGGTGAGGGCAGCCCCTCAATGCTGAGTGAGCTTATCAGCAGGTTTTTGGGCTTGGTGCCCCAGGACTGAGTGGGCCGGCCACGGCCCCTCCCCGAGTCCAACCTGCGCCACAGGTAGCGGGAAAGGACGCACCCCTGCCCGCTCTGAATCCTCGAAAGGAAGGCCTACCGGAACTTGTCCCCCTGAAGGGACCACAGGGCCTCTTGCATTGTGGCATCTTACCACCCTTTGCGACAGAATCAATTTTCTCCTCAAACAGACGCAACCCCAAAAAGGGGAGAGCTGTGAGCACCCTTTTTGGAAGCCGTGTCCGCTGACCACTGACGCAGCCATACTGACCTGCGAATAGCCACCAGCATAGCTGCCGCCCTGCTACTCATAATCAGCGCATGGTCCTGAGCAGCCAGGACATAAGCCACAAAAGATTCACACTGCTTAAGCGCAGTGAACTGTTTGCAAGCGGGATTAAGATCCTCATATAGCCCTTGAATTAAGGATTTAATTGCCAATAGCAGAAGGGCTGAAGCACATACCGGGCGCAACGCTGACCTGGAATAGATTAAAACCAAGTCGAGCGTATTTGGTCAATTCGACGATCTTCCCCATCTTTGGGGACAGTGGTCTCAGCAAATTGTACCATAGCCGAGCTGGAGAGCCCTAGTACAGGGGTATCCCCAGGCGGTCTCCCATCCAAGTACTGACCAGGCCCGTCACTGCTTAGCTTCCAAGATCAGACGAGACTGGGCGCATTCAGGGTGGTGTGGCCGTAGGCCTCAATAAATGTAATTAGCATATGCCCCCTTGTGCTCTTATAGTCAACAAAACATAAGCACAATGGCCAACTGGAAAGAATTCCAGATAACCGCGTGGGATGTTCCCATTCCTTAAGAACCACCCTCTCAAAGAGGTGTTGTCTGGGGAAAAACCAAACGCGGCTGAGGCTCTTTAAACAACCAACCCCTGGCGGGGCGGGCGCCTCAGGCATATCTAAACTCAAAATTTTAAACATTTGAGCCAGAATAGAGGGGGTGTCCAAAACAACCCCCTCTGACCAATCGCCAATCTCATCAGCCACAAGCTGACCTGTCGGCTCATCTGACTCAGACGGGAATTCATCCTCGTCCGGGCATCCATCGGACCATTCCACAGGTACACAAAACTGGTCCTGTGGAGCCGAAGGTACCGGAGTCAGGTGCCTTCGTTTTGGAGCGACCTTTAACGCTGCTTTAACGGGCATTACTTTCCGGGGGCTGGGCTGTGCTGCCACCTCGGAATGCGAATCCCCACTTTGACAGAGTCATGCGGGGTCCGGAAATAGGGAGGGAGAGGTAGGAGAAGATGAAGGATGCGATGGCCCCGCAGCCGAAGCAACGGACTGGCGCGCAATAGTCTGTTTTGCACAAGGGATGCAAATAAAGACATCATCAGCTGGGAGTGGAACCCTATAACCTACGCACCCCCCAAACGGCTCACAGAACCGTTTCCGGAAATTACGGAAGCCTCAATATGGTGATTTATGGTATTCGCAATACTGGGACTTTTAAGGCATAAGCCAACCCGGGATGCCCCCTTATTAGTAATGTCCCGGAAGGGAGGATTTTTTTTTTTTTTTTTTTAATTTTTAAATTTTTTTTTTTTTTAAGTTAAGTTAAGGTCCCCTTTAAAGAACTATATATATATATATATTTATATATAGTCTATGTATATATACATTCACAAAGATATCCCAATAATTAGCCAGGCACATAGAGCCAGAGGGCCACCATAAGCAGGGATCCCAGGATCTGCAAGGAAAAACCATCAGATCCTCACATGTGTATAAACAAACATAAGCATGGCACCAAAATGCCCTTAAATCATGCCCTTAATACAGAGTGACTCCCCACTGTATTACTGCAAGGAATGCATTCCCCATTTAACGGCCCCAACGGGAGGGGCCGCTTACCTGGACAGCGAAGGCAGCAGCCGGAACAAGACTGCAGCCAGCAGCCAGCACGGAAGACAAAGTGCGGCCGTGCGCCCATGCGATTTCCTGCATTGAAGGAAGCAAAACGCTGGGCCCGCCGCATGACGTCGGCGCCGCGCGTCAGCGGGCCCGCCCCCCCCTACGCCGATCAGCTGGAATCACTTACAGCTGGGCCACAACACGTGCGCCCAGGCGGCGGAGGGGGGAGGGTAAAAACCGCATGGTGGTGTACAATGCAAACATGAATGCCAGGCGAGGAGAGGGGAGAGAGAGAGGGAGGGGAGAGGGGGCCACAAAGCAACAAACTGCAAGAGAAGTGGCCAGCCTTTACCCAGCGCAGCCTGCCCTTAAAGCAGACCCAAAAAAATACACATGCTACAGTGAATGCATAAACATGACACATATGTTAACATGCAGTGATACAAGTGAAACACACAAACTAAAGCACACCCTCATACACCCCCCCCAGTGAAGGGAGAAGGGACCGAAACGGGAGAGTAAGGGGCTACGGGGACCCTCGGGACAGGGGCATCCCATTTCCGGATCACCATGCCGGATCGCCGCATAGCCCCATGCATGAGGACGAGCGGTAGGAGATAAGCTCCTAGGCACTTAAAGTGCCATCTACCATTTGCCCGGCGAGCAGCCAAGGCTGGGAGGCTTCCATTTCACCATAAAGGTATACAACTCAAACCGGGCAGAAATAGACCAAAAGGGGGGTGGCGGGGTAAGAATACCCCGGCCTACCTGTAAGCAGGAGACTTCCAACCTCTGACTTGTCAGCAAGCAGAGAGAAAAAATACTGGTGATTGAAGGGAGGTACCAGGTATATATGGGCCGGAAGGGGGCTCGTTACAAGACTTCCTCTCTGCACTACGTCACCTGCGGTGGATTAACCCATGAAGTAATGAATATTTAAGAAGTGAAGCGGGGTGTGTGGCACACCAAGAATAATACTGTATCTGGGGCCTCCACCAGATTTTGTGCCCAGGGGCCTCCACCACACTTAATCCAGCCCTGCCGACCGCTGATCTCACACCACCGATCATCCACCATCAGTCCTGGTTTGTGAAACGGGGAGCTGCCAGATGCTGGGCTGCTGTACAACTGGTTCCCACTGAAAAAGTTGGTCCCACCATACATGGAAGTTCTTGTTGTGTGGAGACGCTCATTGCTTTCAATGGGAGCCAGCTGTAAAGAGGCGGTGTCCAGAAGCCAGCTGGAACCTGGAAGAGCAGCTCCCAGCTTCACAACCGGGGCTGTGGGAGCACCGCTGGCAGCATGGAAGCCGTGGTCAGGTAACAGGATCTTCTAGTGACCTCCCGCACTGCTGGCTTTGGAGTCTTTTGGAAAAGTCCACAAAAGTGGACTTTTACGAAGCACATCTATTTCCCTTGGTGGGGCCGGGTAATAACTATTTCAGTTATGCTTTATGTTAAATTAGGGAGATATAGATAAAGGTTTTTCTTTGCGGACTAAAGACTGAAAGTCAGCTTGGTGAACATGGTGAAAATTTACACCCGACAGATAATAAGTCAATGGCAGTTTTATCTTCTAAAAAAGTAATAAGACTTCTCACCTGGCTCTGAATCAACCCCTTAGTGTGGCTAATGCTTCTCCTAAGCAACCCCCTATGTCTAACCTCCAACCCTATACTAATTACACCCCCTTAAAGAGGAACAACACACATTTTTACTTTCCTGTGGTTTGTTCCTCTGCGATTTGGATGCCCCGCTGTGTGTACACCCCCAAGTCCCTCCGTTTGACTCATCTTCCTTCTGCTCCGAGGCGTAGACCGGTGAGAACAAGTACGCTAATTGGCTGAGTGGCGCGCTCAGCCAATCAGCACGCTCAATGTCACTTGGCTCCCTTCGGTGCCGCTGATGGTGAAGCCGCTAAGCTGCGGAGCGGCGCCAGCAGCATCCCCCGCTAACCTTGCAGCCATGGCGTGACCGCTGCCCATACTGGAAGGTCGGGTGTGGGCATGGCTGTAGGTGAGCAGGGATGCGGCTGGAGAGCACAGACGCGTTGAGGGCTCCAGGAGAGGGTGAGTGTTTTTGGGGTTCATGGAGGTTTGACACAGCAGGGCATCCTAATTCGGGATGCCCTAAGGATTTGGCCTTGGAAGGCCCTGGAGCCTTCTAAAGTTCCTCTTTAACTAACTTCAGGTTGTATCCTTTTGTATCTTTTGGCTTCTCACTGGCTGGGGGCAGAAGAGTTTCCAAGTCTACATGGAAGCCAAGGATGCGGCCAGAATTCTGGAGATCAGCCAATCCACCGGCAATCTCAAAAACGTCAGGGGGGGCGTGGCCTCGATTATGGAAAACCCTTTTTCATTTTAAACTGGGGAGTTTTTAATTTCATGTCTTTATGTGTCAGTTTTAATTTTGGCCATTAGATGCTAGTGGCCAGTACCAGAGAAAAAGATTTTCTTATAAGCTGGTGGTGGGCAGACCAGATCAGGGTGCCTGGGCAAGGTGGTTGTGTAAGTAGAGGTCCATTTTCCAACACCTCAATTGTTTTAAAGTGGACCAAAACCCGGGTTTTTACTATCTCTAGTTTTGGTCGTTGCCCCTGCGGCACCCTGATGTGCGTCCTGCCAAGGGTGTAGTAGGTGGCGGCCGCTGCTTATGCATGCACCGTTTGATTGGGGAGAAGGTAAGTTTACTGGGTAACCTGGGGGGTTTTACACAGTGGGGCATTCTGAATCTGGATGCCCCAGGTGGAAGGAGTATGTCCGCCCTGGAGTCTCAGACTCCAGGGTGGGTTTTGGTCCACTTTATGTGATCTTTGAACAGGAATTTCCCTTTAAAGCTGACCAACCCCGGATTTTGATTATCCTGGGTTTTGGTCCTTTCCCCCGGGGCACCCCGATTGGAGGTGACCTGCTGTGTGAAACCCCCAGATCACTAAGCGCAACTTACCTTTTCCTGGTTCTACGGTGCATGCGTGACCGCTCGCCTAATCAGCGCGCTCGGAGCCGCTGACGTCACACCGTCTAAGCCAGCGTCTAATGCCAGCGGCTCCGAGCAAGCTGGCGGCCACATCCCCCGCTTCCCTCTAACAGGGAGTGCGCCTGCGCCGGCCAATCACAAATGGCTACCGGGGTGACCTAGGCGGTTTCACACAGTGGGGCATCCCGATTTTGGATGGAAATCGATTGGCCCGGAAATCTTAGGATTCCCAGGCTGATCACACTGGGTTTTGGTTCACTTTAACATCAGCATTACACTTTCCTAATCTACAAAAACTAAAAACAATAACTAATCTTCACAAATATTTACATGCTAAATGCATCTAAAGCCCCAGGTTAGCAATGAACATTTTGGGAGATCTAGTCCATGGCTAAACCCCAGCAGGGCATCATATGCTCACATGCAATAAGGCGCTTTCCCATTAGATTCTGACCAATGACATGCAGCTTTAACCACATAGGCCTCGATTCAATAAAGGTAGAAAAAAATTCTCATGGTAGTAAAAAATTCAATTCATGAGAAAAAAGCCTGAGAATGTCACTGTTACTGAATCACTAGATAAAAAGACAATATAAGTCAATGGAAGCTTTTACTACAGTGTAGAAAGTAGTAAATAGTTCTCTACTTTTCTTAGGAGTAAAAAGTGCCATTGACTTTCATTGTTTTCTTAGCTGGTGACTTAGTAACAGTGACATCCTCAGGCTTTTTTCTCATGAATTGAATCTTTTACTACCATGAGAATTTTTTTCTACCTTTACTGAATCGAGGCCATAGAATCCACAATGTCCAGCCTGTTATTTAACGAGAGCTGCTGAACACAGATTCAGGGGGACTCTGCAGCCATCCAGCACCGGTTGTCTCACCCCCCGCATGGGGCGACACTGACCACCCAGACTCATGGGGACAAAGTGATAAAACTAGAAAAGGAAAACACAGGAAACTGCAGTGAGCGATTAAAGTGCAGAGCGCAGCGCCCTACAATGGTCTGCAGAGTGTTGCACAAGCCCAAAGCTATTTAAGGATTATTTTAACCAAACATTAAGAGGGTAAGATAACAGAAGCATGCAGAACATTGCGGATCTGAGCGGGTGCCAGGGCACCATTCACAATGAAGCATTAAAGACGCAGGGCTAACGCTTGAGACCTTGTGGCTATCAGAAATGACCGGTAAAACATTGACACACTCACACGGACATTCTGGAAACACACAACATTCCTGGCAGAGCATTGCATAATAAAGCAAAGGAAAAGGTGAGCACAACGTGCACTGCGCAGTAAGTCACGGGTCCCTACCCCGGCGAGCATCGCGCACACTCACTCTCCCGTTCCCAGCTCAACAAGTTGCTGGGCAGGCTGGGCGCTGGAGGACTAGTATGGGGCTCCGGATCTCTCCTTGGCGCTGGGCTGCGGGGCCCCCGGCTGAACACCCGCGAGGCAAAGCTTTCCAACTTCTGTAGGGCCGACATCCTGGAGTCACAGCTCAAGATGGGACCGGCGCAGCGGATCTCGCATCAAGTACAAGGTGCAGGGTGACAGGTCCAGAAGAGACAGACGGCAGCAATGGTAGAACGAGGACACGTCAAAGAAACCAGGAATCTAGACGAGAGACAGTGAGAGGGGTCTACAAGGGGGGCAATGGAGGGAAGACATTGCAGAAAATGGTTTCAGGGAGAGAAAGTCTACATAAATGAGGGAAGGAAAGGTTGGTCTGGGAGAGAAGGAGCATGGTAAGTAGAAGGAAGCAGTAAAGAAGGACGGCGATTAGTCACAGAAGAAGCTGCAGGGCAGAATGAGAGATCTAGAAGTAAGAGAGCAAGCATGCGGGACATGAGGAGACAAGGCAGAACAGCAGAAACCAATGCTACTGGGTGTCGCACAGAGAAAGGGAAAGAGCGCGCGCGCGACAGCCACAGAGGCAGAGGCTGCTTCCACGCTTATCAGCTGGCTACAGGTCTCTCATTGACAGGGGGGTGGAGGGGGAAGATAAAAACAAAAGGGAGGAGAAAGACCTGAAGGGAGAGGAGGGAGAGAAGTTGGAGAAACAACCTGAGAGAGAGACAGAACTGGCTGAAGACTGGAAGGAGATACAGGCAGGGAGCAGGGGTAGGGAAGGTGAACACGAGGACACATGACAGGGATGAGCAATAGGGTGAGGCAGAACAATTACACTCCAGCCAATACCAAACCTTTGTTTGCTCAGCAGAGACTAGAGGTGTCTCAATACATTACAGGGCTGTCTTCTGATCTGGCCAGAGAAAGACTGACCCACAAAATCTAAATGGCCATGACACACGTCCTTACAGAGGTCGGCCTTTAAAGAGGAACTTTGGGGGGAGTTCTACTCCTAGGGGGCATCCCGAATTGGGAAACCCCACTGTGTAAAACCCTATGGAAGCCCAGGTACACTCACCTTCTCCCAGAGCCCTCGCCGTGAATGAATCCCCGCCCACCTCTAGCCATGCACGTGCCCGGCCTTACTGAATGGGCGGCACAGGCATGCCCCGGCTAGGAGGTGAGCAGGGGATGTGGTCGGCAGCGCACTAAACCCCCTTCCGTGCTGCCTGCCTGTATAGCCATCAGCGAAGCCGAGTGAAAGTGAGAGTGCTCATTGGCTGAGAAACTCGCGCTCACTTTCAGCTCGAGTCTGCGCCGTGGGAACAACTGAAAGGCGAGTTGATCGGGCGACCTGGGGAAATACACACAGTGAGGGCATTTCAATTCAGGATGCCACCGCAATAAAGAAGACAAGCTTGGGTGTTTTGCTCCTTTTTAAAGAGGATCAAAACCCACCCTGGGTTTGAGAGTCAGGGCAGGCATACTCACTCCGATCAGGGGTGCCCTGCTGTGTGAAACCCCCCAGGTCGCCCGAAAACTCAACTTTATTCAAGGTCCAACGGCGCATGCGTGAGCAGCGGCCACATCCCTTTAGTGTAATCAACTTTTATTGGTTTTCAAAACAGCAATTTGTATACAACACAAGAGGGAGGGGGGAAGGGGATACAGAAGGCAAGGGGTGAGGGGAAGGGAGCATCGTAAAATGTACCTCGTATAAGGTCATCAGTTTGACATATGGGGTAAACAGCATACATCTTACATTAATCCAATACAAAGTGACTCTGCTCAGCGGATAGTTCATCTTAGCCATACCTCTATTGCTTAATGTGACCTACGAGGATGCATTGTGGACCTCATGCAAACAACCCATGTGTTTCTCGAATTGGGAAACGGACGTTCTCCATTGATGGAAAATTATAACAATATGGGGAAGGGGATGCAGGGGAGGAAGGGAGAGGGGCCCGGAGGAGGAGGGCGATCGCAATAACCTGACCAACAGGGCCAGTGTTAATTATTAGGAGGTGGGCGGGGCTGGTTTCTCCCATTCTGCCAGTACGGGCCGGTGAGGAGTCGCAGGAAAGATGCATGATCCAGGGAGGGCTGATAGACACCAAGGACCCCCATAATATGGCTATCCATCCACTACACGGGGCCGCATCCCTTTAGCAGGGTGCGTGCCAGGCATTTGTAATTGGCCATAGGTGGCCACGCTCCCTGTAAGAGGGTAGTGGGGGATATGGCCGCCAGGACGCTCTGAGCTGTTTGCATTAGATGAGCTCCTGGACGAAGGGGCTGGAGCGGATCAGAGCGCGCTAACTGGACAAGCGGACGCACACGTGTCATAGGCCCGGGAAGAGGTGAGTTTGTTAGGGCGACCTGGGGGGTTTCACACAGCAAGAACAAAAGACCAAAACCCAGGATAGTCAAAATCCTGGGTTTTGGTCCACTTTAAGGACAACCAAGGTGAAACTGCACTGGAACTTTCACCACAGTCAAAAGGGGGTCCAATAGACCACCAAGATGCTTCAATAAGTTACCACATATGGTCAGGAGGCTTGGAAGGAAATGCAGTTAGGTCCATAAATATTTGGACAGAGACACCATTGTTCTAATTTTGGTTCTGTATATTACCACAATGAATATTGAACAAAACAATTCAGATGTAGTTGACATGCAGACTTTCAGCTTTCATTCAGTGGGTTAAACAAAATATCGCATAGAAATTTGTGGAACTAAATAATTTTTAAACACAATCCCTTCATTTCAGGAGCTCAAAAGTAATTGGACAGAAATAATAAAATGTTAATTTCTAATACTTGGTTGAAAACCCTTTGTTGGCAAGGACTGCTTGATGTCTTGAACTCATGGACATCACTAGATGCCGTGTTTCCTCTTTTTTTTTTTTTTTTTAAACTCTTTAAGTTTTTATCTTTAGACAATACAGAATAAGTAACAAGACAATGTTTCGAACAAAGTTGAGAGACAGTACAGCATAACAAGCACTAGCCCATTCCCTCTGCGACCGCCCTTCCTCCCCCTTATCATGTTCTCTGACATTATTGGTAGTAATATCTAGACCTCATTGTCCTAGGGTGTCTAGAGGGGATATCACTCACTATTCCAGCAACCCCAGTTCATCTGGAGGTCTGGCTCCTATTCACTTCATCTAAGGGGGAAATGATTGAGTGTGCCCACTGTCATCTCGAGTGTATGAGGCTCACATATATCAATATCGGGCAATGGACGCTCGTTTACTATAGTGTGTCAGGGCAGGCCACCCAGGTGTCCACTTCTCAATTCCGAGGATTGTTCACATGAGCTGGGCAAGCTGCCCTGCTGTACCTGGAAGAAACCAGTAGGGGGAAGAAAAGGTAAAAGTAGCAAAGCGAATAGGTAGGGAAAAAAAAAAAAAAAAAAAAAAAAAAAAAGGGGGGGGGGGGGGGGGGTCCACCACTCAGTCACAGGTTCAGGGAGAAGCCCAATTCCGGGGGGGGGGGGGGGGGGGCAAGGAAAGAATGCCTAAGCATGGTACGAGGTTGTTCACCATCAAATACTCGAGGCGGGGGGGGGGGGGATCCGAGCAAAAGCCGCGGAGTCCCAAAATAGGTACCAGGGAGTCCACACCGCTCTGAACTCCTCCTCCGTAAAGTGAGAAGTCGCTGTCAGCTCCTCCATCTCTTTTACTCTGTTGACTTCTTGGATCCAGTCTTCTAGCGTAGGGGTGTGTTCCGATTTCCAGAATCTGGGAATCAGAGCCCTAGCCGCATTAATAAGGTACATCAGCACAAGTCTAAAAAAATATGGAAGAATAATCCCTCCTTCCCACACCTCCAACAGCTGCCTGAAGTTCCGGGAAAATATGAGTATAATACCACCTGGAAAGGCATTTGTAGTTCGTCTCTTGCACCTGGACTGAGATTGACAATTTATGGGTGAGAACGAATATCCTTCCCCACTCCTCCTCTGTAAGCTCCTTCCCAAAGTCTCTCTCCCACTCCTGGGACAATGGGTGCCTCAGTCCCTGCCCCGAGTTCAACATCTGGTATATCTGTGAGATCACTCCCTTCAGGGAGTCTTGCCTCGTAATCAGGGATTCAAAACCCATAAGGTCTCGCTCCAGGGAGCTCCTGGGGCCAATTCTCTGTAGATAATGCTGAAAGAGCAAAAGGCGCCAGGGGTCCAATTGTGGGTTTTCCCACCGGGCCCTGAGCTCTTCTATAGAACACCAGTCCCCCCCTTCATACCAAGTCTGGCCCCCTGACATCTCCAACTCCCCCCAGCATCCTATCACCTGCAGTCTCTGACCACACGGCAGATCAGGGTTTTTTAATAATGGGATCAGCGGGGACGGCCATGGGGATATCTCTTCCTTCCCTCTCAGTCTGTCCCAGATGTCGAGGGTCACCTTAACCATAGGGTTGGACTCCTTGGATGCCCACGGTAGTTCTTTCAACTGAGTCTCCACACAGTCTGTCTCTATGTTCACCCACTTCCTTCTGCCTCCTCCCCTCGCCCAATCCACAACCCTCTGCACAAATCAGGAGACAAACCATATCCCACGATCCGCCGGGTGGGGTCGCCACAGCTGGTGCTCCTTCCCTCGTTCCTCCGATCGGGGCCAGGAGCCGAGCCACCAATTAGCGGGCCGTCCCCCAGCCCAGGGAGCCCCCCACACACTCGACGAGGGACACCACAAACCAGGAGACAAACCATATCCCACGATCCGCCGGGTGGGGTCGCCTCTTTAAGGGACAGACCCCCCGGGCCCAGGCCAGAAGCCGAGCCAAATTGGACCCCGACTGGGCCCACCAGATGAGGGGAGCCAGGGACACTCTCCACCCACCGAAGCGCAGAGCGCCCCCCATCAGCTAGATCCATATGTTTTAAAAGTGGCCCGTCTCCAGGGGGGGCGGCATAGGCTGGGAACCCCCATGGAGCCGCCCAGCCCTCGTCTCCTGGAGCACAAGTCAAGGGGTCAATGCATTCCTATTCCACCGCGCGGGTAGGAGTATATTTAGTTCGAGTCTCCACGGCACTGTTCCCCGGCAACACATCTACTTAACTCAGATTTCACCAGATGATTGTAAGTGTAACTGCAGGATTAACAATAACATTAACCTTAAATTATAATTAAAGCTGTAAAATAAGAACACATATATACTAAGTAATATAACAGTAACTTAGAGTCTTCTGTATGTCCATCTGACCTCAGAGCCTGCTACTCGGCTCCATTCGCTCTTGGAGGGGCTTGATTTTCCCCTGGCATCTTGTCGTCTTCGGTCTCGTCCGCGTCTTGGGCGCTGCGGGAGCGGGGCTGCTCCTTGATCCAATTGCAGTGCCAGCCAGTCTGGGACCGAGATCGGGGGGACTCCCAAGAATTCGAACAGCTCCATTAGTTGCGATGGTTCTCTCAGGATATAAGATCTCCGATCCTTTCACACAATCAGTTGGAGTGGGTGTCCCCATCAATACATGGCCCCTGGCGTTGTATCAGCTTCAGTAGGGGCTTCAGCAATCGCCGCATTTGCAGGGTCCTGTAGTAAGGCGATTCGTGCCCCCTTCAAGTTGATCGGACTCCTGCTTCAGGCCTTCTGCATAATAGCCTCCTTTATCTGGTAAAAGTGCACCCTGCAGAGCACATCTCTCGGCCTGTTGGGGTCCGCCCACGCAGGGCCTGGGCCAGGTGGATCCAGTCAATCTCAATGTGGTCCGAGGGTGGGCGATCCAGCAGATTATTAAACAGTCCACAAACTCTCAACTTTAACTCTGGTGGGGTTATCGATTCGGGGATGCCCCGCAGCCGTATATTGTGGCGTCGGTTTCTGTTTTCATGATCATCTTGCTGTAGTTAAAAGGAGGAGAGCAGCCGTCTGGTAGTATCCCACCCGCGTTCCAATGCCTCTACTCTTGCTTGAATGTCTATCTGCGCGGCGTTATTGGCATCCATTATATTAGATAGATCTGCCACAGAGTTATGCATGGATGTTATTTCCCTGTGGAATGTCCCCTCCATCCTAGTTATGCAAGTTTCAAAGTCTGCTCTAGACGGCAGCGTTTTGAGGGCATCCGCAATATTAAACCTGACCTCGGCGATAGCTGAGATCAGGGCCTGTGGTAAGGTCGCCCCCAGGGGCTGCTCCCCAATAGGATCTGCGGGTGTCTCCTCCTGTATGGGTGACCATGCTCTCTCTTGTCGGTCTGGTGGAGTCGCACGGTGATAGCTATAGTTATGGGGGGACAATGTGGGCATCCACCCCCCTGTGATATTGGCATCCAATCCTGGAGGATCGAGGGAGATCGGGAGGCTCACCCGGTCACCATCAAGAGCCCCGATCGGAGGAACGAGGGAAGGAGCACCAGCTGTGGCTCTCTCCCGCAGCCTGTGGGAGAGGAGCACTCACCGCCACGCCGGAGGGAGGAGATGGAGAAGACGGGCAGCTGGACGGACCTCTGCCGGGCCTTTACTGCAGTGGTTTTCAGTTGTGGTTTGTTAGTGGGCCTTTCTGTTTAAAACGGTCTTTAGTCTTTAACAAGTGAAATGCGGCTCAATTGGGTTGAGATCAGTTGACCGACTTGGCCATTCGGGAATATTCCACTTCTTTGCTTTAATAAACTGCTGAGTAGCTTTGGCTTTATGTTTATCTGTATTATGAAACGCCAACCAATCAGTTTGGCTGCATTTGTGCACACAGTATGTCTCTGAACAGCTTGAAATTCATCCGGCTGCTTCTGTCCTGTGTCACATCATCAATACACACTAGTGACCCACTGCCTCCACCGTGTGTTACAGATGATGTGCTATGGTGTGGATCATGAGCTGTACCTTTTCTCCTTCCCATCATTCTGGTAGAGGTTGATCTTGGTTTCATCTGTCCAAAGAATGTTCTTCCAGAACTGTGCTGCCTTTTTAGATGTTTCTAGTTCTTTCTAGCCTTTTTATTCTCGAGGCTTATGAGTGCCTTGCATCGTGCAGTGACCCTTCTGTATTTACTTTCATGTGGTCCTCACTTTAGGGTAGATTTGGACAGGGCCAGCTCCAGGTTTATGTGGGCCCTTGGGAGGCATGGTCTCAGTGGGCCCCTTTGTGGTGAAGAGTAGCGTCAAATCACAAAGGGACATCCCAGATCTGGATGCCCCCTAAGGATCATGCTGTTTGGACAAAAATTCTAGTTTTGGTCTACTTTGAAGCGCACCAAACCCCTTTAAACCTGACCTCTGAGTCTAAATGAATCTAGATTCTCCTGATTTTGGATGCCCATGTGTGTGACCCCCCCCCCCCCTTTTGTTCATTACTTTCCTCGAACTGGTGAATGCACTGTTGGATCACCAGTGTGAGTTTACGGCCAAACCAGGGGGTTCCTTCACAAACAGGGGCATCCCAAATTGAGATGCCCCTGCAAAGCAGACCAAAATTCAGGGGTGGAATTGCTTGCATGGCGGGTATCCCAGCAAATACCAGGGGGTTTCACATAGTAGGGTATCACAGACTGGGATGCTCCAGGGATAGGAAATCAGCTGGGGTGGGCAACTTAAAAGCAGAATAAAACCCAGCACTTCCTCCCCTGGAATCTAAATCGAGATGCCTCGCTGTGTGGAACCCCGCCATTCGAGGAGAAGTTGGGCACCAGCTGTGGCGGTGCCCCCCCCAGCCTGCCGCCGGTCAAGCCCCATCGCACACCCCAAATGACGGCCCTGTCAGTGGGCCCCCTCCAGAGAATGGGGGTCCTCAGCAGCTGCCCCACCTTGCCGGGTGCTGACGCTGACCCTGGATTTGGATATTGATATGCATACATTCTGGAGAGTGTTGTGCACTCAGTTGACTTTTGTGAAGTGGTTTCTTCACCATGGAAATCATTCAGAATCATCCACCACTTTTGTCCTCCGTGGGCATCCAGGTATTTTGGCATTGGTGAGCTCACTAGTGCTTTCTTTGACATGTTTACTTCACAGCAAAGTCTTCCTAATGCAAGCACCACGCCTCAAATCGGCTCCAGGCCTTTTATTTGCTTAATTGAGAATGACATAAGGAAGGAATCTGCCCATTCCTGCCCTTGAAACAACCTTGAGTCAATTGTCCAATTACTTTTGGTCCCTTTAAACACAGGGTGGCACATGTTAAGGAGCTGAAACTCAAACCCTTCATCCAATCCATCCTTCATCCTCAAATGAAAGCTGAAAGTCTGGACTTTATGTTCATGTCCATTATATAACTATAACATGAATAGGTTTCAGTAAAACATTTGTGTCCAAATCTTTATAGACCTTACTGTATATAACATTCTGTGACCCGCAACATCTAATGCAGAGCAGCACTATGTGAAGAAAAACTCCTATATGTGGCAGCTCCTGTAGGGGAGTGCGCTTGCTGAGAAATATTGAAGATTTCTTCACACAACTTTGGATCAGATGTTGGGAACATTTTGTTTACTCTTTACCTTTCCAACACTGGATGGGGTCTGACCAGACAAAAAAAAAAAAAACACATCCCTTTTGTCCACCACGGGTGTAACCAACTCAGGTAACCCCCTCCCCACCCTGGAGCACCAAGACAGGACAGTGGTTACAAAAAAAGAAAAAACTCCTAACCTCGCCCAGGATCCAGCAGTCACCAGTGCTCCTGTGGAGGCAGCACATACAATGCACAGGACGGCATCCCCAGCTCTGTGCACGCTCCCGTCTGCCCATTCAAGTGAATGACTGAATAAGCAGACATGGCTGTGCATAGAGCTGGGGCAGTGGCACCCAGGACCTGAAGTGCAAGAATGGTGCCGGATACTGGGCAGGGTATGGCTTTTTTTTTTGGCACAAACTCCAATCCAATCCTCTGCAATGCTCTACCTCATACAGATCGCCACTCTCCAACCCAAGTTTCCCTAGAACTCACCTTTTCAGATAACCCATCTGAACATCTTAAACCTTTAAAGCAATTGCCACCATGTTCAGTAAATATAACCTGTGACCTACATGTCGTCATTAGGAAGCTTGTAAGAGCAGGGCACCGACTCCTATTGTACTCCTGTAACAATGTGTATTCACTGTTACTTCTGATCCATAATGCCCTGTGTATTAGAAATAATTTCTGCCTTGTATAGCCCCAAGTTTGATGATGGCGCTTTAGAAATAATACAATAACAATTGCCTATATAGAAATAAAAGAGGATCCACAGTCAAAAATGCGCCATGGAAGAGCAACAAAACTCTAAAGAGGAAAAAAAAATGGGATTTTCACTCTCCAAAGAGGAACATCGGAGCATCTTTTAGACTCCAGGGCCGTCCAAGTTTCACTCCCTGAGGCATCTCGAAAGGACCGCACTGGGCGGTGAATGGGCGGTGCAGGCCATAGGTTAGCAGGGGATGCAGCCTACAGCGCACGCGACTCCCTTCGCTGCCACTCAGCTGCTTAGCCATCAGTGGCACCAGGTGAAAGGAAACGCACTGCTCAGCCAATCACCGTGCTCGCTCTCAGCTTGAACCTTCTCTGTGGGAGCGACAGGAAGGTGAGTGGATCAGGAGCCCTGGGGGGATACACATAGTAGGGCATCCCGATTCGCTAATGTCGCCTCATTGAGGAACGTGTTGTTCCTCTTTGGGGCTCTCAGGTGGCAACTCATGAACAAACAAAAGGGAAATGGGAGAAAATTCATGAATGACAGAGTGCAAAGAAACTGGGGCCATGGCCATCCTCTGACTTTACTGCACTAGATACAACAAATGTGTTAACTTTGGCCATAAAAGGGTTTTGCTTATAATTTGTGAGGTAAAATTATTACATAAATTTAAGGAAGTATAAAAAGAAATAGAGGAAGGAAGTCACTAATCACATACAGCTAAATACTAAAGATTCCAGGGCCAGCCGCTGGATTTTCCCTGGAATTGGGATGCCCCACAGTGTGAAATCCACCAGGGAGCCCATAAAGAATCACCTTTCCCAGCTCCAATGGCACATGACCGGGCTCTCGTCCAATCAGAGCCCTTTGCCGTATTTACTTTCTTTCAGCATAGGGCTCAGATTGCTGTGAACAGAGAGTTCACACAGCCGCATCCCCGGCGCGCGCCCCCCATTCAAGTCTATGACGTGCAGTTCTCTAGGACCACACAAAAATGTGGTCTAACAGCTCTCCATGAGAGTGAGCCTGGCAATCCACAGTGGTCCCACAGCTCTTTGACCACAACAGAACATGCTCATGACTCAATAATCTGTTCCATGACATGACCTTTCTTGGCCCAGCCACGACCCAGAAATGGCAGCCAAGAAAGCGGTTTTACTTAGAATAAACAAGGTATTTACACATAATCAGAGATATTAAGATGCTTTGAAATGGTTCTTTTAACACTGTCCCCAGGCGAGAAAGTTAGAATATGCATGGACAGGGCCTATAGATGTTTTTTTTTGTTGTTTTTTTTAGTCCAAGTGTAAAATCAAAACATACTTACCTTACCCCCCAGCATACCTCCATTCTAAACATACACTGCATCTTCACCCCCGGGCTTTTCTGAATTGGGATGCCTATCTGCTTAAAGTTATTCAGTGGGAAAAAATCTAAGCAAGAGTGGTGCTTACCTTTTGTCCCCCACCGATAATCTGTGCCAGTCTGGCAATCAGCAACTAACCTGTTAGGATGCGCAAAATCATACCGAGATATTTACTAGGTCCGGAACAAGGAACAAAATGGTTGTTCAGAGAAGGTTGCAAACAGAGGAAGGGATGCCCCCTAGACACATCAATTCGGCACGCTCATCCTAGGAAGCCCGAATACCCGTGTACATTTCCACTGCTGCCGTAGCATATTTCCCACTCATGTCACCCAATAGGGCCAACATGGCATCAACCACTCACCTGTCAACCATCAGCCCAATACCCTGAATGCAACGCGTAGACATTCAGGGTATTGGGCTGATGGTTGTTCTTGATGTAAGTTAACCTCTTTATTTGGATTGTTATTTGTTCTGCTCTCCCCGGCTGTTACTCACCATTTGTATTAGTTTATATTAGGGTTCTGTGTAGGTTATAGGATAGCTTTGCATAGCACTTGCACTTTAATTAGGTTCATACGTTTTTGTGACACTGCAGCGCTCATCTATATGGGTGTTTGATTTGCACTATTGCACTTTAATTCATACCAGCCAGGCAGGATAATTAATACAGATTTGTAGTAATTTTTTGCTATATAAAATTGTATCCCACTCCAGTCCCTCTTCCCTCTAAAATTTTTTTGTTTTTTTCCTTCCTTATTGACTATGTACCGTATATACTCGAGTATAAGCCACCTCGGCTTATACTCGAGTCCAGGGGCGGACTGCCAGGGAAGGCCGCAACCCTGAACCCAACAGATGCTGGAGGGTGAGGGGCGGCCGCTGCGTGTCCCTGCTGTACCCGCTGCTGCCGCCGCCGCTCTCATACGCACAAACACGCACACACATTCACACACTGACCGGCACTTCCAGGCTGCTGTGCGCTGGTCGTCAATGGGCGGCGTCCAATGTTTTCATTGGATGCCAGCCATATGGGGCACGCCCACCGACGACCAGCGCGCAACAGCCAGGAAGTGCTGGTGTGTGTATGAGAACGGCGGCGTCTGGCGGCTGCCAGGCGGAGCTGAATGGAGGGTGTGTGTGCCGAGCGACCGGCAGGAGGAGGAGGGGAGGGGGACCCCGCTGCCCCTCTGCAGGGTAACCTCGGCCAAACCCTGACCCCCGACACCTGCGCGTCTGAGAGCGGCGGCAGCAGGTACCCACAGTGCGTGTGTGTGTGTCTCTCTTTCTGTGTGTGTGTCTCTCTCTTTCTGTGTGTGTGTGTGTGTCTCTCTCTTTCTGTGTGTGTGTCCCTTTCTGTGTGTGTCTCTCTTTCTGTGTGTGTGTCTCTCTTTCTGTGTGTGTGTCTCTCTTTCTGTGTGTGTGTCCCTTTCTGTGTGTGTCTCTCTTTCTGTGTGTGTGTCTCTCTTTCTGTGTGTGTGTCTCTCTTTCTGTGTGTGTGTCTCTCTTTCTGTGTGTGTGTCTCTCTTTCTGTGTGTGTGTCCCTTTCTGTGTGTGTCTCTCTTTCTGTGTGTGTGTCTCTCTTTCTGTGTGTGTGTCTCTCTTTCTGTGTGTGTGTCTCTCTTTCTGTGTGTGTGTCTCTCTTTCTGTGTGTGTGTCTCTCTTTCTGTGTGTGTGTCTCTCTTTCTGTGTGTGTGTCTCTCTTTCTGTGTGTGTGTCCCTTTCTGTGTGTGTGTCCCTTTCTGTGTGTGTGTCTCTCTTTCTGTGTGTGTGTCT